>WNWU01000001.1:15964089-15987063 GCA_012654045.1 Ptyas mucosa | reverse complement strand
ACAAAACAAAACAAAACAAAACAAAACAAAACAAAACAAAACAAAACCAACAATAGGGGACCTGGCTCACATTCATACCCTCTCCTGGTGAGAAATTCATCCTGGCCCCAATACTCAGGATACCTACATTTTAAAAGCGTTCCATAGGGCAGCAAAATCATGGCCAGCGGAACACAGTAAAGGTAATATGAACTGTTGTACCTTAATACAACTTACTTTTGTACCTTAATACAACCATACAGGGTGAGGTCTACCCTGTATGATTAGATATGTAGAGTAAGCCTATCCTTGCATGAGCTTGTCCTTGCATGAGAAACATTGAAGAGGTAGTACCAGTATTGATGAAATGAGATTGGTTAGAAGAAAAGTTGCCTTCAATAATTAGAGAAAATACAGAGATTTAACTATTAAGCAAAGCAAAGTTTTTCCAAATCTTTACTCAGGAGCCTGAATAAGAACAAGAAATAAAACATTTTATTTTGATATTCCTTGCATATGTCAAAAATAAGTTTTCTCTCTCTGAGCAACCAGTCAGTTCAGAAAATGGTTTATGATCTCTTTCTGTTTGCAATTGCTGATCTGCACATTTAAATACTGACCACGTAAAATTTGTTTACATTTTTTTTTGTTGGATCAAATATCTCCACTGATCTAATAAGCTTCTGTGCATTCCTCCCTGCAACAGCCTAGATAATGAATTAACTCCCCTTCATCGTAAGCCAAATCAATCAGATAAAAGAATGTTATAAGCATTTAGCAGCACCAAACAAGATGCCTGAAGCTACAGATACCCCAATGATAGATAAGGATGCATCCTTTGGTAAAACAATCCAGATTCAGTGTAATAAATCAAGCTGCATTTTAAAAAGTTAAATTCCAAATTGCTAAACATCCATTCTGCAGGAAAATAAATGTTTTTCAAATATCTCTAACTAAATAATACGACTTTATATATTCTGGAGCGCTATTTGTAATCAGTTAAATAGTTAATTTTGAACGTCTAACACAGATATTTGTTTACATAAGGATTTCATTTTAATGTCAAATTGTCTTTTGATAACCTCAAGTGGAAAAACTGTAAGAAATCCATTCAACAATGCCAGACAGCAGTCTACCCTGAAAATTTGGCTACATTTCATTTTAGTGCAAATTAATTAAATGAAAGTGAGTGTTTACAATCAACAGTTCTGTATTTAATAATTTCTGTATTCTGTCACATTAGGTTCAGTGACCATTTGTGGAGAGAATCCAGGGGACACATCTAAGGATTCAGGGACATGCATAAGAGCCTGGGCTAACAGGCTTTGAGCTAAAGAGTTGAAACCAAATAGTCCTCAGAAGGGCCCAAACCTTACTTTCATTTGTACGTACATCCTCCATCCATCTAGTATCCATGTTGTGGAGGAATTTTAATTCATTATTCTACCTCTACCCCTTGGATTTTACAGGAAGAAAAATAAATGTATAGAAACAATTGTAGCAGGCAGGCTCCCTTGAATGGATTTGCTAGACGGGTAGGCAGTTAAGGCAAAAGATTGCATGCAAGGAAGTAGAAGGGATGATTGTCCTAGCAAGAACTTACCATTCTGACACCCTTTTTATGAGGAGTCAAATGCCAGATGGAAAGAACTCTTCTGGTTACAGTAGTTTCCAGTTTCTAATTTTTGAAACACTTCACTTCATGTGTGCCAGTTAGGATCTTATGGCTGTTGTTATGTTGAAGAGTTCAAAGAATATTATACGCAAATGCTTCCAGACTGAGTTGAAGGAAATGTGGGGAAAGATTCACATTTAAATAGCAAAATTTAAATACCAGCTGAAATTTGGCAAGTGTTTCTCATTTTGGTTGATTTTTTTTGCCATATGGCTATAGTTTGAAGTATAACATTTAAGATTTCTTACATTTATAAAAAATGTGTTGCAGACTATTTGTCCAGACTTAATTCTTGAAGAGTCTATTAAAATCAGTAGCACTTAAAGAAGCATAATTATGGTACTTTAAGTCCCATTAATTTCAATGGCTCTGCTACAAGTAGGATCAAATCTAGATCTTAAAACCACTGTTCCTATCTTGTATTAAAGTCTAAAACAACAAGCATAATATTAATGAAAGCAAAATAATCGATGTAGCAAATGGGTAGGCAAGACCCAGCCCCCACATTTATTGCTTGCCAGCTCTTCATATTAGATAGCAAGTTGTTGGTTCAGACATAGTCAATAACTCCTCTAGACAGCTGCATGCTCTGAATTATGTGCAAAGTCAGCTTACCCAAACACTTCCCATTCTGCTAGAGGGGAAAAAAAAAGTTCATCTCTTGTAAAAATAACCAAGTTGACAGATGAGAGATTGGAACTCAGAGAACGTTACAATCTGCCCTCAGTCTCAGATTTAAGGTAGAATTTACAGGAAGATTTGTCCAAATATCAGAATTGGCAAGATATAACAGCTGTTGCCTGTTCCCTGGAGAATGAAGACAACTTTAGCTCGGAAATGCACTCATTTTATTGTACGTGGAGATTATTGTACATGGAGATTATTAACACTAATAATTATGATATGCTTCCTCTGGAGATATATTTGATCAATTATCGCAGAGGTAGATTGGCATGTGGCACAATAGCCTGCTTCTATGTCTCAATGGATATGAATGAGTTTATGTCTGAGTAATATTGTGCTACACATCATAAAATGAATGTAGGTGCTTTATGTCATAGAAATTATATTTCCATGATATTTGGAAGACTCACAGACTCAGACCATCAAACTTGCTTTTGCACACCAGATATTCATTTCATGAGGCATATGCAGTTTCATAGCTATAACTACCTTATACATCAGTGATGGCAAACCTTTTAGGCACAGAGTGCCCAAACCAGAAAGTATCTGTGTGCGCGCACATGTGTGCGCCAGAACTCTGGAAACCCAATGACCAGCTGGTTGGCGTGCATACACACCTCAGAAACCTGACGACCAGCTGACCGGTGCACATGCACACCTTGCACACCCAATGACCAGCTGGCTGAGCTAGGGCGATGGTGGGCATGCCCCACAGAGAGGGCTCTGTGTGCCACTTCTGGCACGTGTGTCATAGGTTCGCCATCATGATGATCATGATAAAAGCATTTTAGATGCAATTGTATCAGAACTTTGTAGCAACCATCTGATTTCATCCTATATATTAACTCGAACACTTTTTTCAGAACACTTTTAACATAATTATTATAGATTGCGCTGATACTTTTACTACAGTGTACGTGAGAGTCAGGAAATAACAAAACAAAACAAAACGTCATTATCTATTTGTGTCTGATACAATGCTTCATTTTTCTAGCAGTGTTTCCAATTGATTGATCATCCAAGAGATTAAAATCAACATAAGGGATTTTATGATGGGCTTCAATGTGCAAATGACAATTCCCATTACCAGTTTACTACCAATAATTATATTTATGTATTAACACCACCACTACCCAAAATAATAATACTCAGAACATACACAGAGCCTGTAGTACAGTGGTTTAAAGCACCCTGTTATTAACATCTATTAACATCTGCTGCTTGCAATTACTGCAAGTTCAAATCCCACCAGGCTCAAGGTTGACTCAGCCTTCCATCCTTTCTAAGGTGGGTAAAATGAGGACCCAGATTGTGGGGGCAATAAGCTGACTTTGTATAAAATATACAAAAGTATGAAGGCTATTGCTTAATGCACTGTAAGCCGCCCTGAGTCTCCGGAGAAGGGCGGCATATAAATCAAATTAAAAAAAAAAATATGAAAAGTTACCCTTTCTACTGAAAGCCACAAGGGATTTGATTCGCATATAAAGCACACAATAGAAAATTTCAAAACAGAATACTAGGGACAATGATTAATTACTTATAATATCCTAATTTATTCCATTGAATGGAGCTCCATTTTGCAGTTTAATCCTGTTCTACGTATATATGTATACTATATAAGACAAAAACCAAAAATTGATTTTTTTCCTGATGTCTCTTGCTCTTCTTTATCCTCTATATATTTATGTTTTATCTTCACCTAAGGCAGGGATTCCCAACCCCCAGGCCATGCCCCACAACTGCAGCCTGTTTGGAACTGGGCCATGCAAGTGGCAGGTGAGCACGTACATGCATACAGCTCTACTTGTGTGAGTGGCAGGTATTTGTGTGTGATGCTCGCACAAATGGAGCTGCATGCGAGCGCCTGCTGCTCACATACAACCATTTCCTCTCCCCCCAGCCAGTCAGCCAAGCGAGAAAGGTTGGAAAACACTGACCCAAGGTTTAAGGGACATTATATCTCAGTGGCTAAGATGCTGAGCTTGTCGATCAAAAGGTCGGCAGTTCAGCGGTTCGAATCCCTAGTGCTGTGTAACGGGGTGACCTCCCATTACTTGTCCCATCTTCTGCCAACCTAGCAATTTGAAAGCAGGTAAAAAATGCAAGTAGAAAAATAGGGATCACCTTTGGTGGGAAGGTAACAGCATTCTGTGCACCTCTGGTGTTTAGTCATGCCAACCAGATGACCACGGAGATGTCTTCAGACAGTGCTGGCTCTTTGGCTTTGAAATGGAGATGAGCACCGTCCCCTAGAGTCGGGAACAACTAGCACATATATGCGAGGGGAACCTCTATCTCTACCTTATATCTTTATATTTTTCTGCCCGGGCTTACCATCATCTCATTGCAGCCATTGGTCAATAGCTTTCTTCAGTCAACTTTTTGTATATATTTAACAACTCAGCCCTTCTCCCCCTGCAATTCCAGTTGCTTTCAACCCATTATTAAAATGGCCATTTCCATCAAGTTCCAAACCCTGACATTGTGAAACAATTTCTTATCGGTCTTGACTAAATGAGAAGAGATACAGTGAGAAAGAGAGAGTTAAGAGGAAGAGAAAATGAATATTAAGGGTAGGGTTAGGGTTAGGGTTAGGGTTAGGGTTAGGGTTAGGGTTAGTTGGACATACCCAATATGAATAAACTTTTCCCTCTTTCTCACAATCTCTCTTAAATATCTTTTCTCTGAGCCTGTAAAGTGCTCCACCCAACCCATACGCAGTATTTGAATGAACTCGGGTCTTTGTAGCTAATCAGATTCTAATTGTGCACATATGGGAACAAGAAGGATAGCACTAAACTCAGTAATGGTCCACACATTTGTACTGCCCTTAGTCCCTCATGTATTGTTGCATAGCGTCAAAATTTCCAGTATCAGTTCTTCTCAGAGTAAGCAATTAGCGGCCTCCTAGAGGTTGCTGAATGACAACTCCCAGCAGCCATAGCTGACATGGCCAATTATGAGGGATGCTGGAAGTTGTCACTCAGCAGCTTTTGGAGCTCCAGGAGGAGAGCCTACTTTATTCATGCATTCTCATTTATTCAGAGGCTTATCAGGAAACTGTCTGATTCAGAAGAATTGAATGAAGAAACATAAACTCCAAAAGCTTCCCAGTTTCAGATAATGGTGGGGGACGTTCCCAAGCTTGAGCGAGGAAAAGATTGTGGGTCTCATCAGAAGGCTGCACATAGAGAGATGAATGCCATCTGCAGACAAATGATAAGCCATTGCTGGTCAAATACTAAGCTTATGTGGAATGAGCTGGAATGGAGAAGTTGCAAAAATGCTAAAGTATTCATCTATTGCAATCTTAGAATACCCGGTAACAAAGAATTTTGTATGCAGACTTTGGGTCAAAGAAGATTCGTTTCTGGAATCAAAAGTCATAAATTCTTCTTCTGAAGTTCCTGTTATTTCCTTTCCTTGGCACTGGAAGTTTTAGTCTGGTTTATGGCTTGCATTGCAGATTTATGTTTCAGATTTTTCACTTGGTCTGTTACTGAAATCTGCTGGCTTTGACCTGTGCCTTTTTTACTGACTACCAAAGGCTGGTTCTGCCTCCTGACTGTAAAATTCTGGCAGAGATGTTCAGCCTTACAGCAGGATATTGGCTTTCACGGGTTTGTTCTTTATAAATCACCTCAGGCATTCAGTAAACAGCAATGATTTAGTTTATTCAGAATAACAGAAATACATAAACTGCTTGCAGGCCTTAAATTGTTTATCTAAGAAAAAGGCCACATTCTGCAGGTAACCTTTGTTCATTTTCTTTCTGTTTGTTCTTTACTATAAAGTATTGCCAACTCATTCTCTTGTACATTAATTAGAATCACATCTCGTCACTCCATGTATTGTCCTTAAAATCTCACTACTTCTGATTATGCTTCCTCATTTTTCTGCAACAGGCTTTCATTTGCCTCTTTGTAGGAACTGTTGGCAAAATCTAAGGGTTTGTAAATCCTTTGGAAAGTATACCTTTCATGAAGGTCGAAATCCTACCACAAAGGGTTCAAATACAAAAGCAGTGAAGGATATTTAATTTGCACCTGCCAATCTGAGAGTGTGCAGAGCAGAGGTGGGTTTCAGCAGGTTCTGACCAGTTCTGGAGAACCGGTAGCAGAAATTTTGAGTAGTTCGGAGAACTGTTGGTAAAAATTCTGACTGGCCCCGCCCCCATCTATTCTCTGCCTCCTGAGTCCCAGCTGATTGGGAAGAAATGGGGATTTTGCAGTAACCTTCCCCTGGATTGGGGAGGGAATGGAGATTTTGCAGTAACCTTCCCCTGGAGTGAGGTGGGAATGGAGATTTTACAGTATCTTTCCCCTGCCATGCCTACCAAACCATGCCACGCCCACCAAGCCACACCCACAGAACCGGTAATAAAAATTTTTGAAACCCACCACTGGTTCAGAGACCTGAAAATTGGGATGGGACGCTCAATCTCTCAACAACCTCTCAGGAGAAAAACAAATCTTTCAGGAAAAGAGGAAGGACAAAGTTTCAGTTTGACATTGTTTATTTGCCTTTTATCATAGGAGAAGAACGTACCTATGGTACCAAGGAAATTGGCTTTAACCAGATAAGGAACTACTTCAAATCTAAAAATTGGTTGGCAAATCAGAAGAAAATAGTCACTACATTCTGGATCCCCCCACATTCCACAGAAATGCATTCCAGAAAAACAAAAGGCAATGAAGTTTGTATGGGAGAAAAAGAGTTGAGACAGATCTTCCCTAGAAGTTCTGAGAATATACGTTTAATGGTGTGAATAGTCTGCTTTAGTTTGGCAAAATTTCTGTTTGTAGGTGAGGAACAACCAAGGAAACTTCTTAGAAGATCTTCAATGTGCCTTTCTTGGTTTTTGGAGCCTGATAAAGAAATGGTAAAGTTAGATGGTCCTTTTCCTGAGTTGTTTTATGGATTGGTTTGAATTATCCCTTTATATCCTGAGTCCTGAACTACCTCTGGACTTAAAAATGTTTCACTCTCTTATTTCTAGATATTCTTGAATATTCCCGTTGGTGTCATTTTCCTTAGTTTCAACACTTCTGTTATATGTTAATACGGACTGTAAGTAGTATGACACTTTTCTTTGAGGATATGTAATTCTCAAGAATATACAATGCAATGGCTGGATTTACATCATGTGCTGCACTATGGTTGAATTAGCCACAGTGATTGAGTTTATACATCACGGTAAACCATAAATTAGGGTTTGGTTGATTTACTCAAGGTGGCAAGCTAAAATCAAGCAATCAACATTATTGGTTACAATGGTACACAATTCCAAAATTCTGGGGAAAAGCAATGATCAGTTGAAATATGAATTGCAACTTTTATAATCCAGTGTCTACCTTGGCAATATAATTTAGAGGGTTTGGCCTTTTAGCTATAAATAGAAAGCTTCACTGACAATGTCTTATGCAAAATTAAACTTCTGCAAAGAGGAATGAAATAATTTTTGTTGGAGTTGAGTTTTAATTAATTAATCTTTCCAATATTAGTTTATATAGATGTCTGACTGAAATCACTACAATTTTTTAAAATGAAATCATTCAAAAGCTTTTATTTGGCATAGCATCAAAACAGTAATAGGAAGAAAATATAACTAGTGTCATTTTGATATTTGTTATGTATTAATATAGAGATAAGATTTATTTTTCCATCTGAAGAACAAACTAGGGAAATAGGGAGGGAGCCAAAACTTTGAGGATAATTGAGGAAAACAAGTTCTGATATATCTAGCTTGAAGAGTTGTCATTCTGGGAATTGAGAACTGTCACGGCTTTCATCATATTAGGAAAAAAAATTCTCAGGTAGATTGTCTTATTTGGGCCAAAATCTGGTCGCAAGTACTCGGGGAAAAAAGACTAGTGGTTCCGTCAAAACCTCTAAATCTCTCAGGCTGTGTTCAAGCCTGCAACATTTCATTAATTTACATACATTTGGCATGAGAAATAGGGAAAAACTATTAACTGTGCTTAGATATTGTCCAGGTCATCTCAGTCATACGAATGAAGTTTGATGACTGAATTTGCAAATCAATAAAATGCAAAATAGTACCTTGTCAAATGTTGACTACTTTCACTTTAGGGTAAAAATTGCATTTTTAGTGAAGTGGGAATTTTCTTTGAATGTTGTATTTTAAAAGTCAAATAATAATAATAACTCTGTACCATTTTGGGGGAAAATGCGGGAAGATTGGAGAAATAACAAAAGCATAGTTCTAAGGTCACTTGGAGATTTTTGCTAGCTGACATGAAAGATAAATATATGTCAGAGTAAAGCAGGCAAGCAGAGATTTCCCTGATAAAGGTAACTTCAGAACATGTTACGAACCAGTTTCAACCTTGAGGATTTCATAAGAAAATTTGTGTGTGTGTGCATGCATGTGGCTCGTTCTAAGACTTTTAAAATTATATGCATACATACATACATACCAGAGGTGGTATTCAGCAGGTTCTGACCAGTTCTGGAGAACCGGTAGCAGAAATTTTGAATAGTTCGGAGAACAGGTAAATACCACCTCTGACTGGCCCCACCCCCATCTATTCTCTGCCTCCCGAGTCCCAGCTGATCGGGAAGAAATGGGGATTTTGCAGTAACCTTCCCCTGGAGTGGGGAGGGAATGGGGATTTTACAATAGCCTTCTCCTGCCATGCCCACCAAGCCATGCCCAGCAAGCCATGCCCACCAAGCCATGCCACGCCCACCAAGCCATGCCCACAGAACCGATAGTAAAAGAATTTGAATCCCCCCACTGATACATACATACATTTTTAAAAGTCTTAGAACGAGCCGCGTGCACACACACACACACACACACACACACACACAGAGAGAGAGAGAGAGAGAGAGAGAGAGAGACATGAAGTTTCCACTTATGCTGGTCTATGACTAAGGTGACCAGATTTTAACATTGGTAAAGCGGGACTTTTTTAAAACTTAAAAAAAAAATGCCAAGGGACGCGACTTCCGTTTCCGGTAAACTTCTGAAAGGCGGGGCTTCCGACTAGGCTGTCGTTTCTCTTTAAGGCAGGAGTCTCCACAACCTTGGCCACTTTTTAAGACTTGTGGCCTTCAACTCCCAGAATTCCTCAGCCAGCTTTGCTCAAAAGCTTTGCTGGCTGAGGAATTCTGGGAGTTGAAATCCACGAGTCTTAAAAAGTGGCCAAGGTTGAAGACCCCTGACCTGGAGGACTTGAGAATCTCCACAGGTGATGGATAATGGGAACACAACTCTAAAAAAAAAAAAAACCCTCCCCAGACCGTACAACGCTTCTGTACGGTTAATCTGGTTAGATCTTTCCCCCACATCCTGCTTCAACTGTCAAGAGAAGCGAAGGGGAAGCAGGGCCCAAGCACCCATACGGACGCTTACCATGCGAAGGGCGCGGCCATTGAAGGCTCACATAGTTCTTCGGCTGGGCGCCACCATGTTTTTTTCCCCCCCCAGCCACACATCACGAGATTTGACCAGTGGAGGAGACTCCGCCCCTTTCCCCATTGGAACCCTCGGAGTCCCGGACAGCAGAGCAGGGGAAAAAAAAACACCAGGCTGACTGCGCTGGCGATCGCCTGGCGGGGGCTCTTGGTAAGGTGACTAGATTTTAAATTGGTAAAGCAGGACTTTTTAAAAATGCCGTGGGACGCGGGACAAATTGTTGAAAATTGGGACTGTCCCACCAAAAGCGGGATGTCTGGTCACCTTATCTGTGACCAAAATAAAATTTGATTGGATTTGATGTTTCAGCTATTAAGAATGATCACTTTTTTAGCCAGACTACATATTATACAAAACACAGTTCTGAGAAAGATACTCAAGGCTCTCCTTTGAAGAAAAAACAACAACTGCATGGAGTCTCAGATAAAAAAAAATACATATTTTTAAAACCAGGATCATACCATTTCTCTGTTCTCTAGGCACATCCCATCTACCTTTGAAGACACTGTTTGTAGTTCAGAATGTATTTGGCAGTCAGAAGGTTATTTTCTACAGCTTTCTTCCAAGAGAAAGAAACAAACTAAAGTATCTGCTCTTTCTTCAAAACTGAAGAGGGCCAGTCCAAGCATATTTTAAATTAGAGTGTTAGTTTAATTTGACTCACTTACTGCAATTTGCTTCAAAGTTTACTCGTTGATGTTTTAGTACAATGAACAGAGGAAAATGAGATTTGACTTTTAATAAGGTTTATATAGGGAAACTTTTAGTGAATTTTCCCTTTTACTAATTAGTAAAATTTGTGCCTTAGGCGTCTCCTGATTTGCTGGTCTACCACTACTTCAAACCTAGAATTGCTTGGACTTTAAGAAACCTTTTCTGTAAAATAATTTCAATGCATCTTAAACGATGAAGAGTTTAGTGAGTGGAATCAAGAGGAGAAACCTAAAAACCATTTTAAAAAGTAATTATTTTGGTAGTCAATCTGCTTGGGAATAGCTTTGATTTCATCTTTGATTGTTACTAATTAACATCAAAGAGTCAGTTCAAGCTTTATTCTGAATTATAACCCTGATCCTGCTTTTTTTATTAGAAAAAAACTTAAAACTTAATACTATCTGAAAGACAGCCAATACTGAATTGACTTGAGGACAAGATGTACATTTTGTTGCCAGTACTCCATGTTCTGTTCTTCATTTTTAAAGGGCAGGGGTAGAACTAAATGGCAAACACAAGTTTCATTAATGTAAAGTATCATTAGCTAATTCAATTTCAGTTTGGATTATCTGCTGAAACCTGTGTCATGTATTTCGTTTCATTTTTACTGGCCCTTGTTTCAATTTTGCTAACAATAGCTAGTGGCAATTTACAGCTTTTGTTCAGATTTAATCTAAATCATCTGTTACCTTTTTCTTCCTTTTCATTTTCTCCCAGAATAAACAACAAGAGCTCTGCATTTCCATTACATATAAAATATCAAATATAATTCAGGTTTGGTTGTCTTGATTTGTACCACTTGGAGAGTAAGTGGCACGGTGTATTGCCTCTTAGGACAGAACAGTTGGGGGTGTGGATGACTTTTAAATATAGCCATTGATCAACATTTTGCAGCATTAATCAGGACAGCTCATCCCTCCTTCAGGACAAATCCAAAGTTTACTGCATAGCAATTCAACTGTATCCTGGATTGAAGAGAACATTTCTTTCCCCTTAGGCTCCCAGCTTTTAAAGACATATGATAATTATGTTTATCACATTTTACAGCAGGGATCTCCATAACACTCATCAGATGAATCCTTTGCATGATGACTTTCATTAACCTCTAAGAAGAAAAACAAATATAAGCCACTGGAATATATGCATATGTGTTTAAGGAAGGCAAGTTAATAAAACAATACCGCAAGCCAAAATACTCAATGAAAAGATTCAGAGGAAAAGACATCTAGAAAGGTTTACCTGGTGAAGTCATCAATTAATATTTCCAGACAATTGGCTGCTCTAAGTCTTCTGATTTCAGAATGGGAAAGAAACATGGTCCAAGTAGATGATTCTGATGTTTAGAGCCGGGCAAGTTAATTTCTATGTGATTATGTACAGAATCAGTGAGAAGGTTTCCAAGCCCAACCTAGCAAACAGATAGCACTGAATGACAGACTGATCTCAGCCTGAAACTAAATATATTGTCCTCTCTTCTCAGTTTTCTTTTTTCTTTTTTGCTGATAATCAAAGTCTTTCCTAAAGAAAGAAAAAAACTAAATTTGAAAATTTTCTTTTGCCCGCCAGGCAATTTTGCTACATGGTTCTGTATTTTGACTCTTTGACCGAGATACCATGCTGAGAGACTGGCATCTGGAAACAGGACATCCTTGGAAAACTGCCTAGACCAGTGATGGCTAACCTTTTTGCCATTGTATGCCAAAAGCTGGGGGAGTGCGGGGTAGTCACATGCGCGTGTGCCCACACCCATAATTCTAGCACCTTGCCCCTCCCATGCATGCGTGCACGATCCTATGCTCCCCCCCCCACTTTTGGCATGTGACAGCATGGTGGGCATGGTAGGCCCGTTTTCTGCCCTCCCCAGGCTCCAGAGGCTTTCTAGGAGCCTGGGGAGGATGAAAACAGCCTTCTCCACCCCACCGGAGGCCTTCCAGAGGCCAGAAACAGCCTGTTTGCTAACTTCTAGTGGGCCCAGAAGGCCCAAAAATCAGTTGGCCAGCACGCACATGCATGCTGGAGCTGAGCTTGGGCAACGCTTATGTGCCCAACAATATGGCTCCGTGTGCCACCTGTGGCATATGTGCCATAGGTTCGCCATCATGGACCCAGACAATCCTATCCAATACAGGGGAATGAAATGCAGCCAATTTGCAGTGCTACTTGCTATTTGCAAAAGGAAGTCCCCTATTTGCCACAAACTTGGGACTGTAGTAGGAAGAGGCTGAGGTCTAGGCAATAGTAATTGGTCAGTGAGAGCATCAGATGGTCAGCAGGACCTCCCTTTGCTCTACACATAGATCTAAAGTCTGGTAATTCTTTATCCTCTACATCAGTGTTTCCCAACCTTGGCAACTTTAAGATATTTGGACTTTCAACCAGAATTGAGGGTTGACATCCACATATCTTAAAGTTGCCAAGGTTGGGAAGCACTGACCTTGAGTTTAGACTCTGTTTAACTGTGGCTTTAGAGCATTTATTTAAAAAAAAAATTTAAAGAGCCAATAGCTGGATACTATATCATAACATGTCTCAAAGAGTAAAATCATTAAACTATCAAAGACATATTTTAATACTAATAAAAGTAACACAAACTAAAATGTTAAAGAAAATAACTTCAATGCACTGAGGGAGCTAAAACCATATAAGTAAATAATATAGCACAGCAGAAGGTTATCCTGGGGACAGGGTTATTTCAGAAAGAGTGAGTAAGTTAGGGTGTTTCAAGTTAGTTTTTAACTCCTGGAGACTGCCTGTATGAGTCCCTGCAGTTTTCTTGCCAAGATTTCAGAAATGGTTTGTCACTGCTATCTTTATAGGATTGAGAGAGTGTGACTGGTTCAAGGTCCAGTAGACTCCATACCCAAGGAGGACTAGAACTTACAGCCTAGCACTTTCTAGCCTTAACTATGGGGCCATAACTACCTCTCTCTCAATTTGCCCCTTAACTTATCTGGGCATGCAAAATCAATCAGATTACTATAGCTAAAAATGAGAGATTCTAGTAGGAGGAAATGCAAGAGACACCTATTCATTTCCGTATTCTTCCAATGATCAGGTAGAATCTTCACACCCACATAAACAAAATTGCACACTACTGCAGAAGCTATAAACATCCATATTTTTCTTCTCATGGGTTATACCGTGTACACGTGCAACCTTACCATTTTCATAATGTTTTGATTTCCTTTCCAGCTTTGCCTCCCATTGGGCACTAATGTTTTTAACTTTCTTTTCAGTTCAAGTCTTCAATGTATCAGTATCACTCCCAAACATCCCAAGTCATTCCAATCACTTTTTCTTTTCATTCCATTCACTCAGCTGGAGGTTCCTTATTTAGGAGGCTCTCTTCACTCACTTTGAAAACAGTTTTTAATACCTATTAAAATCACTCTGCATTTTCTTTCTCTCTTCCAATCTCAATTGTTCTTTTCTTTTTGAATTATGTTCTTTACAGCTATCTTTTTTCTATGTACCAATTATACCATATTTTTCTCTAGTTCTCATTGTTTGCAGCAATCGTTTTCTTATATGCACATTTTTAAAATAAAAATCTACAGCCACTTCAACTTCAACATTCCCATCATACTTCCTTTCTAACATTTCCCTTTAGGGAAGCTCCACACATTTCTCTGATACTCTATAAAATTGTTCTTTTCAAGTAGCTTGCAAGTTTCAAACAGCTTCCATGTCTTCTTATATTCATTTTTTGAACTTTCTATTGGGATTTTTTCCCATACAAGACTCATACAAGATCCTTCCTGTAGTCTTTCTTTATTCATTCTCATTTGTTTTGCTTCTTTCTTTTCTTCCACACATATTTTATGTCAGGGGCCACTGCCAAATAATGGTCTCCTCCATATTCAGCACCTTTCATCAATTTGTATCTTGCATTAATTCCCAATTTTTCAACTAAACCATTAATACAGCCATGCATTTAGAATTTCTATTTATTTCTTTTTCACACATACAGTATATATGATAGACGCACACTTAGGACTATATATTTAAAACCAATAGGGCTTTTATTCAAGCAGATCTCTATTTTCATTCATTGCTGAATGGATCAATCACTTTTCTGTCCACTCTAGTTTCATTTCTATTATCTTTCAATATCAGTTACTAGAGTAATTTTTCTCCTGGATCACATTCTTTCAGGATGTTACACAATTTCCACTGAACCTGATTCCTGGTTCTTTATGAAATACATTTAGCCCTTTAATCCATAAGGCAACTCATACTTTCACTTTCCTGTGTGTATTCATCAATTGCACTCTACAAGACATTTTTTTCTTTATTCGGCTGTATTGCATCCTCTTCTTTCTCCTGTTTTCACAGATATACAGACTATTTTTCTTTCATTCATTTGTTAATTTGTACTTATCATTTATTTCTCTTATGTTCTAAGTCACAATCTTCCATAAACCATAACAAGTAATCTTGAGATTAATTTTACCTATATTTTACATCATAGCTTTGATCAGTTGAGGCTTTCATGTGTCCTTTTTAATAATAATAATTATTGTTTAGATTTCTATATCACCTCATAGTGCTTTACAGCCCTCTCTAAGCAGTTTACAAAGTTAGCATATAGCATATTGCATATTAGCATATTGCATTAGCATTAGCATATTGCCCCCAACAATATGGGTCCTCATTTTACCCGCCTCGGAAGGATGGAAGGCTGAGTCAACCTTGAGCCAGTGAGATTTGATCTGCTGATCTGCTGAACTAGCAGTCAGTTGAAGTAGCTGCAGTACTGCACGCTAACCACTGCGCCACCTCTGTTCTTAAGATAGTGAAGGCATAATCTAGGTTTCCAGTCTGGGTGTACCGCTCCTTATCTGTTTGGTATAGTTTCTATTTGTGCAGATTTTATGGACTCAGCAGCAGCTGATTGGAATAAAGGGAATTGTGTCCATACAGATCAAACAGAGATGATAATTTCCAAATCTAAACTAACATACAAGTCTCAGCAAATTCTTTACAGGTTACAGGTTCACTTGTTGGAGCCTTAAAGCAGAAAGAGAAATGGAAATTTGCTTAATGTGGGATGATAATGAGATAGATAACTTATGTAAATCAGCATTTGTCCAGGCTACCAGATTGTTGGGAGGACTCCTAAATTTCATAACTATATTCCCATTCTTTCTCAGTCACTTTTTTCCCTCTCCCTCTGTCTTTTCCCTCTCTTAGAAAGATAAAGTGTGGAATATTATATGACTATGGTAGGAAGATAATGCTAAGCATCCTCCTTTCCTTCTACAGGACCAACTCAAAACCATACCTTGCTCTTTAATTTGAGACAACTCAGCCAGGAGGGGGCAGAGGAAAGATCAAAGAATTACATGTAGTGCTGTTCTGCCCTTTAAAACCACCCCACTGGTAGTTTTTCAAACATAAAAGTGACATTTTGGTATAAAGGTCTTTCTGGCATCTGATGTTACATGTGCATTAGAGCCTTTGTTGGATTTCGACTGGTGCTACAGTGTAATGCTAGTTATGAAAGGGATATTGATTTTACAAAGTCTATTTTAACCATTCTGGTTGCTTTTAGAAGTGTTCTGTTCTGTGCTGGGAACCAGTCTAGTGATATTAACCTTTTTTCTCCATTGGTTGTATTGTTTTGCTCCCCCAAAACAGGGGTTTTTGTTTCTTGTTTCCTTGTGTCAAAAAAATAATAACCCTCCCACCAGCAAAATATTCTGGACTCTAAATGGTTGGTTCTCTATCTAATACTCTATCTAATGGGTGAGGGAACTATTGGGGGAGGCAGCTACAGGAGGAAGACTCACCAGGCAGAGATCAGCTGGGCTGCGGGGGCCATGGTTGAGACAAGCGAGGGAACCAGAGAGCAACAGCAGCTATGCCACAGGTGTGACTGTAGGCATCGGTCAAGGTCAAGGGTGAGATAAGGAGTGAGGGGCGGGGAAGGGCCAGCCAGCAATTTAACAATTGGTTTGGCCAACATGGTGCGAACCGGTTGAATTCCATCACTGGTTTTAGGGCTATCTAGCATCCAGAACATAATAACACAATGTAAGAGACTCAGTTGGGGCTTTTTTTAGTTACTTGAGTCCCCCTGACAATAAACCTGAGTATGTTTTATATTTAAATGGAATTAAATTAAATTTAGTAAGTTTAACACATACTTATTTGAGGGGAAAAAACCACCATGTGTTTATTTCAGAAAAAAAATCTGTTAGCAATTTCAGTACCTTTTGCTTTTGTTTCCTTTTCTGCTATATTCTATTCTACTTTTCTTCCCCCTTATGTCTGGTCTCCTACAGACAACCAACTGCTTTATTGGTCTCATTTCTCATGTTCTGTTGTTGGACTAATTTATTTAATTGATTCCTTTTCAAGACTTGAGAAATGGTTTCCCCTGCATTCTATATCAAAGACAGAACCCACTAATAATGATCCAGCACAAGATATTAATATGAAGTGAAAATAAAATGTTTGCTAAAAATGTTTTTCCTCATTTATTCAATCTTAATATGAGCATGATTTCTTTTTCAATCTGATAAAACTCCTTGGCATGTAGAAATATGGGTAAATAATGAAAAATCCTTCATATAATCATGCAAATTTAGACTTCCAGGAGAGATGGCAAACTAGCACGTCTTTGAATGAGCGGCGATGAAATCTCAGCCATGACCAAAGGAGTAGTGAGTAAACCTCTCCAGACAAGAAGAGAATGGGAGATTGCCCACTTGTGCTCTGCACAGCTGCTCCTCATGAAGAGATTGTAGGATAGTAATTTTCCTTGGGTTTGAGCACTGAGAGAAAAAGGGAAGTCATCATGCTCTCAACTGTGGCAAAACCTTTTAAATGAAATCAAGTTCACTAACCTCACTTTCTAATCATTTCTGGAAATTACCTATTTAACTATCTTATTTTTAAATTAAGTTTCCTCAGCTACTCTTTAATTTGTTGGCTCTCCTGTTGTACCTTACTGAGTTTCAATACAAGAAAATATTACTAGTTTTGAACTGAACAGTGGAGTCTTGGTGGTCTCTGAGCTTGATTGTTTCCATGCAGATGTTTCATAATTCAGCAAGGTAACACTGATGATGAATGCACTGAGGATATTAGCTGGTTGGGTAATGAAATGTCTGCAAAGAACAACCAAGCTCAGAGAGCACCAAGGACTCTACACATTAAAGAATGTTTAGCCTGCTGCATGCTATGGAATATTTTATTTGGGGACATCCTTAAGCCATAGCATGCAGACAGTATGATCTTTTCCATGGTAATGTGAAATTCTTGACATAGTTGTTTGAATTCTCTATAGAGTTCCTTTTCTTTCACCCTGCTGCTACCTGGGTCATCTTATTTGGATCATTTATCCTTTAAAGCAACCAGTTTCTTAAATGAAGCATACCATTGGTAGATCTTTTTGTAAAGATAGGTTATTCAGAAAATACATACATACTCTTTTATAACATTCTTTTGGGGGATTGAGAATATCTCTCAGAAGGAAGGGGAAAAAATGGGGGACATGATAGCTAAACTTAAGCAACAGACATTATTATTTCCAGCTACAAGATTTTAAACTTAAAGATGAGAAGATTTTACATGTCTCACAGTCTTTGCTCTCCATGCAAGAGCCAAAGTCCATCACAATCAGCAAACCCAAATTCACGAACCCTGCACTTGAGGGAATATGCTAGGAAGAAGACTGTGTTTTATTGGCAAAGAAGACAATGAGAAAAATGCCAAGACCATATGCCAAGACTTTCTGGTATTGTATCCAGATATTCTGTGAGTGGAGATCTTTCTTATTGCATAGAATGACTTTATTTTTGTGAATTGTCCCTTCTTCTCATAATCTGCTTTAGAACTTTAGAGAGTATATTAGTATAGTGGTATGGAAGAGAATAAATGAAAATGGAGTCTCAATTATTAGGGCTGTTTCCAAGGTCTTTTAGAAAGAAAAGTTTTCAGTTTATTTTGTGAAATAACTTTGGATTTAAATCTCTGTATTTAGTAACTAACATTAAAGCTGTTCTTGAATAATATTACTGCAAAGATGGTCTTTTTTTCTGTTACTATTTTAGAAAATAGGATGTCTTATCAGAATAAAAATAATAGGTGACTCTTTTTTTGGCAATTAAATACACTGAAATAGAGCAAAAATAAAAAAATATGGAACAAACATACATTTCTGTGTTTTAATAGCACTCACTTTAGATCTTTTCAAGCTGCTGGTGACAGTTGTATCACACATTGTCGAAACCATGCCTGCTCTTGTAATAGTCCTTAATTATATCTGTGGATTCTGGTTACTTATTTTTACTGCTTTTTCACTTTCTTGTGTATAGTTTTTTTTTTTTTAGTTCCTTAGACAATAAGTATGTTTTGATTTACATATTTCTTAGACGTCATGTTTGGTCACTGTGTATTTGGTTAATAAAGTGAGCAAACTTAAGGTTCCCCCCCCCCCCCATTGACTGTAGTACATCCTGGTTGGTTTGTTTTAGAAGCATAGTGCATGGGGGCTTTGACTTTGATTTGTAGATAAATTTTCAGACAGAAATGGTGTGAGAGACATCCACTATATAACCATTGATTTATGAGATAAAACAAGTTTCCATTTTGTTCCCTGTGTACTTAATTTGTATATGAAATCCCTGAAATTTTCATATTGATCCTTGGAAAGCTATGACACTTCTGAATAGGTTCTAGAGCTGTGATAGTGAACCTATGACACGCATGCCACAAGTGGCATGCGGAGCCATATTGGTGGGCATGCAAGCGTTGCCCTAGCTGAGCTCCAACGGCATGTGCCAGCTAAGCTCCAGTGCCGACCAGCTGATTTTCGGGCCCACCAGAAGTTGGGAAACTGGCCATTTCCAGCCTCCAGAGGATCTCCAGGGGGTGGGGAAGGATGCTTTTGCCCTCCCCAGGCTCCTAGAAAGCCTCTGGTGCTTGGGGAGGGCGAAAAATGGGCCTACCAGGCCCACCGTGCCATCGAGTGCCAAAAGTAGGGGGAGCACAGGGGGTCATGTGTGCATGCACGGGAGGGGGCAGGGCGCATTGAATTATGGGTGTGGGCACGCGTGTGCATGACCCCCCCTACACTCCCCCCACTTTTGGCATGTGACAGCAAAAAGGTTAGCAATCACTGTTCTAGAGGGTGGCTTTGGATGAAGCCAAACAAGTTGAATCTTATTACAGACAAAACATTGGAACTCTCTTGATTTAACTAATGTTGTTCCAATATACATGGCACTGCAGCGTAAACTAAACGTGATTCTGCATAAAAGTTCTGCCTGTGGAGTGACAGACGATAGCAGCAGCCAGGAAAAATATTTACCAACTTTAGTCAATACATTAGCATTATCTAGATTAAACAAAATTACTCTTAGTTTGTGTGAATGACATCCAAATTAAGCTACTGTAGTGTATAGGATTTTGTTTAGAATAGAATATAGACACTCATGGCCAGGTTGTTGCATTGTATTTCAGCAATCCTATACCAGCTAAAGGGACGGGTGGCTCAGTGGCTAAGATGCTGAACTTGTCGATCAGAAGGTCAGCAGTTCAACAGTTCGAATGCTTAGTGCTGCCTAATGGGTGAGCTCCCATTACTTGTCCTAGCTTCTGCCAACCTAGCAGTTCGAAAGCACATAAAAATGCAAGTAGAAAAATAGGGACCACTTTGGTGGGAAGGTAACAGCGCTCCGTGCGCCTTCGGCATTGAGTCATGCCGGTCACATGACCACGGAGATGTTTTCGGACAGCGTTGGCTCTTCAGCTTAGAAACAGAGATGACACCGCCCCTAGAGCTGGAAACAACTAGCATGCATGTGCAGGGGAACCTTGACCTTTTACCTTTATATCAGCTACATTGGTTTTTGGTCCTTCAGAAGATATATTTCAGGAGAAAAGAGTTCTAGTTTTGTTTCTACCTGGAAACTGCTCCTAGACTTTGTGCTCATGACAGAAAAAAAAAATGAAATTTTAACTTCATGACTATGACCACTTTTACAATTCACCACAATTGTAAAGCGAAATGTCCATGTTAAACAAGTCCAGCATATACAATAGGTATCTTTTATCATTTTCTACTGGAAAATTTCAAAAAATATTGCAAATCATGGTTATGTGACTGCAGAATACCGTAACCAGTTATAAATGTGAGCCAGTTGCCAAATGCTAAAAATGGAACCACTTGACTGCAGGGGAAGTGGGAGTAGGGCAGTCATAACTTCAAATGTGAGAGTAAGTAGCATTTTTAAAAAGTCCATTGTAATTTCAAACTGTTAATGAAATAACTGGTCATAAATTGAGGGCTACCTGTAAAGATCTTGTCTGTTTTGCAAACTAGTGAATAAATATTTAAATGAATAAATATAAATATTTAAATAAGTAAGTAAACATTTATTCATATTAAACATATGCTGCTCTTCCGTATTTTCAGAATCCATATGCGGTGAATAGGGACACGGTGGCTCAGTGGCTAAGACACTGAGCTTGTCGATCAAAAGGTCGGCAGTTCAGCAGTTTGAATCCCTAGTGCCCCATAGCAGGGTGAGTTCCTATTACTTGTCCCAGCTTCTGCCAACCTAGCGGTTCGAAAGCACGTAAAAAATGCAAGTAGAAAACTAGGGACCACCTCTGGTGGGAAGGTAACAGCATTCTGTGTGCTTTTGGCATTTAGTCATGCTGGCCACATGACCACAGAGACATATTTGGACAGCGCTGGCTCTTTGGCTTTGAAATGGAGATGAGCACCGCCTCCTAGAGTTGGGACCGACTAGCACATATGTGTGAGGGGAACCTTTACCTTTATGCAGTGAATTCCTTTAAAAGGCCATCTTTGTCCTTTTCCAATGAAGAAGGATTGCATCCAGGGGTGAAATGCTCCTGGTTCGGACCAGATCGCCCGATACGGTAGCGACAGAGGTGGGTGGTTCAGAGAACTGGTAGCAAAAATCCCTGCCCCCCCCATTGCCCAGCTGAGCCGCACAATCATCAGAGGCTTTTTTTTAATTTTTAAAAGCATTTTTTCTACAACCTCTTTGGCCAAAAAAATGCTTTCAAAAGTAAAAAAAAAAGCCTCTGATGATTGCGCGGCTCAGCTGGGATCATCAGAAGCTTTTAAAAGCATTTTTTCTACAACCTCTTCCGTCGAAGAGATTATAGAAAAAATGTTTTTAAGGGGAAAAAAAGCCTCTGCCAATCAGGCAAGTCAGCTGGGATCGTCAGAGGTTTTAAAAGCATTTTTTTACAACCTCTTCAGCCAAAGAGGTTGTAGAAAAAATGGTTTCAAAAGTTAAAAAAAAAATTGGCCACGCCCACTCAGTCATTTTACCCCCCCACCAAGCCATGCCCACAGAACCGATAGTAACAAATTTTACATGTCACCACTGATTGCATTTGATTGCCCAGATTTATTGTTGTCAAGTTTGGTGCCTTGATCTAAGAACACATTTGCTAACTAATCATCTTAGCAGGTCTGTCTAGGAGAAAGTAAAGCTCCTGTTAGTTGATTTGTCTACATAAAATTTGTTAGCTTGTGCTTGCTGTAAAGACGTTGAGCTCTGACTGATACCATCCAGGGTAAAAGTTGCTGTTGGAATCTGGAATAGGGGAAAAGCCAACCACATTAGACATTGAGTATTACTTTTTCAGTCTAATTATTCTTCCTTGTTATTATGAGCCACGGAGGCGCAGTGGTTAGACTGCAGTACTGCAGGTTATTCTGCTGATTGTCAGCTGCCTCCAATTTGGCAGATTGAATCTCACTGGCTCAAGGTTGACTCAGCCTTCCATCCTTCCGAGGTCAGTAAAATGAGGACCAGATTGTTGGGGGCATTATTTTGACTCTATAAACTGCTTAGAGAGGGCTGTAAAAGCACGGTGAAGCAGTATATAAGTCTAAGTGCTATTACTATTATGGAACTTTTCTTTTTCTCATGTTTTCATGTCAGGAAATGGGACAATTTGAAAACCAGATTTTCAAACTAAATATTGATAAACACTCCAAAATATGTAATTTATCTTTACTATTTCCCAAATCCATTTGACAAAGAATAGTAATTATATATAAATCGTGTTTATGATAAGTGTAAAACTAGTATGATTCAGTACATATTCTACCTAGCAATTCTAAAAGTATTGAGGAAAAATCTGTCAATATAAATATATATAAAATACAATATATAAAATACAATAATTGTATATAATTTATATGATTTATATTTGTAACATATAGTTATTGAAATATGAGCAATGATTTATTAGAGTAATAACTTGATTGTTTTGAATTTATTATCCAATCAAATGAATATATATATGAGGACTAGAATATACACACACACACACACAAACACATACACACATATATATTCTAGTCCTGATTTAGAAATCATCTGTACAGAAGTAAACTTTACTTATATTGAAATTATAATATATATTATAGAAAGCAACAGAATTGCAGTTGGCTAGAAAAGAGAGAGGCCCAGAA
>WNWU01000001.1:15952829-15964079 GCA_012654045.1 Ptyas mucosa | reverse complement strand
TATATATATATATATATATATATATATATATATATATATATATATATGTTTTCTGAGGTTTTCGCGGGTATTTGTATGTAGGTCCTTGGTTATTCGGGTTTTCTCCCGCGTAAAATTGACCCACACAGACCCACACTCACGAAAACCACACAGGATATCACCACCACACTTCCACGCAAAAAGCAAATCCAGACCCACACCGATGATGAGACACGACCACAGACCAGAAGCCAAACCAAAGCTGCACCATTGACCAATTTAAACCCCTCCAATCCATACATGAAGCAAACTGACACCCACCACGAAGATGTGGCACGACCACGAACGCGAAGCCAAACAACAGCAATGCAGCTCACCAGCTCAAATCCCCCTGCAACTCAGAGTAACCCGAGCACAGCCAAGCCCCCACCCAAACAGAGCACACCCCCAGCCAATCAGAGCACAGCCAACCCCCCATCCAATCAGAACACAGCCATGCTCCCACCCAATCAGCTCCCACCCCCACTGGCAGTTAAAAGGAGGAAACAGCTGCGATCACACATTGCTCCTGGAAGCACGAAGCCGAGAACACCAGCCTGAAGATGACGAATGAGACTTCGTCGAAACGTCGCCAAGACACTTCCAATTTTACGCGGGAGAAAACCCGAATAACCAAAGACCTACATATATATATATATATGTGTGTGTGTGTATGTGTGTGTGTGTGTGTGTGTAGGTCTTTGGTTATTCGGGTTTTCTCCCACGTAAAATTGGAAGTGTCTTGGCAACGTTTGGACGAAGTCTCATTCGTCATCTTCAGGCTGGTGTTCTCGGCTTCGTGCTCCTTCGTGCTTCGTGCAACATTGCTCCTGGAAGCACGAAGCCGAGAACACCAGCCTGAAGATGACGAATGAGACTTCGTCCAAACGTCGCCAAGACACTTCCAATTTTACGCGGGAGAAAACCCGAATAACCAAAGACCTACATACAAACACCCGCGAAAACCTCAGAAAACACACACACACACACACACACACACACACACACACACACACATATATATATCGCTGATAAAGAAATAAAGGGAGATTAGTATAGATCTGTTTCAAGCTATTTAGCTCTCATCAGCTATCCATACCCTTACTTGGATTCGAACTTGGGCTGCCTGCATGTTAGGCAATTGTATTAACCTCTGAGCCACAAGTTCTCCTCTCTTCATCAATTTGAGCCAGGGGAGAGATTAAGTGATTTTCTATTGAGACACCTGTCTACCCCAGCATGTGGGAGGGAGCATACTGCATCCCTTTCGCCTTTCAGCTCCAATCCAGGACCCCTCAAGCAGTTGCAACCACGACAAACCATTTTATACCAAATTTATATTTCACTGATAAAGAAATAAAGAAATATATTATCTTTAAAATAGTATGCTCCCTCCCTCATGCTGGGGTCGAGCTATTTTCTCAATAGTATATCACTTTATATATATATATATATATATATATATATATATATATATATATATATATATATATATATATTTGAAGTTTTCGCGGGTGTTTGTATGTAGGTCTTTGGTTATTTGGGTTTTCTCCCACGTAAAATTGGAAGTGTCTTGGCGATGTTTCAACAAAGTCTCATTCATCATCTTCAGACTGGTGTTTTTGGCTTTGTGCTTCTAGGAGCACGAAGCCGAAAACACCAGCCTGAAGATGACAAATGAGACTTCGTCGAAACATCGCCAAGACACTTCCAATTTTACGTGGGAGAAAACCCGACTAACCAAAGTCCTACATGTATGTATGTATGTATGTATGTATGTATGTATGTATAATATTGAATTAGAATCCCAGAAGGGTATGGCTAGCTTGAAATAGATCTATACTAGTCTCCTTTTATTTCTTTGTCAGTAAATATAAATTTAACACAAAATAGTTTGTTGTGAAAGTGACTGCCTGAGGGCTCCCAACAGTCCATTCTTATGGAAAGGAAATATGAGACCATGAGTTCTAATCCCATCTGAGGCATGAAACCAACTTGGTTACCTTGGGCCAGTCCATCTCTCCCAGCCCTGGGAAGAAGACAATCACATGACAAACCTTGTCAACAAAACTACAAGGATTTGTTGAGGTAGTTTCCAGAAGTCAGCATGGTGGGGGAGGGGGGAGGAAGAGGAGACATATAACAGAAAGTTGCATATGAAAAATGTATATAGGGTGAAAAAGATACTCAAGCAAAAACTAATGAATTTGGGTTATCTGGCTTTTTAAAGAAATATTATTTTCTTTGTAATTTGGTGAAATTGAATAATATGCTGTTCATGTAGCACTCAGACCAGAACTGGATTGATTTGCTTTTCTTTGTTTCTCAAAGCCAGTGTTTTGAAACTCTTATCTATTGATTAGTGATACTATCTCTACATATAAATGTCTTCCTAACTACTGCCTGCCCTTTGAAATATATGTGGAATTGAAATTTACTCATGTGGCACCATGGAATAGTTCAAGAAGAGAATAGCCTTCTCTTAGTAAAACTTTTTAAAGGACTGGCTCAGAGCCTTTAGCGTTTTCTCCTCCAGAATCCTCATCTTTTTTGCTCATGTCCTTCTTGCTCTCAGGGGGGAGCAAATGCTAAAGGCTCAGAGCCTTAGTATTTCAGAATGGTGAGACTTAGACCCTTTAGCAATTTCTCCTCTGGAGAGGAGAAGTATGCTAGCAAAAGAGTTGGATTCTGGAGGAGCAAATGCAAAAGGCTTAAAGTCTGAATAATATAATATAATATAATATAATATAATATAATATAATATAATATAATATAATATAATATAATATACCGTATATACTCGTGTATAAGCCGACCCGCATATAAGCCGACCTCCCCAATTTTACCCCCCAAAACTGGGAAAACTTGTTCATTCGCGTATAAGCCGGGGGTGGAAAATGCAGAGGCTACTGGTAAATTTCAAAATAAAAAAAGACTAGTCAAAAGTGCGAGGACCTGTCAGAAATCACTTTTTTCAGGCTTCTGGGTAGTCCTTTTGTGCACATGGACTACTCAGAGGGCTGAAAAAGTAATTTTTGACTGGTCCTCGCACTTGTGACCAGTCCTCAAACTTACGACTGTCCTCACATTTTACATTTTTGCCCTATCTTGTCACCATGGTGAAGAGAAGCAATTGTGAAATGAGTGACATGGTTTTAAGAATGCTGCACGGGCATAAATGTGAGGATGGTCATAGGTGTGAGGACCAGTCAGAAGTTCGAGGACTGGTCACAAGTGTGAGGACCAGTCAAAAATAACTTTTTCAGCCCTCTGAGTAGTCCATGTGCACAAAAGGACTACTCAAAGGGCTGAAAAAAGTGATTTCTGACAGGTCCTCGCACTTTTGACCAGTCTTCGCACTTATGACTGGTCATCATTTATGTCCATTGTAGCATTCATAAAAACGGTGTCACTCATTTCACAACTGCTTCTCTTCACCATGGTGACAAGATAGGGCCAAAATGTAAAATGTGAGGACAGTCGTAAGTTCAAGGACTGGTCACAAGTACGAGGACCAGTCAAAAATAACTTTTTCAGCCCTCTGAGTAGTCCATGTGCATAAAAGGAGTCCATGTGCATAAAAGGAGAGGGAGGAAGAGAGGAGGAGAAGAAGAAAGGAAGAGGAAGTAGGGAGGAGAAGAAGGGGGGGGGAAGAGAAAGTAAGAAGGAAAGAAAAGAGGTGGTAGGTTTGAGGAGAAAGATTGCTGTACAATAAAAAAGATGAAAGGGAAGAAAACCAACCCCAAACACATATAAAGATATTAAGATAAGAATGAATTGTTAAACTTTAAAGAATAAAAGAGAACAAATATGAATAAATAGCAATAATTAGAAACACACATACAAACATACAATGTATTTTCTTTGAACAGAATATTTGGCCGGTTCACAAATTTAAACAGTGTTTAGTCATTTCACTTAAATTTACAATTTCTATATTTCCTTTTTGCCATATTTATTCCTCATCTATTTTTTAAAAAACCAATATTACCCTTCATCCTCATCTCTAATCTTAATCAAATTCAATTTTTCACTTCTATTCTATATTATACCCCTTCCCAATGTCATCTATTTTTATATCAATCCTCACATTGCTTAATTATGTAATATTACAGTTGGTTAATACAAATTCAACATTTTAATATAAATCAATTAGTTATATAACTATCTTTTTTGTATATTAATCAATATGAACATGAATATTCCAATTATTTCCATGCAATCCAATTTCTTACAAATCAATTAATTATATTTACCAATAATAATAAACCAAATAATTTCCCCCAATATTCTTCCAAACCACAACTTAACCATTTCTGCTTTCAACACAATATACAATTAATAATATCTCAATTATTACAATTCCCTATTTAAATAGAGCTTTTTTTTTCTTTTGTGTTTTAAAATCTTGAACTCCCCTCTTTTGCCATTTGCCATAAATTTCCCATTGTTTGCACCAACCTTTTTTGATGAGGAAAAAGAAATCTGCCTTAGCAAACAGCAAAGCCAACAAGCTGTTTTAGTTTCGCTTTTGGTTTCAGTACAAGGAGAAAAAAAAATGTGCTCTTTGCAGGAGGCACCTTTTTGCAGCCGGCACCGATCTTCTCATTTGTTTTCTTTTAACCCTGATCAGCTGTAGGGGGGGGGGGCTTTGAAGGCTGGGGCAAGAATTTAAAGTTTTTTTTTTCCTCTAGCCATCAGCTGGAACTCAGGAGGCAGTCCCAATAGATTGGGAGTGGGCGGGGTAAGCAAACCCCGTTCTCCCGCTGTTTCCTAGCTTGCAGGGAAAAAGTCATTTTTTTCGTGACCCGGGTACAAGCCTAGGGGGCGTTTTTCAGCCTGAAAAATGGGCTGAAAAACTCAGCTTATACGCGAGTATATACGATGATATGATATGATATGATATGATATGATATGATATGATATGATATGATATAATAATACAATACAATACAATACAATACAATACAATACAATACAATACAATACAGTACAATACAATACAATAGTTGGAAGGGACCTTCTAGTCCTACCCCCCTGTACTCTACACCACTTCAGACAAATAGTTATCCAACATCTTCTTAAAAATTTCCAGTGTTGGAGCATTCACAACTTCTGGAAGCAAGTTGTTCTACTGATTAATTGTTCTAACTGTCAAGAAATTTCTCCTTAGTTCTAAGTTGCTTTTCTCCTTTATTAGTTTCCACCCATTGCTTCTTGTCCTACCCTCAGGTGCTTTTGAGAATAGCTTGACTTCCTCTTCTTTGTGGCAGCCCCTGAGATATTGGAACACTGCTACCCTGTCTCCCCTAGTCCTTCTTTTCATTAAACTAGACATACCCAGTTCCTGCAACCGTTCTTCATATGTTTTAGCCTCCAGTCCCCTAATTATTTTTGTTGCTCTTCTCTGGACTCTTTCTAGAATCTCCACATCCTTTTCATATCATGGCAATCAAAACTGAATGCAGTATTCCAAGTGTGGCCTTACCAAGGCATTCTGAAGATTCTGAAGTGTTGAGTTCAGAGCCTGAGTTTGAATCCCAGAAAGGTAAGGCTAGCTGATGAGAGCTAAGTAGCCTGAAATAGATCTATACTAGTCTCCCTTTATTTCTTTGTCAGTAAAATATACCAGGGCTGAAAGGCAAAAGTGGAACCAGCATGATCTGTCCCATATTTGTGTAGACCAGGTTGCCCTGATAAACCGGTCTCATGGGAAAAAAACTTTTGAGGTTCAGAGCCTTTCAAAATGCTGGCTACTCTAGGGTTTTCCACTCTGGAGGAGATAATACTAGCAAATGCCATCGTTCTTATTGTTATGTATTGAATGTATATAGTTGTGTTAAGCTCTGCTAAAGTGAAAGTAATCTTTGGATGACCCTAACTGTTAGCTCCAATTGTTTTGGAGGGAAACTTTGAACATTCATATTTCGATGGGTTTTTCAAGCCTTATGATTGGTTAAGACCCTGTGGGCCCGGAGTATAAATTATAGGCATTTGCCTGCTGTTCCTCAGTTCCAGTTTTGAGTCAATAAATGCTGTTGTAGCTATGCTGGTCTGGTTTTTGCCTACTGAAGCCCACTACACAATGCTTATGATAGTTTAGAAAGCTCTTTTTCCAAATCTTCTGAACCATCATGAGAATATGGCCTGCATGCAGGATGGAGTGAGGCAAAGGAAAAGTAAGTGGAACCCTGAGGTTCCCCAAGGAGCCTGAGTGGCATAGCAGGTTAATGCCTCCTACTAAGGCAGCATTTAACATCCAGCTGTCTGCAATTACTGTAAGTTCGAATCTCACCAGGCTCAAGGTTGACTCAGCCTTCCATCCTTTCTAAGGTAGGTGAAATGAGGACCCAGATTGTGGGGGCAATAAGCTCACTTTGTATAAAATACACAAAAGTCTCCGGAGAAGGGCGGCATATAAATAAATAATAATAATAAAAAAACCCAGCATTGTGGGGTGGGGAGAAAATCCATATGCCAGTGTGCCTAATCAGCAGATGCCTCCTAGCCCATGGCAGATTTCTGTGTCCTGAGGTTTCCCAGGGCCTCCCCACTCCCTGAGTCACTTCTGTGTGGACACTTAACAACCCACTTTGGTCACTTAATGACTTCAGTGAGGAGAGCTTAGATTGAAGTCATTGAGTGAAGTGGTCACGTGGGTATCTCAAGTAATGATTGCATTAACGACCAAAATTCTGGGCTTAATTGTGATTGTAAGTCAAGGACTACCTGAAAAGACTTGCATTTCCTAAATTGAAAGCTGCAGTAACGTGGACAATGATACAAGCTTTACTGTCATTTTAAGGGACAGACTCACTTTCCTTTATTTTTTCAAAATAAGCAGAATGTAATATTTTAAGAGGATCAAGAATCCTCCAAGTATTTAGCGCACATGTTTTTATGGTATGATTTTTATGCAAAAGAAATACATTTCTGAATGTGAAATGATCTCAATCTGACAAAAGGAAGATTACACACAAGAAAAATCTGTTTTCTTCCATTATCATATTATCAATCAACTTAAGACAATACTCTCAGTTTAAAAATAAATTATATGGGGATGTGGGTGGGAGGGTAAACAGCTAGTTAGCCTTTCACATAAATGTAATAAATGCCCTATAGTGAGATCTGATTGAAATGTGTCCAAAGCAGAAAAATATTTTCTTGGAGTTATGCTCCATTTAAGGCCAAACAGTAACCAACTGTTCATAATTGTGTTAAATATGGGTTGTTATCAGCATTATAATGGAAAGTAACAGGATTATATTAAGCAGTTAATCTGAATAATGCTCATTGATACCCATTCTTCACACACTGGTACCATAAATGGGTTACATGAAATTACAGGAATTAGAATTTAAGGTATAAAAGAACAGAATAATATCACTATTGCAGGGGTTATCCATATAAAGTACAATACTATAAGAATGGTACTCATTTCTAAAATTATCAATAAAAAGGGTATGACATGGCTATTCTATGGTATTAGCTGCTAATAAGAAGTGCACAAAAGAATAAACCAAAGCTAAAGAAAACCCTACAGGTAAGCAGCAGAACTAACTCTAAGGCATAATGCACTGAGTCATGCATGTGAGATGGCCGGCTTTATAAATTTACTAAATAAATGGATTTAAATTACTAGCATTAAACTGCAGATTCATTTTATTTAATTCAGTCAAACATCCAAGATGGGGAAGGGAAAAAGAATTCATAGCAAACACAAATAAGAATGAAAAAAATAAATAAATTTAAGGTTGGAATATAGATAACCATGGCAAAATTAAATCTTAGAATACAGGTCCACTTTAATAGCACTGGAGATACAATTTATTTCCTAATACTGATAGCTCTAGAGACAAATTTTTATGTTATGATTGGCATGAGTAAATATTGGAAGACCCTGTAAAAAGAACAATATAATAAATAACACATGTGCCACTGACTTAGCAAATCCAAAAAGGATGGATGTAGATGTTTGTCACATGGAATACCAGCAAATTTATCATGAGTAATGCCAGAGGGCAAGATTTTTAACCAGGCCAAAGAAAAAACTCACAGAGAAGATGGAGCAAAAATTTTAGTTGGATTTCTGACCACACAGCAATGGGTGGTTGTACTAAGGTTGTTGTGTTTACTGATATTCCATAGGCATATATGATGATTTCTTTGGCTATTGCATCTACAATAAACAGCCTATAAGATAAAGGCTGTAGTCCCTTATTTTGGATTCCAGTGGAATTATCCACCTGGTGCAGCATTGATCATACAAGGTGGGTCTATGACAATTCATCATGACCAACTTGCCACAGTCAACTTGCCATAGCCAACTTGCTGCAGGACAACTTGCCATGACCAGCTTGCCATGGGACAACTCACTGCAGGACAAGAATTAGACTAGTGGAATAGAAATAGTGGAATAGAATCATTAAAGAAAGGATGCAAAAGGAGAGACAAAATGAAATGTGAATGACAAAAAATAAAATATTTTTCTATTTATTTTAAATAATTAAATTGAATTGTTAAATTGTCCTGCAGTGAGTTGTCCTATAGTGAGTTGGCCATGGTGAGTTGGCCAGTGGTGAACTGGCCATTACGAGTTAGCCATGGTGAGTTGTCCCATTCTGTCACCAGATTATGGATGCTAGGCCTTCTAGACAATATATGAGTCTACTTTGCCAATTCAAGCTTCTGGATGGAAAACTCCAGCCTCAATTTGCAGCAAACCATTTGGAATATAATGGAGAATATCAAAAATTGGATATGTAGATATTTAGATAGCATTTTTTTCAATATTTTTTCTTTACCGAAAGTACAAAGCTGTATATTGCAAAAAGAAAATTGAACAATTGTTTTCCCCTGAAAAATCTAAGTGGTTGAGGGTTTAAATTGGCCGCCTATTTCATAAATAAAACTTTAACAGAGCAAAAGCTGACTTTTGTGGCCTGAGCATTCCATGTACCTGAATTACAGTTATCTGTATTGTCTCACTTGTTTGCTAATAAAGCTTCTAGTTTAGCACAATGTTTTTGGAAAAGATTATAATTTTGGTTTTAGAGTAAGTAATAATGAGTCATTTTTCTTGACAATATTTTATGAAGAATTATACTCTTAGTCCCACCGCAAAGCAAGAAAGAATGATAGTATCAGTATAAAGTAAAGTGGGAATTTTTCTGTTGACCCAAAGTGGGGAAAGATTCTTGATTTCTAAGCATCTGACGTACAGAGTTTAAATAAAAACTGAACAGGAAAGGAATCAAAAGACAGCCCCGTTTCATCCCCTAATTTTGAGAAGTGTTTTTCATCAAGTATCCTTGGCCATTACAAAAGACCATAAAAATAATTCTGAGGCAGTTTTTGTATCAAAAATATAAACCCTTCAATTTATTGTCGAGGCCGCCAGCTTTTTCCTGAGCCTGTCACAAAGGATAGAATCAAGAGTGGAATTATGAGCCTTGATGCTATATTTTTCTTCCAGATGTTGAAGTATCAGGTAGTGGTCAAGTATGGATCTGCCAACTCTGAAACTGCCCATTCATCTGCAAGGATTTGTTTTGATTCCAGCCTATTGCAAAGTTTTAAAAGAAGATGTCTCAAAATTTGTACATAGCAGACAAAGAGGATGATAACTATCCCACAACATGTCCTTACAGAAGCCTTTTTTAGTAAATGGGAATAATAATGGCAAAGCACAGTCATAGGGGATTTACCAGGGAAGAATCAAAGGTGGGAAACAGCTATTAAAACTGTTGCCTACTAATCAAAATTTGTTTTGAAAAGTTAATGGGAGTATAATCACAACCCGCTGCTTTGCTTCTGTTAACCTATGCCACTAATTTCTGAACTCCTGCAATTGTGACTGGAGACCAGATTGAGAGACTGGGCATGCAGGGTCACAAGATAAGTCAGAATTTATATCTGCCTCTTAAGCAAAAAGGATTTGCAAATGCAGCTCCCAGTTCACTGCAGCAATATAAAAGATTAACCTTAAATATCTGTTTTTGGGCTATAATCTGTTTAAAAGGATGTCTGGTCATTTGCTCTGGTGGCCTGTATAAATTTAGTCCATAATTCCTTCTAAGCATTTTTTTTTCTTTTAAAGCAGAGCTTTTTATAAAGTTTTCTGAAACTCTATAGGAGGGAGAAGAAAGTTTTGTGCTGACTAGGATTCAGGTCTGCCTTCCAGGGAACCTTGATTGCCCTACAGTCTAAGTCAAACAACAGGCTCAAAAGGGTATGAGTTGAGCAGGGATGAGTAGGTGCTAGATCAGTGATGGCTAACCTTTTCTGGACCGAGTGCCCAAAGCAAGTGTGCATGTGCGAATGCACTGTGCATGCGTACACCGACAAAATGCAATGCCTGTGCGCAGGGGTGAAATGCTCCCGGTTCAGACCAGATCACCCGATCCGGTAGCAATGGCGGCGGGCGGTTCGGAGAACTGGTAGCTGAAATCCCTGTGCCCCCCCCCGCCATGCTCAGATGAACCGCACGATCATCAGAGGCTTTTTTAAAATTTATTTTTAAAAGCATTTTTTCTACAACCTCTTCCGATGAAAAAATGCTTTTAAAAATAAAAAAAAAAAGCCTCTGATGATTGCGCGGCTCAACTGGGATCCTCAGAGGCTTTCCAAAGCATTTTTTTCTGCAACCTCTTGGCCAAAGAAGTGGTAAAAAAATGCTTTGAAAAGTCTCTGACGATCCCAGCTGAGTTGCCTGATTGGCAGAGAGGCTTTTCAAAGCATTAGAAAAAATGCTTTGAAAAGTTTTTTAAAAAAAGAGTTGGCCACGCCCATTCAGTCACATTACCCCCCAACCAAGCCACGCCCATAGAACTGGTAGTAACAAATTTTACATTTCACCCCTGCCTGTGCGGCCCCCCGCATGCGCCCCCCCACATGTGCGGCAGAGACCCAAAGACGGTGGGAGGTGCGTATGCATGCGCAGTGGAGCTGAGCTGGGGCAACAGGTCACGTGCCCATAGAAAGGGCTCTGTATGCCACCTCTAGCACACGTGCCAGGTGCTAGATTCTTAACAGATTATTTCTGAAATTGTGTAATCAAAGCTGGCAAAGGTCAGTTGCAAGATTGAGGCATGGGCTTTTGATAATTTTTTTGTGTAGAAAAAGGAAACAGCAGAGGGAGGGAGGGAGGGAGGAGGGAGGGAAGGAGGGAGGGAGGGAGGGAGAGAGGAAGGAAGGAAGGAAGGAAGGAAGGAAGGAAGGAAGGAAGGAAGG
>WNWU01000001.1:15941628-15952819 GCA_012654045.1 Ptyas mucosa | reverse complement strand
AGGAAGGAAGGAAGGAAGGAAGGAAGGAAGGAAGGAAGGAAGGAAGGAAGGAAGGAAGGTAGGTAGTAATCTGACAGGAAATTGGAATCATTTCCACTTTCACTGATTTTTTTGCCTGTACTGTCACTCTGTTTTTCTCTTTAGGTAAGGAAATATCTCTGAAACAATGACCCAATTGGTCACAGGTTGCCTAGTTAATATTATATATGGGTAATCTATAATTAGATTCATAGACTAAAACTGGTAGAAACTTAATAATTCAAATCCTAATTAAGAAGCCAAGACTGATTAAGGTAGCATCTAAGAATATAAGCAATTCTATACAGGAAGCATTAAAAAAAATTAGGGTGTTTGGGTCCAATAAATGCAGATTTATTGGTCCAGATAAAACTCCTGGATAAATCCTTGCATTTTCGTTGGCAAGGGTTTTTTTGCAAGTATTTTGCCATTGCCTCCTTCCTGAAGCTGAGAGACAGTCATTTGTCCAAGGTCACTGTCTTGATTTTGTGCTTAAAATGGGAATAGAACTTACTGTCTTATGGTTTCTAGCCTGGTATCTTAACTACTACATTGAATTGCCTTTCATAATTATTTATGTTACGTTGTTATGTTATATTTTTATTCTGCCTTTTTAAATATATAATTAATATAAGAGCTGTGGTGGTGCAGTAGTTAGAATTCAGTAGTGCAGACCAATTCTGACTGCCGACTGCCAGCAGTTCAGCAGTTTGAGTCTCATTGGCTCAAGGTTGACTCAGCCTTCCATTCTTCCGAGATCAGTAAAATGAGGACTCAGATTGTTGTGGGCAATATCAGTAGTGGGTTTCAAACCCCGTCGCTACCAGTTTGCTCATGGGCACTTGTGGGCACTTTGTGCATGTGCAGAGATGTCCGGGCAGGTGGGCAGAGCCTCCCACCATTGCCGCTACCAATTTGTCTGATCTGGGGCAAACCGGTAACAACCCACCACTTGGCAATATGCTGACTCTGTAAACCGCTTAGAGAGGGGCTGTAAAGCACTGTGAAGTGGGAAATAAGTCTAAGTGCTATTGCTAATTCAAGGGAGCAAACATATGGGAAATAATGCCAATGCGTATGAAACCTGAACCTAATCTGGATCAATAGGTGGTCTTTCAAGTCAAAACAGAAGTAAACACACCACATAATCTGCATGAAGCAGGTTTGGATTACCTTTTTCTCTTTATCATTTCCCTCTGCTTGTAGTTACCATATTCATAGGTAAAAAGATGCATGAATTGTTTTGAAATCCACTCTTCTGTTCCTTTTCTAAAGTGAGCTAAAGAGCCACTGCTGTCACTGTTTCCAATTTGCTTGTGTGATACACTATTGATTTCTTCCAGTGATTCTATGTATTGTGTTTGGCTATTGCTGGATGAATTGGGTATCCTTCCAGAACTCTTTCTAACATAAACCTTGTTCATGCTTGAAAGAGGCCTATGATTGCAGGCTTATTTGCCTCCTAGCGTAGCTCTGCATAAGTGACTCCAGGATCAGTTTCGATTTGTCACTTTCGTTGTTCATGGTTTTTAACCTATCTTACCTATCAGAGATCAAAATTCAGTGTTTGCAGGGAAAAAGCTAAATCCTCTCAGCAAAAATAGATCAGAGTTTAGATGGGGTGCAGAATGCCCGCATCTTGTCCACTTCATCCTTTGTGTGTCAATCATATGTCAGCTTGATTGAAGTTCATATCATTCTGTAAATGTGCAAGAAATGCTACATTTATTTTCATATGCAACATGCCATGATAACCATATGCCTTTTCTCCCTAACATGCATATTTTTGCATACAGTTTTCCTTAAACTGCTTGACTGCTGTTTTCCCTAAGGTAGGCTTTTTAATTCATACTTTCTGAACCCAGAATTGTACTGAGAAAACTGCAGAAGAACATAACCTAAAAGATAACTATGCAAATGACTAGAAAATGAAGAACAGAAGAAAAGGGGGGGGGGGGGAGAAGATGGAGAAGGAGATACCCCAACATGTAGAAATGAAAACATGAAAAGACCTTTAAAGGTGTAATATTTGTTTTCCGATTACCAGATCCAGAGGATTAAGTGGTTTCTGGTGAACTAGTGTAGCAAACCTGGGCCACAATTGTGAAACCAAGAATGCCATTCTGGTAGCAGCAAATGGCTCGCATTCATTATATATAATCAGATATATTAGTGAGCAAACAGATTTCCAAGGGAATCTGTGCTGCCTGGATCAGTTCTAATTAAGTTGGACAAAGCATCAGTCAATGGATAAGAGGGAATAGTTCTGTCCCAGCACCAGGAGATAGGAGGGAGCCTTGTAGTTTTCTTCCATGAAAGCTGATGACATTTTCTCAATTAAGCCATCTCAAACTTTTCTGCTTGTTCCTGTTGTTATCTATTATCTTTAGCTGAACACTGTTTAAGCACTGTTTGCTTTTCACAGGTTTTTTTTTAAATAAAACCCATCATGGTTACTAAACTGCTTCTGATGTGTTGAGTACAGCTTCCCCTGCACTACTCTATATTAGTCTACAGTTAGAGCACATCTTGAAACTTCTGTCAGCCTTATCTTCAAAGAGCAATTCAAAAGACTGTGAAGTAAAGAGAGATGTTTGCTACAGGCCATTGTTGTAACTCGGTCCCTGCTCCCCACAAGTCCTTGTCGAAGCTCTTATCTTTCACCCCACAACTTCTTAATACAGATACCTTGACTTCCATCTGTCTATCTGTAGAAAGTGCTACTTGTACAGCTACAGAACAGAAAATCCTAAGTAATCTGCACGTCTGCGGAAGGAAATGTGATTGCTGCAGGGATGCAGTCTTGTGTCCTCGTTGTCCTGATGAAGCCTATTTTGAGGAGTGGCCAGAAGTGGTATTCAGCTGGTTCAGACCGGTTCTGGTGAACCAATAGTAGCAACCTGTGGGTTGGCCGCCTGGGCACAATCTCGCCTACCCGCCCAAGCGTAATCCTGTTTTATATTGCTGTGGTTTTGATGCCATGTGCATGTGTGGATGGTGTGTGTGTGCAAATCCTCATGTTGTTTGATGCCACACGCATGCATGGACAGCACACATGAGCGAATTCCTGTGTTGTTTGATGACGCATACATGTGAGGATGGCTTCACACTCGAGTGAAGCAAGCATGGTTGTGCGCACTCCCATTGCTGGTGCTGGGCAAACTGGTGGTGACAGAATGTGAAGCCCACCTCTGGGAGTGGCCTTCCTGTGACAATCCCAGTGTGTTGAACATTCAAGAGGAAAAAGTCTGCTTCAAAACTAATTGAAATTAATAATGAAAATAAAAACAGCAATGTATAGGCAATTTTGATTAAGGCTCTGCAGATCTTTGAGCAGATGATTATAACTATTCATATAACTAGGACATTGATAGCTTTTATTTTAGAAAAGCAGAGAGATCCTATTGTATTATTTTCAGAAATTATCTCTATTTATGCACACACATACAGACACACAATTATTTTTCCCCAAATCTGATATTTTTATATTGTATTGTTTTGTATTAATTTAAAACACTTAGAAATAATTATTTTTAAAAGTTGTTGACCAATGAAATTTTGACAACAGAAATGATGAGAAGTAGAAACTACAGTTCTGATTATTAAAAGGGAGCTCTTAGCTAATAGCAGCAGGTTGAAGATCTGTTCCCAAAATCAACTTCTTTCTGACTATCTCTGTCTTGTATGGATTAAGTCTGAATGTATTGTGATCATCCAACCATTATTGTGGTGGCACATTGGTTAGAATGCAGTACTGCAGGATTAACTCACTGCTCACTCCGGGAGTTCAATTCTGAGTGGCTCAAGGTTGACTCAGCCATCCATCCTTCTGAGGTTGGTAAAATGAGGACCCAGATTTTTGGGAGCAACCATTTTTGTAAACCATTTAGAGAGGGCTGTAAAGCACTGTGAAGTGGTGCATAAGTTTAAGTCCTAGTCCTATCATCTTCAACTTCATACTAAACTAAAAGAAGAATAGAACTAATGTCACCTACCTGTTACTTAAAAAAAAGGTTTCATCTACCAGTCATGTCTGACTCTACAGGACAGTGCTCATCTTCACATCTGAGGGAGCCAATATTATCCAAAGACACTGCCATGATCATGTTGCCAGCATGACTATATGCTGAAGCACGCAGAATGGTGTTACCTTTCCACCAAAGTGATACTTTATTTATTAACTTGCATTTGAATGTTTTTGAACTGGAGTCCACCCCAGCATGCAATGCTTGGGTCTCAAAATGCCAACCTTCTGGTTGACAAGTCCTTTGTTTTAACTGCTAGGCCACTGCAGCCCCTTATATTACTAGAAAACCACCCTCAAATGAAGATGTGTACCTCAATTGTGAGGTTCTGATAAATCTGAGGAAAAATGGGAGAACTGCATTGGATCACTCTAAGTCCTTCTGTTACCAGTCTACCTGCTTCCCACACATCCCTCCCTCTGCCATTTATCCCAATAATGGTCATACCATGGTTTAATATTTTCAACCTCGTTTTGTACTTCAGCATCAGCATGTAATGTTACTAGCAAGGAAAGACATTGTTCCCTTGACAACCAATATATTTATGACATTCCAATGAAAACAATGAAATTGTATGATTTTTCTCATGTTAGAGTTTTATTTAAAAATCCAAAATAAATATTTGCTGACCTATTTTATGGTAAGTTATGCTGACTTGTTTAGAGTTGTACTTAGAAACTAAAGAGCAGGTGAATTAAAGATTTTTTTGAAAAAAGTAATCCAGTGTAATAGGAAAGCACTGGCATTTTTCCCCCATAATAGGGTAAAGGAATAGGTTCCATTATTTTATTTATTGGGTCATTTAATAAAGAGAAGAGATAGTTGACATTTTAGAGGTCATTTATGCGCTAAATTTTTGCTGAATAGCTCCAGCACAATAAAATGTTTGAAAAATTCCCCCATATGTTTTTATCAAGAGAGCGAGCATGAGCAGAGATGAAGAAAAGACAATACAGAAGTCTCTAAACTGTCCAGAAAAGAATCCATTAATATGAGGGATTCAGTAGACACAATAAATTGTACTCTTAAGTATTTTTTTTCAAAAACCACCAAAAATACCCATTTCCCCTTTTTATTTCCAAAGCACTAGTTGTCATGATACATTTCTACTTGACTTGCACTTACATAGAGATATAACTTTCCTATTTCTAAACACTGAGTTTATGGGATGTCAAGCAAATTGGCATAGCTGATTAGCAAGATGGTTCTGTTCTGGGAAGAATTCCTTCATCTTGGGTTTCAATAGAGTCCCAGTTTGGGTAAGGTATAATAGCAAAATTCAGCATTTATTTGTTTGTCTATTTATTTATTTATCATATTTATATGCCACCAACAGCTTCTTCAGGACCAAGCTTGGTAGAGTCAGGGTTATGACTTGCTGAAAAAATTGCCTGGGATATTAACAGAGGAACCAAAAGCTGGTTGCAGAATAAGATATGTGAGAGGGACATGTCACTGAATAATAGACCGCTGAGTAGTGCCATTGTAACTTTATTCCCCTTTCTTAAAGACAGTAAATATTTTAGCCAGTACTTATGTTAAACCACTGCCCTTTCATTCATTGTTGAGAGACTTAAAACTACCTCTTATGCAGAATTTTGTCCATGAATTTATACAGGAATGGTTAGCTTTGAGAAAGCTGAGTTTAGGGCTTCTAAATCTGGGCTACAACAATCCAGACAACAACTATATAGCAATGGTCCAGTCTTAACTCTTAGTGACCATCAACCAACCACTAGATGTTTGCAGCCCAGATCTTGTAGTTCTAACTGAATTAAACTCCCTTGTCATGGCAGGACAAGACACACAGAAGAAGTATAATGATATTCCGTTAGAATATCAGAAAGCAAAGTTGAATATTAGGGCCGGTCACATGTAAGAATTTGAGAGCCGAGAAATTGAATTAAATCTAAAATAATGTTAACATTGTCACCTCAAAAGCAGAGTGCTTAATAAAGTGATGCTACTCATGGCAAACTTGGAGAGCTCATCTGCACAGTCTCTTTCAGTAATCTCCATTTATGAAGGCTAAGTTGTAACTTTGTCTGATAAAAGCCAGAAGTACCAAAAAAAAACCCCTTTAAATCTGAGAAGCTCTTCAAAGTTTCAAGCTTTACAAAGACATTTGATTCAATTGGTTGCTTTGAAGTGAGAGTTAGTGCTTCAGTGCTTGGTCAGAACCTGTTGATCAAGGCTTTTAAAATTGAAACATTCTTTCAAAGCTTGCACAGACTTAATGTTTAATAAAGTAGTTGTTTGTAGGCCATCTCAGTGAACAGACAAAATAATCAACCTTAGAAAACAACATACTAGTTATGTTGCCATCTTGGGATTCTTTTATGAGGAATAAAAGTCATTTATTGATGTCATTTTCTCTCAGAATTTGAGAATGAGGGTGTTATTAGAATAAACTAATTTTCCTCAATTTACTGCTAGTGTTGGATTATAAATCATATTATTTCTAATTGACATGTAAAATGGAGAATTTGCTTCAAGAAGCACAACAGTTCTGAGTGAAAATGCAGTGGTAGAGGTGTTGTTATGTGCTGAAATGTGATTATTATGGTTGGCTGCATAGTCAGCCAGATGTTTATATCATTATAATTCTATTATCTATCTATCTATCTATCTATCTATCTATCTATCTATCTATCTATCTATTTATCTATGCACATATCAGGTAGTCTTGCTTCTATTTTCCCCAAATCAAAAATTCCTATGAGGTAGATTGGGCTGAGAGAGAATGACTGGCCCAAGGTCACCCAGCCAGCTTTCATGTAGATGTAGAACTCACAGTCTCCTGGTTTCTAGGCCATTACCCTAACTACTACACCAAACTGATCTTCATAATAAGATAGAAGGATAAGAGACCCTGGAAACCTTTCTTAGTTACAAGATTCCTTCCTTCTTCATATGGCTTGCACAATAGCTCCCTAAGGTATTCATTGATCCAGTGGCTTTATTATTATTTGTCTGACAGAAAGATAGTTGATGTAAATCTTCCTATGTATTCCTGTGTCATTTTATTTATTTCTTTGCAAACAAAATATATAACAACATATAGATCGCGGTGAGAACCTTACACAATACATTATCTTCAGTCCAAATATACAAATAAGAAATAAAAGCTACGTTAATCTTATCCTCTTTTTATTCTATTATTTAGCCAAGTATACCATTGGTTCCAACATTGAAAATATACAGATTCTTTTTGATCTCTCAAAGTTCTTGTTAGCCTATCGGCTTCTGCGTATTCAATAATTTTCCCTAAGATCAAGTCTTCTGACGGTGGGTCTTTTCCCTTCCAATTTTGGGCGAGACATATTCTTGCTGCAGTTGTAATATATACAATTAAACACCATTTACTCGTGCCTATCTTGTCTGGCCTAATATTTAATAGGTAATATTCCGGTTTCAGTTGCAATTTATATCCAGTGATTTCTAGCAGCCACCTCTGAATAAGTTTCCAGAATTCAATTACCCTGTATCATAATATTGTACCAAGTAAGATTTATGTACAAAAATCAACAAACTGGTAGTTCTTGTAGGTGCATCAAAAATATAGGATGTGTTCATATTGCAAGTAAGACAATATGAATGAAATGAGTGAAGTGGATTAAGAGATTCCATTTTTTTTACTAGTAATTCTATATTCAGCTAGTGTGCTCATAAGTGCACAAGGTGCCATGTAGGATCCTACAGTTGCTCACTTACAGTGGAATTTATCGCAGAACATTGTCAGCAATTTCTGTCTCCCCCCCCACCCCTTTGCCAGCTACAGTATATGGCTATTGTGCACGCAAGTGATGGAATGATTATTTTCTATTCCTGCCCTGCATTTTCCCTATCTTCTTTGGACGTGATTGTTTTACTATGTGAGGCACTAAATTCTAACATAATTCCATAGTAAAACTATTGAGGAGTAGAATTATAAGTATTTACTACTGTATTTGGTGGTGGCTCTGGAGAACACCAAAAACAGTTTGAATTTCATGTGGCATGAATCATGAACCACTCTTTTTACGGGGAAACAAATAGAACAGGGAAAAGGTATTTCATGCCTTCCGGATATTTCGGATAACAAACTTCATTAGCCTCAGATAGCATGTAAACCCTATGGGTGGATTGACATAACACACTAAATATGGGTATTAACAAAATACCCATACTGTATTCAGATGACTCATTATGCCTAAATAATTAAACCAGCGGTCCCCAACCTTTCTGGCTTTGTGGACCTGCAGCAGTAGCAGGGGAAGACAGGAGATTGCTCTATGCATATGTGTGCAGCTCCATTTTCAGAAGCAGCAGGCGCATACACATACCACTTGCACAAATGGAACTTTGCGCCAGGGGTGAAATCCAGCACGTTCTGACAAGTTCTGGAAAATTGGTAGTGGAAATTTTGAGTAGTTCGGACAACTGGCAAATACCACCTCTGGCTGGCCCCAGAGTGGGGTGGGAATGGAGATTTTGCAGTATCCTTTCCCTGAAGTGGGGAGGGAATGGGGATTTTGCAGTATCCTTCCCCTGCCATGCCCACCAAGCCACGCCCACAGAACCGGTAGTAAAAAAATTTGGATTTCACCACTGCTTTGCGCATATATACTCACCCGCTGCTTGTGCAAGTGGAGATGCATCCTGGTTCTGAATGGGCTGCCAGCCTATAGCAGTGGTGGGTTCCTCCCGGTTCGGCCCGGTTCTCCTGAGCTGGTAGCAGTGATGATATGACATCACCAAACCGGTCCTGTCCCCCCTGCCCTGCGCCCCCCCCACATTATTCTTACCTTTTATTTGGCCCCACCCCCAATCTATTGTTGCCTCCTGAGTCCCAGCTGATGGTTAGAGGGAAAAAAACTGTTTAAACTCTTGCCATAGGGCTTCAAAGGGCTGCCCTACAGCTGATCAGTGTTAAAAGAAAACAAATGAGTAGACCAGTGCCTGCAAAAATACATGAGTAGATCAGTGCCTGCAAAAAATATATGAGTAGATCAGTGCCTGCAAAAATAAATGGGTAGACCAGTGCCTGCAAAAAATAAATGGGTAGATCGGTACAGCTCTGCAAGCAGTTAAAAGCCTGGTAGACCAGTACCTCTGCTAAATCCTAAATAATTGTCACGTGACCATCAAGCCACACCCATAAAATAAACCACGCCCACAGAACCGAAAGTAAAAAAAATTTAGAACCCACCCCTGGCCTGTAGCCTGGGGATTGTGGACTCCTGAATTAAACCATATTATGTTTTAATGTAAGGGCCTGTTTTTCATATCATATATAAAGAAAATGGCTGGGTTCTCACAAGATGCTGAACTGTAAACAACTAAAACCAATTTTCTGTATTCTAGTATGTCTTATGAACCCAATCAGTATAATTACAGAAGTAGTAATTCTAAATATGTAGGAACCACTAGTTCACTATCCTTAGGAAGAGTATCTAATTGCAATATGCAATCTTTTTATTTGGTAGTATTTTATTTGATCTTCAGGAACGGTTTTCACATCTCTATCCTTCTCAAATATGCTTTTCCAAAAGCAATAGCTAAGTTTGTTCTTGCTTATAATCCACCCCCATCACATCTGTGTGCAAGAACAGATTTCTTTTCTGGTTAATTTAGCTAATGACTGGATATGAAAGGAAAGAGTTATGTTGCCCTATAACATAAGGCTTAATTGATTTGCTTGATTCATCTGTGCCTATTTTGTCTGCAGAGAGTTTTGCAATATGTCTTTTCTCTTTTTGTGGCACGCTGTGGTTTCGATTGCATAAACCAAGCTGGGTGGTGGGGTCTGTCTTTGGAGTGAAGGTTGAATGAAATAATGTTTGCATCCTTTCAACTTTATGGTTGTCTGCATCCTGTTGCTAATATTTTTGTGCTAAATTATGGCCTAAGTATCAAGGTCATTGCATTTAAAATGTCATTTTCTCACCACAAATTATTGAAAGTTGGCATCCCTTTTCTAAACAGAATCACTTCTAAAAAATTTCCCCTAGGTTTCCCAATCCTGTAGATATTTCTTGCAAATGAAAAAAAAGGACAGGCTGGCTTCAGTTAAAGTCCTTTATTTAAGTGATAACCACCCAGAATGCTACAACCTGTCTGTAGTTTTTTGATTTCATGTTCCAGTAATCTTTGTTCCTTTTCGCACATTATTCTGCTCCTGTTTCCAAGTTTTGTTCACCATCTTGCCTGCACTTTGTCGCATTGTTGCATCACAAATGATACTCGAGGAACTATTGGATTTTGTTAACTCATTATCATGTTCTTCATCTTTTAGATGTCCCGTTGATATGAATCACAAATATTTGCTGGAAGGAAAATAGAATTTTGTGCCATTTGGCAGAAATGGAAATATTCCCAAACAAAACATGTGGAAATGAGCATGGGCATGGTTTTTTTTGAAGAATTTGCTTATTTCAGTGAGCACAGAAAAACTGGATGGTGGCCATTGGTGGCTGTGAATTATGGGAGTTGAAGTTCAACTGAAAGACAATAAGGCTACCCACCCAGAAAAACCTGCTTTCGTGCTTTCTCAAGGGTAGTTTCTTCTTCCAAGAAGCACTGATAAGCCCCCAAATGCAATCTATACATGTGTCCAAATCTCTTTTAAATCTTCCTGTTATTCGCTATCATCACAGTGGGCTGCTTAGATTTAACAGAAGGCAGCTTGGTTTAACAAGATAAGGGGGAAAGGTAACATGCAAGATATTTCTGAGAATTGTCTCTGGAGAATAAATGCAATGCTAGGTAACGAAAATAAGAACGTTTTTCACATTTACTGTTTCAGCAGAAATGAAAGAATGCACATATTTCTTCTGCTCCTTGGGGAGAACAGCAGAATGAAAGGGAGAAAAAAAGAACAAGGCCAAAAGATTAGACAAATTCCTGGTGCACTGAACCATCAGAAGCTATCACTCACGAGAGCCCAAGAAACAATCTTATTTTCAGCTTATTTTAAACCTCTAACTGCAAGGTTCACTCTCAGTAATTGAGCAGGGGAGCAAGAAAGTTTAAGTTCCAGTTCCCCTTTCGAGTTTGCTTGAAATATATATACTATATATCAGGGGTTCCCAAACTTGGCAGCTTTAAGACTTGTGGACTTCGACTCCCAGAATTCTCCAGCCAGCATAGCTGGCTGGAGAATTCTG
>WNWU01000001.1:15899040-15941228 GCA_012654045.1 Ptyas mucosa | reverse complement strand
CAGAATTCTCCAGCCAGCTATGCTGGCTGGAGAATTCTGGGAGTCGAAGTCCACAAGTCTTAAAGCTGCCAAGTTTGGGAACCCCTGATATATAGTATATATATTTATCCGTGTCTGTTTCTCCCTTCTTGCATCTATTGTGAACCCCAAGTTTTTATTCCTTTTGCTCCAAGCCTCTCATTGCTTTTTCAAACTGTATTTGTTCAGCTTAACTCAGCTTAATTTGTACACATTCCAGATGGACTCTTTTCTTCTAGGCCTGTTACATTTGCAAACTTCTCCTCTCCCTTGCTGTGAGACCAGCATTATTATTTATTTAAACAATTTGATTTACAGATTTTTACCTACTCTTCAATTGAAAATGACTACATGTGTTCAAAATAAAAGCAAGACAATGTCTTTCCCTGGTTGTAAAACTAGTTACAGCAGAATATGTGTTTTTCTATCAAGACACCTGGTCTACCCCAGCGTGTGGGAGGGAGCGTACTGCATCCTTTTCGCCTTTCAGCTCCAATCCAAGACCCCTCAAGCAGTCGCATTCACTACAAACAATTTTTATACCAAATTTATATTTCTCTGATAAAGAAATAAAGGGAGACTAGTATAGATCTATTTCAAGCTATTTAGAGGTTAATACAACTGCCTAACATGCAGACAGGCCAAGTTCGAATCCAAGTAAGGGTATGGCTAGCTGATGAGAGCTAAATAGCTTCTCACTATTGCAAGTGAGAAGACCATTTGGATGAAAAAGGGTGTTTGCAATGAAATGTGACCCTAATCAATAAATAGAAGATAGAAGGTCCAAGCTTACATGAGAAGATGTGCTTCTTTGTGGCTGTGTTAATGTGCCCCTCTATACAGCAGAAACTCAGCAGAAAAATATACCGTGCATAATTTGCATTGCCCTAGTGTTCAACCTCTATTGGCCCTCAGCAAAGGGGCTTGCATCTGGTGCTCCCTTTAATGCAGGACAATTTAAGAGCAGTAATTTCTAGACTCCCTTTAAATGCGTTTGTTCTCCCATAGCATCACCAGGTGGTGAGAAAAATAGCCATCCGTCAATTTCCCACATGAAATTGATTAAAAGCTGCAAGACACATTTGGAATATGTTGGGAGGGAAAATAAATTTGATACAAACTCTCCTAAGATGTATGTATGTATGTATGTATGTATGTATGTACCATGTTTTCCCGAAAATAAAACCCTCTCATATTTTTTTGAAACTTGAAATAAGCGCTTGGCCTTATTGCCATGCACTCAAAAGCCCGATTGGGCTTATTATCAGGGGATGTCTTATTTTGGGGGAAAAAGGGTATGTATGTATATGTATGTATCAGAGGTGAAATGTAAAATGTGTTACTACCGGTTCTGTGGATGTGACTTGGTAGTGGTTGGAGTAATGTGATAGGGTGGGCGTGGCCAACTTTTAAAAAAAAACTTTTCAAAGCATTTTTTCTAATGCTTTGAAAAGCCTCTGGCGATCAGGCAACTCAGCTGGGATCGTCAGAGAGGCTTTTTAAAAAATGCTTTGAAAAGCCTCTCTGCTGATTAGGCAACTCAGCTGGGATCGTCAGAGACTTTTCAAACCATTTTTTTTACCACCTCTTCGGTCAAGAGGTTGCAGAAAAAAATGCTTTGAAAAGCCTCTGAGAATCCTAGTTGAGCAGCACGATCATCAGAGGCTTTTTTTTTTACTTTTAAAAGCATTTTTTCATCATAAGAGGTTATAGAAAAAATGCTTTTAAAAGTTAAAAAAGAAAGCCTCTGATGATCGTGTGACTCAGCTGAGCATGGTGGGGGGGAGGGCGCATGGATTTTTGCTACCAGTTTTCCGAACCACCCTCTGCCATCGCTACCAGATCAGGTGATCCGGTCTGAACCGGGAGCATTTCACCCCTGGTATGTATGTATGTATGTATGTATGTATGTATGTATGTATGTATATATACATTGTAGGACAATCAAACCCTTAAGTTTAGCTAGCAAGCCATTTTTCTGGAATTAATGGGCAAAAAAGGCATTAAGAATTTAATTAATGCATTGCTAATTGGTTTTTCAAAGCATTGAAGTTCTTAAGTTACTAATATCATTAGAAAAAGTTTTTTTTAATCCTCAAATCTACAGATAATTTTAATTTACAGTATTAAGCTATATTAAGTTGTACTAAGATACATATGCTTCATGCAGTGGATGCCTAGATCATCTTAATATATAGTAGTGGTTAGCAGACTTCTCTTAAGTCAGTGTCCATGTCTTTATTCCTTCCTCCATGGATTCAAAACTATACAGTTGGGAAGTGACACCTTCACAGTATAGCTGCCCACATTCTACATCTATAGAGAGAAATTTCTGTGGAGAGAATTCTGATAGCCTTGCAGAAGATTCACGCATAAAATACCCCTCCCTTGTAACACTTAAGCTATGTGGGTAGGGGGAGTCAGCTCCTCTGTAAGACTGCTAAGCAGTCTCTGAAGACTGCTAAGAGTAGCATCCAATGTACTGCCTTTTTGCCAGAAGAACAGGAGAAAGCCATAACTTGATGGAGGAGAAACAAGGATGTTTGGGGCTGAAAGAATAGGCACCAAAGAGTTTTAAAAGGTAAAGGTTCCCCTGGCACATATGTACTAGTTGTTCCTGACGCTAGGGGTGGTACTCATCTCCATTTCAAAGCCTAAGAGCTACCGCTGTCTAAAGACGTCTCTGTGGTCATGTGGCCAGCATGACTAAATGCCAAAGGCTCACGGAACGCTGTTACCTTCCCACTAAAGGTGGTCCCTATTTTTCTACTTGCATTTTTTACGTGCTTTCGAACTGCTAGGTTGGCAGAAGCTGGGACAAGTAACAGGAGCTCACCCCATTACGCTGCACTAGGGATTCGAACCGCTGAACTGCCAACCTTCCGATCGACAAGCTCAGCGTCTTAGCCACTGAGTCACCTAAAGTCTTACTTCGCCTTTAATCTTTAAAAGAATCTTACTTCGCCTTTAATCCCCTTGCGTGGTGAAGAAAAGCAGAAGATGGTTATTTGTTGTCAGTGTTTGATCCCATGTAATGATCACTACATAGGAGTGTGAACCTACAGCAAGTGACATGCTCCTTCCCTTCTCAACCCATGGCAAGAAAAGTGGGGAGAGAATGGAAGAACTGGGCCTTTTTCCTGTTCTGCCTCTTCTGCTATGGGTGGCAGAAGAAGTATGTGTATGTAGCAAGCGGGAGTGAAGAGAAAGAACAGAGAATAACTCTTCTGTGCTAGCTCTTTGATCCTACATTTTGCTTTGTCACCAAGGCAAAATGGGGGTTGGAAATGCTGTTGACAGTTCTTTAAATTGTCTCTTAGCTACTACTCTGAATATAAGCCTTTTAGTCCTTCTGTGCTGAAGAGCCCTTGGACTGCAGAATACCATAAATGGAAGAACAAAGGTCTATTTGCCTGTCAGACTTGTGATATGAGAGAAGTTACAAAATATGATGATGCCAATGAACCTTTTTCAGGTGGCCAGTTACATGGCCTGATAATTTGGGGGAGTTCATGGGAGAAGTGACTGAAAGTAAACAACGATGGCATTTGCTTTCAATTGCTATAGGAGGTACATTGATAACTGTGACATCAGAGTCTATTGACAAAGATTTCCAGAGCCTGCTTCATCTTCATAGGACTATCACATTCCTTGCAGCTCTGGCAGTATGAGTTTACATTGTCTAGATAACTGAATTCTGTATTCAATACAGAAGCAGAGAATATGATCTTAATGTATATTTGATACACAGAGCTTTTCTGTACTGGAGCCTGAAGCTGCTTGACTTCTGTATGTAAACTGGCTACACATGAAGATACCCTTTTTCAGAATTCAGCTCTTCCTTTTGATCAGAGTGGTGGCCTATCTGGACTGCACTTGTTCTCCACCTTCTTCCCCCTCCCTCTCACTTTTACCAGGGAAACAAGGACACACAAAGTACTTCTTCACCCAGCATCTAAAGAAGAGCTACAGGCACTTATGTGATTAGTAAAATGAATTGGATAAATGTATGGAGGACATATTTATCAAGGCTACTAGACTTGAAAATTTAATGCCTTCAAATACCAGTTAGAAGGAAGTACTAGTGGAAGAGGGATCTCCCTTCTTTTCCTGATTATGAGACCCTGGGGATATCTCAGTGGCCACTATGTGAAGTTAGACCAGGATGGATTTTGGCCTGATCTGGCAGGATTTTTTATTGTTCAGATTGCACCTAATTATTTATACTTATAGAACCTTTAGATATGTGTTTCTTTAAATGATTAATTGTCTGCCTTTCTATAGCTTCAATGCTGTTCCAGAAGAAATGTTTGCACTTCTTCAAAATCTAGAAGACATTTTGGTGCACAAGGGAGCATTTATAGTTTTACAAAGGATTAACATCATCATAGTTTGTCAAAGTCATGGCAACCATCAAGGTGACAGATCTAAGAGGAACTGAAACCAAATGCCTTTTATACCTGAATGAGTGCACAGACCTTGGACATGGCATTAATGAAGAGGGAAGTGAGCTGGGATCCAAAGATCCCCTCCTCCATTTTTAGTTGATTGGAGAGTATGGTACAATGCTTTGTATTCCCCACCCCCCAATATCAGTTCATAAAGATCCTGCACCCTTCAAAGCAGCTCTTTGAAACCTGTTTGTCAATAGTAGCATAACAAGATAAAGGTCTCAGAAATATTAGAAATGGAGGCCCCAATGTTGGAATTCTGTGATGTCAACCAAAATATTGTTTGAATGCCAATACTAGCAGCTGTGGAATAGGCAAAGTATTGTCCTTTATGATTTTGTAACTGCAGCCTATCTATTCAAGTCAATATTGTTCCAAACTCTGACAGATCCAGAAATGTAGTCCAAATTGAGAAACAATTTGCTGCAGTAGTTGGGATATGCAACTGATTTGCAAAGAATCTGTGTGGACTGGAATCTCTCAGATTTTACAAATTGTGAAAATTTTCAAAAATTTAGATTGGACAGAGATTTTTCTCCCAATAATATGTAGATGAGTAAAAAAAAACCTTGTGCAGCTTATAGTTAACCTGGCAGTCACTAAAATTGTCTGATCCAGGCTCAGTTCACCTTTTTGAGAGTTGGAAACTTATTCAATGACTCTGTAAACCTTGAAGTTTCTTTCCGATCCGTTTCCCTGTCATATTATATGCCACATTACTGCTTCTGACCAAAAGCTATAAGGAATAATAAACTTTATAGAAAATACTTGTCTGTCATATGCATACAAGTTGTTGACTGTATTTAACCCATTTTTTTCAGGCAGGGAAACCTTACTATATCACAAACATAAAATAATTTTTACAATGACAGAATTGTTATTCGAGATGGAATACAGTAAGAAAAAGTAGAGGTTTATGAGCAATACTTAAACATCACTAAATTCAGAGATAGTACAAAACTATTTGGGAACTCTGGATAAGCCAAGAGTGAGCTTAATCTCAAAACTTTTATTGCAGCTATAAACTGCACCAGAAGATTAGAATTCCTAAACAGAAACAACTATTAATGGTTATATACAATATCTTGAAAGAGAATTGGAATACGTATTTGTCAACCGAGAGACCATAAACGCTTAATTGTTATACACAACTTTTGAAGATTGGAAAAAATAGGGGCAAAATAGGGACATATTGTTTCTAACATTCCATTCTCAGTACATGAGTCAGAACAAAAACCCATGGGGACTTGTTTGTGTGTAATGATTTTAATTTTGTTGAATTTTGTTATTTTTGCATGTTGTTTTGAGTCCCGCAGGATTTCACTTTGTAATATGGATAGCCACATAAATCTTTTAAGTAAGTCAATCAGTATGTAAGAAAACAAAGCATACTACTTTGTTTCATGTGTAAAATAAAATATATCCATATCAAGCAGTACTATTTGCTCTGTGCTGCTCCCTGCTGCTACAGATGATCTAGCTGTAGTCAGGCATTTGTTGTTGGTTTACTTGTTTTCCATCTTGGGAATTCCTATTGGGAGAGGATGAGTGGATTTACAGTTGTTGGGGGATGGAGAGCTGGAGAAGAAAGGGAGTTAATTCATTCTGGATCTAATCTCAAAAGAGAGAGGAGTCTGCAATGAGGGCTTTATGATTGGATTGCTTTTGCTATTACTGATAGAGCTGGTGGATACACATTATATCTGGCTGCTTACAAACAAGACTCTGTGCTGGTTTGATTGATGTATGGATGTTTGGTATACAGGCAATCTATAGCTGCACTTGTGCCTTGTTGATGTTAAGCTCAGGGATACATTTAAGAAACTGAGAGGTTCCATCTGTATTGGTTTGGATCAGGGATGGGTTCTACTTACCTTTACTACCGGTTTGCAGCAGGGCCGAGTGCATGTGCTCACTTCACTCACTCGTGCGCGCACTCTTCTGCGCATGCGCAGAAGCGTTTTGATGATATCGGGGTTGGTGGGTGGAGCCTCTCGCCGATTTTACTACTGGTTCTATAGAACCGGTGCGAACCAGGGGCAACCCACCACTAGTTTGGATGCTGGTTGTATTGATATAGATCATATTGGTCCCTTGATTTTTATGGATGAGCTGCAAGTCCTAATATATTATTGGCACAGCTTGCATAATATGTGGCAGACTATTATACAATAATGTAATAACTGGAAACAAAGGCAGTAATTGGAATTGTGTTATCATCTCAAGTCTGTGGTGGGTGGGGTATCTTTGAGGATTGTTATGTGTGTTGGGCATTGTCTTTGGGTGTTATGTGGATTTCATTGTATGGGTATTACTGTGTATATACGTTCAATGACAATAAAGTTATACTTAATGAATCTCAGGCCATAGAGGGACTTGCTTCCTCAGTTGTTTACTTTCAGTCCTGCTTGACATTACCGAGATCTGACAAGTTCTTTAAGGGTAAGCAATCAGTCTTACAAAATCAGTAGCTAATAGTTCAATGAAGACGAGTATGATGGAGCTGGTCTCAGGATTACTGATGGAATAACGTGCCATCTCTTATCTGTGCTGTAGCCTACATGTTGCAGAACTTGCAAAATTGGGTAAAATCGTATTTGTGATAATAAATTGATATGTTTGTATTAAAAATATATACCTCATCAGGAATTATAACTGAGTATGAAGCAGCATTACTTACACAATCCTTGGTTGGTTCAATCAGGTACATAAATCACTCAGCACAGTTTGTCATATTATATTACAATGATATACACATGAATATGAATATCATAAAAGGAGGAACTACCTCTTAACATTGGATGTTTAGTGATAACAACTCCCACAAAAGGAAAGTAACAACAAACCAAAACCCCTCATTAAGCAATTTTGCCCCTCAAACAACCATAGTCATTGCCCTACAATACCGGAAGACTGATACAGCAAACAAGTTTGCGTTCTATATATTACTTGGGTATAAATAGTAAACTTACACTATGGATAGTGAATAAATAATGCTATAAATATGCCTTTTTGATCTGAATGCACTGTTTCTTTATCCTAGGTATGCATATTGTAGATAAAATAAAGTAGATCAAATCTGCCCATGGTGAGGTTTAATTTGCCCCGCCACTCACTTTTCAATTTCACTATTGATAACTCAACTGAATTTGGATAGTTGGTTACATTTAGCATTTTCTTAGTGATTTGGAGGGACAGATTTGAGTTGAATGTTGTGAAATAATTAAAAGGAGAAGTAGTTTCCCTTACCCAAATGTCTTAGTAAGCCAATTTTATCCAACCTGAATTCTTTTTAGGTCTCTTTGCTTGATCCATATTGTGATTTGCCTAATTTCCCCCCCAAGTCTTATCAAAAAAATTATGAGCTACTGATAAAGCCAATAGAAGCTGGAGGAATATTCAGGGTTATCTATGGATTTAGAAAGTCATGAAATTGCTTTGTATTCTAATGAAATGCTATGCAAACTCTTATTTTCTGTTTTCAGCAAAAATCTACTCTTGATGCCTAAATGGACTCTGTTCACCATATGCTAAAATCCATTATGGACATACTGAGTTCCTTTGAGTATCTTGAACCCAAAATAGAGGGTAATTTTTGGTTTCACTAGTCCCTTCCATTTCTAAAATAGGATTGTTTTGGAGCAGAAGGTTCCCAACTGTAGAACTTTTTTGTGTGATTTTGTGATTCTTTTTCAACAAAATAAATAAATAAGCAACAAGTAAATACTGTCAAGATCTGCACTCTGTTAGATATATTAAACTCTGCCGTTTAACTCTTCTTTGTCAGCTTAAAAGAGAACAGATGGAACTGTTGAAGGAGAGAACTGAAATGTGATACTCTAAAGAAAGGAAGGGCAGTGCTAGTAATGGATTGAAGACTGCTGAGGGTGAGATTTCACAATTTTTAGAGGCAAATTCAGCTTGGTAAAAGCATATATTTATCACAAAGATGCTAAGCTGAGAAAATATCAACTGTTAATCCTGTTTATATATCAAAGCAGGTTAATATATTTATCTATCTGCAGATTGCCAAGGAAAGTAGAATGCAACCTAGTTCAACCTTTACAATGAAAATGTACTTATCACATCCAACGCATTTTCATTAATTAGAGAGTGTAGAGAAAAGAAAAGCCACCTTCTATATGGCTTAGCTTGACAGGAGTAAATCTTAGAAAGTTCTAAGAGTCTTTAAGAAGACTGCAAGTTAACATGGGTCAATAGTACGGAATGGATCAACCAAAGTACAACATAACGATTGTGAGAAATAAAGATTTTTAAAAATTCTGGTGTGATCAGATTTTACCTGGAATTCGCTGTCCAATTCCAATATAATTTAGAAAGATTATCAATAATAGCAATAGCAATAGCACTTACACTTATATACTGCTTCACGGTGCTTACAGCCCTCTCTAAGTGGTTTACAGAGTCAGCATATTGCCCCCAACAATCTGGGTCCTCATTTTACCGACCTTGGAAAGATGGAAGGCTGAGTCAACCTTGAGCCTGGTGAAATTCAAACTGTCAAATTGCAGGTAGCTGGCAGTGGGCAGAAGTAGCAGTACTTCATTCCAATCACTGCATCACCATGGCTCTTGGAATAGGTCCAAATAAAGCTGGGGATGGATCTGGAAACCAAATCCTACAAGAAAAGGCTGAAGAAATTAAATGGACAAATAATGATCATTTGGCATCTGGCATCATTTACTACCAGTCAGTGATGATGGAGCAATGGAGAAATATGGAGCTAGATGGAGGACTTGAATAGATAAACTCCATAGAGTGAGTGCATAAATTCTGTCACCAATAACCTCCCACAGACCAGTACGCTCCCATAGAGAGGGACTTCTCAGGGTACCGTCGGTCAAACAGTGTTGGCTGGTGGCCCCCAGGGGGAGAGCCTTCTCTGTGGGAGCACCTACCATCTGGAATCAGGTGCCCTCAGAGATTCGGATAATCTCGGATCTTCGTACATTCCGCCGTGCCCTCAAAACATTTCTTTTCAAGCAGGCCGGCCTGACCTAACCTCGTCTAAAAACTACTTTAAATTTTATATTCTGAATCTGCCCCAGAAACTTGAAATGATCTAATTCAATACTATATCCGAACCTAACTATTTAATTATATTTTAAATCGGTTTTTTCAATTCCTTTATTACATGTATATTTCGTTCAACTGTACACCGCCCTGAGTCCTTCGGGAGTAGGGCGGTATATAAATTTAATAAATAATAATAATAATAATAATAATAATAATAATAATAATAATAATAAATGAGTAAGGATTTCAGAGAATGTTGGAGTATTGAGGGAGATTTTCCCTTCAGAGACGAAGAGAATCAATATACTACAAAAAGCATGAATGCCAATAAAGAAAAATATACTTCCAAGTGCCAAGATCTTTGAATGATGTAGAAAAGGAGGGGGGGAGTGTTGAGGAAAAGGTTATGTTCCACATTGTGTGGCATGAAAAGGAATGGGCATTAGGCAGCCTAAGCAGGGGTGAAATGCTCCCGGTTCGGACTGGATCACCGGATCCAGTAGCGATGGCAGAGGGTGGTTCAGAGAACCGGTAGCAAAAATACCTGCCCCCCCCATGCCCAGCTGAGTCGTGCAATCATCAGAGGCTTTTTTTTATTTTTAAAAGCATTTTTTCTACAACCTCTTCGGCCAAAAAATGCTTTTAAAAGTAAAAAAAAAAAGCCTCTGATGATTGCGCGGCTCAGCTGGGATTGTCATAGGCCAGTGATGGCTAACCTTTTTGCCATCGCGTGCCAAAAGCAGGGGGAGCACGGGGGTATCACCTGTGTGTGTGCCCACACCCATAATCCAATGCACTCCACCCCTCCACACCTGTGCGTGTGACCCTCTCATGCTCCCCATGCTTTTGGCATGTAATGGCCCAGTGGGCCCGATAGGCCCATTTTTCACCCTCCCCAGGCTCCAGAAGCTTTCTTGGAGTCTGGGGAGGGTGAAAACAGCCTTCCCCACCCTCCCAAGAGGCCCTTCAGAGGCTGGAAATGGCCTGTTTCCCAACTTCTGGTGGGCCTGGAAGGACTGAAAATCAGCTGGCCAGCATGCATGCTCACTGGAGCTGAGCTAGGGCAACACTCGCGTGCCCACAGATATGGCTCCGCGTGCCACAGGTGGCACACGTGCCACAGGTTCGCCATCACGGTCATAAGCTTTTAAAAGCATTTTTTCTACAACCTCTTCAGCCGAAGAGGTTGCAGAAAAAATGTTTTTAAAAGAAAAAAAAGCCTCTGACAATCAGGCAACTCAGCTGGGATTGTCAGAGCATTTTAAAAGCATTTTTTAGAGGTTGTAGAAAAAATGCTTTTAAAAGGCTCTGACGATCCCAGCTGAGTTGCCTGATCATCAGAGGCTTTTAAAAGCATTTTTTTACAATCTCTTTGGCCGAATGGTTGTAGAAAAAATGGTTTTAAAAGTTAAAAAAAAAAAGTTGGCCACACCCACCCAGTCACATTACCCCCCCCCCCAAACCATACCCACAGAACCGGTAGTAACAAATTTTACATTTCACCACTGAGCCTAAGTGAAAAAAAACTGCTATAGAAAATCCAATGGCTACTATTTATCAAATATTCTTAGATATTAGTGAAATATCCTATTTAACTTCTTTGATATTCTTGTCCTTTGGGGGTTAAGATACATGCTATTTCATTTTTAAATCATTCTCTGGGATACAAATGTATTTTCTTTACTAAAAACACAAATGTACCACAGATTTAAACCATTAAAAAAAACCCAGTATGGTGTTGCGATTAAAGTGCTGAACTAAGAGAGTGGAGACTATCAAGTCATTTGCTCTTAGTCCAAACCACTTCACAGAATTTTTGTGAAGCAAAAATTGGAGGAAAAAGTGACCTTCAGCTCTTGAGGATGGCTTAATTACCCTGCCTCCCCGGTAATTGTAGAACATAGGACTAGATTATTTTTGTAGTCCTTTCCAATTTCATAATCTTTATCATTCTATCCTGGTGTAATTCATAATTCCCTTTATGGCTCCAAAGAGTTAGATTAAATGAGATCTGAACAAAGTATGACCCACTGATCAAGCCCAGCACAGTACATTATGCCAAATATTCTTGGGACTATTACTAAATGTTATGTTTTGTTCTCTTCATCTTCCAATATTTTTGTATATTTTTATTGTGTTGGTTACTCATTTTCTGAGGTACAATCTGTCTGCCTGCACAATTTATTCTAACCTGACTTTTTATCATGTTCTTTTTCTTGTAGACTGAAATAATTTATGATTGCTCTTATTAAGAGTTATACTTTTTCTGTTTCATTTTTGATAAAATCATTCCATCCAAAGCACATTCGGAGGGATCTTTTTGCAGTTTGCTTCACTTAATCTAAGGATAAAGCCAGACTCCAACGCATGGATATTCTCCAAGAATAAAACTACACTTATAGTTTCATAATTCTTCTCTGTAACACCCAGAATAACTTAACTGTATTTTATGTTGGTATATTTAATCTCCTCATCTCTGGCTGCGGCAGCCAGTGATATAAAACAGGGAGAAGCAAGTACAAAATAACACAGTTCAAGAATACAAAGTGAGTTCTGAGAGACATTAGAGGAAGAAAAAATTAAATATGGCAGCGATTGCAAATTTGAAGTAATGGGTAACTTGGCCTCAATCCATTGCTTCTCTCGTTCTTCACTGTTGGAGATACTGCCAGCATGGGGTAAGAGATATGCTTGAATTTTTGCAAGGAGAACTGGGCTAGACAGCTTACTTCTAGCAGACCCATTATTTTGGTCTATTCAGTCCTGGGTTTTTTTTTTTTAACTCCCCATTGTCTTTGTAGAAGAAAAAGAATTACATGGCAAGCAGAGTAGGATACTGGCTTTTTGATTGGTAGAAAATAATTTTCCTACACAGGAGCTGATGAAACTGGAACATAGAAATGACATGATGTCTGTGAAAAATGATTTACAAACTATCATTTCCAGCTATTGAGAAGCTGAAGTGATCTTCTATCTGCTGCCCACTGGCTTTTCCCAAAATTAATTTTTGAGGGAGGCGAAAGAAAGCTCACAAGTAGGTGGAGAGTTCAAACATGAATCACTGTAATTTGGTAGCAAAATTTACAGGTCCTTATTTTTATGCTGTTGGATAGTGTTAAACAACAAAAAGACCATTTTACTATATTAGTAGCAAAACTCAAATTTTGTTCTATGCACATTCATTAAGAAGACATTATTTATTGCAATCAATAAAAACAGATCATATTCAGTACAATTGGCAGGGTTTTTATAAAAATCACTTGCCACTTAGCAATAATGCATAATACCTTATATGTACCCTGATATACTTTGTGCTTCTTTTCATAATGTAACTCAAGTATTCAACCATGGTAGGACATTCCAAAAACACCCTAGATAATGTTGCTTTATGTAAAATTCTGGGTGAACTAAAACAAAAAAAGTATATTTAAAGGTAAAGTGCAGAATTTGTGACCTTATTAGATAGCTAACAAATGTTCAGTTCTCAGCAATTATGGCTTGTTTATGTATTTCACACATCATATCTTGACAGTTATTTGTATACCGTCCCTCAATCTATGTAAAATATGCACATTGTACCTTTTAGCATAGAGTATGGGAGATAATGAAGCTGTATTGCTTCAAGAAATACATTACAAATTGTTGATCTTACTAGATTTCTCATAATTAATTTACTGCAATTATTGACCGTCTACCCTACCTGGTCTACAACATATGATATCTCTTTAATGACCATCTTCTTCAAAATAGTAACTTAACTATTGATGCATTATGTGAAGCATTGATATTTCCATTTTACCATCTCACTGGAGGATGACACATATAACCAAAGTTGCAATGGGAAAAACTGGACTTGAATGACAGAATAACTTTAACACATTTTTTTTTACCTGGACTATTCAATCTTTTTCAAAGCTTTGATTCACAAGGGTATTTTGTCAGCTCCCCATATCTGGACTTGGCAGTAAATTTCATCCTGCAGGCTTTACACAGTTAAACTAACCCTAAAGCCTCAAACTTGGATGAAGTCTCTCAGATGCATGACTTGGTAAAGCTAGATAAAAGTCTTTACTGCAGTTCGAAGGAAGTCACATTAAACAATTGATTGTCCTCAGTCAATGTGAGGATGGAGTTCCCTCTTACATCTCCAGCTGTTTCAACCTGTTGCTTCTTGCTCTTTTTCACATTTGGGGAAAAAAAGGGGGGGGGGCTTAAAGCTAAGCAATTTTTGGTTGTTGATGTAAGTGAAATTTATGTCCCAAAATCTCTGGCTCCAAGCTTTTCTTCCAAATTTCTTTGAATGTTTTGGGGGGGAGGGCAGGGCTGGGAAGGAGGAATTAAGAGTAAGCACACACTAATGAAGAATGAGATGGGGAACTCTTCATTTGGACTACATACAGAATCTGAATCTCTGATAGACTTTTAAACATTTGTAAGGCAGAATCCCTCTATTACACAGGAAGGCTTTCAGAACTGGTATCAATGTGATTCATGGATCTCTGGTTTCTCTCTCTGGAGTTGTTCTGTTTTGTGTTTTCTTAAGATCTTTAAATCTCATGACCAGAGAAAGAACAGTAGAATGGGAAAAATGGACAAATCCCTCACATTCTATATCAGAAATTAGTATGCTGGCTACTTACATGCCCGTTTATTGTGGCATCTGGATCTCCTTATTACTTATCCCTCCCCACTAGGTCAGAATGCTAGCTCTGCTATCTTTGAGATGTGGTCTCAAAGTGAATAAAAACAATTTAATTTACTGGGTCACTGAATCCTGACTGATTCTTCTCCCTGTCACCACTCAGGGTCAATTTGGCTTCTGTAAATGGTTTCTTATGGAGGCATTTTAAGCAGATCACATGATGGAGCGAGGGTAGGGAATGGGGCATCCCATAGGTTTGGTAATGAATGCAGCTCACACGTATAGGAGGTACCTTTTACTAACACTTTGCATAGGAATATATGCAGAATAAGAAAGGGGAAAAAATAGGCTTTTAAAACACTGTAAGATTTCTCCCACATTCTTCCATATTGAAGCAAACTGACATAAAGCTGTACTGTGGGGTAGTCTAATATATACATTTTGAAATAAACCATTTGCAGCAAAGGTATACAATGCACAGGTTTATTATATGTTATCTCAAGCCTTATTGATGTTTAACAGATAAAAACAGTTATGTTTTGTATCATCAGAATGGTGCAATGGGGTCATTTTCTGTTATGCTGCATATTGCAATAGCCTCTCATTTCCCTGAACTAGCGAAAATCTGGGAAAAGAAAGTAATAAAAAGGTTTCGCTTGACTGCCTGCTGTAAGGAATGAATAAAGACTTATGATAAATTTGAATGTGAGATACCAGCTGTGCTTATAGATTCCTTTCTTAAATACAGTCAGCAAATATTTATTTTTTTTTTTTTACTTTTCTGGAGTCCATTCTTTTTTTTAATATATTTCCAGCTCTTTTTAATTAGGCAATTACCATGCAATCTGCTGGAGAAAATTCCAGTTGGTGAAATATATCAGATTCACACCTGCTTTTGTACATCCATGGAAAAACTGCCAAATCCAGAAAATCTCATTTTATTTTCCAGCTCAATAAAGTATTTCCCAAATCCTTAAATGTAGAGCCAATATTTATTTATGGCCTTTTTCACCAGAATATTGTTTACAGTATGTGACTACTTTCTAGCCATCCAAAGAACATTTAAATGGATTGTCTGTATTTGGGATGGTGACTATTAATACATTTGGAATAAGTTGCATTGAAGAAAACCCTTCCATGACAAAATGAATCAAAGAGACAGAATTTACTTTTTCCAATGGCAAGCCATCCTGAAACCAGCTTCTTCCTGGCCTCCATTATAAGACCTATTTCAACTGGACCGAAGCCTGTTCTGGATCTGTAATTACTTGATGTTTCTTGCTTGCTTAGTATGCGTGTTCTCATTGACCACAGATTTCAAACGCGAGTGTTTCCTGGGTACTCTCCAGAGGTGGGTTTCAGCAGGTTCTGACTAGTTCTGGGGAACCGGTAGTGGAAATTATGAGTAGTTCAGAGAACCGGTAGTAAAAATCCTGACCGGCCCCACCCCCATCTATTCTCTGCCTCCCAAATCCCAGCTGATCAGGAGGAAATGGGATTTTGCAGTAATCTTCCCATGGAGTGGTGTGGGAATGGAGATTTTCTTCCCCTGCCACGTCCACCAAGCCACACCCACCAAGCCATGCCATGCCCACCAAGCCATGCCCACAGAACCGGTAGTAAAAATTTTTGAAACCCACCACTGGTACTCTCACAGGTAATGGAATATGTGGATGATCTTGGGGAATGACGGGAAGAGCTATTGCTTAGGAACAATAAGACAAGAAAGGAAGGAGCTCCAGGTGGCTTAGTGGTCAGAGAAAGAAACTTATGACAGACCCACCCTACTGGATCAAGCAGTTAAAAGTGGCAGCAGGAAGGTTGTATTTTCAGACTTGCAAAGTTGAGATCAGCCCTTCCAGATAAACCAGACAGGAAACACAACTAGATGAACTAATTCTACTTAATGTAAGGATACATTAACAGTGTTGAAAGTGTTGAGATTCTAGAAAGAGTGCAGAGAAGAGCAATACAGATGATTAGGGAATTGGAGGCTAAACATATAAGGAATGGTTGCTGGAACTGGGTATGTCGAGTTTAATGAAAAGAAAAACTGGGGTGGGGGGGTGACATGATAGCAGTGTTCCAATATCTCAGGGGCTGCCACAAAAAAGAGGGAGTCAAGCTATTCTTCAAAGAACCCGAGGGCAGGACAAGAAGCAATGGAAGGAAACTAATCAAGGAGAGAAGCACCCTAGAACTAAGGAGAAATTTCCTGACAGTTAGAACAATTAATCAGTGGAATAACTTGCCCTCAGAAGTTGTGAATGCTCCAACACTGGAAATTTTTAAGAAGAGATTGCGCAACCATTTGTCTGAAATGGTACAGGGTTTCCTGTCTGAACAGAGGGTTCGAGTAGAAGACCTCAAAAGTCCCTTCCAATCTGTTATTCTGTAACTCTGTTAAGTGTAAAAATATAAACTTCCCACCACCATTTTTAACTACTTGATGCATTAGGGCAGGTCCTTCCTAAGTTTCTTTTTCTAACCGTTAAGCCACTGCGGGCTTCGGTCTCTCTTGTCTGATTATTCTGCAGGTAGTATCTCTTTTCCTTGTTCCCCAAGGTTATCCACACATTCCATTGCACACATGACCTCTGCTCAGTACAGATATGCTACCCAGAGCCAGCCAAACAACCATTTGTCAAAGTGATGGCATTGCTAGTGCACTGGGAACGGAAGTCATTCTCATTTAAATTCTGCCCTTGCAAAATTGTAAAGAGACAAGAGCTGCTATAGTAGTAACTGCATCAAATGCCATATTGATTCAAGGCCTGCAGGTTGCCTGTATGTGCTGTTCCTGAAATTCTCTTTTGGATCAGCTCTGTGCATCTAGCAATTCATCAGGACTATAGAAATGTAAATTCAGCTTGACAACAGCAGAATCTGTCACAGGTTTGGATCTCTGGGGTGTCAGTAGATCTAATTAGTCAGGCTATGTGAATTAGTTGTGATTCCGTTTGAATAATCAGTTAAGTTCAGATTGTTGAACCAATTAATTTTGGATTGTCAAATTGAATAATCTCATTAATTTAGTTTAAACTGTCAGTTTGATTTAGAGAAAGTCTGACTGTATCCATTCAAAAAAGCTTCAAATAATCAGATCAATTCAGATCAATTTGACAGCCCAACTAGAGTGACTCAATGTTTCAATCCAATTTGATCTGAAGATTTGATTGAACTGCTTTTGAAACAAATCTTCACTTTCAATATTTGCATAGTGCTATTAGTTCAACCGTATCTCTATGAATAGAAATTAACTGAAACTGTTAAGCAGGAAAATCCATCAGTTTGTAAATGTTACAAAGATTCCATGAGAGTAGTGTTCATGTGGTGTAAAATTCACCCCATTGTACTACTTTATTTCTTAAAGAAAATGTGTCTTCGTTTTGTTCTTGGGACAAGTTAAAAATATATAATGAGTGGTCCTCATTATATATTTCAGCTCAGGATTGTTCATACATACTTCAAAACAAAACCTGCAGAGTTAAATATGGCTTTATTTTTTTCCCAAGTACAAGATTGATAGAATGGTAGTTTTTCTGCAATCTTGAAATGACACAATTAGGTGATGTATGCTGACTTACAAATGGCCAAAGGTCAAGGTGGGATGCAATATTGTGAGAGCAGAAGTCAAGTTCTGGAAGCAGAAGTTGTTCCTGGTCAAATCTTTTTCTTCTCTTCTTCCTCCTGCTGTAGTCCATACGATGCTCAGGAAAAGCCTCTCCAGAGATATGGAAGATAGTGCAGATTATTGCTGGAGGGAGGGAGAAAGGGAGAAATCTCTATTGTACAAGCTGCCTTCAGATTGCACTCCATTAGATTTCCCACTCTGTAAAAAAGCCCTTGGAATTACAGTATACTGTATAGTTATCATATTTTTAAGAAGCTTTGAGAATTGATAGTGAGAAGCTTGGGATGAAAGTGTTTAACTTAAAAATCAGAGAGGTAATATAAATTGCCTTGAATGATCTGAGGTTACTTTTCCTGCAAATGCAACCCACTTCTTTGGAAAAATGAGGTCAGTTTCAGCATGCTTCAGTTTTCTACATTTGATAGGAGATACTTCTTTATAATTGTGCATGGAAACGGGGATCATGCACCTCTCTTATACTTCAATCTGAATGAATGTACACAAATTGAGGTAGTGAGATAGATTGCATTTGTGTAGAAGACACTGAAAACAAATGTGAGATTACTTATCTATATCTGTTCTTGTCTGTATTTATCTGATAGGTTAACCCTAATGTTAACTTGCAGCCTGAAAGACAGTTTAACTTGCAGAAAATAGCACAGGGTGTGGATGGAGGTTTAGATCTCTAAGGAATAGAAATACGGAGTGGGAATATTCCGAAACATGTGTTCATTATTGAAGTGTCATATGTTCTCAGTTGCCCAGGATGCTGCAAGTTAATTTGGGTAGTCTATTAGCTGTGACCATTTCTGGAAACAGAAAATCTGCCATAACAATTTATTGCTTGGCTATTTCACTTTCAGATTATTGAAATGATGGTCTACATGGAATTGCCTTGGAAGACAACACAAAGCTGCTGCTACTATAGAATGCATCAGGTAAATAGTTGTCAAGAATGCTATGCAGGACTCTACACCTCATCAGGGGTAAAAGGGTTTTATTGACTGCCAGTCTGAGATCAAGATATTGGTGATACCATTCAGATACCATTGAAAGAATATCCAATCAGAGCACAGCCAGGCCCCCAACCAATCAAAGCACACCTCCACCCAATCAGAACACAGCCATGCTCCCACCCAATCAGCTCCCACCCCCACTGGCAGTTAAAAGGAAGAAACAGCTGCGATCACACATTGCTCCTGGAAGCACGAAGCTGAGAACACCAGCCTGAAGATGACGAATGAGACTTCGTCGAAACGTTGCCAAGACAGTTCCAATTTTATGCGGGACAAAACCCGAATAACCAAAGACCTACATACATACATGTATGTATGTATGTATGTATGTATGTACTGGGTGTTATTGTTTTACTGTTTTGATTGATTGCCTCCCATCTGCAAAACTGTTTGTGTGGGATGATTTATAAATGTTGCGGTAAGGAAGTAAGCAAAAGAAAGGACTACAAAAGTCCATGAACTAAACAAAGTAATACACCCTTTTTGTTGAGTAAACCGTAGTTTTTCCAGACCAGGATTGTAAGGAAGGGAAGGAGGCAAGATTTTGGGAAATTCCTTGGAAATAATTTATGTTTAGTCTCTTGAATAATTTTCCTTTCTTGCAGTAGCCAGCAGATCAATTTTCTTCTATCTCTATAAATGAATCCTGAAGACCATTCTCTCATGCTTAACCATATTTGCACTATTATTTTCCCTTAAAATCTTGATGGTCTCCTAGATTTTTCTTGTATGATAGTTCACACTACTGCCTTCTACAACACATTAGCTATATAGTGCCTTTACGATTGTACCAGATTTTCCCCTCCCATAAAAATGGCTTGGTAATCTGACAAGGCCAACAAAAGTGAAGTTATCTGTGGAGCTCTGAAATGAAGACATGACAAGAATGAAACTGCACTAATTTGACAATGCACTGACAGGATTATCATGCAATTAGCAACAAGCCGAAACAGCACCAGCTTGTTCTACTGAATTTGTTGTGCTAAAAGTGGCAGTTGCTGGAGTTGAGTGCAGAATCTTACAATATACAACTATTTCTTCTGCATAGCAATGCCAATCCTATGACTGTCCTCGTTTATTCACTTTTCTAACAGCTGAATAGAACATGTGGTGTGAAAAGCTTTTGACATTTTTTTTCTGCTGAAGTCTTTTCATATTAAAGAGTTTAACAGTTAGCAGAAACATCAGTGCCACTTAACAATAATTTCTCATATAGATGTCAGCTCAAGTGATTAAGCTCTTCTCTTCAGTGCAACCTACTTTAAATATGTAAGGTGCATTAATATCAGTGCGTAGATGTGATTGGCTATCTGCTTGGAATCCTGCTCCTAACAAAATTCAGGAAATGGAATTGCAGTAGAATAAAAATATCCTACAGGCTCTACAAAACTTTTTATTGTAACAATATACAACTAAAAGGTGCTTTCTATTTCCCTGTTCCCACACTTCACAGTTTGGGAAAGAGGTATATCTATGACTACAGAGGTATAGCTACCATATGTTCACAACAGAGACGGGCAATAATGACCAACAGAAATTGTTGCAATCAGTTGGGCTACACTGTGGAAGGAAGGAAGTACGATGGGTATCAGTATTCTCAACCTCCTGGCAGGTAATTGAAAACACTTCAGAATTTTTATTTCATGCATTGATGATCTTGTTTATCAGTATGATGCTTGTTTAGTCAACAATTCTTTGGCATTCCAGTCAGCCATTATTGATTGTGATTATCTATGATGGGTGAAGATAATGAGAGTTATGTCCCAAACCAGGGGTGTCAAACTCAAGGCCCACAGGCTGGATCCGGCCTGTGGGGTGCTTAAATCTGGCCTGTGGGACCAGCCTGGAAATAGCAAAGGACCGGCCCGTGGCAGCCAAAACGGGGTGTTGCAGTAAGCTGTCCAGGCTGAAAATGAGGTGCGGGGGGGCATGCATGTTCCCCATGCCCCATTTTGGCTGGCAGGGTGCTGCAGGAGGCATCTGTCCCATCTCTCCCTCCCTAGCCATCCTGTGGAAGAGAACTACAATGCTGATCTGGCCCTTGAAGAAATCCAATTTGACACGTTAGAGTTATGTTCCCTTTTCTTTTATAGATTCACAAACAGATCTTTACTATTTTAACCACTATACAGGTACAGGTATGAATAACTAGAAACATTTAAGTCCTCTAGCTCCAAAAGAAACTTAGCTTAGCTATCTCATATATATACTATTAATTATCTTATTCCATCTTTTTTCTGATGTTTTCCACACAAGACCTTCACCATTCTTCAAAATATCTCATGATCGTAGCACATAGCAAATTGGTTAAATTAAGAGCCTGATGCTGATGGTCATTGACTGCTTAATAATTTGATTACCTCTTTTAAACTAAATAGATAATGACAGAACAAATGACTGTTATTTACTAATATTCTGTGTAGCTTGAAGTACATTCTAAGGACATGCAAGAAAAAAGCAATAGACATGGGTTACTATAAATAAATGTTACAGCCTAAATTGACTTTCACTTTAAGGCTATCGAGCTCTACAGTACAATATGAAAAAATAACCCATAAGGGAAGGAGAAGTATTGTGTCCATCTCAACCTGAGTAGGTAACCCAGTGGCTAAGACACCAAGCTTGTCGATCAGAAAGGTCAGCAGTTTGGCGGTGCAAGTCTCCTGCGTGAGCAGGGGGTTGGACTAGATGACCTCCAAGGTCCCTTCCAACTCTGTTACTGTTACCATATAATTCAATCTGTATGTCATGTTGTGTGTTCATAATGGGAATGAAAGGATAAAGTGGATTATGTAATAAAACACAAAGTTTAATAGGTGGGAAACCAACCAACTATCAAAGTGGCCTTAATGGTTAATAGGCTAAGCCAATGTTTCTCAACCTTAGCAATTTTAAGATGATTGGATTTCAGCTCCCAGAATTCTGTAGCCAGCATGTCTAGTCACATTTTTGTCTACTATACCAGGGGTCTGCAACCTTAAACACTCAAAGAGCCATTTGGACCCGTTTCCCACAGAAAAGAAAACACCAGGAGCCACAAAATCCTTCCCGTGCCTGACTATTTCTTGAGTGGCCACAAAACTAGCATATGTAGTTGAATTATATGTCCTGTTTTCTTCTAAAACTTTTTTCTTTTGTTCGATTTATCCATGGTTGGCCTACCGGTTGAAAAGCTCAATAAATTGCATGCTGGTGGGTGTCGCACATTGGCAGTTGTGATGCATATTTTGAGTGACAGGGAGCCGCAGCAGAGGGGTGAAAGAGCCAGATGAGGCTCCAGAGCCGCAGGTTGCTGACCCCTGTACTATACCATATAATGTAATGAACAAAAACTGAAATGAACAAAAATAATAAAGCAGCATAAGATACTGTGAGAGGGAAACAATTTTTGACAGATGATGTCTTTTCTTGTTTTTGATACCATAGATTCAATGAACAAAAAATAATAAACAGCATCATAAGATATTCTAAGAAAGAAACAGTCTTTGACAGATGATGTCTACTAATTAAATGTTGTAAGTTGCTTTGAGTCCCTTTACTGTACAGTGAAGGATGGAATATAAATTAGCTAAATACATAATTTTGTAAATAAATTATTTTGAGTTCACAGTATGTTCCAGTATCCAATACAGCTCGATATATTAAATTTATTGGGAAAATGCAGGTCTTTCAAGTTTTTAATATATCTAAATTACTCGGTTTAATACATACATTTTCCTTCCCTTTCTCTGATATTTAAGTTCATGATTAATTTTAAAATCTGAAAAATTTAACATGAGCATTAATGTTCATGATACTTCATGGTTAGATAGAAATCTCCGTTCACAGTGTCCCATAAATTAAATAGCTATCTCAGTTTTCAAGTGCTATACAATTATAAATAGTTCCAGAACTAGGCATTCACTGAACCATTTAATTTGTTATTTTTATCTGTTTCCTCAAGCAGGCATCTCCTTTGAATTTATGAAACTACCCTATTACATTACAGCTGCTGGGGATGAAACTGTTTTCAGATAAATGAAGTATGGAATATATTTTTGGACCATTTTCCAATAAGGAGAGAAAAGGAACTATTTGCTAATGTTTTAAGAAATTAGCTCAGATTCCTAAATGCATTGTTCTGAATAATGTTAGGTGAATAGAATGAAATGTAATAGCTACAAGATCTTATTATACTGTGATTGATCAAACCTATGAACAAGAATATCCACTTTAGTAAAAACATAAACAAACCAGTAATTGAATGTGTATAGCAAAAAAAAAAGTGAAAAAAGAGCTGTTCAGCCCTCTCATCCAATTATTTTAGCCTACCAGCTGCAACCATTGCTGTGTAACACAAATATGTGAGTAGGAAGAAAGAAAACTGGCTTTTGATAATTTCAGGACAGGAAACCAATTTACGTGTCCTGGCAACATGTTTTCTGATGAGCTTTCCCACTGAAACAAGCAGAAAACCCATTTCTTATAAAACACTACAGCTTCCACATTTAAAATAAAACCAGGGATGGGAAAAAGTCAGTAGTAGGATTCAGCCAGTTCGCACCACTTCGGGAGAACTGGTTGTTAACTTTCTGAGCAGTTTGGTGAACTGGTTGTTGGAAGAAATCATTAGGGCAGAGAACCGGTTGTTAAATTATTTGAATTCCACCACTGGAGAAAGTCTTGTCTCATTTGCATGGTTAATGAAAACTTCTCCAATTCACATTTTTAACTGATTTTTATGGTTTTAAAAATGAAGCATTTTTAAAACCATAAAAATATGTGTCTTACGGGATGATGTGCATCCAAATATGTGTATTTATTAACTAATTTTCAGTCTTTGGCATAAAAAATATGCAATAAATTAATTTTTTATTGAAATGTGTATGTCAGAAGAAATGATACAAATGTTTATGCTATTTTTAAGCAGTCATAATGACAAAAACTATAATCACAAAGCTCATGATCCTACTTCACGTGAAGTGTTAATACAATTTATAATGCCTTAGTAAGGCCACACTTGGAATATTGCATTCAGTTTTGGTCGCCATGATGTAAAAAAGATGTGGAGACTCTAGAAAGAGTGCAGAGAAGAGCAACAAAGATGATTAGGGGACTGGAGGCTAAAACATAGGAATGGTTGCAGGAACTGTCTAGTTTAATGAAAAGAAGGACTAGGGGAGACATGATAGTAGTGTTCCAATATCTCAGGGTTACCACAAAGAAGAGGGAGTCAGACTATTTTCCAAAACACCTGAGGGTAGAACGAGAAGCAATGGGTGGAAACTAATCAAGGAGAGAAGCAGCTTAGAATTAAGGAGAAATTTCCTGACAATTAGAACAATTAATAAGTGGAACAACTTGCCTCCAGAAGTTGTGAATGTTCCAACACTGAAAATTTTTAAGAAGATGTTGGATGACCATTTTTGGTGTAGGGTTTCCTGCCTAGACAGGGGGTTAGACTAGAAGACCTCCAAGGTCCCTTCCAACTCTGTTATTCTATTCTATTCATGTAAAGTAGGGGTCAGCAGAATGGCTTCAGTGAATACATATTAATTTTGAAGCTCTCTCTTGAGAAATTTTCAGCTATTCCCTTAAGTATATTATCTCTGGAAAATTTGTGTGCTTATGCATGCACTGATAGAATAACTATTACTCCAAAATCATTGGACCTTCCTTTGACAGTTAGGTATGTTGTTTTTTTGTTTTTAAGTGTATGTGTAAGTGTAACAGGCACTATTAGTTTCATTGTGATGGTGTTATTTAAACCCTCTTCTCCCTTTCACTCACTCACACAAATACCAAACCATCCATCAAGCCTTCCCAATATTCACCCAGTCTGAAGTCATTTCCATGAGGTGAGAAGACTTTTCAAATTTCAGACCCTTGTCTTCTGCCCAAGTCTCATGACATTCCTTTCAGAACTTTCCAAAGTCAGCTTGGCTGAGGGACGGATCCAATGATGGATTTCCTCTGAGAATGAAGAAAAGGTTTACTGCCCTTCCATGGCTGTTCAGATAAAGTTTCCTTCAAAACTCCTTCAGAAGATAACATTTCTGCCCCCCATTCTAATGACAGAAGTAACAGTATTCCATCACGTCACTTAATTAATTAGAATCATCATCACCCTCATCCAAATATTCTGGATGGCTTACCTTTTTTGAAACATAATAGTACAGTTCATTAAACAATCATAAAGATAATTACAAATCAACTGACATTAAGAATCACAAAACCAAATTTAAGTGAATTATCTAGAGCTTAGAGAAATAACATTTTAAACTTCAAATGCATACTGAAAAATAATAGTCTTGATTCCTTCCTTAAAAGATGCAATGAAGGGTGTCAGACCTGGAAGCCATCTTTTTCATTGGATCTTCAGGCCTGCCACATTTACTACTGTGGGAAATTGGGATGGGGGATTGTATGGAGCTAGGGTGATATATAGTCATAATAACATTCCTTTCTCAGAAAGTCAAGGACATCTTGCTCAGCCCCTGGACGGCTGGAACTGGGAGGCATCTCCAGTTGGGATGGTGCTTGGATTGGACTAGTGGTGGGTTGCCCCTGGTTCGCACCAGTTCTATAGAACCAGTAGTAAAATCGGGAAAAGGCTCCGCCCACTGACCCCGACGTCATCAGAACACTTCTGCGCAGCCCCATTGCAAACCGGTAGTAAAGGTAAGTAGAACCCACCCCTGGATTGGACCATGTGATGGACATGTGGGTGCTGGGCAGGGACTTGAACTTTCCTTTGGGTGGGGAAAACCTGGAAGCTTTCAGATTCAGGTTTTCCCAGCTGTGCCAATATGACATCTCTAATAAAATGGAACTTTGAGGAAACTCAAGCCTTGGAGTTTTCTTTCATTGGGGGTGTTACTTGGAACTCTGACAAAGGGCTTCCTTGAGGGTTGAGGGGGGAGTTACTATATGGTGTTGGAGACTAAATTAATTCTTGTCAATCAAGATAACTTTGAATTAAACTGTGAAACCTTCTTTAACAAGATGCTTGGAAGAAGGAGGTGTCCCTTACTGAAGAATGTCTGCAGAATGGAAGAGCAAGGCAACAAAAGAATTTATATAATTTATCAATTTGCATCTCTTTTATGGTGATGATGTCATTATGAATTTTTATGTAACTTGTTGCAAATAAAGTAACTGTAATGGTACAGTTACACAAATGATAGAAGCTAGAATGGGAATTTACCCATGACATGTGAAGTCCTTTCTACTGGTGTCTGGTAAGAGAAACTTTCATTGTATTGGGCTTGCAAAAGAGATGGGGAAAATGTCTCCTCTGCCTGCCTTTAAGCAGTTGCATTTTACACCACCTGAATTGTCCAGATGGTCTTCAAAGGAAGGCCCAAGTAGAGCACATACTGTGAATCCAATTTCTTGATGATTAGGATGTGAGAGTCACAATTGGGCAGTGCAGGCTGGACAAAAACTTCCCACAGGAGAAGGTATCTACCTGTTGATCAAAGACAAGCTATGAGTTCAGGAGAATCTTCTCCTGAAGATTCTCCTGAAGAGCTATCGCAGGATCCAGTGCTAAGACATGATTTCTGACTCAACCAAAATTCCATTTTGATACTGTGGAGTCTGAACTTGTCTCATCCTTGGCATTATTTCAGTTTCCTTCTCTGGCTTCTTTCATAGCAAAAGGACTAGGAGGCATCTGTGGGTACATGCAGGAAGCCTCTTTCAACAACTGGAAATGCTGGAGGAAACCATCATAAGCATAATTAGCTGTACCATCACAAAAACAAGGTGAATAAATGGAACTGTGCAAGTTATGCATTATATGCACTGTTTCAAACATTAATATTTTTACATCTTGGTAGAGAGATCAGTGAATTCTAAAAGTAAAAATTATTTTTCATCAAGCACCTCCTTAAGTATTTGAGATGATTGATGATGATTTACTGATGCAAACAAAAACAAAAGTAACTTCAATAAACTGTTATGAAAAATGCAATTTAAAAAGTCATTTGCTTAATCATTGAGTCAACATAATTCTATGCCTGATGGAACATACACAAGCAATCTCAAATTTTTCATCAGTCATACAATTATGTTGATAATTGTATATATACAATTGTACATATACAACAATTGTATATATGCAATTATACACATACCGGTACATAAATATATATCTATAACACCCAAACATTTATATATGCTTCTGACAACAAAAAATCAATTTTGGGAGGTGGGTGGGCCCACCTGATCATCGGAGCTACTGGTTCACCCAAACCAATCTGAATAGATTGAATCCCACCTCTGACTGTACTCGAAGATCACTTGGAAATATGACTCCTTTCCTCCTCCTCTTCTTCTAAGGTCATTTTTTCCCTTATTCTTATTATTTTAAAGTCTTACCTACTTTTAATATGTTGTATTTTACTTCATTATATTTTGATGTTTTATTGTGAAGTTAATTTGTTTTGCTTTATATTCCTGATCTGTATCCAACATAAAAATAACCTATAAAATATAGCTATTTTCGTAGTTCAGAAATCTTTTTTTCTTATCCAGAATTGAGGATAATTAGTTTATATATTCTCTGACTTGCAATATTTTCCATCAGATTTAAAATGTTAAATCTGTCTCCCCTTTTAACAGCTGCGTAGGAAAACAGACCTAAATTATGTTAGCTGAAATCAATAGGTATATAACATTTTCTTTGATGGTATTGAATAAAAGATGCCCCCCCGCCCTAGAATAAAGAAAAACACATTTACTGCCTTAATTACTATATTTTTAGTGAGTTAGAGGTGATATTTTTATTCTAAAGATTAAAACATTAAGGGAAAATGTCATCTTCATTTCAAATAAATACAGAAACATATTAAATGATTTTTATGTTAATTTTGCTTATTTATTTTGCCATGGTTTTGATCTTTTGTCATAGGTTTATGTGTCGGTATACTTCCTGTTTCAAACAGTGTTCAAATGGAGTAAATGTTTTATTCTGCTGAGAAATGCACATTGTATGAAACTTCCGCTGTTGCCGTCAGCTGTTGTGGACGGTCCTTTGAAGACCGCCAGCCCGATCGCTCGTAAAAGAGTCGTTTCGGTAATTGAAACGGCTCGTAAAACTCCGAGACTCAAAGGGCTTGTGAGGAGAGCCGGCGGCTGCAGGTAGAGTCCCCTGTGAGACCCCCAGAAAGCTTTTCTTGCTTCTGGGGAGTTAACAGGGTGGGACTCCCTATCCACCCCGCTGAAGCTCCGGACGACTGGGAAACTCTGCTTTAAAGCAGAACAAGACAGCGCGGCAGCATTACCAATAACAAAGAAAAATAAGGAAGATTTCAAACTTCTCACTAAACAGCAAGTATTGGAAGCTTTTTGGACTATTTTAAAGAATTTTTAAAGTGAAAGTGAATTGGCATTGAGGAAAGCGGAGGGAAAAAAAAATGGCGCCTGTTCTTAGTTGAGAGAGCTGAAAGTGAAAGTAATTTGATTACTGTATCCGGTTACATTTTAAAGTAACAAATCCGGCTGGAAGCGGCAGAAGTATTCAAAAAAAAACAAAATAACATAAAATAAAAATACCAACTGACTTTTATAGACCTGATTGAATCTGGAGAACTTTTTGGGAAAAGTTGTTAGAGTTTGTGGAAAAGGAAGATCTTTAAGAGGTAAAATGGCAACAAAGCAACCAGGGGGGGGCTCCCCCACACATAAACAGAAGCAGCCTCAAACAGCGCAGTTGCAATCTCAGACAAAGGAAGAAAGCCAATATGATATTATTATTAAAGAAATTCAAAGATCAGAGAAGGAGCTTAAAGGAATGTTTCAAGAGAAATATGACTCACTCAAACAAGATATTCAAACAGTGGTTAAAGGCCTGTCTGAGGTAGCGCTGCAGATTGATAAAAAAGTGGAGAATCTTGCCTCAGAGATGGAGACTAAATTCAGAGCTTCTGACTCAAAAATTATAGAAATTGAAGAAGTTACACAGAAAATGCAAAATGAGATTACTATGATGCAATTTCGATCAATGGAATATGCTATTAGATTGAGAGGTGTTAAAGAGAACACCAGAGAAGATCTTAGGAAAATTTGTGCAGAGGCTTTGGCAGTTATGTTGAAAGTGGAACCAGATCTGGTTTTGTGCAAGATGGACAAAGTCTACAGAGTTAATTCTCGGGTGGCGGTACAAAGACAACTGCCTAGAGATGTGGTTATATATTTCACAGATAGAAGAATGAGAAATGAAATTCTGCAAAATTCTTTTGTTACAACAGTTCAAGTTGATGGAAGTGAGATTGGAGTTTTTAAAGAACTACCGCCTAAAATGTTAAGAGATAGAAAGGATTTTGGATTTTTGGTGACAGAATTGAAAAGACAGAATATACAATTTAGGTGGGATACCCCAATAGGTATAATACTCAGGCTGCGAGGAGTGAGATACCGCCTTAATACTATTGAAAAAGCAGAAGAATTTTATTACAATGTTTTGAAAGCGGGTTCTCCTCCTCCACGCACATCTTCACCAATAGATAAAGAAGCTCAACTACAAGCCGAGATTGATCAAGAAACAGAAGCACAAATAAGGCAGTCGCAAAGGGAGGCAAGAGAATTAATGGGAGCAGTAGGTGGTGTTGTGGTTGATCCTTTTGCACCATTCGAAGCTTCTCCTTTGGAAGAAATGTCTAAAACCATCACAGAGGAGGCGATGGCTTTGGAAGTAACAACATCTAAAGTGGAAGAGCAACGTATAACCAGAGCAATGTCCAAACAAATGAAGCAACAGCAGCAAGAACATAGTAAGCCACAGCGTGAGAAAAGAACCAAAGATAAACAGCAAGCTGAAGTCATGGGAGGAGCTAAACCGAAGATTCCTACTGTAGGAGAGAATCTTCAACAATTGCTCTCAAAACTTCAGACAGGGTCAAATGGCACTTAAATTTTTGTCTTGGAATGTAAACGGATTGAATTCTCCGCAAAAAAGAAGGAAGATATTTCACTATTTGAGACAATTTCATAATGATGTTATCTGTTTACAGGAGACTCATGTAAAATTGCAAGATCAGAAATACTTGATAAATTCAAAATTGGGAATGCAATTTGTTGCTTCAAATCAGGAAAAGAAGAATGGAGTGGTGATATATATAAATAAGAAACTTGTAGCAAAAATTATAGAAGCAGATAAAGATGGAAGATATATTGCAGTTGAAGTTATTACAGATGTTGGACCAATTTTGTTGGTCGGAATATATGCCCCAAATCAACAGCAGGAAACTTTTTACAAGCTACTTCATTTAAAAATTTTGGATTGGGACTATTCAAACACTATAATAATGGGCGATTGGAATGGAGTAATCCAACCTAGATTGGATAAAAAAACCACGGCCAAAATAGGGAATAAATTACCACAAGCTTTTTTCGAACTGAAAGAGGATTTGGAATTGAAAGATATTTGGAGAATTCGAAACCCAAATGAACTGGACTTTACTTTTTACTCAGACAGGCACAAATCCTTTTCCAGAATAGACTTTTTTCTCTTAACTTCTAATCTACTCTCTAAAGTAAAGAAAATAAAGATATTTCCTAGGACTTTGACTGACCACAGTCCGGTCTGGATGGAAATCGAGATGGGTAAAAGAGAAAGAAGATCCTGGAGAGTAAATGAGAATCTATTTAGATATGAAAAGAATATAATTGAACTCAAAAAGCATTTAAAGGAGTTTTTTAAATTTAACTTGAACAAAGGCACCCCTATTGAAATAGTTTGGGATGCAGCTAAAGCATATATGCGGGGAGTACTAATTCAAATGAATTCTAAACACAGGCAAAGTCAACAGAAGAAAAGACTACAATTGGAATCTGAGATAAAAAAGAAAGAACAACAATTGATACAAAAACCAACAGACGGAAAATTGCAAATGGCTATAAAACTTCTGAAGGATCAATTTCAAATGCTTATAGCAGACCAAACGGCAACTAACTTACAATTTGCAAAGCACAATACTTTTTCCAATGCTAACAAACCGGGCAGGTGGTTGGCGTATACTTTGAGGAAGCAAGCATCGACACGAATTATTGATAGTACTGAATATGCTGATAAAGAAGTTTACCAACAGGATCTAATTAAAAAAGCCTTTTTGGAATATTATACTAAGTTATATGTTAAAGATGACATACAGAATATTACTATAGATGAATACCTGGAAAACAAGAGAGTTTCAAAAATTTCAACGAGCCAAAAGAAAAGTTTGGAACAACTGATAACAGTGGAGGAGATCAGTTTTGCTATAAAACAATTAAAAACAGCTAAAGCTCCAGGGACGGATGGCTTAACTGCAATTTATTATAAAACTTTACAAGAAGAAATGATTGAGCATCTTAAAGATTTATTTCGTAATATACAACTAGGAGGTAAAATACCTTCCTCATGGAAAACAGCTTTTGTTTCATTGATTCCGAAAGAAGAATCAGGTCCTAAGAAACCAGAAAATTATAGACCAATATCTTTATTAAACACAGACTATAAAATCTTTGCAAAAGTACTAGCCAACAGATTGATGCCAGTTATTCAAAAGATAATTCATCATGACCAAGCAGGATTTATTGAAGGCAGATATATGAAGGAGAATGTTAGGCAAGTTATAGACTTAATGGACTATCTAGATAAGAATAAACAGATCTCTGCAGTGCTGGTTTTTTTGGATGCGGAAAAAGCCTTTGATCGCGTGAATTGGAACTTTATAATTAAGACTTTGGAAAAAATGGATTTGGGGGAGCGGTTTATACAAGCGATTGGTGCAATTTATCAAGAGCAACATGCACAACTTATTATCAATGGAGGCTTAACATCGAATTTTAACATACAAAAAGGCACCAGACAAGGTTGTCCATTATCCCCGTTATTATTTATTTTAACTTTAGAAGTCTTACTCAATGCAATACGGGACTCGAATTCCTTGACTGGAATAGTTATAAGGCAAAAGGACTATAGAATTAAGGCATTTGCAGATGACCTGATTGTTACCCTATCACAACCTATGAACTCAATAATCCAGATGAAAAATATTATAGAAGAGTATGGCATGGTATCTGGTTTCAGGTTGAATCAGAAAAAAACTAAAATGATTGTCAAAAATCTGACAGAGAGCAAAAAAAAGGAACTGGAGAGAATGGCAGGCTTCGAGACTGTTTCAAAGGTCAAATATTTAGGAGTACAAATCACAGACTCCAATGCTAAACTGTTTCAAAATAACTATGAGGTTCTGTGGCAAAAGATACAAAAAGATATGCAAAACTGGAAGAAACTGCAGTTATCACTGCTTGGAAGAATATCAGCAGTAAAGATGAATGTTTTACCTAGACTGATCTTTTTATTTCAAATGATACCAGTGCTTAAATCAGACAAACCATTGCTAGAATGGCAAAAAGGACTGAACAAATTTATTTGGAATGATAAAAAACCAAGAGTCAAACTGAAAATAATGCAAGATACTCGTGAGAGAGGTGGTCTTAAACTCCCAAACCTTCGATTATATTATGAAGCAACTGCATTGATACAATTAAGTGATTGGTTTGGGAAAACTAAGACTGACTTGTTGAATATAGAAAGCCATGACCTGGTTTGGGGTTGGCATGCATACTTATTTTATGATACCAAAGTGGATAAAGTGTTTAACAGTCATTTACTTAGAAATGCCTTGCTGAGAGTCTGGAGAAGGCACCGAACTAATTGGGATTATAAGATTCCGTTTTGGCTGGATCTCGCTGATACCATGTGGAATACAAATATTAAGTCACTCGGGGGGTTTTTATATAAAGAGTTACTTTACTTTGAAGAGGGCAGGTGGCGATTGAAGACTTTGGATATGCTGTTGGAAGAAGGGAAATCGTTGACTTGGTTGCAGTACAATCAATTACAGATGAGATGGAAAGAAGATCAACAAACTGGTTTAATGGAATATGAAGTAGAATTGGTTGAACAGATAAAGCGGACAGGTCCAATGCACATTAAGAGAGTTTATAATGTTTTGTTAGAAAGAGACTCAGAAAATGAGCTAGTTAAAGATTGTATGATTAAATGGGCACAAAATTTCTCTCAACCAGTTATGTTGGAAACATGGGAAAAAATATGGGTTCAGAACGTTAAATTTACACAGTCACAAAATTTACGAGAAAATTTTTATAAAATGTTTTATAGATGGCACTTAGACCCCAAGAAATTGTCTTGCATGTACCCTAATGTGCAGCCAAAATGTTGGAGATGTGATTGTTTAGATGCTACATATTATCACATCTGGTGGACCTGCAGGAAAGTGAGGGCTTTTTGGATAAAAATCTGGTGGGTTATGCAAAATGTTTTAAAGAAAAAAATACAATTTTCTCCGCAATTTTTTTTATTGGGTATAGTTAAAGACTTTACACTGGGTGAAACTAAATTGATTTTGTATATGGTGACAGCAGCTAGGTTGTTGATTGCCCAACATTGGAAGAGTGATGTTTTACCGACGGTTGATCAATGGACCCAGAAGATGGCTGGATTTGCAGAAATGGCAAAGGTTTCAGCTTTTTTAAAAGATCAGACGCATGAGAAGTATATACAGGAATGGAAATTATGGATTGAGTATGTACAGAATAAGTATCAGACTAGAAAATATTATATCGCTTTTAGCTGAGATGACTATGTTAGTATGTTAGTAAATATAGAAAAAAGATATGGAAGTTTGAATAACATATATATTGTTTGGGAATATTAATATTGCATATAATGGAAGTCAAGGGGGGGAGGGAAGAGGGAGGAGGGGGAGGGTTAGGGTGGGGATGGGAAGGATTTATATATTCTTTTTACATGTATTCTACAATCTGTGGCTAGGGAGGGGGGGGGAAAGGGGGAAAAATTTGTACTGTTAAAACTTTTTCAATAAAAAAAAAAAAAGAAATGCACATTGTATGACAAATTATGTATCTGCTAGGGAGCAACTGGCATGAAGTACCTCAATTTCAGTTTCATCAGTACAGCAGAATTTCATGAAGCATACAGTTGTGAGCGGTGGATTTAGAAAGATGATAAATGAAGTCCAGACTTGGCCTTGGAATCAGTTTCTTCACAGTCAATGGACCCAAAGCCCGTTCAGAAGGATCCCTTTCATGACATATGAACCACACAACAGTCCACTGAAGTTACACTTGCTCATCAGTCAGAGTCAGATGTTAGAACTGCTCTCAAAACTGAAACTGCTTCCATGGGGAAAGTCTTCTTAATATCCCCTCCCAATTGTCATTCCCTTCTCTGGCCCCATTCACCCCATGGGAGGGAATACCCAATCTATATCACCCATTACAAATCCTCCAAATATTTTCTGGATAAAGGCAAGCAGGGAGGAAGGATTATTTAAGAAAAAATGTTTGACATAAAACAACCTACCACAAATTTTTATCACCTTGGAATATTTGAATAGAATAGAATAGAGTTGGAAGAGACCTTGGAGGTCTTCTAGTCCAGCCCCTTCCTCAAGCAGAACCTATACCCTCTCAGACAAGTGACTGTCCAGTCTCTTTAAAAATCTCCAGTGATGGAGCGCCCATGATTTCTGAAGGCAAGCTGCTCCACTGATTAATTGTCCTCACTGTTAGGAAGTTTCTCCTTAATTCCAGGTTGCTTCTCTCTTTGATTAGTTTCCAGCTGTTATTTCTTGTCCTGCCCTCTGGTGCTTTGGATGAGTCACCTTTCCCCAGTTACATCTACCTGTACCATCAGGTCTGACAGGAGAGGCATTACAGGTCTTATTGATTAACAAGTGCCATCTGGAGAGACTTGGGAAGAGAATCTTTTCTGTCATGGTACCCGGTCTTTGAACATTATCCCCCAAGAATTGAGATTGGGCCTGACCCTGAGGGCCTTCCAAAAGGCTCCAAAGACATGGCTCTGTTCACATGCCTGGAGATCTGGCTATTTATTTAATTATAAATAAATAAATATGCATGACTCTGGGATGCTAACAGTTGAATAAATAAATATTCCACTGCTTTGAAAATTAATGATAAAAATGTGTAATTTTGTAAAGTACAGTAAACACATACAGGTAGTCCTCATTTAAGGACCATTTCTTCAGCAACAATTCAAAATTATAACAGTGCTGAACAAGGGGGACTTATGACTGGTCCTTAAGGTTGCAGCTGTTGTAGCATCCCCACAGTCATGTGCTTATGATTTGGTTTGCAATTATGACAATTGCAACATCACAGGTTCTCATGGTCATGTAATCTCCATTTGCAACCTTCACTGCCATCTACTGACAAGCAAAGTAAATGGGGGAACCTGTCAGAAGGTCACAAATGGTGGTCATATGACATGGAGCCTAATAACTGTATGGTATTAACTTAACAGCTACAACTGGAACTGCAGAAAGTGCCATCATAATTTGGTGCAGCTACAGAATGTGTCATTGTGCTTTCTGATTGTATTGTTTAGCAATGGAGTTTCCTGGTCATAATTGCCATTGTTAATTGAGGACTATCTTTACATTACTTGACAATAAATGGTCAACAAAATGCCCTTTTCTTCCACATGCTCTTTTTGGGAGAGGGATAGAAACAGCCCCAAGCAGGACACAAACAACTTTCATCATGAAACAATTGTATTTATTCTTTAGTACAAAAACAAAGTTTGTTCATTAATGGAAAAGTGAAGTGCTTAGTTGTTTACTATACATTTTCTGATTTATAAACTTTTCCCTTATCCTAACTCAGTGATGGCTAACCTTTTTGCCATTGTGTGACAGGAAGGGGTGGGTGGGGAAGGTTCGTGTGCGCACATGCCCAAACCCATAATTCTATGCGTCCCACCCAGCGTATGTGCGCATGACACCCCCCCCCCCGCTCCTAGCACGTGATGACTCCTAGAGAGGCTCTGGAGGCTGGGGACAGCAAAAAAAGTCACTTCCTGTTCAACCAGAAGTTGGGAAATCGGCCTTTTCTGGGCCTCCAGAAGGCCTCCAATGGAGTGGGGAAGGCTGTTTTCACCCTCCCCAGATGCATAGAGAGGATCTTGAGCCAGGTGAGAAAGAAAAAATGGGCCTTCCCCACCCACCCAGGCCCTCCGGCGGCAGAAAACAGCCTGTTTCCCTACTTCTGGTGGGCCTAGAAGGCCGGCACGTGCATGCATGCTGGAGCTGAGCTGGCATGCCCACTGATATGTCTATGCATGCCACCTGTGGCACATGTGCCATAGATTCGCCATCACGGTCCTAACTGATTCAGCATTTCTCCAAATATATTCCTTATATTTGGACTTAATTCTGAGTTCTCTACTAATGTTTCTTACATCTCCAACTAGCTGTAACCAATTCACTTATGTCACAAGGAAATTCAGTGACTCAATTAACTCAAAATCTCCTTTGGATGGAATTAATATTGCTGTCATTTTTATGATTCTACTGTAATTATTTGGATTATCTGTTATGATCTCTATTAGAAGGTCTTATTATTCAATGCATGAAAGCAAAGGAAGAGTAAAAATTCTGACTTAAGGATAGAAAGATATGATATAAACTAAAATAACAAATAAAAATAAACAAAATGTTTTTTTCGCTTACAGATGACTTTTGGAGTGGGATCCCCCCCCCCTCTTCTAGGGAAGGAAATTCCAGGGAGAATTCTCAATTTTAAAAAAAGCTAATTGAAAACACATATTTATTTTTAGACACCAAATCTTACTACCTTATGCAGTGGTCAGTCAAAGGCATTACGCCAATGCTAATTACTTGGTTAAAGTTAAACTAGTAACTCCTTAAATTTAAATTAAGGTGAAAAAGGAATTTACCTTAGCACAATGTGATTGGCATATCCTTTTTGTGTGAAGTATGGTATAAAAGTCAATGTTTTGCAGATACAATAAAATAAACGGGAGGTGTTCCATTGACAAGTGACAAATGAAAACTATTTCCAGAGAAAGCCTCTGTTGTTTCCATCTTTATTATTCAAAAGGATAAGTGATGCATCTGAATGAGAAATAATGGAAGTCAGAAAATCAAATTTGCACTGTGGAGCTTTGAATCTGTAAAGTGGGGGGGGTTGCAGGCTAAATGATGTGAGTAAGAATAAAAACCCTTCAGAGAGACATACTGCTTTAAACGTAGCCGTTACCCCACCTCCACCTCCAAACTTATATGAAATATAATTGACGTATCAAGTATACCAAGAGGGAACTTTGGAGCACATAAAGTACTTTTCTAGTCTCTGAGCCCAATCTGTCAAATTTCAGGCTCAAATTTAGATAGATGATGCAGCTACTTCACAATGCATAACTATGAGAAATCCTTCTGAATGGTGAATATGAAGTATCTGGCTGGTACAGTTAGCTGTTCTGGAGACTTCACATTTGAAGACAATGAAGCACATACCACCTTGAATCCTGGGCTGAAAAGCATGGGGGGGGGGTGGGTAGGAGGTGGTCTCCAAAAAGTATTTTTTCAGTCTGTCACTCTAAACCACTGTTTTGTCTCATTTAAAGGCATGAATAGGGAACTGCCTTGGAGTACTCATATCTAATGATCTAAGTGCCAAAGCCCACTGTAACAACATTGCCAAAAAGACATTAAGTAAACCTAATCCTGCATAGCTTCTTCTCTGGTAATATCACACTACTAATCGGAGCATACAAAACATTTGCTAGACCAGTTCTCGAATACAGCTCATCTGTCTGGAACTCGCACTGCGTATTGGACATTAATACAATCGAATGTGTCCAGAAATATTTCACAAGAAGAGTCCTCTACTCCTCTGCTCACAACAAAATAACCTATGCCACCAGACTTGAAATTCTGGTCCCAGAAAACTTAGAACTATGCCATCTTCGTATGACCTAAGCATAGCTCATAAAATTATCTGCTACAATGTCCTACCTGTCAATGATTATTTCAGCTTCAGTCACAACAATACACGAGCACACAATAGATAAAAACTTAAAGTGAACCGCTCCAAACTCGATTGCAGAAAATATGACTTCAGCAACAGAGTGGTCAATGCCCGGAATGCACTACCTGACTCTGTGGTTTCATCCCCAAACTCCCAAAATTTTAACCTAAGACAGTCTACTGTTGGCCTCTCCCCATTCCTAAGAGGTCTGTAAGGGGTGTGCATAAGAGCACCAGCGTGCCCACTATCCCTGTCCTAATGTTTCCTCTATTTGTATCTATTTTATGTATTCAATTCATGCTTATACTTATATATGTTACCTAATATGTTCTTGACAAATAAATAAAATAAATAAAAAATAAATCTACCTGGAATTTGTTCTGTAGATGAGACTCTGATTAGAAAAACATCTACTGTAGCTCTCAGCTCTTCTTTTGTCTTCATCTTTGTGCGTCTTCCTTTTTTTTCAACTTCCTTTTGCCACTTATCTGTTTTACAGAAATTGTCCTGCAGCAAATGACTATATTTTTTTTTCTATTCATGCCAGTTTCTTTTCTGGCTAATATTTGTATTTGAAGCCACCAAATGTATGAGCCAAATGTGGAAGGCCTTCATCCCTTAAGTGGAGTGTAATATGTCCTTGATTATGAGATTTGCCTGTTTGCACTGGTATGTTCTGAGAAGACAGGATGAAGGGAGTTACATAGTTCATATAGAGCTGTTCACAAAGCATACAAAATAAGCTGTATTGATGGTGAAGTATTTGGGTGACTTATGTGGATGACATTCCTGCTCTCATTTTACCACATAGAATCCTCGTTAGGATAGATGCCGAAAATGAGAGAATCAGCAAATGGCATGTAAGGATGCATAATCAAAAGATGCCAAGATTGCAAAATTCCCTCCTTTGTGTAAACTAACAGTTTAAATTCCTGGCAATCTCAATTTATGCTGACCTTATAGTCTCTCTCAGAGCAAATTTGCTCCTGGCCTCAGACATCCACAGTATCGTCTTCTTTTATAAAACAATCATTATCCTGAAGTGAAGGAAAACTCAGATAAAATTATTGTGCCTCATTGCATGAAAAAGTCCATGTCATACACATCCAGCTGTAAAAGAAGAGGTAAATGACCACCTTGGTTCAGTATCACAATTAAATACAGAGCATTTAATTGGCATTCACGTGTTATATTTTAAGAGCTTGCACTCAAAGTCCTAACCTAGATGTAGACATCTGTCAAACTCTCATATTTTATTTCTGAAGAATTTGCAGGTTTGTTTTGCAGATAAGAATAGGCAAATTTTTATGAATTGCAAAGAGTTTGCAAGTTTTTATTTTTTTTAAAAAAATGAAGCAAGCAAATTCTCAGCATGTTTTTATTTCTCTTTCTCCTGATATTTAGCATATTAGGTTATCTGAATTGCCCTTACTGAAATGAAAAGTCAAAGTATTAAATAGGTAGGTTAATTGGGATTTGTGTTAACCTTAGCAACTGTTCAATATAAGATGGAGAAAACTTGAGTCTATTGGCTAATCTCCTCAGGTTGCATAATTTCAGCGTAGCAGAGGAAGTCTGGTGAGCTGGAGTTTAATATCTCTGGAGAGCATGAAGTTGGGGAAAGCCAGATTAAACTTGGTCTTTATCATAAACTTCACATTTGCAGGTTCATCAATGCATAGTAGATTAAAAATAATAAAAAAAGATTTTCAGAGGTTGTTGTTTTTGTTATTATTTCTTGGGTTTACAAATCATACATTTATGTACACAGGGAACAAAACAATGCATGCATCCTTTTGATGCCGAGAAAATTATTTATCTGTTTAATGCTGTTCCACATTAGCTCGAACTTGAGATAAGGATTAACATTCACAAAGATTAAATTTACAACAATGGTTTCTTATCCATTAGAACCATGGAAAGAAATAGATTAGCCTATTAGTTTGAGCCCAGAATTGTGACTAAATGTTCTGTTTGCTTGCTTTCTTCTCTTTTTCTTTTCTTTTTTAAAAAAAAGAGCTTTATGAGCCAAATATTTCACTTCCAGAGCATTGTGATGTGCCAATAAGCAATCTGAGCTAATATTGTGGGCTCCAATTTACCCATAAAGTATTTCTCATAAATTATGAGGGATAGCAATATAATTTCTATGTTGGTATTTATTTTCAGATCCTATTTTTATCCCTAGCAGAGAAATGCATCATTCTTTTCAGCATTAACCACCCCCTTGAGGCCGGTGAAATTTTTCTTGGTCATTCTCTGCTAGCTCAGGCCTGAAATATATACATGTGGACATTCTTATATACAAACACACACATATACCTGCACACATGATATATAGAATTGCATCAGTCATATTTACCTAATGTGCTTTAATAATCCTATGCATATTTGTTCATGCATGGACTCAGATATCGGAGGTTTTTTTTCTTTTACACTGTTCAGTTGTGTATAATGAATGGAACAAATTGAACAATTGTTCTTGTGGCTCTTTGGACAATGCTACCTGTTGCTAGGGCAGGCATATGAATACATGTGCGCCGCTAGAGTCCTTACATTGTACTTTGTCAAGGTAAAGCTTCATATAGGATCTTTCTCCTCTGGCTCAGGCAGATGGAACTATACCTGTTTATCACGTATTTTTTTCCTCATCTTTGATCAATGGAGACTGCATATTTATTTATTTGTTTGTTTATTTGTTTGTTTGTTTATTTATTTATTTAGTCAAGCATGTATTTTATGACAGATACAAGTTTAAACATAATTATAAATACATGAAAAGGGTACAAATAAAAGAAAACATTAGGACAAGGATAGTAGGCACGCTGGTGTGCTTATGCACTCCCCTTACAGACCTCTTAGGAATGGAGTGAGTTCTACAGTAGACAGTCTAAGGTTAAAGTTTTGGGGATTTGGGGAAGAGACAACAGAGTTAGGTAGTGCATTCCAGGCATTGACAACTCTGTTACTGAAGTCGTATTTTCTGAAGTCTAGTTTGGATTGGTTTGCCATGAGTTTGTATCTATTATTTGTTTGTGTATTGTTTTGGTTGAAGCTGAAGTATTCATTGGCTGGTAGGACATTGTAGCAGATGATTTTTTTTAAAAAAATTTGATTTATATGCCTCCCTTCTCTGGAGACTCAGGGTGGCTTACAATGTGTTAAGCAATAGCCTTCATACTTTTGTATATTTTATACAAAGTCAGCTTATTGCCCCCACAATCTGGGTCCTCATTTTACCTACCTTAGAAAGGATAGAAGGCTGAGTCAACTTTGAGCCTGGTGGGATTTGAACCTGCAGTAATTGCAGGCAGCTGATCTTATTAACAGTTAATGACACTGCTTTAGTCTGCTGAGCCACCAGCTCACTGGTGCCACTGTGCTTAGGTCAGACCGAAGACAGTGAAGTTCTAAGTTGTCTAAGCCCAAAATTTCGAGTCTGGTGGCATAAGGTATTTTGTTGCGAGCAGAGGAGTGGAGGACTCTTCTTGTAAAATATCTCTGGACTCATTTGATTGTATTAATGTCCGATATGCAGTGTGGGTTCCAGACAGATGAGCTGTATTCAAGAATTGGTCTGGCAAAAGTTTTGTATGATCTAGTTTGCAGTATTAATATTACCGGAGAAGAAACTATGCAAGATTAGGTTAACAACTCTTACTGCTTTTGTGTGTATCAGGAGTGTATTGCCAAGTATAAATTCCAAAGTGCCATTATTGCAACATGCATCTTACAAAAACGATTTTAGTCAGATCATGAAGCTATGAATCCCTTCTTCATTTTACAGTTAATAAAATGCTACAAGAGTTTTTGCTTAGTTCCAAAGCACAAAGCCCATTGCAGTACATTCATTCCAAGTGTACTGCTCTTCTTAATAGCCTCTGAGTATATTCTGTACATCTAATGAAGTTGTACTCCATTGAACCAACTATTAAAACAGCCAAGACCAAATGTGTCAGCTTTGCTTATTAGACCAGATTTATAGAAGATCTTATTCACTCCTGCGGTAGTTCTATATTCAGTTTCATTCAATGGGAATAAAGCATTCAAAATGTTAATGAGTTTGGGCCAGGGTGCAATTGCTGCACTTAGTCAGTAAATGAAAGTTAAGTTTAAAAGAAAAAAGAAAAAAAAAGACAAAATTTGCCAAATTTCTCAGGAGGGCTTAGAAATGAAGTACTCTCGAAGATTGCAAAATCTGTCCATTAAGCTAAACAGAGAAAAAGAACTGTAATGCATGGGTTTTATTTTCTTTTTGAAATGAATGGGGATGCATATTCATAACATTTGAAAGTTGTACATTACAGTAAAATACAGGTGTGGGTTAATGGCTTTTGCTTATGTGTAGACTAACTTAGTGGTTTTTATCCTACTATTTCTTTGAGAAATTTTAATGGGTAGATGAGTACATCAAAAGGATTAGAGGAAATTTCTGCCAAGACATTTTGTCCTAATACAGACATGCATTTTTTTGAATAGAATAGAATAGAATAGAATAGAATAGAATAGAATAGAATAGA
>WNWU01000001.1:15875885-15899030 GCA_012654045.1 Ptyas mucosa | reverse complement strand
GAATAGAATAGAATAGAATAGAATAGAATAGAATAGAATAGAATAGAATAGAATAGAATAGAATAGAATAGAATAGAATAGAATAGAGTTGGAAGGGACCTTGGAGGTATTCTAGTCCAACCCCCAGCACCCTACGCCACTTCAGACAAATGGTTGTCCAATCTCTTCTTAAAAACTTCCAGTGTTGGAGCATTCACAACTTCTGGGGGCAAGTTATTCTACTGATTAATTGTTCTAACTGTCAGGAAATTTATCCCTAGTTCTAAGTTGCTTCTCTTATGTTTTACTGCAAAGGATATATGAGTGTTTAAACTGCCTTTAAATCTTTAAAATATTTGGATGGGAAAATTGGCAAAGGAGAATTTTAATCTTGATGAAAAAGCACCATTTTAAATGTCTCCCCATCTCTAATTAAGTTACTAAGAAGTTGTGCAAATTGATTTTTAAACATTTATTATTTATATCAAAGAACTGTTACAGTAAACAAATATATGGTAGTGAAGAACTTCATTTAATATGGGGAAGGAGAGTAAGGATCCCAAAATTGGTTAGAACAAATACACATCTAGCTCAGTCAGGATTTCAGGATCTATAACAGAACAACAGAACAAAGAGTTAGAAGGAAGCTTAGAGGTCTTCTAGTTCACCCCCCTGCTCAAGCATGAGACTTTATACCAGTGGTGAAATCTAAAATTTGTTACTACCGGTTCTGTGGGCGTGGCTTGGTGGTGGTGGGGTAATGTGACTGGGTGGGCGTGGCCTTTTTTTTTTTACTTTTAAAACCATTTTTCTACAACCTCTTCCGTGAAGAGGTTGTAAAAAATGCTTTCAAAAGGCTCTGACGATCCCAGCTGAGTTGCCTCATTAGAGGCATTTAAAGAAAAAAAGTATCTGTCAATCAAGCAACTCAGCTTGGATCGTCAGAGGCATTTAAAATAAAAAAAGGTTTTTTTCTTTTAAAAGCCTTTGATGATCCCAGCTGAGCCACGTGATCATCAAAGGCTTTTTTTTTTACTTTTAAAAGCATTTTTTCGGCCAAAGAAGTTGTAGAAAAAATGCTTTTAAAAGTTTAAAAAAAGCCTCTGATGATTGTGCAGTTCAGCTGGGCATGAGTGGGGGTGGGGGGGCAGGGATTTTTACTACCGGTTCTCTGAACCACCCGCCTCCATCACTACCGGATTGTCTGAACCAGGAGCATTTCACCCCTGCCTTATACCATTTCAGACAAGTGGTTTTCTAGTCTCTTCTTAAAGCCTCCAGTGATGGAACATCCACAACTTCTGAAGGCAACACTGTTCCACTGGTTAATTGTTTTCACTGTTAGGAAATTTCTCCTTAACTCCAGGTTGCTCCTCTCCTTGATTAGTTTCCATCCATTGTTTCTTGTCTTGCCTTCTGGTGCTTTGGAAAATAAATTGACACTCTCCCTCTTCATGGCAACCTCTCAAATATTGGAATATTGATATCATGTCACAGTTTTAAACACAGTTTTTAAAAACTGTGACAGGCCCTGTTTTAAATGTTACCAGTATGTTATTTTTTGTGTATCTTCCCCATTTCAGGATAACAGGAAACTGCTGTCATTTTTTTCCTTTCAAAATCCTGCTTAGTGGATCACAAAATAGGGACATGATAGCAATAGATGATCCATGCTCTTTCATAATTCTGCAGTACATATAGTAACTGTATAGCTTTACTCTTAAGCAGATGAATACTGATTTGCTAGTTATATTTTAATCAGTAGAAACCTCATTCAACCAACTGTAAACATTGTATTAAGAAACTCTCTTTAGGATAAAACTGATTTACCAGTATATCTTGGTTCTTGCACTTATAGAAATGCTCTTTTTCAGACAATGAATCCTGAGGTAAATTGCTAATGAGATGATGTTTGACAATAAGGCTGCATTGACAGAAACCTTATTAATTTTCCAAAATGAACAAAGGAGTGTGTTAGAGCAATTAAAACGGAGGCAAGAAAAGCAGAAACTCTATTGTGCTCAGGATTCCTGAATTTTATTTTCTTCTGAAGAAAGAGATAAGTTTTGTATTAGATAAAGTGGATTGTAGAAATCTGTTCAAATAACTGAAAACTGTAATGCACAAGGTTTTTTCAGTTCAAATTAAAATGTGTATGGAATGTAGAAGAAATTGAAGAGATTTAGAAAAACAGATAAAAACAAAACAGAAAAGGCAGGAACAGCTGTCTTCTGCGATGTAGTGCCAAATGTAGAAAAAAAGAAAGAACAAACAAATGTCACTAATGGTATTATTATTAGCCAGACTGGAAAGAATGGATGCCAGGACTTCAGTAACATTAAATTAGTGGCAGTTTCAAAGAGAAGAGTAATTTGGAAACCACTGAGATGAGGAGAATTTATAAGGTCACAAATGAAATGAATCAAAGACAAAAAAGGAGATGTTTGCTGAAGTACTTCTAGTTAAGGTTTTATTTTTGTGTAAGACTGACTTCGACAGAGATAAATCACTGCAATTATGAGTATAGCTCAGTCACCCGGGGATTCTGACCAGTGAATATTTGGTAACATGCTGTTTGTGTTTAAATTATAAGTTTCCATGAAAAACTTTAATTTGTCAAATTATAATGCATTTAAAATCATATAAATATTAAACTATATTGTGTTACATTACATTGTATTGTATTGTATTTTATCATATCATATTATGCAATATTATACATTTTATTCATAGTGTAATGTCATAAGGATAGTGATATTCATATTATGAACTAGCAACTCAACACTCTAGACTTTTATTCAGGAAGTGTGAGAATTTTTTATGGTTATATTCATAGAACAGATGCAGTTTAACAAGTTATGCAGTAAACAAAGTTAAATGCAATAATGGGGAGGGAAATTGAAAATATGTTCCACTGAATTCAGTTTTCATAGAAATATTGCCAGAGGTATTGACAATTACATAAAATATCGACAAAACCTTTCCTTTACCCTGTGATAATTCCACTGGTTGCCATTGTAACCCTTTCCCCCCCTGCCTTAATGTTTTTTTCGCGGCCCTGATGAGAACCTTTAGCAATACTGTCAATAGTCATATGTTATTCATGGCGAATAAATTCAAACTCTCTTAGGTTTATCCTAAGTGTTGTCTTAAACCATAAAAGCTCAATTTTAGACCCAGTGATTGAGCTATGACTTAGGTCCTAGAGAATGAAGAATATTTTTAATAAAAATGTCAATACCTTAGATAGGTTTCAGATATCACTGATGATAGAGGCTTCAGATGGTAAAATGCAAGAAAAAAATGTTGAATTGTATTTCCTGACAATGCCGGAATAGCATGATAGTGTTTTTCAAACAGTTGTTCTGGGACACCCCTTAGGCATACTTGAAGCCTTTAATTAAGGGATATTTTCTAAAGCAGTCTGTCTTGCAAATATTGCTCTGCTAGGCAAATTCAAACTACTATTTATGGTTCAGTATTAAAAAGAACAACATAGAAACAATAGGCAGAAAATTTATGCTGATTGTTGCAATTGAGAGCAAGTTTTTCATGCATTTCATAGTTCCCCAGTATGGGGAACAAAATTGTGGCTTTCCTTTCACCTAGCCAGCTTCCTATTATTTCATGAAAGGCTATGAAGCATTCACATGTAGGAATAACATTTAAATGAAGTATGTCAGTACGGTATGCATGTAGAAGAAGGGTCTATGACACTAGACAGGAACTGAGATGCAGATTATGCTAAAAGGCCTCAGAGACAATCCAACACACAGGGCAGAGTGTAAAATGTAGGCAGCAACAACATACAGTGAATTGTAGAACCAAATAGCTGGCATTGTGAACAGAAACCTGCACGGTATATGGGCCATAACTTCCCAAGTCCAAATGGGAGATTCCACAAAAACTCATAGAGGGAAAGAGTGATAAGATCCTAAGAGACTTACAGATCCAGACAGACAGGCAAGTACTGGCCAATCAACCAGCTATCATGGTAATAGGCAAGGAGCAGAAGACAGCAATGGGGATAGATCAGTGGTGGGTTGCCCCCGGTTCGCACTGGTTCTATAGAACCGGTAGTAAAACTGGTGGAAGGCTCTGCCCACCAACCCCAACATCATCAAAACGCTTGCGCAAAAGAGCACGCATGCCCATGAGTGACGCGAGCGCGTGTGTGTGGCCCCGCTATGAACCAGTAGTAAAGGTAAGTAGAACCCACCCCTGAGATAGATGTAGCAGTGCCAAGTGACAGCAACAACAGGAAGAATAGAAGTAGCACAGACTTATATACCACTTCATACTGCTTTATAGCCATCTCTAAGCGGTTTACAGAGTCAGCATATTGCCCCCCCCCCCAAATAATCTGGGCCCTCATTTTACCGACCTTGGAAGAATGGAAGGTTGAATCAACCTTGAACCAACCTCAGAATTGAACTCCTGGAGTGTTGGATTTGTTAGAGGATCCAAGATTGAGGAGACACAGACCACATGAGAAAAGACCACAGGTAACCCTCCTCCCTCCTAAGTTTTGTTGCATGAAGTACTAGGCAAGATTATAATGAAAACTGTATCCATAAAATGAGATACAATTTTAAAATTGAGGATTTACATTAATGAGTAATAAAATCATTCCAATTTAATCAATTCATCCTCATGTTGGATTTTATATTTTAGTTTAGTTTATTTCAAAAGATGATAAGTATGCGTGTTTATGTGTGTATCTATTGACTCTCACTCTCTCTCTCTCTCTCTCTCTCTCTCTCTCTCTCTCTCTCTCTCTCCAGGTATTTTGGATTTTTGTGGTTAAATTAATAAATAAAGAACTGGAAAAAAAGCAATCCATTCCTCATTATTGAATGGCTAAGGAGCACTTTGATAGATGTAGACTCTTCTGTCTGTTTATCTCATGTGAAGCTATTTTTGTGGATAAGGAATTTTGGGTTATGCAATAACATGTTAGTTGTGGGTGAAAGATACAGGCTTTCAAACCCAGAATCAACTCCCTCCCAAATTAACTAGAGACAATAAGTAGAATGTAAGAAAATATAATTGGAAGGATAGGTTAGAAAAAATAAGAGCAAAACCCAAGGGGGAAAAAATGAAAAAAATATGGAAATGGTGGTGGAAACAACATCAGGCAAGAAATAACACAGCACAAAAATAAAGAAATGGAGGGAGAAGGAACTGGCTAACCAACCACACTCAACGCATAGTCCTCAATGGAACTACATGGAAGGAAGTATGTAGTGGGGTACTCCAAGGCTCTGTTTTAGGCCTAGTACTCTTCAACATCTTCATCAATGATTTGGATGAGGGCATAGATGGGGAACTCATCAAATTTGCAGTTAACACCAATAGCCAGGAATAGCCAACACTCTAGAAGATAGGCTTAAGATGCAGAAGGATCTTGACAAACTTGTACATTGGGTGCTATCTAACAAAATGAAATCCAATGGTGAAAAAAGTAAGGTTCTACATTTAGGCAAGAAAAACAAAATGCACAAGTACAGTATATGTGATACCATGCTCAATAGTAGTAACTTTGAGAGGGATCTTGGAGTGCTAGTGGACAATCATTTAAATATGAGCCAGCAGTGAGCTTCGGCTGCCAAAAAAGCCAACACGGTTCTAGGCTTCATAAACAGAGGGATAGACTCAAGATCACATTAAGTGTTAATACAATTTATAATGCCTTGGTAAGGCCACACTTGGAATACTGCATTCAGTTTTGGTCGCCATGATGTAAAAAAGGTGTGGAGGCTCTAGAGAAGAACAACAAAGTTTATTAGGGGACTGGAGGCTAAAACATATGAAGAACAGTTGCAAGAACTGGGTATGTCTAGTTTAATGAAAAGAAGGACTAGGGGAGACATGATAGCACTGTTCCAATATCTCAGGGTTGCCACAAAGAAGAGAGAGTCAAACTATTTTCCAAAACACCTAAGGGTAGAACAAGAAGCAATGGGTAGAAACTAATCAAGGAGAGAAGCAACTTAGAATTAAGGAGAAATTTCCTGACAGTTAGAACAATTAATAAGTGGAACAACTTGCCTCCAGAAGTTGTGAATGCTCCAACACTGGAAGTTTTTAAGAAGATGTTGAATAGCCATTTTTCTGAACTGGTGTAGGGTTTCCTGCCTAAGCAGGGGGTTGGACTAGAAGACCTCCAAGGTCCCTTCCAACTCTGTTATTCTATTCTATTCCATTGTCTGTCTGAAATGGGACAACTCATAAACAAAAGAAAATTCAAAAGGGCTGCATGGCTGTGATGAGAGGCAGGAGGAATATAATTTTGAAATAGATTTTTATCACAGCAACGCCTAGATACTATGTTTCCATGGAGATGCACCTATAATTATCAGAACATATATCTATACCAAAGAGCTGGTCCAAAGGTACAGTATGTTAATGCTTACCCTCAAATGGAAATGATCTGACAAGTCCCAGTTGTGTCATTCTACCAAGACTCTTCCAACATTGTGGCATATATCCTTGACCTAGAAGAATCCATGAAAAATCCCACACATAATGCTAATTCCAGCGGAGCTATCTCTATCATATGAACATTTCCATATGTATTCAGTATTTTAAACATTTAAACGAAGATGAATTGAAAATCTAAAGAGAAAGCAAAATAACTTGCAAATAAGCACATCTTTTCATAATATTTGTAATATTTTAATGCTTTCAGTACATCTTTCATTGAAGACCATAATTTGTTTCCTTATATATTCATAGTTTACATTACATTTAAAGAAAGAAACAAAGAAAGAAAGACTGTTCTGGCAAAACAAATAACACTTTGCTTTATTTTCTCTTAAATTGCCAATTATTATTGACTTTTTCTAAAGTTTTCCAACTGTTGTTACTGCTCCTCTTTTTACTGTGGAAAAAATTATTGCCAAGATGGTGTTACTAAAACATAATGATTTAATTCTTCCATCCCAGAGGGATAACTATCCATGTTTTCCAATCCTATTGAATAACTTTAAATGAAAAAAAAATCTTTAAATGAAACTAGGCATTATAGAAGATTCATAATTAATTAAAAATGATAATTTGCATGAAGTGGCCTGTTGTATTTCTGAAGTTGTATTTAAAAAAGATGAATTATTGTTTTCCCCTTCCCAATCTGTATCAAAAATGATTACTTTTTCTCTACCATTATCATTAATTTCCAGAACAGGTTTTTTTTCTAATCAGTATATGTTCATTTTCTAAAAGCCAACATTTCTTTTGGTCAAATTTACTAACATATAATTAGATTTTAAAAACTCATCTGCCCTTTGATTTACTGCAAGGGTGCACTGCTTAGTGATATTTGATGGCATTGCTGTCAACTGTGAAATTCATAATAAAAATTCAATGTGCAGGTACATTCTGGAGCTGAATTGTTTTCAAACATTTTTACAGAAAATTGCAGAAAAAAGATTTTCACCAGATTCAAGAGACAGTTGGAATCATTCCATTTCTGTTTTACAGTATTTACATTTCCTTACTAAGGGACGCGGTGGCTCAGTGGCTAAGTCACTGAGCTTATCGATCGAAAGGTTGGCAGTTCAGCAGTTCGAATCCCTAGTGCCGCGTAATGGGGTGAGCTCCCATTACTTGTTCCAGCTTCTGCCAACCTAGCAGTTCGAAAGCACATAAAAAATGCAAGTAGAAAAAATAGGGACCACCTTTGGTGGGAAGGTAACAGCATTCTGGCCACATGACCATGGAGACATCTTCGGACAGCGCTGGCTCTTCAGCTTTGAAACAGAGATGAGCACCTTAGATTCAGGAACAACTAGCATATATGTGCGAGGGGAACCTTTACCTTTACCTTACTATAGTCAGGAAGGCATTTTTCAGTTTTCTTTATGATGTGAGAAATTCTGAGACCTGAAATCCATACATCTTAAAGGTTGACAAGCTTGAGAAATATTGGATTGCATGCTCTTCAGATAGGTTCCTTCCATTAATATTTAAACAAAACTCTCCCCCCCCCCCCATTTTATAGTCAACGATTAACAGATCTTCATATCATCACCAACTCCATTTTCACAAAAGTAATTCTATATCTGGGACATAACCACTGTGAATGCCTTCTTAATCAATTTCAACACATGAATCAGCTCTTACTAAGGGAAACACTTTTCCTTTACTCCTTATGTTACCATGCAGTATCATATAGATTCTATAAAATGATGAAACAAGGTTAATTAAAAAAAATCTGTGCTGAATGGCTTATTGATTGGGATTTGTTTCCTCACCTTTTGTCAGGACCTGACCTCTGATATATATTACAGCCAACTCAAGAAGGCTAGCCTATACACCTCAAACTGATGTCAATGTCTCTTTGACATTATCTAGACTCAGATGCTAAGCAGGGTCAAGCCTGATTACCAGTAGTAGTGCTGTAGCAAGCCAAAACATCTCAGAAAATCATAGTCACAAACCACTTCTGCTAAGACTAATAATTGAAACTGTAAGTTCCATTCATAGAGTCAGCAAGAGTCAAGGCTGACTAGAGGATAGCTTTCTGTTTTCTTCTTTACTGGCCTGCTATTTACAAAAGAGTTGCTTGACATTACGATGGAACATTGCAAGACTCATACAGCTACGCCAGAATCTGCTTCCAAATCTCTCCATATGTGTATGTTTGCACAGTCACTTTGTTTCATTAGGCTGTTGGTTTGTTTCATTTTTCTCAGCAAAGTGAAAGGATTGCATATATACAGTACATTCATGTAGAGATAGGCAGGAATATTTCTGAAGCAACCATATGAGCTTTGCAAATATCATTCCTGCTTTAGCAATTCAGAGAGAGATGTTTTGCATAGACCTATTAATAATCATTAGAATTCTTTATTGGCCAAGTGTAATTGGACACACAAGGAATTTGTCTCTGGTGCATAAGCTCTCAATGTACATACAAGCAACAAGTGATAAATTATTATCATAATCATCATAAAATACATCCGTCATAAATCATAAGATACAGCACTCAGTGATAGTCATAGGGTACTAAATAAGCAATCAACATAAATCATAAGGTAAAGGTAAAGGTAAAGGTTCTCCTTGCACATATGTGCTAGTCGTTTCCATCTCTAGGAGGCAGTGCTCATCTCCATTTCAAAGCCGAAGAGCCAACGCTATCTGAAGACGTCTCCGTGGTCATGTGGCCAGCATGACTAAACACCAAAGGCTCACAGAACACTGTTACCTTCCCACCAAAGGTGGTCCCTATTTTTCTACTTGCATTTTTTACGTGCTTTTGAACTGCTAGGTTGGCAGAAGCTGGGACAAGTGACGGGATTATGCAGCATTAAAGGATTTGAACCGCTGAACTGCCGATCTTTCGATCGACAAGCTCAGTGTCTTAGCCACTGAGTCACTGCATCCTCTCTATAAATAAGTAAATAAATATATAAATCATACTAGGATACTAAATGAAAAAATTAATATAAATTGTAAGATACAAGCAACAAAGTTATAGTCATATAATCACATAGTAATATAATAATATAATCAGATAATAAGCAGCTGCAATCTTTTAATGATAATTATGGACATCGTCCTATCATCTGGTCAATAGGTATTTGTTTGGAATATTTCTTTTGAAATTGAAAACATACAGTACTTACTGTGATTGTTACTTTTATTGTTGCTGTTATTTCAATGTATATCCTTTCTTTCTACCCCAAGAATGCTAAACATAGTAGATGCTCCTATATAGCTACCCGAGAATATATCCCAATAAGGATGTGTAGAAGTGCAGGATTATGCTAATGTGGCCAAACAAGAGTTAATTGACATTTCAAGGACTGCTATTGGATTTGAATATGATGTTCATATTTTGATCAGGAGCCAAACAACTATAAAATGAATGGTGTGTTTTGTTGGAGGAAGTAATGTTGAACTATGTTGTCAAAACATTAGCACCCCTTTATGCCACATAAATTATCAGTTAATTTTTTCCCCAAGACTTTCCATCCTGCTTTGGGATTGTTTTGAACAATGAAAATGTAGGAAATATAATTTATAAATAAATGCATTAGCTTGGGAGTCTCATGGAAGCAGAAACATAAATAATCCACTTCAAGGAATAGATTAATCAGGTGAGCAAAGCATTTGTCGCTGGTTATCTGCCTATGCCTGTACACATACTGCTGCTTCATTTGGCTAATCTATTTAGCAGAAATGGATTTTTGGGTGCACTCATGGGTACAAACCAGTGCAGAGAGCGTTGAAAGCAACAGGGTGAATTTTCTGAAGGACAAGGCTGCTTTAATGCTTTAGGAGTCGTACTTTGTTTGTACTATATGCTTTGTGAACTGTCCCTTTTCAAATGCTTTGAATCAAATGCTTTGCTCAGCCCTAATTTTTCTTTTTTGGGGGTATGTGCCTTGAAAACGTTGTAGTAGGGAGTCACTTAGAGTATTAATTAGGATCCCTTCTTCCATAGTGTCTAGCAAATGGATGGAAATAAGTAACTTTATTTTGCACCGTGAGCTACTTTCATTCAGCAGCAAATCAATTCTATCCTTCTGTATTTTGTCCAAGGATTTTGTCTGAAGACCGTTCACTTTGGATTGGTTCATACTGTTTTTACTTCTAATCAATGCAAAGTCAGCCAAGTGCTTTATTGACTGGATTCAGTATGCTTCTGCAAACTCTCTGCAAACAGAGCTTTAAATATTTGAAGGAAATTATAAATGATAATGGTGGGACATACCCAAAATATTGAATGTTCATTGGATGTAGGTCTTTGAAAGACTGCAGTTGTGCTTAAATCCCCTCTAATACTGTATGTATTAACATTTTCAATCAGATTTTCTTTAAAAAAAAACAGCAAGAAGGAACTTGATACTTAAGAAGAAAAAACTAACAAAAGTCTCTTTGACAACAGTGTTTTGCATATATTAACTCCAGACTTGATTCATACAATAGTCATATTTACTTTTGAGTCATGAGTTGAATATTTTGCTTCCACTCTGACTGACTGGAAACTACAGTAAAATTGATATAGTACTGTTTTTTGGGCTGCTACATTTCTGAAGACCTCATGGGCAGTCTACTTCTCCATTGTTAGAGACTCTTGTCTCATGTGGCTTTGCGGTCAATCTCCAACCAGGCTTCTCTCTCATGTCTTTGGGTCTTTTCCTGGATTTTGTGTTTCTTAAAAGTACTAATAGAAGATAATATTTGTAGCTCAGGGTTGAACTGTAGAGCTTGGTGCTCTCTCTGAGCTTGGTTGTTTCTTGCAGATGTTTCATTACCAGACTGGGTAACATTTTCAATACTAACTAGAAGTCCAATGCTGTTCAGCAGTCCGGTGCAATCAGTTGGAGAAGGGTGATGGAACAGGTGATGAAGTAGTTTTTGTTTGGTATATTTGGTATACAAAATGTAGAAAATGATACAGATTCAATTCTAAATGAGATAATGTTCATGGAACTTTTCCGGCTTAAGGTTGTTTATACTCACTAAAAAGGGAAGAAAAAGTACTTCACTACAATCCCACAAAATGAGGTTTCAAAATTGATTTCTTTTTAATGAAAAGGAATGCAAATTCAGGGAATGAATGGTCTGTGTGATTTGTCTACAACTAAATTGAAACAAGGCATGTGTTACATTGTCTCTATTTGACAATGCAAAATAAATACTTAGCTGTATTTATCTTTTTTTTAAAAAAATAGATTATTTTAAGATTGGCACAAATTCTGATTGATTCCCACTCTTCAATTTCTTTGATTGGGTCCAAGGAATTCAAGCTAAGTAAAATATGAAAGGCAGCAAGCAAATACAGAATATATATCCATTATATATTCATATATGTAGCCAAATCAATGACGGAACGGTAATTGCTAAAGTGATGCATTCTTGTGTAAACAGGGTTATAAAAAGTATATCCCTGTGTTTTGAGCTCCACCAGTGAGAAAACACAAATGCAAAGAATGGAGGCAAGTTTCTAGGGAGGAAAGTTGCTTTGTCAAATACAACCCCCATTATCTCAAGTTTCCAGACATAAGGGATACCCATTAACAGCAAGTGGAATATGTTTGCTTTCCCACCAAGATTGACACTGAGTTCAAAGGTCAAGCACTGGCTGATACCTTATTTACCAGCTTAAGCCTCTGTTTCCCACAGAGGATGGGTTTCTATGAGAACTCACCCAGCTGCCTTTCCATCAGCTGGGGATTTTTTTTTTTTTTGGGTACATCTTTTGTTTAGGAGCTGAATTTATTAGAAGACCATAATCAGTCAGGAACCGAAATCTTTTTCACCCTGTGTGGGCAAAAGCACCAGAAGCAAATAAGCAAAGGATGTGTCCTTAAAAGTCAGTGTTAATAATTCAGCATTTCATTTCCTTTTCCCCCTGTTCCTTGCATGCCTAGATGAAGAATAACAAACTGAATTTTGAGCATTTGGTCTCTTCCCTGCTTTTTGTGCAGCCTTCAACCTGTCAGTCTCCAAATCATGGTCAAACTCATATTGAAACTGCAAAAGTATGAAGGAGCTTATGAAAAGAACTATTTGGAAACTTCTTTTCAGGCATTGGTTAAATTTCAGTTCCTCAGAAATCCTTTATAAGCAATGTGTTCCCACATCACATTGGGCAGAAAGGTCATTTTCCTTCTGCTTGCCCATATAATACATATCACAGCTAAGAATGTGCAATGCAATATATTTTCGTGAAATCTTATACTATCTACCATCACTTTAATCCCCTCTTTTAAGTGGAAGCTGCAACATAATACTCATGGGTTTTCTACCTGAATGTGACTCAAGCAAAGATAAACCCCTCTTCTACTATTATGGTGAAAAGCACTAGTGGGTTGCTACCAGTTTGCCCGAACCGGGGCAAACTAGTAGCAGCAGCAGCGGGAGGCTCCGCCCACCTGGCTGTATATCATCAAATACGATCTGCGCATGTGCAGAAGCTTCTGCGCATGCGCAGACGGGGTGAGAAAACCGGTAGCAAAGGTAAGTGAAACTCACCCCTGGTGAAAAGGTGTTTAAATTATGAAGTAAACATTTGCTTCATTGACAAGGAGGAACTGGTTGTTGGGAAGAGGGTGTAATAGTCACAAAAAGGCTGAGCCCAGAGAAGGAAAAAAAAGAACAAAAGCTGATAGATTGACCTTACTATATAGATTAGAGAGAATTTTTAAAATAGTGAATGTTAGGTTGGTATTTCCCTTCAGCGTTTTGAAAGATGTGATGGTTATAGAAGGGAAAACAACTGGGCTTTTAAACAAAATTGACTTTTTAAAACCACAACTCTTTCGCCACCACTGAACTGTGTGTTGCTGACCCTTCCTCCATAATGGTGTTCATAGTAGTGTTAATGTAAGTTCAGTAATGGCTTTTTGTCATGGAATGACTGAAGTACCCGCCTGTGAAGTATATGCTAAAGTTTAAATGATCCAGCGTTTGCTCACTGCTTAGGCCTAACTGCTCTGAATATATTTATTTTTAAAAAAGAGGCCATGAAATAAATAGATTACACTTAAGCATTATTTCAGGGATGAATAGAGAGAAGATTAAATCTGCTTAGTGTATCTTGCTCTTTTTTCTTCCCAATAATGACAAATCTTCTGCATATAATAGGCAAAAGCCCTTGAACCCTTTTAAAATTTAGTATTAGAATACCTATCTTCATTCCCACCCTTCCTTGATAAATTGTTCCCCCCCCCCAGCCCTTTATTCTAGTTCCTATTGCTACAAAGCAAGTGGCAGCTAAACCGTTCTTGAGTCTGTCAGGGGATTAACCATGTTTAATGTTCACAGGACTCTACAGCCAGTAGGTTAAAAATATACTAAGTGCTTAAAAAAGGTAGAATTGTCACAGATCTAAGAATTAACTGTCATGCTAAAGGTCAGCTTTATGTGCGTTCCCTTCCCCCCCCCCTTTTCCGTGGGAAATATGTATTCATTATGCCAGGCAGAACTAAAGAGATAATGCTTTGTGTGAGGGGAGCCTTTTCTATTCACAATACCCACAAATAATTAACTTAGGCAGTCAAGCTAAAGTGCTTTTGCTTCTTTTATTACGCTCGTGAGATTCATCAATCTCCTTATTTGTGTATTGAAAAGTGCTGTTTCGCCTATTGCCAAATAACAATTTGAGGATTTCAGCAATATCTTGACCACTTAGAAGGCTGGAGTGAAGTTAATAATCTGCTGTCGGAATCTCATGTACCTGGCACTGGAGTATCTAGCACAGTCATCCATGCAGTTTACCTGAGATTGTTTTAAATCTTGGACGAAGCCAATAAACTTCTAAAAACAAATAAATAAGTGCTTGAAGTGCCTGTCATTTGAATTTCCTCAGAACCTGGAAGATTGTTTACTTGATAAAATAGTAAAAAAACACAAAAAACCCCACATCAATAACAATGATTAAAATTTGACCTCATCATTGATTTTCCACAATGATTGTTGTTATATCAACAAGCCCATCCATCACTTCCTCGGTTCAAGAGTTTTGCAAGGGCAGGGAGAAAAGTGAGATTGTACTTAGTTCCGTAACACTTCTAAGTGAATAACTTTAGCAGGCTCCAATGAAATGTGTGTCAGGGTCATCCCTGCCATTAAGAAAGAGTTCTGTTAGTGATAAACATTTTTGCTTCAAATGTCAGTGATTCTCAGAGCATTTATGGAGGTCCACTTCTTAGTAAGGCATCTTTTTTTGAAGCGAGGTGTGGATAGATCCATTAGGAAGTTGCCACATCAGCCTCTGAAGCACATCTGAGAGGAAGGGATTTGGCATGTGTAATTTACGCTTTTATAGAATGCTTGCTAGTAGATAAGAATATAGACAATTTTGAAATTTCTTATATGAAGGGGCTCTCATTTGCTGATGTTCCAACAGCCTTTGGAGGTGAAAGATAAAATTACCTCTCAAAGCATGTGAGTTTGAAGAGCGGCATCTGCTCTGTTTTTTTCCTCACATAAAGGCAATTTCACATGTGAATCTGCTGTGAGATGTTGAAACAGTGCTTTCCAAACTTGGCAACTTTGACACTTAAGTCCACAATCTTCAAGTTGCCAAGTTTGACAACCACTGTGTTCAAGCCTTCTTAATATGCAACTGTCCTATCATTTAATAAAATCCTTGTGCAAAGTTTGTTCTGTGTATTGAGTGAAAACAACATGTTACCCAAAGTCAGTTAATCTATTTATTCATCAACATATTAATGCTGTACAAATAGTGATGTCTTTGACACTTACAAAAAAACAAAGGCAAGTTTTAAAATAGTCTCATGAAACACTCCATTACAGTATTACCTAAGTCCCCATCTGTTGCAAACTTGATCAATAGTACTCACAATTAGATCAGGATGTGCTTAGTTGAAGAAGGGAGAACTGATTTTTGTTTAGGACAATTTAGTAATAGCAGAAAGTTCAAGGCAAAGTATTAAAAACTGAATTGTCCCCAGAGGATTCCAAGTTATATCCATTATCTAGAATTAATGAATTCACATTGTTGAAGCAAATACTGGTATTGTGTGAATTCTACTGAAATGTATCATTTGGCATTTGAATATATATATATATATATATCTCCCTCCCTCCCTCCCTCCCTCCCCCCTCTCTCTCGTAAAGGTAATTTCATGTAATTGCTGCTGTGTAGCAAATGAACTTGTGTCCCATGCATATTTGAGTGGCTATCTGAGATCAGAGATACAAGGGAACTACAATTTTAAGATTTGAAAAGTGATAATTGCAAGTGTGTGTGTGTGTGGTGGGGAGAATTGTGTATAACCCCTGATGATTAGCCTTCAACTCCCACTTTTGTGTTGTTAACCTCTTTCCAATTCTGTCTCTACTTATGTAATGGGAAGATTGTTCTTTTGTAATATAATTAACACATTTCTACTGTGCCTTGTAATAATTGGGGGATTGAACAGTTATTATCGTTCTGCTGTTTGTTCCTGAGTCTGAGCTAGGATACTTCCTGGCAGTCAGTCCATTTGCATCCTATTTTTAAAATCTTCGTATAACATTCTGAGATTTAGAATTGTCCTTTTCGGGTGCTCAAATTCTTGTTCATGGCAATAGCTTTTTGCTCCTTCGAATTAGCAATTTTTGTTAGTACTTAAAGATCTAATTCATCCATTGAAGTACAACTGCACAAGGTACTAGATCTGTGTATCTTTTTGGAGCACTATTTCCATTCAGTACAGTTGGAGATACGCTTCAGAATGGAAGTATAGAATGTAAATGTTTGTCGTGAGGTTTGTACTTTATGAATGTACTGATTCATTAAGAAATAAGTATACTTTTTGGCACAAAGCTATGGAAGGCTTATACACACCATCACGTATAATAGATAATAATGATTTTAATGATGACGTTTCTATCCCACTTTTCAGTCTGCAGCACTAGGCAGTGTATGTAAGTGTAAGTCTTCCCCTCCAGTCTTTCACCATCACAATAACCCTGGGTGGTAAATTGTGCTGAAGTTTGGCTTTGTTCCAACCAAATGCTACAAACAATTCACAAAGAACCTCATGAATTCCTGGAATCAGCTGTTTTCCCCAGGAAGCCAGGACACAAGTTTATCTCAGAGCAAATGGGTTGGAGGCTTGCTGCAGTTGGGTGAGAACCAGCGGTGGGTTTCAAATTTTTTTACTACCGGTTCTATGGGTGTGGCTTGGTGGGCATGGCTTGGTGGGCATGGCAGAGGAAGGATACTGTAAAATCTCCATTCCCACCCCACTCCAGGGGAAGGTTACGGCAATTTCCTCCCGATCAGCTGGGACTTGGGAGGCAGAGAATAGATGGGGGTGGGGCCAGTCAGAATTTTTACTACTGGTTCTCTGAACTACTCAAAATTTCCACTACCAGTTCTCCAGAACTGGTCAGAACCTGCTGAAACCCACCTCTGGTGAGAACCCTACTAAACATCTTATAATGTCAAATGAACTTCTGCTGATGGATCAGTTACAATCAGCTTTCTGAAGCTTTTTGCCCTTGGCCCTGTGACCAGGAGAAGGAAATACCTCCATGTCATACCATCGCCACATTTTTTAAGCGCAGCAAAACATCTAAGTCTGCAGGATGCTGATCTCCTTCTGTATTTCTGCCAATATAAATCAGAATATTTGCATAGAGGACAGCCTTTTTAATTTTCATAGGAAAACACTAATTTCCTACTGATAATATTTTGATCTTTCTTCATCCTACCTCAATAGGAGACTGGGGCTGAAATGGAGCCACTGGCATAAGTACATGTCCTCAATAATTGGTAAGGATATAATCTTGGAAATGAGGTAAGGAGAGTTTCCAGATAAACTCAACATCTTGTGGGCTAATCTTAATACTTATGCTGTTTTACATCTCCATGAAACATTTGTATGAAGTGATGCAGAGACTGGCAATATCAGAATGCAAAATTCACCATCTTATTTCTCAGCATATTTGAGACTATTCAGATGCTTCCTCAGTCTCTAGACACATTAGTAACCTGGATCAGCATTTGTCAATGGAAGATCAATCAAGATCAAATAGAATAGCTTGTCCTGGAGAGGTAAGGTGTTCAACCTCCTATGGCATGAATTCTACTTCCTTACAACTTGTTTAAAGCAAGCATTTATCCATCTTTACCAGTAGGAAATTTACCTGTATAGTAAACCTGAGTAAATCTGCCCTCATTTGGTTCAGATTAAGATTAAAAAAGCACATCATTTGATTTTCAGCATGCATTTGAGTATAAAGTGAACCACTTCTAGATATTTGCCCATGGAGTACAATAGGGAAGTATTAAAATAATTGTAGGTGCTTCTTCTTTTTTTTAAGATAATGAGATGAAGGTAGCAGGATTTTAGACTCTTTAGAGGAAATTACCAAGTTTCATGTATGTAGATTGAAAGGCTTCAGTGCAATAAATGTTTGATCCCTGAGTTTTGTGGGATCCAGAAGAGTTAATATGGCTGGTTGACCAGTTTGGCATGTGCTGGGAAGAATCAACTCATCACTGAAAGGACTCGATTAAGTCAGCTTGATTTACTGGAATTAATTATTAAGAGAGCAAAACAGCGGAAACTGCCTAGACATTGAGATACAATATCATAGGGATTTTAAAAAAAAACAGAGAAAGATGCACACACAGAAAAAGTGGTAGAGATAGCTTTGATATCCCCTATTCTGGCAGAGTAAATATAAATGTTAGCCTGCATTGTCTATGCAGTCTCTGTCAAGAGCGTGAGCCTGTGCCAGTCATGCAGAATTTAGAAGTAAAATTCAAACCAAGAAAGTATAGCTGGTTTCATTTCAGAATGCAAAAAGCAGGCAGAATTTCCCAGCTGCATTGGCATGACCAGCACAGAAGTGAAAAATTCCATTAGTAAAAAATTAAGTTTATGGATCACAAGCAAGAAGTTGAAGGCTAAGATACTCAAGGATACCTTAACAATATTAGCTTTGCCACTTTAATAGTGTTCGGATAAGCAGAGAATTTAATAAACGCTCATGGGCTGCCAACTGCTCAGAGCACATCATATAGCTCTTCTTATAGTTCTTCATATATGAAAGTGAAGTTGGACACTACATATTGTCTGTTACAACTTATGGAAGCAATGGAAAAGCCTTTACATTTGACAAGTGTTTCAAAAGGCTACAAAGTGCTTTGCAGACAGCCGAGTCTCTGCTTTGATCCATGAATCTGGTTCATTGGGGTGATCTGATCAAAGCATTGGTGTGTCAAAGCACCCCTTTGGATCTTTGCACTGCTATTTTACAGGTCTGAAATCTTCTTCAGCTTAGATTCATTGGACAGGACACATAAAACTTATTTGGACAGAGAAAGATAGTTTTAATGGTCATTTCTATGAAATTTCCTGTTTGGTTTTCTGCAACGTGTTCTATATTGCTTAAAATCAATGAAGCCGGTAGAGAAAACGGATGATACTGAGATTGGATTCCTATATATAAAGTATTGAAAGTATTTTATCATCTTCCCTGGCTCAATTGCCTGGTCCAATTTAAAGTACTATTTTTTGACCCTTCAGTCTGGGATTAGAACTCAATTTTTCTATTTTTTTAAATCAACATCATATGACGACTTTCTCTAGGTGGCCGCATCAAATGAGATGTAACAGATGGTTTCATATGACAAAGCAGTGATCTTCAATGCAGGAGGAATTTAGTTCTGTAAATGCTTATGCTTCTGTGTTGTCATCTTATTTTATTTAATGCTACAGAGTTCCTCCCCTTCCCAATACTCCTTTTGATTCCTTAATAGTGATTCATTACTACACTTTGTATTGTATTTTTATTGTCTTTGTAATCATGTTAACTTCATCAGAGAATTTCTCTTTAGTGCGGCCCATAGGTCATATAAATAAATAATGTCACAGTCTTGGATGAATCAACTAGATTGGAATTACCCTTCACAGACAGGATTTACAATTAGTTATTATGCAAATGGAATATTCAAATCGAATCAATCATTGTGTCATATATGTATATTAAAGTAGAAAGTTTGGAGATAGAATATACAGGTTCTGGAAAACATTTAGTTATACTTGTCCCATTTAGTTCAGTGGCAAAATTCTTATGCTGTTTATCATTCAGTTTGCATTGTATTTTATCTGCTACAGTACTTCAGTTCTGTTGCTTTCTTTGTTTTATTATGATTAATTTTGTTATTGAGAGCAAAGTCTCAGAACTCAAATTAGTTTACATAATGCTAAAATAAAGCATCATCATTTGCATATTAAAAATAACAAATCGAGACCAAGCCCTTTATCTGCACGAAAGCCCCGTCAGAACAGAATCGTTCAACAGCTTTGGGAAATGCAAGCAAGAAAGAGGAAACTTCTACCAGAGGCCAAGATATGTTATAACATGGGGGGTGCTCCCAAGAAGGCATGTATTCTGACTCCTATTCCCTTACTCATCTGAAGTGGAAAACCACAGGTTAGGCTGATTTTGACCAGGGGACATAATTCCACAAGCACACAGTTGCTGCCATGCAAAGTTTAAAGCTAGTGTCAGATATCTATTGATAATCAGCATAGTGACCACAACGTAGCTATCATGACAGCTTTACATAAAGTGAACTGTAATGGCCTGATTGCAAAATCTTGAAGGAGTGAGTTACTGTTGCAAACAGTGACATTCTAAAAAGTCCCGGAAGGCTATTGATGTCAAATCCACCAGGTAGACCAGACCAAGAGTAAACGTCACAGGAAGGCTGAGACGACTTTTCATAATCATAATCATTATTTGTCAAGCATATATAAGATAACAGGTAAAAGTATAAACATAATTTGAATACATGAAAAGAGTAAGTAAAAAGGAATATTAGGACAGGGTGGTGCACTTATGCACGCCCCTTCAGACCTCTTAGGAATGGAGTGAGGTCAACAGTAGACAGTTTAAGGTTAAAGTTTTGGGGGTTTGGGGAAGAAACTACAGTGTCAGGTAGTGCATTCCAGGCATTGTCCACTCTATTGCTGAAATCATATTTTCTGCAATTGAGTTTGGAACGGTTTACCTTGAGTTTGTATCAGGGGTGGGTTCTAAAATTTTTTACTACCAGTTCTGTGGGCGTGGCTTACTTTGTGGGCATAGCTGGATGGTCATGTGACAATTCTTTAGGATTTAGCAGAGGTACTGGTCTACCAGGCTTTTAACTGCTTGCAGAGCTGTACCGGTCTATCCATTTATTTTTGCAGGCACCGGTCTACTCTTGTATTTTTGCAGGCACTAGTCTACCCATTTATTTTTGCAGGCACCAGTCTACTCATTTGTTTTTGGAGGCACCGGTCTACCACCAAACTGCCTTTTACCACTGATCAGCTGTAGGGCGGCCCTTTGAAGCCCCGCGGCAAGAGTTTAAACAGTTTTTCCTTATAGCCCATCAGCTGGGACTCAGGAGGCAGCAATAGATTGGGGGTGGGGCCAAATAAAAGGTAAGAATAACATGGGGATGGGGGCAGGGGGGACGGGGGGGCAGAACCAGTTCGGTGATGGCATATCATCACTGCTACTGGCTCGGCAGAACCGGGCCGAACCGGAAGGAACCCATCACTGGTTTGTAACTATTATTTGCTCATGTATCGTTGTGGTTGAAGCTGAAGTAGTCATTGACAGGAAGGACATTGTGGCAGATAATTTCATGTACTATGTTTAGGTCAGACTGAAGTCGGCGTAGTTCTAAATTGTTTAAGCCCAAAATTTGGAGTCTGGTGGCATAAGGTATTTTATTGCAGTTAGAGGAATGGAGGACTCTTCTCATAAAATATCTATGGACTCTCTTGATTGTATTTATGTCGAATATGCAGTGCAGGTTCCAGACAGATGAGCTGTATTCAAGAATTGAATTTTATTTAAAGTGGCTATAATAACACAATCCTGAAAGGATGATTGTGCTGTGCCTCTTCCCCTTATACCCATTTCAATTAGTGAGATCACTGTCTGAGCTACAGTACTTGTATATACTTTCTGCTTGCTTGGGACTTAAGCCTTCTTCTCCTTGTCATTGGGTAACAGATCTAACTTACCTTCTTTACTCCCTACATCTGGCAACCAGTGCAGCTTGCAAAGTAGTAGTTGTTACACAGGCATAGCAATGTGCATTTTGAACCAGCTGCAGTTTCTGGCTGGCTTCAAGAACAGCCCCTTGCAGAGCCCCTTGCAGGATCCAGACCTGTGCACAAATCAGTTCATGCAAAAGTGTCAGCTGTTATTCTATCAGATGTTATAACTCTAATAAGTCTCTGAGATTACGCACAGGTTCTGCCTGAGGGACTGCAACTCCATTCAGAATTAGGAATAGAAAATCTCCATATCTGGGAAGCATCAACATTCACAGCCATTCAGTCTTGTTTGAGATGAACTTGAGTTAGTTTCTTTCCACTCAAAGTCTCCAGACATCCTCAGAACTTTGACAATATAATTTGAGCACCAGGATTGAGATGTATAATTGCTGACAGATAACCTTACTCAGAGGCCTCATATCAATGTTAGACATAAGTGAATGAGTACAGAATCAAGCCCTGAGGTGTCCCACAAAGCAAGGGCTCAGAAGAGATACTTAATTCAGGACCTTGTGGCATTTCTCAAAGTACTGGACTTCTTGATTGATTGATTGATTTAAACATCCCAATTCATATAGACTCTGAAAGCAGACAACAGTCACAGTATATAATAAATTAAAACAATTTATCACATCTCCAGCATCAGTATGGTTTCCTGAACACAATCAGGCATTGAAAGCCCATGGAATGGTATTAATTTAACTGTCTTCTGGAAAGTGAAAAAGGTTGAAACTAAACACACTTCTGGAAGTAAGGTATTCTGCAGTATGGGGCCAGCACTAAAAAGGCAATGAATCTTCTGATTTTTCTCTATACTAACACACTATCCAACCCTTTACTGGATGTAAGCATCTTAAAGAATAAGTGCAGGTTTGATAATAGATGCAGAGGAAAAAAAGAGGGAAAATTACCAATACAATTTTAGGCAAAGCATCTCCATGGCTCCCCATTTAAATGCTTGAAAGAGATTGAAGTTTGCAAAGCAGCTTTATATTAGCTTAGCTGGTTTAATATTCAAACAGCATATTTGAATAGAATTCAAATGGTATATTTCTGAATTATTTTCAGAAGTCGCTACCAATTTTATCCTCAGAAGGTTGAATTATTCTTGTGAGATGGAATGTGCACTTGGAGGAGCAATGGGGGAAAGTTTGGGCAACACAGAGCTTTTCTAGAAAGAGACTGCGTAGTCCCATACTTGATGGGGAAGGAGGGAAGAGGTTCGGTGTAGCCACCACCCTAGAATCTCTCAAGATATATCTAGTTGATTAGGAAGTTATAGCTTTAATTTGGCAAGATTATGTCCATTAGGTAGAAGCAAATAAAATATTGAATTTAATTGGATTTCACTGTGTTGTCTCTGAGCCTGGGCCTGACATCTTGCCTTTCACTAATGAGGTAATAAAACTCCCTCTATTGAGAGAGTTGTTGGAATGTGGCTCTCCTTAATATATTCCATATATTGCACACACACACCCCAATCCAACAAAAGCATGCAAAAAGGATGAATCTATTTGTTTTACCATAAAAATCTGCATTAACAAAAAAGTATTATTTTCCTAAATAAGACTTTTTGCTAGATCTATCTATCTATCTATCTATCTATCTATCTATCTATCTATCTATC
>WNWU01000001.1:15853010-15875875 GCA_012654045.1 Ptyas mucosa | reverse complement strand
ATCTATCTATCTATCTATCTATCTATCTATCTATCTATCTATCCATCCTCCAGTTAATATATTTGGTGGTCCAGCTTTCTTCTCATTCTGCATAAAAAGACTAGCACAGTCAACTGTAACATTCATGAGACTATATTATCATGTAATCTATTCTTTTGCATATGCATGGCATCTTTATTTGAGAACAAAAGAAATCTAATGAGCCTCTTTCTTTTCCTGTTTAAATCATTTCCGATTTAAAATTTAAGCTGCGCTTCAAAACAATCTAATTCAATACATCTGCAATTCAAAATCACTTACCCATAAAGATCATCCTCTTAGCTATACATTTTACCTTCACTTTTTTCATATAACATCTCCCCAGGTTGCACTGTAGACAATAACTTACTGGGTTGCATTAATTAATCTTGAAATGCTCATACCACCTAGATTAAAATGCTCATTTATTGTGGGAATCTCAATGAAACACGATTCTGTTTTACTTTACTTTACTTCTTAAACTGAAATTTGCTTGTCTAATATTTTCCCTACATATCTATGTTCCCTTCTTTCTTTTATGTATCAGCATTTTAATTGGTTACATCAACCATTATAGCAAGCTATTCCTATCTGAGCAGCAGATGTGAATGATGAAAATCTTATTAAGTTTATGGGAGCTTGCTATCCATAAAGGAGATACAGGGACATAACAAACGTAATTTGGACTAGCTTTAGCAAAACATTGGCCTATAGGTGCTTCAGTTTAGATACAAAGATGAAGGAATAGGTTTTTCCACCAATCTTGTCATTTTGGAAATGCCATGCAGCAGTGAATTTAATCTCACTATTAATAATGGTGATTCCCTATATTCAAACAAAGCATTAGTCCTAGTTATCTAGCCTGACACCTATACCTCTGAACAATTCCACAAATATTGGAATTTATCATTCCTAAACACTTGTCTCAACTCTAGGGTATTTACCAATTAATTTCACATTCTTCCTTTTTTCCAGCAGTTCTGCTTGCCTAGACAGCTCATGATTTCTGGCAGCAGAAATCTGCATGATCCCTTCCAGCTGTCTTCTCTGAAACCATAGCTTCCATTCACTCATACAGTGAACAAATTCAACACAATAGTTTACTGGGCTGACCATGCTGGTAGAAGAATCATCAGGATGAAATCACCCTGTTGCTATCATAACCACTTGTTGCCCCAACCTGACTCCAGGTGTCTTCTTTCCATTCCTACAAAAGGAGTCCCTCCATTTGGTTTTTCACTCTGGGACATGTAGGCAGATAGGAAATCTTCAGAATGCTGATGTGCAAAAAAAACTCCAAAACACTTTTGGGGACAGGATGACAGAATAGACCCTTGTGGTGGTTTCCGCATGTTGAATGAGAAAGCTCACATTTCTTTCTTTGTCTCTTCTATGGAACTTGATTTTAGTTGATATGTTAAAATACATTAGCCCAGGCAAATGCCGCTTTAGCTGCATTATCTCTAATACATTGTGGCAGATCTTCCTTTAGACTGATAAATAAAACAATAGGAAGATATAATGCATAAAAAAGATTCATTTTTTGAGCCAGACACTCATAAAAAGAGCACCAAGCTCTATTGAGGCAGGTAAGTCTAACAGATGCTGTGGTGGTGGGAGGTTACATTCCTAAAGGGAATCTATTTTAATTTACATTTTTAATAAAGCGCTGTGCTGTTGAAGGCTATTGGTTTTACTTCTCTTAACATAAATGAAAAAGCTGTTCGATTTTGCTTCTACTAAAAATCACGCCTCAGAATTTATTGTCACAGGGAACTAAAAGAAAATATTTATTTTCTTCTTACATTCACAATACAGTTGTGTTTTATTAGAGGATCAATTTACATGACCTGTCAACTATTTGTAGTGGCAGTTTAGGGCAATTCTGAGTGCATCAACTCTAATCAGATATGATAATACTTCGGTAGACTTATGAAAAGTCTGCACCCTAGATTTTTATACCTGTAATTCAGGGTATAAGTTCCTAAGTCATGGGGTTTGCGTCATGATGTCACAATACACATTTTATCCTCTGTGCTCTGGATACCTAGGATTTGTATATCTTCACACACATTTTCTAGAAATATATGCAGAAAAATGGAAGGGAGATTATCAAATTTTACCTTGTACAATCCTTCAAAACAGTTGGCTTTGATGGATTTCCACTAATACTGATTATGAGAATGAATGCTCAGCTTAGATATGATATATTACAATAGTGTCAAATCCTTTGTCCCAAATTACCGGAGATAATTCTTTTTTTTGATTAGCAAAGTTTTGTGTTCTTCTACAGTATATGTTATTTCTATTTTGGTGATTTGGCACCTATGGATTAATTGAATATGTAAATATTTTGTTTTCCAAATTAAACTAGGAATCTTCTATTATTTGATGGTAAGTATTGCAAGGACAAAAACCAATTTTAATGGATATACGCCATAAATTTCATGTGTGTATATGTGTGGGTGTATTTCAGCTGTGCTGAAAACCCAGTTTAACATATTTTGATTGCATCTAGCAAGTATATAGAATTAGGCGGATCAGAAGGGTCAAAAGAAATGCGTTATAGAGTTTATATTCTGAGCCATTTTATTTAATCTTCAAAGCTTTGAAATCAATATGTAATTGAATGTGGTTACAGCCATCCCACAAGAGGAATAATAATTTTGAGCAATAGGTCACAAATGCCAAAAATTTACATTTTACATTCCAAATATGTCAGTATGAAGGTAACTCTTTTTAATTGTTAAAATAAAAAGTCATTGCATTTATCTAATAGCAGTAGCATAAGGTCACATTAAAAATAATAAAATATGGCAAAGTTTAATGCAACAGGTTTTGAAGTGATTAGGATATTAAAATGGGGAGTTTTTTTACATTGCATTAACATGACCATGATAAATGAAAGCCCCAAGAAGAAGGCTTTCCATAAATAAGGTCTCCAACACTGAAAAAGTCCTTCAGATAATGGGTAGTGTTGGTAAGAGTATCAAGAGAACAGCCTCACTTAAAGATCTTCAGAAGTGGAAGGGGCAATATTTAAGGATACAGTGATCTTAATTATCTATCCTTGATATACCTTACAAAAATGCCTAGATTAAATCTTGGATGACCACTGGGAAAAGATTGTCAATGACATGCATATTGTGGGAGTTCATTGCTATGTTTATATACATGAACCGACATATTCTAATGTTTCTTTAGATGGCTAGTCCTGGCCCTTCATTTCTAATGCAGAATATGACAAAATGGCACTGTGGTCTTTAAAAGAAAATATTCATAGATAAGGTTAATACAAAGTATGAAAACCTGCTGCGTCAAAAGCCAGAGAATTTTGGTCTACCTCTTTGCCTGTTTCCTAGTAATATATACCCAGTGGGGGGATTCAGCAAGTTCACACCACTTTGGGAGAACCGGTTGTTAACTTTCTGAGCAGTTTGGCAAACTGGTTGTTGGAAGAAATCATTAGGGCAGAGAACCGGTTGTTAAATTACTTGAATCCCACCACTGCATATACCTCATCAATTTGTAAATTCTTCTATTCTCAATCTGGGAGCTATGGAATCTAGAACATCTCATAGGATGCTTCTATATTGTCATCACATTATTTTCATGCCCCAGTTGATTTAGAGCATTGGAAATTGTCATATATGTTAACATGGATTCGTTATAACCAGTGAACTATTTTCACTTTTGAAGAGGAGGCCTAGTCATGCAAACATTGTTCATAAAGCATAGCACTGTCTTGTACTTTAGCAGAATCTATCACACATGTTTGTTAAAGTCTTACACACCTGTGAAATCAAAATGAGTTCACAAAATATTACATTATCGCCTTTCAACTGGGGTTTTCTAAACCACTTTGGGAATTTTATTAACTACATAACAGGCTCAGAATGTTCTTTATACTCATCCCTGTTATTTACAAACAATACCATCATAAAATATAGGACAGCAGCACCATGACTAGATAGAGGAAGCCAAGGAAACAGAGTTCATTGAGTTTTTTTAAAAAAAATATTATTTATTTAATATTTATATTGATTTTGAACCTTATAAAATAGGAGGTTGATTATTTGTAAAGCCATAAAAATCAAATGAAAATCAAACGCAAATCAGAATCTGTTGTTTTAGTCTTTTTTTAAAAAAAACCACACCAAAGTTCCACTATAAAGTACAATTTCTAGCACAACAGCTAGAATGCAGATCACAGGGATGAAATGAACCAATGACTAAGATTAGCTGAAATTGCCATCAAGGTATACTGATATGTAAGAAAGACCTTGGGATGCTGATCAAAGAGATATTGCCAAGGGAACAGTCAGATAAGAGATAGCACAGCCTGCAAGAAGATAGACAGGGCAAGAGGCTCAGAAGAGACCCTCCCTAGATTCTCAGGCTGTAAAAGAGATGGGGAGAGGACAATTGTAGTTTCAGACAGTTTCTGTTAATGTACCTTTATGATAAAGTAGAATTAGCTCATCTAGTTATGTTTCCTGTCTGCTCTGCTTCATAAGGCTGACACAATGTCATAGGAACTATATATGCTGAAAATCTTTTGCAATGTACGTATTTCAATACCTTAGACAGCTTGTTCATGGGGAAAGACATACTGTTATTCTTAATCATCATAGAAAGATCTGTATATGATTAGAGAAAATAAGAAATCTGAATTTCTGTTTATTATGTGGCAGGGAAATATATTTCTCTATTGAAAGTTCCCTTAGTGGAACTCCTTCCACATATAGGCCAGTGGTGAAATCCAGCCAGATCTATCTGGCTCGCGTGATCCGGTAGGGCCTGTGGTGGGAGACTCCACCCACCCACCTGGACGTCATCACGTCCTGGTTTTGACCCTCTGCGCATGTGGAGAAGGCTCTGCGCATGTGCAGGAGAGGTGTGCATGTTCACATTTCCGATCCGGTAGTGAAGGTGATAGGCATATGCGATTACATTATATTTTAGTTTGCAAGGAAGAAAAATTACAAAGATTTTCCTGGTAATTATGTTATTTTATATTTCATGCCATTTTTGTGGATTCCCTGCCCTCTTAATTTGCAAAATTCAGACACAAAAAAATTGGCACATGAAACTATCCCTACTTCTGGTTTCATACTACTAAGATGTCCCATCAGTTGAGTTCTTTCTGGCAGGTTCTCAGCTTCTCTTGAGACTGTTGCTCCCATTTATTCTTGTAGGTGAATACACCTTAAAGCTTGCCTCCAGATCAGTATATATGTTAGACTCATTCAACTGGGAGCAAGTTTCATTATACACTGAATTGGATTGCAGTTTAAATCTTTCATAGTGAATTTTGAATTATGTAAGCCCCTCTACAATTATCAGGAGTCAGATCATAAATATTACTTACTCATTCATACCCCAAGAAATGTGGAGAGAAGAAGCCCCTCCTTTCTACAAGAATTCTTTCAATATCCCTAAGAATATTGAAAGGCATGGCATTTATGTCCTTCCTTTTCATATTAACCCTACTGACTCATTTTCTGAGTAGACTGAAACAAATATGTATTTTCTAGTTGTATTTTTTTTCAAAGTACAGGGGTGGGACTGGGGTTGGGAAGATCCAGGTTCAAGCCATCTTTACCTTGGTGACCTTGGGTTACTCTTAATTTTCTCAGGGTTGCTGCAGTGAGGAAACATTAGAAGAGTGGTGCTATATGCCCTTTCTTGCATTCTTAGAAGGGAAGATGTAAATCAAACGAACGAATGAATGAACGAACGAATGAATGGCTATTTTAAAAGAAGATGAAATTCTCCTAAAGAGATATAATTCCTCAACATTATGTGGTTGTTTCCACTTACAATTGATTGATTCATTATAGTATGTCCCTTGTTTTCACCTCCAAGCAACCACATGGATTGATTTTCTCATTCACAGTCTACATCTAACTTGGTCTCTTGGTTCTTCCAATAATACAACAATAGCCACTGTAACTAAGTCCATCCATCTTGCTGATGGTCATCCTCTTTTTTTTCTTTCCACCTTTCCCAACATTGGAACTTTTTCCAGAGTGTTAGGACTTCACATAGTATGTCCAATAAGACAATTTTTTTCAGCTGTAAGTTATTTTTAAAGCACAATGAGAGGGGAATTCACAGATATGAGGTCCCATATTTGCTATCAATTGGCTTGCATATATACGTTAATGGTCACACTTACCCTGTGAATTTTGCTTGGGTACAATTAAAGTAATTATAGAATTTAGCCCTCTGGCACTATAAGAGCTCATGAAAAATGCTCCATCAAGCAAACATATATTTTATGCAAAAAAAAAAATGTGTGTGGATGTTTGACCACCTCTTAAATTACTAAAGTAATTGCTAATATTCTTTCTGTTTAAACATCTATCTTCAGAATCAATAATGGTCTAAAATAAAAATAAATTGCAGAATTGTTATTGTAAATTATCACCTCATTACTCTCTTTAATGAAATTATCTTTCTTCCATTTTACTAGCTAAAGGTTTCTGGGATCCCCCCCCCCCTTTCAGGAAGTATTCACGTGACTGATTATTCTTTATAGAGTAGAAGCAGAACTGAAACAAAAGGGAAAGAATTACATTTGTCATTCCATTGCAAGTTGTCAGAAAGCTCCTGGCAACTTAAATAATTGTTTACTGCACTTTAACACTTACCCATGTCTCAAACTGCCCAATCTCTTGGCTAGATAAGGACAATGTGTACCAATTTTCAGAAGAAATTCTGTTTTTGAGAGCATTGTCATGTAACGGCATCTAAGAAAGGAGAATTTTGGGGGATGTTTGGGGCACAAAATGGAATATAAACAGCAATGTTCAAATCTTACAAAGAAAATTCTGACTTATGTATCTGAAAAACAAGTCATATTTATGTTTGTACAATAGCTGTGCAATATATTCTGAGGTTTCGTTTTGACATTTTCCATTATTCCTTTCATCCATTGAAAGAATAAGACGTGGCAGATTTGTTGATACTCTTGACTTAAAAGCAATAAGATTGTCTCCCTCACCCCCAAATATAGCTGCAGCAAGTAAGCAAATTGTTCACTTGGGATTCACACAAAGCAGTACGCTCCGGAAACATTGTTCATATAACGATGTCAGAAAAATTCCGATACCTTTGTGCAAAATTTCTAACCTTAATCCTTAATCCCTTGCTTCAAAATTCCATGAGGGTTCTTACCTTGCTATTTGCACTCACTGGGAGAGAATCCCTTAGAATCTCTTTCTGTAAAGAGTATGTCATTTACACATTAATGGGTGTTTTACAAATGCCTTTTTAGTAAGCAAATCAAACTAGCACAAAAAGGCTTTTGTGATTTGTTGAAAAACCAAGCAGCACAGCACACATAGTGGACTAGAAGGTGGAGGCAAGCACCCTGGTGACCATATCTGTGGCATTCAGTACCTCAAGTCTGAATAAAATAAAGAAATGTTTAAATGAGCAGCTATACCATTATTCCATACTAAGTTTCCTTGCACATTGGAAAGAGCTTTATAAAATGTTTCTTTATGGGAAGTGCTTTGGACAAACAAATGGGGGGGGGGGGGATGACTAGTTTGTGCAGTGAATTATCCACTGCTTATTATACGGTTAAGTATTAGAAGTGTAAAGAGTGGGGTACCCTGCTCTAAGTTGATGTCCTTGTCCTAAATTGAGACTGCCCAGGAAACAATAGAATGTCCTCACACATTGGAGGGCAACAAAGTTGGGGAGAGCACTTAGCACTTGGACTTATATACTACTTCATAGTGATTTACAGCCCTCTCTAAGCGGTTTACGGAGTCAGCGTATTGCCCCGAACTGCTGGCAGTCGGCAGAATTAGCCTGCAATACTGCATTCTAGCCACTGTGCCACCACAGCTTGTTTATAGATTGTTATAACCACTTGTTTATGAACTTTCAAGGGCATCTGTTTGTGTCAAATATTTTTACATCCCTTGCCCATCATATTAGCTAGCAAGCTATCGTTATGACTTATCATTAAAAAACAAAGTGTTGATATTATAGTTTTGAACTCCTCTCCCCCCACAGCTAGCAGTTATTTTATCTGTCACTGCATCTGTATATGTTGTATATGTCTGTGCAAAGATGGTAGCATCTGATTTTGCCTAGTCTTGATGATGTATGCTGCATAAATATTAAAATGCAATGTGCTGTAGAACAGACTTTTGCCTTCAGTTAAAGATGGGAGAAGTCAAAATTCTCTGAAAGAAAGTATTTTAACGAAAGAGAAGAATAAAGACAAATTGAACTGAACTGAAACATATTTGCTTGGCAGCTGAAATGAAATACTTTGGGACCGATGATAAACTCAGGTGGAATCTGACTATCTCACAAGGTGTTTTGGATTGTCCATGTCACATGGTTATTTTGCCACCTGCACCATTGCATACATGGAAAGGAATATCAGTTCAATCCAATCTTTTTGACTAGTCCTTTATTTCTACCTTGCTGCTACATAGTTCCCAAGAAGATCAAATAATTTCTGATCTCTATTATGCCATCTTAAAAGGCAGCCATATTGATTAAAAAACTGCATGCATTTAATTATCAGCTACAATATTTGGCAGCCCATCTCTTACTAAAAGAAATCTGTACTTTAAAAAGCCAGCTCAATGCTTTTACTTTGCCAAACCAGAAAAACCATTTTCCAATTTTAATAACCATTTCAGGTTTATGCATACTAATAAACTTTTCATTAAGATGCAGTCAAAAATATTCTTTTTGCACAGAACCGGGCAATTTAAATAATCTCCAAGGAACTCAATTTTAATATTTAACTGTACCTCTGGTGAGCCTTAGCCAGGTCAAGATCTTGGTTTTGTTTTTTTTAAGAATCTTTATCCTCATTTATTGTAAGGAGTTCATCTAGAACTCTTACAAACTTCAGAACATGTGGTCATTTCTCTTTCAAACCTGTTGTCCAAGATGTTTATATAACTTGTCTGTAAGTGCTGTTTTTGCTTTAGGCTAAAACAGATTAAACAAAACTTCAGTCTGGGAGCAATTTTGGGGGAGAAAATTTGATTTTAAACTGTTTTCATTTATTTTGAAGTCATAGTTTTTGGCCCCCAAGAAAGCCTTTAGAGAGGAATGAAAGATGAGCAACCTTTTAGAATCCAATTCTATGCTTCTTCTCACAGGAAGGAAAGCTGTAATCCAATTTTCTTTGTTGGAAAATGCATTTATCCATTAGGATGGCCAACCACTCAGCATTTTACTGGTCAAGTAGTAAAATTGTATTTGGCTTCTGTTAAAAAAAACCAAACAAACTACTGTTTCTTGTGAAAAGTCAATAAATACAGTCGGTAATCTTTCCTCCTGCAAAGGCACACTGCTGATTTGTGAAAGATTCCTTCAGGGCTCAGGAAAAACATGTTATTTTCCACACACGTTTGCTCAGAGTACATACTGCAGAATGCCATTTGATTCTCACTTATGTGACTATGTCTAATATATGGATCACATTATAAGAGGCCCTTGATTTGCAATCTTTCATTTTAGGTTCGCAGTTACAACAGTACTGAAAAAAAGTGGTTTATGACCCTTTTTCACATTTATGATCTTTGTAGCATTCTCATGGTTGTATGATAAAAATTTGAAGTCTTGGCAACTTTCTCATATATATGACAGTTCCAATGCCCTGAATTTATGTGATCGCCTTTTGAGACCTTCTGACTAGCAAAGTCGATGGGGAAGCCAGGTTCGCTTTACGACTGTGGCAAGAAAGGTTTTAAAATGAAATGGGGGCAAAACTCACTTAACATGTGTCTTACTTGGTAACAGAAATTTTGGGCTCAATTGTGATTGTAAGACAAGGATAATTACCTGTTGCATAATATTGTCTCTGAAATTGACAATATAGTTTTTGGCTCAAATATTCTCGTTCTGTTGTGGCCGGTCATTAGCCTGTGCCGTTAGTAGCTGATTCTGACAACGAGGAGGCTGGTGTGGTGCTGCGCCAGCAGCCTGTGCAGCTGGCACTTGAGTCAGACAATGAGGAGGCTGGAGAAGATGTGGTGCCAGAGACGGGGATTCAGCCAGGGCCTTCAGAACCTCCAGAAGCTCCCTTAAGTGAAGACGATGAAGAGAAGGAGCCTCTTCTCGATGCAGAGCTGCCAAAAGGCAGGAATGGCTCCTCAGGAGGAGGTCTCCTTGAGAGTAAGGCTTGGGGTTAATTGGCCACTCCCTTAGCCTATTTAAGGAGGAACGCCGACTGAAGCAATTTGCAGGGAACAACTTAGTTCACATATCTTGTCTTGTCTTGTCTTGTCTTGCTTATCTTATCAGCTTCCTGAAAATTGCTTCTGGGCATTCTGCCAACCATAGTAAGCTTTCAGTTATTATTCTTAGAATTCTTGGTGGCTGTTAATGCAGTTAATTAACAGCAGTTGTTGTAAAACACTGGTTTATTTAGTAAACTAAGGTTTGAATGGACTTTGTGTGTGCTGCGTTCTTTGGCATCTGTAGCTGGGGCAGAACACGTTCAAATATAAACACTTGAAAAAATTGCAAAGTTTAATTTCAAAGCTGCCTAACGTATTCATGACTCTGGTCACTTTATAATAAATATTTTTTTTAAAAAAATAACATATATCAAAGGATAATGAATTTGAGATAGTACAGATAAAGAGACATCAGTCCTGGGGATGTACTTCCACTAAAGCAGGAGTGTCAAATTCATAGCCCGTGGGCTGGGTGTGTCATGTGCTGGCCATGCCCACCCCTGGTTTAGCAAAGGGGGAAAAAGTCCCAATACATCACATGATGATGATGTAATGACGTGAGTTTGATACCCCTGCTCTAAAATATGGATGGATGGATGGATAGATAGATAGACAGACAGACAGACAGATAGACACAATGTTTTCCTGAAAATAAGGCCCAGTCTCATATTTTTTTGCCATCAAAAAAGGCATCAGGTCTTATGGGGGGGGAGTCTTCCACTGACTCACCTCACTTGTGCACATCACTCCAGCCACCTTTTCACTGTCAGAGGCCTTTAGGAACTTCTTCAGTGGCTGGCAAGGCTTTCCTGAAGGCCTCTGCAGCTAATAACAGAGTTCTGGATCTATTTAGCTGCAGAAGAAGTGGGCCAGCAAGACAGGTGTCGGGGTATGTAACGCTTGGCTGCAACTGTCTGAAGATAACTAATAGGGCAGCTCCACTCCTCCATCCCCACCCTAGCTTAATTTTTACCCATGAACCTCACCCCACCTGTACACCCCGGGTGTGGTCTTAATTAGGGCTTATTTTGGAGGCAGGGCTTATATTGGGTGCATGTGTAAAAATCAATTTAGGGCAGGGGTGTCAAACTCGCATTGTCGTGGTGGCATCACATGATATATCACAACTTTTCCCCCCTTCGCTAAACCAGGCGTGGGCGTGGCCAGCATGTGATGCATCTCGCCCATGGGCCGTGAGTTTGACACTTAGGGTTTATTTTCAGGATAGGTCTTTTTTTCCGGGGAAACACAGTAGGTAGGTAGGTAGGTAGGTAGATAGATAGATAGATAGATAGAAAGCGGAAGAAAGAATATTTGGTCCTTTACAAATAGGTAAGAAAATAAGGTTTCCTCAAACATTTTGCCACATTTTTTTCCCATATGCATTGCACACAGTGCATAATTTAATGTAGTTGAAAAATATTTTCTATTTACTAAGCTAGCATATTGTACCTTGGAACATTCACTCACACAACCTCTTGCTACAATTTCAAGGCACTTCCTAGGAGAATGGAAGACTCAGGAGAGCTAATTTGGTCTAGTGATTAGGGTGTCAGGCTAGAAAGCAGGTGACTGAGAGTTCAAGTCCCATCTTAGGCATGAATGCTGGCTTGGTGACTTTGAGCCAATCACTCTATCTCTCAGCTCAAACCATCTCATAGTGTTGTTGTTATGGGGGCAATAGAAGGAAGGTGTGTTGGATATATTTACCACCTTGAGTTATTTTAAAAATAATAAAGCCAGGATACAAATAAATAAATAATAAATGCAAACTATATTTTGTGCTTCTATATACATATGTCTCTCAATAAATTATTTTATTGTCCTTTAACTTCACAAGCTGTAGTGACAAGTGAATTTATTGTCTAGTTATTCAGCAAACAAACAAGAAGACAAGAGCAACAACAAATATGTGTGTGTGTGTGTGTGCGTGCGCGCGGGCGGGCATGTATATGTATATATATATGTATATATATATATAGATAGATAGATAGATATAGATATATATAGATAGATATAGATAGATAGATAGATATCTACAGAAAACATTCAATTGAAAAAGGAAGTGGTGGGTTTATTACAAATTTGACAAGAACATGGTAAGCTTCCCCTTAAGGTTAGGTCAATAGAACAGAGATTTAGAAAACAGATTTCATAGCTGAATTTTAACATTTCAACAGCTATCTGATTTATTCCTTTGCAACTTGAATGAACACATTTTCTCCAGATGCTGGAAAACTTATTCACAATGTTGATTTATGTATTCCAAAGTCTAAATGTTCATCTCCTATACTCTCTCCTGCTACAATATGTAATAGAAGACAGCGCTGAGCCAACCTTGTCTATGCTCAGAAATTAAACAGGACAAGCATGGTTAGTAGATGGATGGGGAGACCAGCCAGCAATTCTAGGAATGTAGGCTAAACTGAAAAATCTAGGAACATAATGGCAAACACTTCTACACTGTTGCTCATAAAACTTCATGGATGTTTTTATGAAAGGAGCAATATAAATCTGCAAGAAAATGTTTGCATATTTACATGGAAAGTCTGTAGAGACAATCATAATAGCTATGCTTTATCTCTAATCAGGCCAAATGTTCCCATATTAAATTAACTATAAGAACAGACAGAGCATCCTTGGTAAGTTCTGTTAAGACACCTTGCTATTGAAGATTTAGTTCCATTTGCAAGGACCTTGTTTGAATAATAATAAGAAATCTGAATTTGGCTCAAATCTGCTCTATCCAACTTTTGAGAGAAATGGCCTCTAGCCACTTTTTGGAGCATTGGAGAAGCTTTATTATTTATTCGTTTGTTTGTTTGTTTGAATTTATTAGCTGCTCAATCAATAGTTGGAGCATGTTTGTAACAAAGTGGCAAGTGCATTTCCAATAGCACACAACCTATAGCTCTTAATTACTGTGGATCTGCACCATTTTTAAAAACATTTTTAAGGTTTAATATTTATTATAGTTAATATGAAATAATATGAACATATGATTGTTAAAATAGTGAAAGATGCTTGACAAAAAAGTTACACTACTTAATTTTTTAAAAGTTTAAAACATAACTTTAAATCATTTAGCATTATTATTTATCCTCCTATTCCAAGAGACAAACTATTTCTGAATTTACAAGAATGAAGCTTTGGATTTTATTTTCATCATTATTTTATAAGAAGAAAAAAACGGAGGTCAAGAGATGGTTATATAAACTCTAGCAACCATAAAAAAATCAGAAGGAAACACCTAAGAGAATCCCACAATTACTACTAAAATAATAAATGATTAAAGAATTGGTAAACAACAGTGATCAGATATTTTGAATAATGCATACATTAAAATTATGGATCTGCCTCTTGATTTGATTTTAAGGACAATTGTCAAGATTTCAAGACAATGATGCAACTTTTCATAGCCATTGTTTCTTCCTCCAGCTATGGCTTTTATAAGCATGCTTTTCACCTTATTTTCACCTTATTTATCTGTGCACTGAGGGTGTATGTCATAAGAGTCATCTTTTTCTGTGCTCACTCACTCTGAAGGACTCCTCCCTTTCCATTAACCTCTAATTATAATGCATATGTTCTGCAAATATTATCATATCATACAACTGCCTAATAAAACTAATTGTTTGTCCATTGGGTTAGTAAGCATTTTTTATTTGGCTGTCATTTCCCACAAGCTAATGAGCAAATTGTTGGAGCACATAACACTTATTTTTACTAAGAGAGGGAGAAAAAGACAACAATTATGATGATGATGATGATGATGATAGACAAAGAGTAACAGATCTACTGTCAATGGAAATTAGAACATTAAGAGCTATTATAATATTTGTAATGACTCAGGAAGATTACATTGCTATATTCTATGGCATTTTTTGTGCGATTATGGCACTTTTAACCTTTTAAAAATATTCTCCGTGTACCGTATGACATATAGTCTCTCTCCTTGCTGCACAAGAATAGTTTGCCAACCTATTTCTTTATTATTATTCTTTCTCCCTTTCTTTTCAGTCATAGATCTCCAGAAATATTTTCCAGAATTTATCTAATCTGCAATGTGAATCTATACCAGAACAAATGGGGAATGCTTGAAAAACATTGTTATTAGAAATTTAGAACAATAGTTCATAATCCTCTGGCTGTGTTTATGTGAGACTTATGACAATACATTCCTGAACAATGCCCAAGACAATTGGATTTTCAAGGCCAAGAACAGCCAAATGCATTTCCTTATACAATAGCAGCTGAATTGACAGTTGAGGCTTTTGTTAACAGACAACATAAATGTCTGTAAACAAATATTACAACAAGAGTAATCCATAGCCATATGGAGAAATAAGATGGCTAGATAGGACACAAAGGACAGAGTTCTCCAGCATCTTAGTGTTACTTTCCAAGATCTATCACCATGTCATTCTATCAGGAGTGCTGGCCACACTTTTTTTCCCATGGAGAATCTTAACAAAAGAAGGCGCCACACTAGTTGCATTTAACATCGCTTTTTATAATACATGTGACCTATTTGCAACACTTGGGATTGCAAAAAAATTCACAAAACATAAAACGTGATAGCTTGTTAAATATGATTAAAAGAAGGAAGGCAGTTGCAGAGAAGCAGGTAATGCTCATTGACCCAAAGGTCTCAGGCAATTCTTGAGAATAATTAGTACTGCATTATCATCACCATGACGATCATCACCATATTTTTAGTACATCCCAATCCTGACAGATTTTAGGTGGGTTCAAACAAAATCAAAGCAACAAAGAAAAAGAAACTTACTATCAGCATTAAAAGATCATTGGTAAATCATCTCACCCTTAAAATAACCATCTAAAGAAACAGCTGAACATATAAAACATAGAATAATAGGGTTGGAAAGGACCTTCTAGTCCAGAGGTCTTCAAACTTGGCAGCTTTAAGACTGGGAACAGAAGTCCACAAGTCTTAAAGCTGCCAAGTTTGAAGACCTCTGTTCTAGTCCAATCCACTGCTCAAGAAGGAGATCATATACCATTCTAGACAAATGGCTGTCCAGTCTCTTCTTGAAAACCTCCAGTGATGTAGCACCCACAACTTCCAGAGGCAAGCCATTCCATTGATTGAACGTTCTCATTATCAGGAAATTTCTTCTTAGTTCTAGGCTGAATTTCTCTTTAAGATATTCCACACATGATTTCTTGCCCTGCCCTCAGGTGCTTTGGAATACAAGTCAACACCCTCATCTTTGTGATAGCCTCTCAATTATTGGAAGACTGCTATCATATCACCCTATACCTTCTCTTTGTTAGACCAGACATATCTAGTTCCTGAAGATGAAACTCAAATACTTTGGCCATCTAATGAGAAGGAAGGACTCATGGGGGAAGAGCCTAATGCTGGGAAAGATTGAGGGCAAAAGAAGAACAGAGAACAAGGTGGCTGGATGGAGTCACTGAAGCAGTCGGCGTGAGCTTAAGTGGACTCCAGAGGATGATAGAGGACAGGAAGGCCTGGAGGAATGTTGTCCATGGGGTCGTGATGGGTCGGACATGACTTCACAGCTAACAACAACAACAATCTAGTTCCATCAAGTAGCATCCTGTTTGTTCTTCTCTGCACTTTCAACATATTTTTTATATCATGGGGAGCAGAACTGGACACAGTATTCAAAGTATGGTCTCACCAATGCAGTATAAAATGGCACTCCTACTTCATGTGATGTTGCAACTATCCCTCTGTTGGTGCAACCTAGGAGCGCATTAGCATTCTTGGCAACTGCAGCGCACTGTTGGCTCATATTTAAGTATGGTCTAGTAAGAGATTTAGGTTTCTTTCACAGTTGCTGTTGAGCCAGGTACCTCCTATTCTATACTTGTATATTTGGTTTTTCTTGCCTAAGTGTTTAGAAAACTAAGCAGCCTTACTTTACTCAACTCTGAATTGCATTTTGTTGGACAGGGTCCACTGTTCAAGAGCCTTCTGGAACTTGAGTCTATCTTCTAAAGTGTTGACTATTCTCCCCAGTTTGATGTTGTGTGCAAATTTGATGAGTTCCCCTTCTATCCCCCATTTAAATCATTTATAAAGATATTGAAGAGTATTGGGCCTAAGACAGAATCAGTGCATGTTTCCTTCTATGTAGATGAAGTTTCATTGGTGCATGTTGAGTGTGGCTCTTCAGCCAGTTACAAATCCATCTGGCGGTGAAGCTGACTATCCCACATTCTTCTATTTTACCAAGAAGTAGACTGTGGTCTATTTTGTCAAATGCCTTACTGAAGTTTAAGTAAACTGTGTCAAAAGCATTTCTCTTATTCACTAATTTAGTCATTTTGTCAAGAATGCAGTAAATTTGTTTGGCATCATCTGTTTTTGACAAACCTATGTTAGCTTCTAGCAATTGTTTGTTTACAAGTGCTCACAAATGCATGCTTGGTGGCACCTATTCTTCTGGCAGAGGGCTTTCTATAAAATGTGGGACTGCCACTGAAAAGTTCTGTTTCCTGGTTCATGCCCTATTGCCCTATGAACCTTGCAATATGGGAGGGAACTGCAACAGGTCCTCTACTGATAAACAGACCTGAGGGCCAGATGCTGTCCTGGTTAATGGTTGCTTATTAAACCCAGCTGCTGTACTGGGAAGGGCTTTAAAAGTAATGAATCTATTCGCTTTCATTTTCAGTGAAGCTAGGGGTTAAGAAAGCAAGTGTCCTTTGAAAAAAAGTTTGTTGTGTGTGAATAATTCTCTTTAGTTATTAGATGACCTATCCTGAGCTGGTCTATTCCCTTAGGCAATTGGTTCATATAATATTTTAAAATATAATTTTTATTAACAATTTTAAGAAAGAAGATAACTTACAGAAACTAATACAGATTAAGAAAAAAGAAATTGAAGAAAGAGCAAAAACTCCTTATGGTTTTGTTGACCACAAAAAAATGGATAATAGAAAAAAGAGTTATTCTGTAACCATAGAGCAAAAGGTAAATTTACAATTGTATTTATAATTGCTGTAAAGAAAATCAAAAGCGGAAAATCTTTTTTCTTTTTCTTTTCTTTTGCATTTCATGTTACAGTATTTGTGATATGCTTTATTGGTATCTTCCATGTACTTCCATGTAATCACCTGGGTATTTTTTGGTTCTCACATAAAATGATTCAATGGATAAAACCTAATACAAGGATGCTTCCCCAATTTTTCCCAAGCACTCCATCTTGTGTGGCAGTCACCGGATGCTCCACCCATTAGATGTTTTCAGTCCTAGCAAGGTGCTCCTATTTATGTGAGGTTTCCTACACCCAACATCATGCCTTTGTAAGATGAGCAATTTATTTCTCATCTCTATTGGAAATAATGCGTAAGATTTTATACTTCATTTTATGCGCAGACTTCTTGCATATGAACATCATCCTCCAGTGTTGAACAATCCTGAATGCCAGGAACGGGCAATAACACATAATGGGGGTGAGGAAGAATTACAAGCTGCTCAATGCTGCCACCTGAGAGAATGTGCAGCATGAAGACTTGCCAGACTAGGAAAGGGCAAAAGAAAGAGCAGATGATGGAACATTTCAGCGAGTTGACCTGTTTCCAGGAGGACTCAATGTGCTTGCCACAATGTCTTCAACAGTGTCCTGATAGATCTTGATGAATGCTGGCATGTTGACCTGTCTATTTGTTTGAACATTCATTACATGATAGAATACATGACATCAAACAATCTAAGGCCAGAATCTAGGCCAAATATAGGACCCACTCACTGAAACTCTTTCTATACTTAAAAAAAAAATCCCCCGTTGATCATACACCTGAATCACTCCCATCCATTTGGATTAGTAGATATAGAAGACGATATAGGGAAAGCTGGCAGGGGAATTCTGGAAGATGAAGTCCATCCATGTTAAAGTTGCCAAGGTTGAGAAACATGGATTTACTGTATACTGCTATGATTTGGAATGCAACCATCCCAGCCATTATAAGAGATACATCAAAAGAAATTGCTTCTGTATTACAATGTTTTCCCTCTTTTTGAATTTAGGGTAATTTTATTTCTTTTGCTTCTGCAGGCAAGGTTAATTCTTTCTGCCATTTATTTTAATAAAGGATCATGAGGTTTTGCTGAGGGGGAACTAGTGACCGCTTCCCTGATTTGTTCTATTTCTTCACAGCTCAGTAAGTTTTCTGTAATAACCATGCTTGTGCTGGTAGTTTGTCTCCTCAATTATTGATTTCATGCATCATTATTGTAGACAAAATCCCCACTCCCTCCCAACACTTAGTTCACGGTCTCAAATTACCAGAACTCACAGAGAATAAAATATTGTTAAGAAACAAGTTCTAATTGGGAAGATAAACAGAAGCTAAGAGTACATGAGGAACTCCTAATAGCTAAATGTAGAGATAAGAAATAGATCAACAGTAAAGGTGAATCATTAAGAACTTCTCTGTTATTTATTTATTGCAATAGATATCTCAGGGATGATGTATCCGAAGTCCTATATTTAAAAACTGTTCAGCAGTGGACCAAGAATTCCCAATGTAGTGTGAATGGCAGCATCATAATTGCAGCAATGATATCCATCTGCTCTTGGGTTTTTCCTTCAGAAATACAGCTCTGATTGGACAATCCTATGCATCTTTAAAAATGTAATTCTCTAATAGTATTAGACAAGATAAGGCAGTTGCTTCCAAATACTTGTTTGTGGTTCCCAACTAGAACTAAGGTCACTTATATTTGACCTTATGCTTTCCCAGATGGTATCTTTGGTTTAAAGAATATTTCTCTCATGGCACAAGGCAAAACCAAGCTGCTAAAGGAGAAAGCTCAATCTATCTTGCATCTCTGGAGCTAATCTGCCATATTTTGATGCAATTCAAATACTTTCAATTCTACATTAACTAGGAGGCATGCTATCTTGTTTTGTTTTTTTGTCTCAGACAGCAACATAGACAGTCCTGGATAGCTCTGTGTTCCTACATTTTGAATACTTAGGATTGTAATAGGAATTATGATGCAGAGTGTCTTGGAAATGTGATAAAGTGGGTATGAAAGTGCCATGATGTAACATTCTCAAAAATACAACCTGGGAAGGTACAGGGTGAAATACTAGTGATCTTAGTTCCAAATCATAGTTCTAACTGGGGAACCCAAGCAAGTATATATCTTCATTATGAGATGCTTCTTTTTTAAAATGTAAACAAACTTGATAAACTTATGGCATGAATCTCTGGAACTCCTCTGATCTGAGCAGAAGAAATAATGCTAGTGACTTCCTCTATTTTCTGTTTCTTTCAGAGTGTGTTCATTTAACCTGACTTTGAGTTAAGCACTGGATGTGAGAAGGTGGTGGGGCCCACACATAGAACATATTAATTTTATCCATTGTTAATTTTCTTCATGAACACTACCAGCACTTATTAATCAGACTGAATATCAGTTGCCTAGACATCCTGAATCAAACCAGTACTTAACTGTAACTATGTGTGTATGGGGAGAAGGTGGGTATAGCTACTTTCCTCAAGAAGAACAGGTGAGATTCTTCAAAACCTTCCAAGAGTATTATTCCATAATGTTGATTCATTCAATTACATACCATTTCACCTTCTGGGTAATAAGCAGTGGTGGGTTGCTCCCAGTTCTGTCCGGTTCTTGAGAACCGGTAGTAAAAGCAGCGGGTGGCTCCGCCAATCCGCCCGGACATCATAAGGTATGATCTGTGCATGTGCAGAAGCACACATGCGTGCACACACGCTCCTGTTATGAACCAGTAGTAAAGATAAGTAGAACCCATCTGTGGTTATAAGACAATTTTGAAATTATAGACCACTTGGAAAAGGTAATCCAGGAAATTCAGATCCAGACTGCAGTAGTGGTGTCCCTTGACTTTTTCCTTGAAGTATTCTTTCATTTTTATTCTAAAAAACACTGTCAATTTACTTTGGGACTCAAAGACTAAAGCTACTTCCTTGCTGAAGGTTACAGAACAAAAATTGCAAGAGAAAGAGATGAGTCAGCCATTCAATTTAACTGTGACATCAATTAAATCAAATTAAGTATTGCTTTAATTACATTCCATGCATTTTCTCTTTTGTCATTTTTTTTGTTACGAACTAGAACAATCTTTAAATGGACTCCAGATACATAACGTTGCAATGCCACTGAATCTTTTTTCATTGTTACACTAAAAAGGTGAACAGTGGGCTGAAATCAGTTAATAACCAACAGTGGAATGCGTCTTATTATTATTACTATTTAATTATCCAAATAGTATTTTGGACCTGGTGGTTTCTTCAAATTTAACTTTCAAAATCTTTCTTGAAATTTCCTTCGCAGCCTTGACATTCACTTCTTTTACATTTTGGACATTTCTTACAAGTAGTTTTGGGATTGAGATGGGTACAACTATGCATATGCATCAGGGGTGGATTCTACTTACCTTTACTACCGGTTCGCATTGCACCTGCATGCGCAGTTCACCTATGATGACGTCTGGGTCAGTGGGCGGAGCCTCCCGCCAGTTTTACTACCGGTTCTTGTGAACCAGGGGCAACCCACCACTGATATGCATACTTCGCCTTCTTTTTTCCTTTCCATATTTATTTGATAAAGGATCAAGGCATGCATTAAGCAAGCAGAGATGGAGGAAATTCTCAAGATTTGTGAAAAACACCTAACTTCTGTTAGTCACTAATAATTAGAATTATTTAAAACCCAATTTTCTTTCTCTAAGTTGCTTTGGCAATATTTTGTCTTCTAAGGAATGTCTGTTTACCTAAGGGTAATTTAATGCAAATACAAACTCATGGAGCTAGAAATTTCAGGAACACAAGGTTGAATAATATTTGTTGGGCAAAATACCATTAAAAAAATACACATAGACACAGTCCTGTTTATTAAACAAAAATGTGATTTCCCTACCAGATGGCACCAAATTATTAACATTCTTTCTTTTAAGCTAGAGGGGAGGAAAACAACCCACTTTTTTCAGGTAAACTACAACACTTTAAACAAGTCTAAAATGTATGTGGAACTGTTCTCTGTAATGTTATATTTTTATGTCCCCATTCTGTCGCTTTTTCTGCTCTTTAACAAACAGTTCCAGATGCCACTGTTATTTTGCTTTAAATAAAGTTTCTGCAGCCCTTCAGAGATTGACTTTAATTAATATCTGCAGCAGAATTTGTCACACATCACTGTTCACCATTCTCAGTGGATACCTATGGCTAATTCATTGTTCTGTAATCCTTCCCCAAACTGTTTTTTTTAAAAAAAGAACCTAGGAAAATATTAGTTTGAGGCATCATAGCAATTTTTTTTTAATTTTGTTCTTTAAAATTCCATGGAACTGAATTTATCTTCACACACATAGGCTAAGGATTATATTTGAATCTCCTATGCAGGAACATCACTTTCATATTTAGAATAATATCGCAATTTTCAGCTTGGCTTCACGACTCAGCATGCTGCGATGCATATTTTCTTTCAATAAGTCAAACAGTATGTCAGCACCATAAATGGGTGGGCTGCTGGGGGTTTGCAGGGGTTCAGGAGAACCTCTAGCTAAGATTCTGTGCAGTTTGGAAAACCCCCAAATCCCACTCCTGGCTGGCCTCACCCGCCCCTCCCCACTCCCCACACAGCCTGTTTTGGATACAGGTAAGTGCAAGGTACATGCAGAGGGTCTGGGAGGGTGAAAAATGGGCCTACCGGAAGTTCAGGAAGGCTGGAAATGGGCCCGTTTCCAGCCTCCAGAGGGCCTCCGGAGCCTGTGGAGGTTGATTTTGCCTTCCTGGAGGCTCAAAGAAAGCCGCCGGAGCCTGGGGAAGGTAAACCCCCCCTCCCCCGCCATGGTGCAGGAGGCCAACTAGGCCATGTCCATCATAGCCACACCCACCCAGCAACCGGACAGAGAACCCCTTGCTAAAAATTTTGAAGCCCACCCCTGACCATAAATTACACAAGAAAACGAACTCCACAGGAAAAACTAGAGCTTTTGAGATAGGCAAGATTCTCAGAATCTAATTACTTGATTGTGCCTCCACCTTATACCCCAGGTAATCAGAGAGGAAACTTCCTGGTTCACTTCTGAACTCTATCTTGCACCTCAAGACTGAAAAAATGTTTCAGTCCTCTTTACGTATGTAATGGTTCTTGCATATTTCTCTCAAGGTCATGTAGGAGATGACCAAGCTGAACCCAAGGGAGGAGTCAAATGCATCATAAGTCATGATACTTAGAGCTGTGGTGATACAGTGGTTAGAGTGCAGTACTGCAATCTACTTCTGCTGATCACCGGCTGCCAGCAGTTTGGCAGATCGAATCTTACCAGGCTCAAACTTGACTTAGCCTATCATTCTTCTGAGGTGGGTAAAATGAGGACCCAGATTGTTGGGGGCGATATGCTGACTCTGTAAACCACTTAGAGGGCTGTAAAGTACTGTGAAGCGGTATATAACTCTAAGTGCTATTGCTATACCCTGAGCACCAGCAAGAGATCTAAGTCCAGCCCACCTTGAATGCCTACTTAATTCCTGCTCATTTTCCTTGACTGCTAGTAGCTTAAATTTTTATAGAATAGAATAGAATAGAATAGAATAGAATAGAATAGAATAGAATAGAATAGAATAGAA
>WNWU01000001.1:15782006-15853000 GCA_012654045.1 Ptyas mucosa | reverse complement strand
AATAGAATAGAATAGAATAGAATAGAATAGAATAGAATAGAATAGAACAGAACAGAACAGAACAGAACAGAACAGAACAGAATAGAATTTTTTATTGGCCAAGTGTGATTGGACACACAAAGAATTTGTCTTGGTGCATACGCTCTCAGTGTACATAAAAGATACGTTCATTAAGAATCATAAGGTACAACACTTAATGATAGTCCTAGAGTACAAATAAGCAATCAGGAAACAATAGAGACCTTAAGCTTGCAATAAATCTCTATACTCATTTGAACTTCCTGAATCTCTTGATTTTCCCGGCACTTGACAAGTCAATTTCCTTTTTTTCTAAAAGATATTCAGGAAGACTTATCTTGAGGATGTGGTCATAGGATTTTAGTCTTAGTAATCTTAAAGTCATGATAATGATGATGATTCATTTAAATATCAAAGTAGACTATTGCTTACCTGTTTGCTTACCTAACCCTTCCAAAAGAAGGAGTCCAAAATACATTTTTAGCCATTGAACTTATGACTGCTAACACCATTTAGCAAAATAAAATGGGCAAGAAGAAAGGTTGTTCTCACTTGCTTCCCTTCCCAAATCTTCAATTCTTTTCTTCAGATATTGACTGGAACTTTAATAAAGAAGACCTTGCTAGCATTTAAGAATATACCTCAACATATTGGACTAATTCATAAGCATCAGGTGGAATTGCTTATGGCAGAAATATGAATCCATCTATTTGTAATATGAAGACGATCTAAAGTGAAAAGTTAATTTCTCTGGAAATCTAATCTAAGATTTAGAATATGGAAGGGAATTAAGCATGTGCACAGATTGTCTCCAGAGTAGCCAAGATGGCTTTCCTTTATTCTCTTGAATGCCTCTCTCTTTTCTTTCTTGAGTTTTTCTCTTATTGAAACTCTTGGGCAAAGAGGCCAAACTGGAGTGTTCTAACAAGGAGCCATTTCTTTTGTGACTGTATTTTCTTTATTTAGCCTCCTTTGTTTCATGAATGGTGAAGATGCAACACTTTGCTATGACTAGCAATGTGAACATTTCTAAGAGTGGCATACCATAAGGAAAACGTACGTGGCCCTTATGTGTGTGCACCAATCTTATAAATGGAGGAAAGGGTATCAACTCTAGCAGAGCTTTGCTATAGAACCATGATGGCGAACCTATGGCATGCGTGCCACAGGTGGCACACGGAGCCATATTCTGGGCATGCGAGTGTTGCCCTAGCTTAGCTCCAGCACACATGCATACGCCGGCTAGCTGATTTTCGGGCCTTTTAAGCCCACCAGAAGTCGGGAAATGAGCCATTTCTGGCCTCCAGAGGGCCTCCACGGGGGATGGGGAAGGCTGTTTTCGCCCTTCCCAGTCTCCTAGAAAGCCTCTGGAGCCTGGGGAGGGCAAAAAGCAGTGCTACCAGGCCCACTGTGCCATTGCGTGCCAAAAGCAGGGGGAGAGTGGGGGATCATGCGGGTATGCACGGGGAGCGGGGCACATTGAATTATGGGTGTGGGCACGCACACATGTGACCCTCCCGCTCTCTCCCCCCCCACTTTTGGTACGTGATGGCAAAAAGGTTGGTCATCACTGCTATAGAAACTGAAAGCTAAGAAGCACTCAGCAGTTTAATCTTCTGAATACAAGTATCCTCAATTTATGACTGGTAGCTTAGAGCCATTCAAAGTTGTGACGTACTTACCCAGAGCTACTTACCACCCAATTTGAAGTTCCACTGACCAGCCCCCATACTCCTGCAGACAGGTGATCACATTTTGGGCATTTGGCAACTGGCCCACATTTATAGCCACTTACAGCATCCTATAGTCACACAACCACAGTTTATGTCTCTCTTTTTTTTGGTCAAAAATTGACTTTTATTTCCAGTTTCTGGGGGGAAAAGACATCCATTGGCTAAAATGGATTCACTAAACCACTGCAATGTTCATTTAATGACTGCTGCAAACAAGGTCATAAAAAAATCAGACATGGTTGGTTGGTTAACAACCAACATGATTTATGACCATAATTCCAGGCTTAATTACCACCATAAGTCAAAGACTGCCTGTAGTTCCTGAATAATCCTCTGTTAGATCAGGCGCAGGAAAGAAGACAAGACCAGCGGGGTCTGTTCAACAAGTTTTATTCAGCTCTTAACTAAGTCAGAACAGACGAACGGCTGTGCTGCCGGAGCCCTTTTTATAGCGCTCCGGCAGACCAGCCGTCCAATGACAGCGGTTTAACTTTCCCGCCCGGAGGATTAACCAATCCCCGGCCGGATGTCCTTATAAGGACATAACACTCCTCCCCTCCTAGATAAAACATGGTTCAGCTCGTGTCAATCAACAAACGTAGTCACGCAGGTAGGCGGGACGTCTGGAAGCCCTGCTCGACCTGCGCAGTTCATTCTGTTCTCCGTCGTCCGTCTGGAAGGTGGCCGCTCCGGTGTCCTCCGACCCTCGCCCCCGGGATGCCTGCCGCTGGGTCGTTGAAGGTGCCGGTCCTGTCCGTGCGCCTCCGGCCTTGCTGCTGGGCTGCGAAGTGGTCGTTGCAGGTACCGGCTTCGGTGTGCCGCCTCCCGTCCCGCTGTTGGAATACATCTGCTGGTCCGGTTGGTCTCTTCCCTGGCCTGGGTGCCGATCATCGTAGGCCGGTAAGTCCCTTGGTTTATTTTTATTGTTTGAAAATTGTCCGTTTCGTTGATTCTCGTGATGGTCGACCCTGTCTGGGTGGTGCAGGTCGACCTGGTCGGGTCGTTGTTGCTTGGGTCGGGGGTCAGCTGGACGGGAGATTTCCAACGGGCGTTTAAGTTCCTGTGTGCAGGGTTGTCGTAAGCCTCCCTCACAGGGTTGTTGTTGGCCCCCTCGGTTGGGCATGTCCCGGTCTACTGGTGTTCCCTGGAGTTCATCGCCGTCGAGGTGGCGTTGGGCTGCCTTGCCGGGGAGGCGTGAGTTACTGTTGCCGTGGAGTCCCCTGTCTACTCGGCACTTGCAGTACGGTAGTGGGTCTGCTGGCTGGCTGGTCATGTCGGGGTGGTACGGTCCTACCTCGACTGGGTGTTGCAGGGCTACCTCAAACGGGTGGTGTTGTCCTACCTCGTCGGGGTGGTTTCGTCCTGCCTTGTAGGGGTGTTGTTGTCCTACCTCGTCAGGGTGGTTTTCGCCATCCCCTTCCCACCGCTTCCGGAGTTGGTCGATGTGACGTCTACAGACCACTCCATCTTGCAGTTCAATAGTGTAGGACTTCGGGCCGGTTGTGCTCTCGATTCTCCCCTTCAGCCATTTCGGCAGGCCGTGGAAATTAAGCGCGAAAACCGGATCTCCTGCAGAGAAGGCTCGGAGGGGGCGGCTCGCGGTTGCGGTGACCTCGGAGTGGTACAGGGGGTGTAGTCGGTCCAGGGGTGACCTCAGCTTCCTGCCCATCAGCAATTCGGCTGGGCTCTTTCTTGTGGTGGCATGCGGCGTAATGTGCTGTATCAAGAGGAAGTTGTCGATCTTCTCTTGCCAATCGCCCGGTCCCATCCTGGCAAGGGCCTCTTTAGTGAACCTCACCATCCTCTCAGCTTGTCCGTTGCCAGCCGGTCTGTAGGGGGCAGAGAGGGCATGGCGAATGCCCAAACTGGCCAGGAACTCCTCCATGGGTTTCGAGGTCAGCTGCGGGCCGTTGTCGGAAACAAGGACGTCCGGCAGCCCGTGGGTAGCAAATAGGCGCCGGAGGGCTCTAATGGTGACTTCAGTAGTGATGGATGCCAGGGGAATGACCTCAAGCCATTTGGAAAATGCGTCCACCACTATCAGAAGGAACTTTCCTTGCATCGGGCCCGCGAAGTCTATGTGTATTCGCGCCCACGGGTTGCTCGGTGTTTCCCATTCCGCAATAGGCGTTTGCGGAGGGGCGGGGCGGACTTCTTGGCACGGATCACATCTGGAGACCCAGTCCTCAATGTCTTTGTCCAGTGATGGCCACCAGACGTAGCTCCGTGCCAGTCCCTTCATGCGTACGATGCCAGGGTGCCCCTTGTGCAAGGTTTTCAAGGTCTTTAGGCGCAAGGCCTGGGGAACCACGACCCTGTCACCCCACAGCAGGCAGCCCTTCATGGTTGACAGTTCCTGCTGCCTCTTTGCAAACGGCTTGAAGTCGTCGGTCAACGGTCCCGCAGGCCAGCCGCGCAGCACCCAAGACATCACTTGTCTCAAAGTCCGGTCTTTCTGGGTTAGTGCCGCGACGTCTGCGGATGTGACTGGGCAAGCCAGGTCGCCATCGATATGATGCAGTCCCAGGGTGGGGGCAGGGTCCTCCACTAAGTCTTTTGACGGGCATCTGCTCAAGGCGTCAGCATTGCTGATGTTACTGCCCGGCTTGTGGCAAAGTTCGTAAGAGTACCCGGCCAAAAAAATTGCCCAGCGTGTCATCCTGGGCGATGAGTAGTTAGGTGTGGGCTTGCTTCCAGACAGAAGGCCCAGCAGGGGCTTGTGGTCTGTGATGACCGTGAACCTCCGTCCGTATAAGTACTCATGGAAGCGCTTGACGCCAGCAACGATGGCCAGGGCCTCTTTGTCCAGCTGGCTGTAATTTCTCTCGGCGCTGGACAGCGTCTTCGAGAAATAGGCGATGGGTGCTTCCTTCCCGTCCGGGAATTGATGACTGAGGACTGCTCCGATGCCGTAGGGGGATGCGTCGCAAGTCAATAGCAGGGGGAGTGTCTCGTGGTATTGGATGAGGACACTCTCGGAAGAAAGCAGGTTCTTGACAGCTCTGAATGCTGCTTCCTCTTCCTTCCCCCACCTCCAGGAAACCGCCTTCCCCAGCAAGCGATGGAGCGGTTCAGCCACGGAGGCTTTCTGTTTCAGGAAAACACTGTAAAAATTCAGTAGTCCCAGAAACGCCTGAAGCTCCGTCTTGTTTTGGGGGGCTGGAGCTTCATGGATAGCCCTAACCTTAGATTTAGTGGGGTGAATGCCGTTCTTATCAATGAGATAACCCAGGAACTCGACTTCCTGGACCCCGATGATGCACTTGTCCCTCCTGACTCTCAAACCCTTCTCCTTGAATCGCTGTAAAACCATGCGCAGTCGCTCAAGTAGTTGGGTTTTGGAGTGGCCGGAGATCAAGACATCATCGAAGTAAGGGACCGCCCCTGGAATGCCTTGAAGAAGGCGTTCCATAAATGATTGAAAAATACCTGGGGCTGCGCTGACCCCAAATTGGAGGCGCGTGCATTTAAAGGCCCCTCTATGGGTGACAATGGTTTGTGCCTCCGCAGTTTTTTCATCCACTGGCAATTGCTGGTAAGCTTGGGCCAGGTCCAATTTCGCGAATATTGATCCGCTCCCAAGTGAATGCAGCAGATGTTGCACCACTGGAACCGGATATGCGCTCTGCTGGAGGGCCTTATTTATCGAACACTTATAGTCGGCGCAGATGCGCACAGACCCATCATGCTTCATCGGGGTCACAATGGGGGTCTCCCATGTAGCATGATCGATCGGTTCCAGGACTCCTTGGGCGACAAGCTTATCTATCTGGGCGTCGACCTTGGGCCTCAAGGCGAACGGAACCCTGCGGGGCTTTAGCCTGATTGGGGTGACATTTTTGTCCAGATTGAAAGAAATAGGTTTCCCCACAAATCTCCCCAGCTTACCATCGAAGACTTCCTTGAACTCTTCGATGATGGCGTCGAGTTCGTCCCTACGAATTTGGTGGATCCCGCTGATAGACAGCCCCAATGGCTCGAACCACTCCATCCCCAGCAGGCTCGGGCGGTTGCGCCCCACAACGGTGATGGGTAGGACGCCCTGGAAGTCGTGGTAGGTGACCCGGAGCGAAGTCCTCCCCAGGATCTCGACAGGGTTGCCGCCGAAATCGACAAGACGGGCCCGTAGGGGCTTGAGGTCTTTCTTTGAGATGCCCGGTTTCAGACGCTTTAACTGATGCCAGTCCATGATGGAGTAGTTCGACCCCGAATCAACCTCCATAGAACAGGGTGTTCCTTCCACGATTACGGTGGCATGGAACTTTGCGGCCGCATCGTCAATGGTGTGGATGCCGGAGGACAGCTGATCAGTTCTGACTGCCGCGTAGCCGCCGCCTCGTTGCTGAGACCTGGCAGAGGACCGTTTGGATGGTCTCTGGTTGTCTTGCCGTTTCTCGCCCCAGCCGGGGGGAAACGGGCCCGGGGTAGGTGCTTCGGCCCTGCAGGCTTCAGCGATGTGCCCCCGCTTGTTGCAGCGTCGGCAGATAGCGTCTCTCCAACGGCACTTGGCCCTGGCATGGCTTCCTTTGCAGCTGCCGCAGGGCTCGATCCGGGCGCCATCTTGGTTGCGCTCGCGACGGTTTTGGCGGGAAACCTTGTGAACGGCCATTTCGTCGTCGGAGCAGGAGCTGGCAGACGACTCCTCAGACGAGCTTTTGGGGTGGCGTTGCAATTTGTGCACCCCTTTAGCCCTACTCATGGCGGCAGCTGCCTTTTCTGAGATCTCGGCTGCGATTGCCTCCTCAACAACGTCTTTCAACGCGATTTTCTTTCGGCTGAGGAACTTACGTTGCAGTCCAATGTCCCTCATGCCGAAGACAATACGGTCTCTGATGGCGTTCTCAACGTTGTCAAACTCGCAATTTGACGCGAGTTGCCGCAGAGCTGCCACAAAGTCCTTGATGGGCTCCCCTTCCAACTGATTCCTTTGTTGAAAGGTGAATCTGTTGGCAATGGGAGTTCCAGTGGGAGCGTAGTGCTCCTTTAGCACGTCTTGCAAATCGGCCCAAGACATCTCCTCGATGTTTCTTGGGGACACGAGGTCGATGGCCATCTCCAGCACCTCGGAGCCGCAATGCGCCAGGAACAGGGCTCGTTTCCGTTCATCGGAGAGGTCTTGATAGTTGTTTCCCCGCAGAAACTGGTGGAAACGAACCAGATAGGAGGTCCATTTCTCCACTCTGGGGTCGAATTTGGAGATCGGAGCCATCGCGGCTTGTGACGCCTCCATCTTCAGTGACTTCAGCTCAGTGAGGAATTCTCGATGAGTGACTTAGCTCCGCGTGGCGGTTCTTTTCAAGTCCTTCGTCGCCAGTGTTAGATCAGGCGCAGGAAAGAAGACAAGACCAGCGGGGTCTGTTCAACAAGTTTTATTCAGCTCTTAACTAAGTCAGAACAGACGAACGGCTGTGCTGCCGGAGCCCTTTTTATAGCGCTCCGGCAGACCAGCCGTCCAATGACAGCGGTTTAACTTTCCCGCCCGGAGGATTAACCAATCCCCGGCCGGATGTCCTTATAAGGACATAACATCCTCCAATCCTGAAAATCCCAATAATGTGGTGCTTGCTTTATTTATTTTTTTTTGTTCTGCAGTTATTCTGTTTATTAGTTTGTATATCAGATACACAAAACCTTTATCCATTTAGACACCAAGATTTATTGCTTAACAAAATCAGTTCCTGTATATCCTAAAATTTTACTGTGTATCTGTAGCAGCAAAGAAAAGTGGGATAGCCGAAGCCAGAACCTATTATAAGGCAGTCTTATATTTTACATTTATTATTCTAACACTAAAAGATCTGACCAGTGCTAAGTACAATCTCATTTGCTGACATGCTCAGTGACCCACAGCTGTGACTGATGTCCAGGTAAAAGACATTCTTTGAAAACACACGAACAGCCGTGCTGAAATGAGAAGCTCAGAAGGGTTGGTCTTTTCAGCCTTAACTTGCTTTTTTAAAAAATTGCAGTAATTAAAAAATTACTAGATGGTATCCGTGAACATTTCAATTAATCAACCATCATCGAAGATCTGCCTTCTAAACATGGAGAAGACAGGAAAATGTGACAATCCATTTTTAATGATCAACAACATTGCAGACATGTAACCAAGTTTGGACTAAATTTTAACTTGATATCTAGCATTCAAGTCAGAAAATGCATAAATACATTATTTCAGTCAAATTTATGCTTTTCTAAAAAATGAATACTTTATTATATAACTCTGAATTTAGAGAAATATTCCCTCTCACTTGCTGAGTGCTGCCTTGTTCCCCAATACCCATTATTGTTACACATTTTATTCTAAGCTTTTATTTTTCTAATTGCAGAAGAAGGAGGTTATTGAACTCTATAAAACTTCCTTCTGGAGTAAAGTGGGTCCACTAATCTACACTACCATCCTCCAGAGTTCCTAAGTTTAGGGAAATGTTTCCTATCCTTAGCAAACGTATCAATTGTTCTGTTAAGAAAAAACTGCCAGAAGGCTTATTGTATTAAAATTTTCTTCAGAGCTCCAAATGGGAAAACAATCACCTATGAGTGACAGTTAAGATTACTTAAGTCTGTTTTCAGCATAGGCTCTATACTGTCAGGCTAAAAACTGTCAAAAGCTTATTGACATTTGTAATCACATAGCTGCAATATATATGTATACATGTTCCAGAGAAGATTGTCATGCCCTTTATCCCAAAACAAATGGCTTACCAACAATATCAGTAGGACAGGGATTTTTTTGTTTTTGTTTTTTATGAGAAGGACTTTGGAGCCCTTTGCTGGGTTTTGCCCCATCCTCCCTACCTCTTCCAGAGAACAACTGAAATAGAAGATCTAAAGAGCTGGGAAGAGCTAAAATAGCTTTACCTGGGAAGGAATTGCTTACATTCCTTACTGTAATGGAGAAGGTAGGTCAAGCAATAAAGAAAAATTCTGCCAACTTGCAGGGAGTCATGTCAAGGCAAGAGGGAAGATGGAGAGTAGAAGGTGCATGGAATAAAAGCTGATCAAAGTGATGGTATAAATAGTATATTCTGCTTGCAGAAACTACAGTTTGCAGAAATTACAGTACTAGTGTCAGCCCTGGTGCACCTGGCGGCCTGGGGCTGCCATTCTGGCAGGGGACAGAGAGCCAGACAGCTGCACCACTACCACCAAACACCATACCTGCTGGCATAACAGACCCACACACTGCAACCAGCTGGAGGGGTGAGACTAGACCAGACCTGGACAGGCCTGGTTGCCTCCGCTGAAACAGCTGAGAAGTGGGGTGGGTGCCTGTGCACCAGGCATGCCCAGTTGCCGCCACTGACTCCACAGCTGTGAAGCGGCCAAAACAGCTGAGAAGCGGGGCAGGAGAATGCACGCTGGGCATGCCTTGGTATTTGAAGCATGTTGGTTTTTGCGTGAGGGGTGGGGTGTGCATGTGGCTGGGTGGGTCTAGGGAAGCACTTAAAGGGTGAAGGTGAGCACTGGATGGGTAGCCCTGACTTTCGCTTGTTAATTGTCAGCTTGTGCCGGAGTTTTTGTGAGTAGGATAAAGCCATTGTAAACCAGGATTGTGTGCTTTGGTATTTTTTGCCATGATTCACTGGAACCTGACAACTGGTGTATTTCTTGGATACTATCCTTTTGATATGAGCTCTGTACTATCTTGTATGAATGAGGTGGTAATAATGATCATCTACATTGGTTACACTAACAGATACATTTTATTCAGGCTAATTTTAATGTGAATAATAACATCAATGGATAACTTTGAGACAGTCACTCTCTTTCATTCCAACTTTCTGACAGATTTGTTGAGGTTCTGTCAACAAATTTGTTGATGATCTGGAAGAAGGACATGCATTTATGCCACCTTGTGTTCCTGAATGAAAGCCAGTGTATACAGTAAATCTAATACCACAAATGAAATGCTAATAAGCCTTTGTGATTGCCAAGTTAAAGTCATGTATTTGAGAAAACAGTTAAAACTGGTTTGACTGATGTGGTGGTGGTACTTCAGATGGTTCTGAAGGAAGACAGGATAGATGTTGAATCTCAGGTACCATTAGTGTTAGAGATAAATGTTGTATAGTCATTGCCACACATAATTTGCAAGTGCTCAAAAGTAACTGAAGAACATTGGATGTAATTGTTGCCACCCTATTCATATATTAATGATATACCATATATACTGTAAATAGAAACATCAAAATAGCCTGTCTTTAATATCCCTGCATATCAATAGCTTTTCTTTAATTTTGTTCTTCAGCTGCTTATGTTGTGTAAGCTTGTCCTTTCATGTAAAATCATAATTACAAACTCATTTTAGATAGTTTACTGGAAAGAATCAGTTGTATATCATAGCCTTTACAAAGGGTGAAATTGCTCATATTATAGAAGATATTTCACCCAACAGTTGAGTGAATTTTATTTATTTTTCTCATTAGACTTATTTTGATAAACAAAAGGAAAGAAACACAACTCTGGCAATTTTACACCATTTAAAACCTTTAAAAGCTCATACAGAATTTCAGGAAATTATAGACACCAATATTGATTAGTTTCAGGATAGTGCTGAGACATCAACTTACTAATGAGAATGTCCTCCACTTTGTTAATTATCTTTCACATTCCTTTTCTGGGTAGAAAAAGGAGCTGAACAATGTTAGTGATGGATAGCAACATCCAACTTCCTCAGTGAGGTTTATTGATCAATATTTCCCATGGTGTTTTAAGTGAGCCATTTCTTTTCCTTTGGCAAAACAATTCTAAGATGGGAATGCCAACAGCTGCACAAGCTTGATAGGATTTCAGATTGCTAGCCAAGGGATTGGAAATAATACTGTGAAGGAGATTAACAAACACAGTAACCTTATGAATCAGAACATGCAATTTGATGAGCAAAATTTAGTGCCAAGCATGCTTGCCTTTCAACTGCTTTGGAAATAACCCATCCAAAGCTAGGCCAACTGCAAATATTTGTTAGGTTGGATTCAAAGACTAAATTAGCTGTACTTAATTACAAATGAAATAAATGAGACTCAGTGTCAAAGGAGTTTAAATTCAATCAATTTAGACAAAGTGTCCTTTATGACATTTTTATTAACATTTCATTAGCCCCCAACAACTGATGGACCTTGAAGAATTCCAAAGGATGCTGGGGGTTGTTCTTGATGGCCTGCTGCACTTGGAATGAGAGGGTGGTTGAACCTTTGAATTGGATCATGCTCATGTAACATCTCTCCTCCCATGGATCCCACCATTTTGCATAGGTTGTGAAAGCACTGAAGGAGAAGAAACAGATTAAGAGACATCTAGAGTGGAACTGTAGGTCAACAAGGAATAAATTCAACTGAAGTCAGAGCTATTAAGCTATTAAGAACTACCTTATGGCAGTAAAGGAAGCAAAGTATCAGTACTTCTCCACTCTTATTGTTTTCCTTGAGAGCTGACAGGCAGCACAGTTGTGTAGAGGAAATTCTGAGGTCTACCTTTGAGGCTACATGGAGGAATTTGCAGAGGATCTGTCAGGCAAAATCTTTTGGATTCCTCTCAGTTAGATGTCAACATTGGTACAGCTTCTGTAGAGATGCCTTGAGTTGTTCTCTAGGAACAATTTGAGCCTATTGGATCTGAGGAAGTAAACAGGGTCCTTATGTCTGCAAGCTTGGTCACCTGCATATTAAATCCTACTAAAGCTGCTCAGGAGGTGATGGGTGGCTAGATTCTGGTGACGGTAAATTCTTTCTTGAGAAAAGGGGTTATTCATCTGCATCTTAAAGAGGTGTTGGGTTTCTACCATTCCTCCTCAAGAAGCCATTGCTAGATTCCCCCCATACTGAACAAATTTCATCCAGTATCCAATCTTCCTTTTTAGGGAGGATTATTGAGAAGGTGATCACACAACAGTGTCAGAGCACCCTGGATGAAACAGATTAACTTGACCCCTTTTGGGTTTCAGGCCTGGCCATGGGATAGAAACAGAATTGGTCACACTTTTGAATGGCCTATGATAGGAACAGAATGGATGCATCTATTTGTGCTCTACTTGATTTCTCATAGGCTTTCAATGCCATCAACCATGGTATCCTTCTGGACTGACTTGCAATTGTTGGGAGTGAGTGGCACTGTATTGTGCTAGTTCCGTTGCTTCCTCTGAGCTGGCTACAATTGATGTTGATTGAGAGCAATAGGTATTTCCCTTGGCCCAATTATGTGGGGTGTTGAAAGGTTCTGTATTCTCTTTGTTCCTATTTAATTTCTATGTGAAGCTGTTGGTTCAGGTCATCCATCATCATATGCTGATGATATCCGGCTCTACATCTCCACTGATAAACTAATCAATGCTGTCTCAGTGTGTGGAAGCTTCAGAAGGTTGGGTGGGCAACACAGATTCTTGTTCAACCCTGGAATGACTAAGTTGGGGTTTGGGGCCTTCTGGGTCTGAGAATTTGGCATTTTTGGTGCTGGAATAGTTGGCACTATCCCAAAAAGATGCAGTGTGCAATTATTCTTCTGGACTCATGGCTCTGGTTGTTATAGTAATAGGAGGCCAGCCTATTCTCCAAAGCATAGAGGGTAGGACAAGAAGCAATGGATGGAAGCTCATTAAAGAGAGATCCAACCTGGAATTAAGGAGTTTTCTGACAGTGAGAACAGTTAATGGTACAGGTTGCTTCCTGGAATTCACTTAACAGTTGCCTTGCTTAGCAATGGAAATTCTGCTCTCAATTGTGATCAATTGATCAATTGTGGTCTTGTGTATCTTGTACACACAAGACACAATTCTAATCATAGGAGCATGGACAGGGAGGTAGGAGGGCAGATCTGAGCTACTAAATCTCAAATGCAAAAAGCCAATTCATAAATGAGCACCGAAGCAGACAATCTCAGTGTCAGATGTGCAGCAATACACTCGCCCCCACTCCCCAAAAGTATCTTGTCAAATTTAGCATGTGGTGTGAAGGCAGCAACTTGGTCTTTCCGCAACATGTGTGACATGTTTATCTATGACATGAATCACCCCATGACATCTTTTTTAAAGCTTAGAGGGATCAGGTACATCACTGAGCTTTACCTCAATTTATCACCTTCTCTCCCTTTGTTCTTCATCCTGGTTCCTCATTAAAGGGATAGGAAGCCAGTTAAGCATCCTTCCATTCTCTTCCATTGGTTTTATTCTGCTCTCCCTCTCGCTTGCTCTCCCTCTCTCCCCCTTCTCTCAGTTATCATTGGAAGATTCAAAGCCTTCCATGAATGTTTCATCTCCCTTTTATTATTTATTATTTCATTTTATTCAACAGACTTTATATGTTACATCTAAGACATCTCAGGATCTCTCTTCCTCTCTCTCTCTCTGTTTTTTTTTAGCTTACAACCCTTCATATTCACAGGTATACAGTTGCTCTGGGATATATGAGGGTGCACACTTAGCATTTGTCCACAGCTAGATAATAGATTATGACATAATGCAAAATGTCATGAATCATTTTCTATGATGTCATATGACTGTGCTATATAGTATCACTCAATAGGGTTTATCTCTGAGTGTATGCCAGCTTTTCAAGTGAAGGCATCACATTGGGAGGTTCATCCTTGTTGAACGTGCTGAGGATCCTGGTAAGCAAAATGTTCTGAACGGATAATTTGGCTAGTCACAATGGCCTCTTAGACATTTAAAATTAAGTTTAACAACAGCAGAGATCCAAGTCTATCCTTCTTTGCTCATAATGTCTTCTCCTTTGCCTTCTTGAGGCAGGACATCAGGAATCATAGTTCTGGATAAAGCATTTAGATGTCATCATCTACCTGGTATTCTGTTCCTGTAGGCCATATAAGCATTCATGGAAATAATGATGACGGAGATAGGCATTCTGCTTTGCAGCTCATCAGGTTTATATATATTACATTTTTGCTTTCAGCATTTATTTTTGGCATCCAAATTGGGTGCAGACACCTTGGTGGATGTTTCTAAAACTCTGGTTGCCAATCCTCATCTTAAAGGCAGATAAATTGTAGGATTAAGACCCCTGTTCTGATAAAACTTTGGAGAAAAAAAAACCTGGGAATATCAATAGTTGCGTTTCCTTTTTATACGAAGCTTCTCATTATGTTTGCAAATTTTATTAACACAGTTGTGATCTCATATGACTTCACAAACAAGGTATTGCCTAAACTGTGAGAAAGCAACTTGTTGAGCTACCTTTACAGCTTGGCATTTGGGAACAAAGTGAGAACGTTTCCCACACATGCATGGGAAAACAATGTTTCCCATTCATTCATAACTTGGCCTCTGGAAATTGTTTTGAATCCTTTGTGTCTGTTGTTGTATGAAAAAGAAAAGAAGTTCTATGGATTAAAAGACTTTTCACAGGGAACATTTACAGCCAAATATATTTATGCTCTACTTAGTAGAATTTACATTTTTAAACATTTTAGGATTGATATTTATTATTTTAATATGTCAATGTTTTATTTTATTTATATTGATTGTAAGCCACCTACAATTGTCTGTAGGTGAGATGGATATATAAGTTAAACAAGCCAACAAATAGTGAAGTTGAATACTATAGGGCACAGGTACACTTTTGTTGCAACAGGAAATGTAGGCTGTAGCTTCTACAGACAATTTAAAGGTGGAAATCACACGGGGTAAGAAGAATGTCTCCCATGTGGTGAATTTGGCTCACCCATCTGCTTTCATGAAAAAATCATAAATTTCCCCATCACTTATAATATATTGAAAAGCTTAGGACTCCTATCAATTGGAAAACAAATGCTAAATATTTAGTTAAATCAAAAAAAGGAAAGTGAAGCTCCTGGATAGGGATGGGCAATCTGATACTGTCCAGAAATCTTGAACTATGTCTCCCTTGGATATTAGGGGAGGCAAATGAGAATTGCCTTTTTAAGTTCTTAGAACCTACCCTAAGTGTTACATCACAAGAATTTGCAAAGGAAAAACATCAGAATGGGTATCAGTAAGATACATTCTTAGTGCTTCCTAAGATTGGGCATGAATATTTGCTTTATCCATGGAGGTTTGAGAACAGCTGAAAATGAAGTATTGAATGCTGTCCTGGCAATCCTGGTTTCTAAAAGGGAGGCTTTTTTTTAAAGGCTAAGGTTTATAGCAAATTATTAGCAATACATTTGAAAAAGTAAATTTAAAATACAAGAAAACTCATGTTAGTTAGCCAGTGCAACAGTGCTATAAAAACCATATTGCAAGTATCATAAAGTCCATCCTTTGCAACCCAAGGCCTCCCCCATCCCCAAGATACTCCATGCTCCACTTCCATGCCTTGCGTTCTAATAGGCCTTTCCGCACTCCCCACTGGGACCTAGGCTGTCTCCTGTGCTGGCCATGCCCACCCACTTCAATTGGGCTTATTTTTTGGGCAGCGCTTATATTAGGCCTTCCCCCCCCCCAAAAAAAAAATTGGGCTAGGGCTTACTTTTTGAATAGGTCGTATTTTTGGGAAAACACAGTAGTAATATCCATTAAACTGCAGGTTTAAGAAGCTAAACAAAACATGGTAGAACATGCAGCAATGGACATGAACGAAGCATAAAAAACAAATTACAAGTAGATTCATATCAGTTTTTCCTTTTATGCCTATCTATTGTTTTGAATTTGTGCACATTTTTTTGGAATTCCAGGACATAAGAAATTTTAGTACCTATACTTCAGAAATATTTGAATGGCCACAATGTTTAAATCTTGACCCATACCAATATTTGTTATTTTAGTGAGGACTTCCATCCACATCTATGTTTTTTTCTGAAAGCTGTGGCAAATCAAAATTTATATAATAAAATGACCCTCTCAGGGGATATGTTGACCTGCATAATTATCTTGGAAACTTCAAGAGAAACTCTTCAAACATTCAATGTAACACTTATGGAATATATTTATGGAAAATATAATAAATATAATATATAATAAATAATAAAATATTGGATGGCCCAGACTATGATTGGTTTATAATACAGCATATATTCTGTGAACCCAGAAACCACAGTTCAGTTTTCCATGCATCAACATTTGTACAAACAGAATTTGTTTCTATCCTATATCACAAAGAAAAGAGAACCCACAGAACAGAGTGAAATAATTCCTTCTGTGACTGCAATTTTTTTATATTATCAGGAAATACACTGTATAAAAAAGTTAGGTTCCTGAAGTATTAACCTTGTTTTGTAACTCCCTGTGGATTTTTAATTCATATGATTCTTTTTAAAAAACAACAACATAATATTGGCAGAAACACATACTGTAATCTAATATGAAGATTTACAGTATATCAGGAGTTTGATTTCAGTCTTTGGTGTAAGGCAAACCTAAACATTTCGTGTAAAGCAAACCTAAGCATCTTGCTACAAGGAGATTTAGCTTTATAATGTTTTGTATTTGGCTTTGATATTGCCTTCGCTAATTATTTCAGTAATATATAAATGTATATTTCAATAATGCAAAATGTATTATTACAAATATACATTTGCAAAATGTAAGAAAGCTGAGACAATGGTTCTTGTGCTGAAACGTTGCCACCATTTATCTTTCATGGAAACCTTAGAGTTAGGAGATGTTTTTCCCTCAAGCATTTTAACTGTAAGATTAGAACTGCTCAACTGAAAAAACTCTGAACATTTTTGTTTGATTTTTTTTTTTTAAAAAAAGAAACAATATTTTTCTTAAAAAAAGAAATAATATTCGAGCTCATCTTCTTTGAGCTGGAGACTGTATTTCCATTCAGTATTTATTTATATTTTCCATTTTTCACACGTAAAAGAATTTATGTGTTCTAACTAATCAACCTTTTGTCCCCTGGGCCATTTTATGTTAGGTAAGGGAAGCAGGATTTGCTCCGGGTGAAAGAAAAATCAGTGGGTGGTCAATTGAATCCTATTTCAGTATTAACTGCAGGATATCTTACCCATTTTGAGAGTAGCAGGCTAGTTCAAGGGGGCAACAGTAAATGGGATATATGCTCACAGACGTACTCAAGGAGAATACTCCTTGGGTGTAGGACTCCCCTTTAAAAAGGAACAGGGAGAGTTTTCTTGCAAGGCAGACAGAGGGAGACTTTTGTTACCAATTGATGCAGAGAAGTCAAGCTTAATCACACCTAAGCTCCTCACTCCAACCACAGTTCCCCTCAGACATTAAATGAGATGGTAGACTGACTAGCCCACAAGAACATCGTTTTGGGAGAGAGCAAGAAAGAAAAAAGAGGCAGTACATTTATGAGGCAAAAGCTTGTACTACAAATGGCAATGCTCATAAGTACTGTGTGCCCTTGCAGTGTCAGATCATGTAATTTGTTCTAATAAGCTGCCACTGTGCCCTCGTGGGCCCTGAGAATGTGTCCACTTAAGGCTTTACTCAATTGGTGCTTAGCATTGGAAGAACGTCCTCTTAGTTTCTCATCTGCTTCAGATTACATCGATTCCTGAATCCTTGATCTGTCTCTGTCTTGCTCTTTGAGCCTTAGTTGTTCTGCTACTCTGTCTCTTAGAATCTTTACTTTTCTGTTATGTCCCAATAATCTCTTTGCTCTGAATTCAATTTCCACCACGACCTCTAATTTGATTTGGCCTGAGCTATATGAATGGTGGCTCAGTGGCTAAGATGCTGAGCTTGTCGATTGAAAGGTCAGTAGTTCAATGGTTCGAATCCCTAGTGCGGCATAATAGGGTTGTCAAAGTTTAGGCAGCGTGACTAGTATTATGAGATAAACCCAGGAGCAAAACACAGCACACAGCATACAGAGTCTTTAGATAATTAACAGTGGTTTTATCTACAGCTAAATATATACAGACTTATACATAGTAAATACCTTATCATACAGCTACTGACACAAGGAGAGCAATGAGATACACGATGAGAGAGAACATGAGGAGAAGAGAGATACCCTCTAATGGCTTCCCTTATATAGACAGCTTCTTACCCAGCTTCTTAAAGTGGCTATAACCCTGCTCTGTCATTCCCATTGTATCAGTTTACAGATGCCTTCACTTACAACCTTCCATCAGCTAACAGCTATTAAATCTACACTGCTACCATTGTTAAGCGAATCACTGCAGTTATTCAGTGAATCATGTGATTAAGCTAATATGGCTTTCCCATTCACTTTGCTTGATGGAAGTTGGCTGGGAAAGTCCCAGATGATGATCAGGACATTCCAACTATCATAAATACATGCCAGTAGCTAAGCACCCAAATTTTGTTCACATGTTCGTGGGGATTCTGCAACAGTTGTAAGTATGAGGGTTGGTTGTAAGCCACTTTTTTCTGTATTGTCGCAACTCTGAGAGGTCACTAAGCAAATGGTTGTAAGTTGAGGACTATCTGCACATCATTTACACAAGACTATCAAGGGTCATTTCAGGGAGGCAAGCAATCTGTCATGATTATAGTTATTCATTTCTTTCTTTCTTTCCATCTAACTCAGAACTGTTCTTAAATATTGAGTATCCTAAGCTTTTTAGAGGAGGCACGATGGCTCAGTGGCTAAGGCGCTGAGCTTGTCGATCAAAAGTTCAGCAGCTTGAATCCCCAGTGCCACGTAATGGGGTGAGCTCCCATTACTTTTCCCAGCTTCTGCCAACCTAGCAGTTCGAAAGCACGTGAAAAATGCAAGTAGAAAAATATGGACCACCTTTGGTGGGAAGGTAACAGCCTTCCGTGCACCTTTGGCGTTTAGTCATGCCGGCCACATGACCATAGAGATGTCTTCAGACAGCGCTGGCTCTTTGGCTTTGAAATGGAGATGAGCACTGCCACCTAGGGTCAGGAACTCTATGTGAGAAAGGAACATTTACCTTTTATATGAATGACCTCACCTTGTGCATTAACCAAGGGTGACTCCTTAATTTATGATTTGCTGAAAGCTAGTAGAGCAGTCTGCTGCCCCTTGATACGTGGCCCCTGTGGTGGTTGTATACTGAATCCAGTAGGAAGGTCATCCCAAGTAGGATTGCCACACCATATAAACTTACTGAAAATAAACTCATCTAAATTCAAAGACAGCTATTTTTTTTAGTAATGTGCAAAGATCTCCACCATTAAGCTTAATTAGAAAGTGAGAACTGTAATATTCAGAATATTTTATTTCTTTGAAGCCGTGTGTGTAATCTCATAAAAGCTGCAATTCAACATACATTTCCTTCAGAATAATTCTTGCTAAATTAGCAGGATAACCTCTGAGTAGAACTGGGCATCCTTTCAAAGGAATCCATATGTAGCTTTCGCATACCTGGTTCAGTTAAGAATCTGTCTGTGTTTGCATAAAGTAACTCAGTCCTATCACCTAAACAGAATGTTGCTCCTGTTGTACTGAACACATTAGTGATAGATTTGTGGATTCTTCCATGAGTCAAAAAGAGAAGCAAGTACCTTACTTTCTGGTATGTAATATAATGACCTCACATATATTTCATCAAAGAGCAATCCAGTGAAACATCTGTATAATATTTTGCTGGTACCCAAATATCTGGGGGTTGTAAATATCTAAACACCAGATGGCAGCAAACAGAGTTTTCTGTATATCCAGTAGTTGTTCAAATTTATGCATCCATACATGGTAACCCAAACATAGAGTTACCATATGTCTGGAAAAAAGAAAAAAACGGGAGGAAGGAAGGAAGGAAGGAAGGAAGGAAGGAAGGTTTGTTATCGTATAAAGTACAAAATCAAATCAAAATCAAAAAGGAAATGGGGGTTCAAAGTAAAAAGAAAAATAAAAGCAGGGACTTCTGACTTTTTTCAGTATAGTAGAATATTAATGCAGTGACAACCTCAAATTTTTGCTTCACGTTTCCAGTAAATATAAGCCATTTCTATAGCTACAGAGTTAATAGAGTCATCAAAACCCAAAGTCTGTTTCATTTTTTTCCCTTCTGTTTCAAGTATAAAGTCTGGAAATGATTTCCAAATGGAAAACAAAACTGGATAAATTATTTTTTTATTTAAAACAATTAACTTTGCTGTCTTTACTAACTCCACTACTTTTTCATCTCTTCTTCCACTGTGGGAGCTGGCATGTCTTTCCATTTTACTCATATAAGATTTTCACTGCTGCATTCAACTTATTTTTATATTTCTCCTGATATATTTAACTTTCACTTCCATGTAATAAAGCAGTGAAAAGCATGTTCTTATACATAGTTGTTTTCGCTTCTTTCAATTCACATTCACTCTACACAACAGAGTCATACCCTGCTGTTGGTATTTGAGCATCTTAAAATTTTTTCATCTATTTCCCCATCTTTAGTAAACATTCTACTGTGGTGCAAAAATGTATCTTCTTGATCTTATTTTTTGGCATTAATGTACAACTTATAATCATTCACTCCATTTTCCTTGTCAAACTTTGATCTTTGTTACATTAATTTTCAGATCCATGCTCCTCACTACATCATACAATCTAACATTTGCTTATACAGGCATGCATTTTGTTATCATACATCTTCTTTTTCTGGAGCAGAATAAAAACAGACCTTTTCACTGTAAAACATTTTAAGGCATGTCACTGTTAAACTTCACGGTAAACGAATCTATCACCTGGCAATCATATTCTAGCCTTCTAGCTTTAACATCATTATTTGTCATCAGTTTGGTGAGTAAATTATTTTCTTACTATTCATGTAACAACTTGAGATGGTAAAGGAAACCTGTTTCAAGGTGTATATTTTTTCCTATGTATGGACACGGAACAGTCCAGCTGTCCATCAGTGAAAATCCAGTGTAACCAGCAAGCACAAATCTGGTCCTGAAATTATTCAGGCAATGAATAAACGTATTTAAGTATGAAATCACATCAAGCCGTACCTGCAATTTGATATTTCAGGCATGCTGATGAATCCAGGGCATACTCAAGGGAGGGCATCAAAATGACTTAAAGAGGCTAGATCTTGCCAAATTATAAATTTTGTCATTGCTGTAATAGGCTCATTGGCATCTACTTCCCGCTCTTGGCAGATACTGTATTAAGTACTAGGACTGTATGAACTGGCTTTAATTCACTTCAGCGTGGCACTTTGTCCTCAACAGTAACTGGAATTCAGTTAATCAGGGTGTTTCACACCTCAGCTCCTCTTCTCATCTCTCTTGCAGTTATACTGTATGTGTGCAGAAGACTTTTTCCTTGCTTCAGATCGCTGACTGCAAGCAATGAAAAAGACAGATGGGTGGTTTCAAAGTGTGAAATTTAAATAAATAAATAAACTTCTGGGCATGGGGGTCACTTGGAGCAAAAGTTACTTTTGGCTATTTCAAATGTTAGGGGAGGTTAGCAATGCATGTAGCTGTTCCCTTTCTGAGAATACCAGTTGGTGGGGACAAAAAAGTAGAGGTTTGCAAGTCGAAGCTTCATTTAAAATTTGTTGAAGGAAGGAACATTACCTTGAAGATCTAAGTAACCCTAAAAAGGTTAAGGTAAAGGTTCCCCTCGCACATATGTGCTAGTCATTCCTGACTCTAGGGGGTGGTGCTCATCTCTGTTTCTAAACCAGCACTGTCCAAAGACGTGGTCATGTGGCTAACATGACTAAATGGCAAAGGCGCATGGAATGCTGTTACCTTCCCACCAAAGGTGGTCCCTATTTTTTTAATTGTATTCTTTTTAATGTGCTTTCGAACCGTTAGGTTGGCAGAAACTGGGAAAAGTAATGGGAGCTCACCCTATTACGTGGCACTGGGGATTTGATCCGCTGAACTGCCAACCTTTTGATCGACAAGCTCAGTGTCTTAGCCACTGAGCCACTGCATCCCCTCTAAAAAAGTTAGGATGCTCAATATTTTAGAACAGTTCTGAGTTAGATTGAAAGAAAGAAAGAAATGAATAACTATAACCATGACAGATTGCTTGCCTCCCTGAAATGACCTTTGATAGTCTTATGTGAGTGATGTGCAGATAGTCCTCAATTTACAACCATTTTCTTAGTGACCTCTCAGAGTTGCGGCAATACAGAAAAAAGCAGCTTACAACCAACCCTCATACTTACAACTGTTGCAGCATCCCCACGAACATGTGTCAAAAAATTGGGTGCTTAGCTACTGGCATGTATTTATGATAGTTGGAATGTCCTGATCATCATCTGGGACTTTCCCAGCCAACTTCCATCAAGCAAAGTGAATGGGAAAGCCATATTAGCTTAATAATCACATGATTCACTGAATAACTGCAGTGATTCGCTTAACAATGGTAGCAAAAAAAGGTTGTATAATTGGGCACAATTCACTTAACAACCAGCTTGCTTAGCAACAGAAATTCAGACCATAATTGTGATCATAAGTCAAGGACTACCTGTGCAGCACAACCTTTTGCAACATGGGATTTTTGCAAAAGTAATTAATTGCTGATATCCCCCTACATATTGTTGCATGTTTATATTCCGATGTGTCCTTTCAGGCAAACTTCATGTGAGAAGACAATAACAAAGATGATTATATCAGCATAGGCCTCTTCAATCGCTAATAATCTTCACGTACATTTTAGATTACATTGGAGAAGAAGATAAACTACAAGTTCAGATTATTTGCTTTACATTAACTGGCAGTCAGAAAATATGACAAAAAATCTTTAATTTCACAACATATAGACAGATATTTCCCACAACTGGGAAAATGTGATAATCCTAGACCAGGCCAAGTCTAAAAATGCCAGGGAATTTCTAGAAACCTAGTATTCTGACAAATCATCCATCAATAGACACATAGACATTAACAACATCTATAGACTATGCAAAAGAGACAATTAGCCCAAAAGAGAAAAAAGAAGAAGATTCCAGCACCTCTTCACCAGTAATCACCACCCAGATCAGCATAGATTAATGTCAAGGTTAACTTCAGACCAACAATCAAGTAAGCAATACTTCAATCAAGAAACTGCAAAAGAGCCATCAGTAAACAGCCAAACCAAATAATCTCTAAAACTGCCCCCACCCACACAGACAGGCAAGTTCCCAGAATATAAATTCAAAGCAAACTGCACTCCTTACTAGCACTGATGATGTTACTTAGTTAGGGTAATGAAACGTCTGCAAGAAAACAAGCAAGCTCAGAGAGCACCAAGGATCCCTTATTTGCTGTACATGCCTGTGTCATCCCTCTTGGTTTCAGGCCTTGCTGTGTTATGCAGCAACTTCTGAAAGACCTGTCTACAATATTGAACATAAGGAAACCTAAACTTGATAAGATCAAAACTGAAGGAGCAGAAGTGTGGCATACAAGGGCAAGAAATGGGTTTTAGTTCTCTGTCATCTATTTGATGGGATGATATATTGGTTTTACAATGGTTTACACATCTCTCTTGAACGTCTATATTAAGAAATGTGCAAGAACAGGCCATAAAGAATGGCTGGTTTTGCATGTTGCCCACACTTAAATTTTGGCATAAGTCTTACTAAAGGCTAAGAGAATCCTTACATTGTAAATTCCTGTCACCAACTACAGCTATGAATCTTGCTAAAATGCATAAATTATTTTGGTTACTGGAACCATTTCATGTTTGGGAGATGAGGGAGATGGGAAATGAAATCCAACTTTTTAATAAGCACTAGTCTCTTTGTGGTGGGAGTGAACTGGTGGGAAATTATGCCCTAAGGGGAACTGTTGAATGAAGAAATTATGGGAGCTGTGAATTATGTTGTTGTATGTAATGAATCCCATAAAAGTCTGAACAAAAGACCAACGACAAGCATTTTTAGTAATTCCCATTCCACTTCTCTTGTTGGTTCTATGGTTGATTTATGTGAATAGCAATTTTAGAAGCACACTCTGCTTTACCTATAGTAAATAAAATAGCGATCTGGCAACAACAATGGAAAAAAAAATCTGCTGATGTCTGAGAAACCATTGATCTTTCTTAAACTAACATGAATTTTAGGAAACCAGCTGGAAAGTTGTTGATCTGTTTGGTATAATTTGCTGCCAGTAACTTAGACAACAAAACTTAACATCTTTCCATGTGTTCCTTATTATAAAGCAGCTTTTATAACACCTTGGTTACCGGTTGGTTGTAAATTTGACTTCATTAAAGTTTTCACATCTGGAGCATAAATAAGCACTCTTTCAATAATTAGCTCCTGGAGTAATCTGTCTGTAGTATAACTGACAAGAAATTCCCACAACATTTTTTTTACAAATCAGTCGGTAATAAAATTTCCATTCCTGCTGTTTTAACTTTAAGAGAAAAGATATATGTTATAGCTTCTAGACACAACTCTAAAGTTCAAGGCAGGATGGGTGGCAAACAATGACTCAGTAACTTATAAAGAAAAAGTGCAAACTGAGAGGAGAATCAGAACATGCTTCATGTCCCTCATCAAACATGAACTCATGTTTCTGTTACAAAAAATAACAGAATGATTGTCATCATCATTTATCATTAAGAATGATATTGGGGGAATTTGTTCTACAGGTTGAAAATGTGTGGTTCCTCCCTCATCAATAAGATGCATAGTTTTTTAAAACCAACTGTTCTAGATTTTAGTCATCTATGAAAAATGGGTTTATGTCTACCTCTAAATATTTTGGACAGGATCTAACAGGTTGCATGGATGTACAAACTAGTATGACAGTTTTTCTTTCTTCAATTCCATTATGTTGGATTCTTAGAAACTGCCTGGAGAACTTTTCGCTAATTTCTTAGCATAGTTTTTCAGCAGTGGTTTGCCATTGCCGTTTCCATGGGGCTGAGAAAAACTGAGTGGCCCAAGGTCACCCAGCTGGCTTTGTATCTAAGGAGGGATTAGAACTCCTGGTTTCCCAGTTTTTAGCTTGATGTCTTAACTAGTAGACCAAAATGGTTCAGCATGAAAGCACTGCTATGTTATAGTTAGTTATATATATTTTTTAATGTGCATTTATTTATTTTAAAAATAGGTTCAGTTAATTACACAAAGACACAAGCATCTATAGCTGATTCAACGGACTCTTGGACTCCTGAAGCCCACAGTGTAAATTAAGAGTATTGTCGAGCCAGATGGAATAATTTATTAGAACATTGGAAAGTTCCAATGAAGTGCTTTGATTTGAAAAAAATTCCATCAAAACACCCCATTAAAATAGATTTATGAATCAAAGAAGGGATGGACTACAAACCAACAAACTGATTCAGCTGCTTCAAAGCCCTTTGTAGCTCTTTAAAGCATTTTTTACTGTTTCTGGGGTGGTTATAGACAATATAGAATGTGGCAAGTTCACTTTGCCACCTAGGAAATAGTAAGAATAGGGCTGAGATTTTTGGTGGATTTTCTGACATTGATATGAGCAGCTGGATGGTTTCCTTATGCTCATTGCCATGCCTATTAGAGATCTTTCAAGGTGGCAAGGAAAATACTTATTTAGTCTTCATTCACTTTCTCGGCTCTCAGCATCTTGAAACCCCTAGTTACAAGCTTCAATTTTATTTTATTTTTCTTGTACTAATGGATATTTACACTTCTACATTGCTCTACTCAACCCAACTGGGAGTCCAACTCAGCTATCAGCTTTTTGAATATATGTTGAGACTGGTAAGCAATCTTCAGTCTACATATCCTACTTAAAAATTTTACATGACTTGGGAAGGCCTACATTTCTTGACAACTGATGAATGAATGACAGACTAACACTTACACAGTCTGACTAGGTATTAATTGTAGGGGATGTATACAGCTCAGAATTGTGTGTCTGTGTCTATGCATCTGCCTCTTTCTTAGTGGCTTGCTTATCTCCGTGGCATTTCATTGTGCTGGGCTGCTGATGTTGGCTGACATAGAATATTCCTCAAGCCTCAAGCCTGGCCATAGCCAAGTAATGCCAGTGATTAGAGGTTTTCCCCCCAGCTTGCCAACCATCTTGGAATGCAATAAATCAGTAATCAAAGAAAGCTAGACTGCGCCCTCCCTCCCCCAAAGCACAAGTTAATAGTAATTCTTCTAGCTCCTGTCCAGAAGAAAGAGGTTATGCCAGTGAGCCTTGCCAGCCTAGTGCCTCATCAAAGCCAAAGATGAAAGGATTTTTCCCAGGAGGTACCAGACCTGCCAACTAGCTATGCCAAATCTCATGGCATTCCAGGAAAAGAAGCAATTAGAGCAAAGCAGCACATCTTGCAGAGGGAAGTCAGTGATTATTCTTCAGAGTCACACCAACCTGGCACCACAGAGGAGCCAGTGGAAAAATATTTATTTTTTTAAGTTGCTGTAGGACACTTTTTACAGTGGCTTAGCATAGTTCTGACTTTTTCCTGGACCATTTAGGAACTTTCCAGTTCTTGCCTCTCTGCCTTAAAAAGAGTTGAAGATAATGTTATTTATTAATTCATTTACTCATTTAATTTGTATGCCACCCATATCTCTACCAAGTGACTCTTGGAGACTAACAATACCATAAATAACAGAATAAAATAGTTATAGGAGCAAAATTTCAAAACATCAGACATTGAAAGCTAAAACATTAAAATTAATATTAAAACAGATTAAAAGCCAATGAGTACACAGGGTAAAGGTGAAATCTTCAACTAGTTTACTAGTCCCTAGCCACCTCCAAAATGGGATGCACCCATTGGGGTTCCAAGCTAGTTGGAAAAACCAGGTTTTCAGACTCTCTTGGGAAGGCTAAGATAGTGGAAGGTGTGGGAGGGGCATGATATTCCAAAGAGTGGGAACCATGGCAGAAGAGGCTCTTCTCCTGGACCTCACCAGCTGCAATTCTTTGGCCAATTCCTCTTCTGCTGAAATGAGTGGGATAGGCCAATCCCATTGGGATGAGATGGTTCTTCAGGTAAACTGGATTTATACCATAATCCAATTGAAACAATGCAGAGTATAATGGATGTATCCCTGCATTGGTCTTTTCATTTAGCTGCAATTGTTAGGTGTTTTCCTATTACCTATGGTGCAATTATAATCTATGTTTATTTTTTTTCAAATGAAATCCTGAAGTTGCTTTGAATGAGTTAACTTTTGAATTGTAAACATGAATGAAATCCTATCCTCCTTGAATCTTAAATCTCCAGTTTGTAATAGTTGGAGATTATTATTTTTACATATCTTCAATTTGTAGATATGTTCAATTTGATTCATGAAATCAAGCACGCATCAATGTGCTACTTTATACTGTTCTTCTTGACTCAGGGAACTCAATAAATAATAAAGCAGTGGCACTGATAGCTGATACACCACAAGATTTGACCTGAGCTCTTCTCCGGTTGTAACAATTTCTATTTGGTTGGTATTGCATTTACCCCAGGAAATCAGATTTCTGATAGCAGAAAACATCTGCTATATGTGTATATGTATTTATTTAGATTTTTGTAGCCTACCCTAATCTGAAGGCTTTGGGAAACATAAAAGAAATCAAACACCCAAAACCAGAATAAAGTTTAGTCAATCCACCCAAGGTGGATGCCTCCAAACAATCCACTAGAATTAATAGCTCGACAGAATAAAGTTTTGATCTACTTGTAATATAAAGGAGACAGAGAAACCACAACATAAAAGATTGGTTGCCCAGTCCACATCCATCTAGCTTCATGCATGGAAGGGACTCTTAGGTGCTCTCAGGATGATTTAACTAGACAGGAAGATTCAATTTTTGTAAGACAGTAAGTGATGTATTCCTCTGCTACACCATTATAGGGTTTGTGGTTGATAATCAGCACTAGAAGCCCACTGTTAGCCACTGCCATGACTTCATAATTTGTTATTATAAAATGGCAAGGTTGATTCCATTTTTAAAGGTTGCCCCATGTAGAGCATATTACCGTAATACGTTTATGTGATGATCAAGGCATATATTATCATCACAAAAACATAGTGGTCTCAAATTTATATTTATGTCATTATGATTCCATGATATCTTTCATGCTATCAGAGCACTTAAGGATCAAAGCCCTCCATCAATGAGTTGATAGTGTCATGTCAAGTTCCAACCTCCTTTTGCTGTGAAGATTAGGTTTGTGGAGACCCCCAAAAAATGTGATGTGTGAATCCAGGCAATGTCTCTTACCTGCACAAACTTTGCCATTTGTCATGATGAAAAATGCCCAACAATATCATTGTTTGATCAATAGTGGATTTAACCTGTTTCCAAAATGGATTTGAAGCTATGAGAGTAAGTGCCTTTAACTTGTTTTCAGAGTGGATTTGAAGCTCTGAGAGGAAATGCCCTTACTTATGCTTAAGAGGAACCACTTAAATAAATCAAGGCTTAAATCTCAATCCAACATTCTGTGCTTATGATACAGCTCTTAGATAAATTGCCCTTCACATCTAATGATAAAATATGTAGAAAGGCAATTAGAGAGTTAGGTCTTTTCATCTTGTGTCATCTTATTATTTATGATACATATTTAATGAATTTAAATATGCAATGAAAGGTGGGAGATGGGGATAAAATAATTCATTGCCTTGAGAAAATGTGTAAAATTTAAAAAGCAGATATTCATGGGCATTCAACCTAACACTGTATCAGAACAATTAAATAAACTTATTGTCTGATACTGAGACTCATAGCAGATTTCAAAAATTGTAAAAGAGATTCATTAGATAAAATGTTGCCCAAGGCACCACATTGCTAATTCCAGAATAAAACCATGTTAGTACTGCCACATTTGAATGATTGCATGCTTGGCACATCCCAACTGGCCATTTATTGCCTTCCAACCTTGTTATGTATTTCAATTATCTTTAAAATCTGCAAGATAAATCTTTATAGAGAGATGGCTTTCCATAGAAATATAAGTCATATATAGGTTTAGCATATTTCCTGAGATTCCAAAATATGGGTAAAATTTGGTTAAGAAGAAAATCATAATAACAGAACAGAATAACAGAGTTGGAAGGGACCTTAGAGGTCTTCTAGTCCAACCTCATGCTTAGGCAGGAAACCCTACACCACTTCAGACAATTGGTTATCTAATATCGTCTTAAAAATTTCCAGTGTTGAGCATTCACAACTTCTGGAGGCAAGTGGTTCTACTGATTAATTGTTCTAACTGTCAGGATTTTGTTATTCTTGCCTAAATGTAGAACCTTACTTTTTTCACCATTGAATTTCATTTTGTTAGATAGTGCCCAATGTTCAAGTCTGTCAATATCTTTTTGTATCTTAAGCCTATCTTCTGGGGTGTTGGCTATTCCTGCTAGCTTGGTGTCATCTGCAAATTTGATGAGTTCCCCATCTATCCCCTTGTCATTGATGAAGATATTGAAGAGTACTGGGCCTAAAACAGACCTTGGGGTACCCACTGCATACTTCCCTCCATGTAGATGCAGTTCCATTGAGGACTACATGTTGAGTGTGGTTGGTCAGCCAGTTACGAATCCATCTGGTGGTGATGATGTCTAACCTACATTTTTCTATTTTATCTAGTAGTAGATCATGGTCTACTTTATCAAATGCCTTACTGAAGTCCAAGTAAGTTATATCAACAGCATTCATCTGATTCACTATTTTTTTCACTTTGTCAAAGAATGCAATAAGGTTAGTCTGGCATGATCTGTTTTTGACAAACCCATGTTGGCTTTTGGTTATTACTTTGTTTGCTTCTAGGTGTTAGCTGATTTGTTGATTGATTATCTTCCCTGATATTGAGGTCAGGCTAATATGTCTGTAGTTTCCTGGATCTATTTTCCCCCCTTTTTTGAAGATGGGAACTACACCAACTGTTTTCCAGTCCTCTGGCAGTTCCCAGGTGTTCCAGATCTTTGAAAGATATAGTTCAGTGTTTCTGAGATCTCATCTGCCAGTTCCTTCAGAACCTTGAGATTTAATCCATCCAGTCCTGGTGATTTGAACTCATCTAGGTAGACAGGTACTCACTTACCATTTTCTTCCCTATTTTAACTTGTGTTCCTAATCTGTTTTTTGTGGTGCTGTTTTTGGTAGGTTGGGCTGTTTTTTCCCTTTGTTTAAAGACAGATGCAAAAAACAAGTTAAGTAGTTATGTTTTTTTCCTGTTGCTTGTCACCTTCTTGCCACTTTCTCCTAGCAACGGACCAATTGTTTCCTTGACTTTTTTTTTGTTTTTAGCATGTTGGAATAAACTTTTTTTTTGGTTATTTTTTACTTTTGTTGCAAGCCTTTGTTCATTGTGAGCCTTAACTTTCCTCACTTCATCTTTGCAGGATCGGGCTATTTGTGTTGTGGCCTGCCAGACTTGGATGATGATGAGGTTGGGGAGGAGCTTGGGACAGTTCTGGAGTCTGGGGAAGGCTCCGATGGATGCTCTGCATCGGACGCAGAGATAAAGCTAGGGCCGTCTGACATTTCCCAGCCACCAGAGAGGCAGCTGCCTTTGGAGGCTGAGATAAATGGGGAGGAAGAACAGCTGGGGCCTGTTCCAGATGCATGTATGCACAGAGCTGTTAGGATAGGAGAATAACTGAGGACAAGAAGTCGACTTGGGAAGCAAGGCACATGTGGATGCTGAATGGCCCCTCCCTGGCTGGGGAATAAATAGAAGGAAAGGGGAATGGTGGTCGCAGGATACAACAGTTCGGATTTCTGAAGATTTGGCTCATCATGTTTCATATCTCAGAGACTACTTTCCAGAACTTAATTTGCAGCTTTGTGGCTGGGAGCTCACAGCCTGGCAATTATCACAAGGAACTGATAAGATCTGTTACTGCAGTTAACTCTTCTTTTGCCTGTACTTTTCAGCGTGTGAATGCCATTAATTCACAGGAGATAAATAAAGAGGGGTTTTTCATGACAAGGAGTCTGTTTCTTGTTTCTGTTAAGGCTGGGTCAGAACAATTTGCTGATATTCTGCCTTAGTTATGTGCCCCTCTTTCCACTTTTTATACTTGTCCATTTTGTCTTTCAATTTGTCAGAGAGTTCTTTATGCTGCCATGCTGGTTTCACTTTAATTACTTTATTTAGTTCATTTTAATCACTTTATTAAGATGGTTTCTGGTAGTTGTATTTCCCTCAACCCTGCCCTACCATATGGTAGGATATTCTCTAGTCTCATCCAGGTAGTCCTCAACTTATGAGCACAATTGGGACCAGAACATTTGTTATTTATGTAGTGGTACAGTCATTAAGTGAGGCATCAAGTAACTGCACTCAATTTTACAACCTATATTGCTGTAGTCCTTAAGTGAGGCATCATGTAATCACCATGCTGGCTTCCCTGCTGGCTTCTCCATTGACTTTCTTTGTCAGAAGCCAGGTGGAACTGTTGCAACTGGCTATCATGTTACCATAGGACACTGCAACTGTCGTTACGTGCAGAGCAGTTGCCAAGTGTCTAGATTGTGATCATGTGACCATGGGGATGCTGCGATGGTTATAAGTGCAAGAACCAGTCATAAATCACTTTTTTCAACACTGTTGTATCTTTGAACAGTCGCTAAATGAATTGTCATAAATCAAGGGCTACCTGTAGATGCGAATAGGAGCTGGTGCAAATTGGATCCTCTCTAACTACACCACTGATGCTTCTGGATATGTTTCTTATTTCCTCCAAAAAAAGAGGGTCAAGGAAGGGGGAAGCTTAACCTTTCTCCTACCAGCTGGCAGTGGCCCCGACACTTCTTTGGCCAATATGATTTTTAATATTATGTTGTACTAAACTGTAAAAATGCAAGAAATCTTCACAATTTATCCACCATAAATGCAGGTGGGCTAGTGGCCAAAATGGGAGACAGCCAGCAATTGCAGGTGGGCACTGGGTTTAACATTATTTTAAATATGTTTAAATAGGCTGCTAAATGCTAGCCTAACTGGTTAGCCACTTAAAGAGCGTCTGAAGAGCTGAAAAGACTTAATTTATTCCTGAATTATATATTTTTCATTTAAATGGGATTCTATATGTCTATTGGAGGAATTTCTAGATTTATAGATGATCCATTTGTTGATTAGGAACAGTGGAAGCAAGCATTCCATTTGCTAAGTAATGTCTAGGAAAGAAAACATATAAATATACCAGCATTAGTAATGACATCTGAAGCTCTTCTCAGAATATTGATAATGCAGATATGAGGGAATATTAATATATACTGTATACACTGGGTATTTCATAAGTGTATATTGATTTGTACTTCATTGAAATCCCCATTTCTTTCTCCCTGTATTTCCATTACACAGTTTATATTTGCCACACACAAAAAGAACACTCATGAAATTTAATCTATTTGAAAGCACAGAAATAAGAATGGAAGGCAACCCACAAGTTTTTCTAAGGCTAGATCAACTTTGAAAATTTCAGTAGTTGTGTACAGATCAGTTGCTGTACAAAGTACAAAAGTAACATCAGTTACTTTTGTTTGTTATTATATTTGTTAGAACCTATATATTGTACATTCAGAAATACAACATGAAGTATCAAAAGCCACAAATCAGGTTTGCCAAAAGAAAAACTTGCTACACATTGCCCTGTCACTTTCTATTTTTCTTCTTCTATCATGTCTGCTAGTGCGGTTCACCGTAGAGAGCAAGATCTAGACAACTTTGACTTAATCTCCAGATATCTAAACAAGTTTGGATCTGATTAGTACTTGGATGGGAGACCACCAGGAAGCCATCTGGTTGTGAGAGAAAATAGACATTTCAAATCTTTATTGTCAGTGGACAACATATGTACAATATTGGTTGAGCTCCCTCAGTGCACCCCTTTCAACACAATACAATTCACAGTGAAGACAGAAAATCCCTACCCAATAAATCATATTAACAAAACACCCAGACCTATTGCAGCAGTTTGAACATGTTACATGTTGCGCCGGCCCTGCAAGTCCATCGTACTATGTAGTTATGATGTTATTTCACATTCAGGAAGTAAAAACAAAACCTCTGAAAACTATTATGATAAATTTCTTCAGTAAATTAAGATATTTCTTAAAAAATGATATGACTATTCATGAATAGTCATAATTCTCTAAATGGGAATTGTGCATGAATTTTGTAAATGGGAATATTATACAGGGATTGGGGAAGGGAGACTAGTCTTTATTATTTTGTCCCTTGTAAATCACAGGATACCCTCAGCTGGAAAATACAATTTTACAAAAGAATTGCAACAATAATAACATACATATCTATTAAGACAGGCTCAACATCAACCACAAAGCTCTTGAAAAGAGATAAGCCACATTGGCTACAGGCAACTTAATATTACAACTTTGCTTCAACTATCTGATTGAATTTATATATTTAATATGTTTACAGTGTTGAGTAAATAATTCATCTTAACCCTGGACTTAATTTGGCACTGTTTTACAATACTATATATCGAGGTAACCAGGCTTCACTTATTCTCCATTCCTGCTCCGGCATAATTTGGTGCCTTTAATAACAGATAACGATGGTGGGCAATGTTCATTTGGAGATGAAAATGAAGTCATTTCGCGATTCGCTTAATGATCAAAGGAAAAGTGAAGTCATTAGACCATCATAGTTACATCATGTTTTGCTTAGCAGCTGCAATACTTAGTAATTGTCGGTCACAATTGTGGTCATTAGCAAAAACTACAATCTGAGTTGTGAAGATAAAAATGTTCATTTTTCTTTCTTTCATCAAAAACATTTTTGATGAATAGAGTGTTTTCCTCAAAGATGGAAAAGATTGCACTACATTTTTTTATTTTTCAACATTGCTCTTATCAAGCTTTTGAAGAGCTTTTTAGTGGACTCCTGGGAACTCAATTGTCAAAAGTAACATTTGAAAAGGGAGTGGTTGCAATATAAATATCCATGGCAGGTATTCATCAGCACTTTCTATTTATTTATTGTACCCAAAGTTATTTTCTACTGCAAAAGGGGGCTTCTGGTTTTCAAACTTGTTCTTGGGTCCTATAGAATTTCTTATGGTGGAATTTCTAAGCCTATTTTATTATAACATTGTCATGGAAGAAGTTGGTTACATTTCATTATTATTATTCCAATTTTGCTAATCGTGTATCAAACTTGATTGGTTTACTTCTTCATGATTTGAACCCTACCCAATGGCTTGGGAGTTTTAAAGGTAACATCTAATTATGCATAAGATACTCAACTATGCTGTTGTGTGTGGTTGAGCTGTTATAAGTTGTTCCAGGTTTAGGCCATCCGAACTGTAAGTTCTTGTAGCTTTGTGCTTAGTGCCCCATTAACAACGGCTACCATGGTTTAATTTATTTTCTTTCTTTTTTTGACAATTTTTATTCACAAAACCTGTAATTTTTCCAATTCCTTGTCTTCATCATAACCAAAGTCATGATTTCAGTTTTGCTTTGATTTAGCATATAGATTGTCTATATAAAAAAGATGGGATTTTAACCTTCCTTTAAAAATTAGTACTCATGTTTTGTCTTAGTTAGCATCTTTGTCAATGAAATCATCACCAAACCGAATAACAGAAAATCTTGAAACCCTCCTCCCTCTTAATCCTTGTGCTTCCTTTGTCTTATTTTTATAAGACCGAGAGTATTTTGACTGATATCAAACATCACCATATTTTTCATAATTCAACTTTCTGGAAATTGTCACTTGCTTTATTGTAATCAATCTAAAAAAGATCCATTTTAGTGTAGCAGTTAAGGTGCCAGACTAGAAAGTGGGAGATTGTGAATTCTAATCACATCTTAGGCACAAAGCCAATTAGATGATCTTGAATCAGTTACTCTCTCTCAGCCATAGGAAGAAGGAGGCAATGGCAAACCACTTCCTAAAAGCCTGGGATACTCTATTAAGATAAACTTGACAATTATCACCCACTTAGAAGCTCAGATAATTTTTTGTTGTTGTTTTGTTCAATTGTGTCCAATTCTTGGAGGATTGCCTGGCCAAGTCCCTGCAGTTTTCTTGGCAAGGTTTTTCAGAACTGGTTTGTCATTGCTTCCTTCACAGGACTGGGAGAAAATAACAGGCACAGGTTCCCGCAGCTAGCTTTGTGCCCAGAGTGGGAGTAGAACAGTGGTGAAATTCAGCTGGCTCTATCTGGATTATGCGATCCAGTAGCGCCAGCAGCAGGAGGCTCCACCCACCTGGATGTCATCATGTCCCATTTTTGACCCTCTGCACATGCGCAGAATGGTCTGCGCACGTGTGGAGGAGGCATGCACTTGCTGACATTTGTGAACTGGTAGCGAAGATAAGTGAATGCCATCTCTGGAGTAGAAGTCATAGTATCCTGGGGTTTCTAATCTGATGCCTTAACCAATGCCAAACTGGCTCTCTCAAGTATTTAGGACGGTCAATAAGTATTGTGCATAAATTCTTTAATCATTGGGTTTAAACCTTCAGTTATTTTACCTTACTTTGGTGTAGAGGTAGAAAAACTGGTGCCATGTCCATATTTGGAATGTTATGCTCGATCACTGCCACCTTAGCTAATGGGAAGGGATTGTGGGTTTACTGTATCTATAGTTGAATGCTTGCAAATTGCAGAGATTTGTAGAATAGTCTCATCTTTAGTCAGGGATCTTTGGACCTGCCCAAACTGTTGGGTGACATCTCCCATATTGTCTGGGGTTGATGAAACTTAGAGTTTATAACATTTGGAATCCCTAATTTTAGCCCTTTTCACAGTGTGTCATTGTTCCATTAGCTTTAGTCTTACCCTTGAATGAAATAGAAAAAGAGCTTTAAATGGAGTTTGTTAATTCCCCTTTTATTACTGGTTTGGCTTTATTGAATTTCATTCTCTGATTTTTATGGCTTCCTGAACTATCTTTCTAAATTCTCCTTATTATCATGCAATCCCCTAACTGCAGTGATGTTGAAATAAATAGGAATACCTTGTGAAATTATTCCTGTTTGTTTCTGAAATGTTTTATATGTCACAGCAGAAGATATGTCAAATAATGCATCATTAAAAATTTGCTTATATGTGGTAAAATTTGACTCTTTAAAGATTCTCAGCTTAATTTTTATATAAGAAAATGGCATGCTGTTTAAATCATTCAGTCAGAATTGTTTAAACTAGTTTCTGTGCAGTTAAATGCTCTTTTGATATTCCTATTTCAAGTGAAGGAATCCAACTTTAATTAATGAACCCACATAAAATAGTGCACATCTGAAAAATAGTGTCACTGTTAGCCTGAGTTGTATTGCTGCATTCATTTTAAATATCATTGAGATGTGTGATAGTTATATATGAAACTTTGATATTAGACCAATTTATAAGAAACGTGATCTAGGGAATTGGAACTTCCACCCACACAGACACATATCATGTACACAAGACAGAACCAGTTATTAATCTAAGTAGCATAATAAATAATATTGGCATAGTAGCAGAACTGCTAAGTTTGGAAGTGTGAATCATTTCTGCCTTGAACTCATTAGGTCAGGGAGATGCAAACTTTTTGAGCTGATAGATAACTTTCAATTTTTGCTGTAGATGCTCTCATAAAAACAGTCCCTGTGAATGTGAGGGGTTGTCTTATTGTCAAATGGTTTCATAGTAGTCCTGGCCAATTTCAAAGTGTTCATTTGCCAGTTGGTAAGGTTGTTCCCCATCTTTCCCTCTAGATTCCCACAAATAATTTCACTCACCTCCATTTTCTTTTGCTTTTTGTTTTCCTTTGTCTTGAAACTCAAGCACATTGCTGTTTTCATTCATTTCTTGGAATGTCTAGATGTAGCTTTTATCCTTAGAAATAAAATAATGTTTTCATTTGCATGTCTGTGTGTATGCACATACACAAAAATATGCATCCATACACTGCTAAAAGGTAAAGGTAAAGGTTTCCCTCGCACATATGTGTTAGTTGTTCCTAACTCTAGGGGGCAGTGCTCATCTCTGTTTCAGAACCGAAGAGCCAGCGCTGTCCAAAGACGTTTCCGTGGTCATGTTGCCGGCATGACTAAATGGCAAAGGTGCGCGGAACGCTGTTACCTTCCCACCAAAGGTGGTCCCTATTTTTCTACTTACATTTTTTACATGCTTTCGAACTGCTGGGTTGGCAGAAGCTGGGACTAGTAATGGGAGCTCACCCTGTTACGCGACACTAGGGATTTGAACTGCCGTCCTTTCGATCGACAAGCTCAACGTCTTAGCCCCTGAGCCACTGCATTCCTGCTACATGGGTGTAAATTTTGGATTTACACATTAAATCCAAATCCCCTAAATCATAAGTTTATTTTGTCAAGCATATATAAGATAACAGGTAAAAGTATAAACATAATTTGAATACATGAAAAGAGTAAGTAAAAAAAGGAATATTAGGACAGGGACAGTAGGCATGCTGGTGCACTTATGCATGCCCCTTAACCTACACCTAAACCACTGCAGCATCCTCATCACTTGGGTCAGAATCATTCATGAATAACGTGGATAATCTAGGTATGATATTTTCTGCTTTGGGATTTGTTTTAATCAAAATATGATGCTGTTATTATAGTGCCATCTTGTTTCCCAATATATAACATATTAAATTAAACATGCTTTCCAGAGTGTGGCCTATCATAGCTTTATCATTCTCAGTTAGGTCAACTTCCAGTTCCAAGTTATTCATGCTTGCCCAAAGCTGGAAGCTCTGTAATAAGAACCAAGTTAAATTGTTATATGATGCCCTTAATATCGTTCTCTCATGCTTTGGGGTTAGCAGGTGTAATCATTATGTTTCCATGCACCAACAAGTATTTCCTCCATATTGCTTATTATCTAAATGTGTTGGCTTCTAGATGGATTGTTTTCAATGAAAGGGATGCTCTTCAGTTAATGTTAATTGAAAAGGTACTGGTGCGTGATCAGATATAGCACTGGTTGTATTACCCTTGACTCACTGAAGTAGTTGCTGTTGCTGTAACACTAGTTGCTGTTATTAAAATTAAGTGTGCAAAAGAAAGCAAAATCCACTGAAAACTTCTCCATCAAAGAGCAATTGTATAGAACCAATAATGATGAGAATGAATGCAGTTGCTCTGTTACATTCAAAACCTTGCCAGATTACTTCAGTCAGAGCTGTAAAATATTCTTTGTTTATACATCCTCTCCCATCAAACTGGCTACAGTACCTTCAGTAAGGTGTACCTCTTGACTCATTTGGGGGAAAATCAGAGGTGGGTTTCAGCAGGTTCTGACCAGTTCTGGAGAACCAGTAGTGGAAACTTTGAGTAGTTCAGAGAACCGGTAAATACCACCTCTGACTGGCCCCGCCCCATCTATTCTCTGCCTCCCAAATCCCAGCTGATTGGGATGAAATGGGGATTTTGAAGTAACCTTCCCCTGGAGTGGAGAGGGAATGGAGATTTTACAGTATCCTTCCCCTGCCATGCCCACCAAGTCACACCCACAGAACCAGTAGTAATTTTTTTTGAAACCCACCACTGGTGAAAATGTTGAACAATTGAGTATGTTAAAGATCTTACTGACCAGTGACAGCTCTTAACATTTCCTTGACTTAATATTAATATTAAGAATATTACACAGAGATACATCCTCCAGTTGCCCTAAAGTTCCCTCTCCTGCCCCCAGGGGAAAGAAGCCTCTGGTTTCATTTTGAGGACATTTCTGCTTTTTGCTGTTTTTAGCTGATTTGATTATCAAAGTGGGGGACTTGTTATTGTTTAAATCACTCTCCATCCTGATGTGAAGAAGGCTCACTGTAGAAATACCTTCCTGATATCTTCCTTTGGGACTGAATTGAAGTCCGGGAATCCAGGCAAGCTGCAGATTGCTGGTCATAATTGTTGCCAAGGCAAGATGCTCCCTCCTGTTGCCCAGTCACTGCATAACTAAAGCAAATGTGAAAAATGCTTCACTGTACTTAAGTGAAAATTTCTTCTCTGGAAAAGAAACAAATCTGAAAGCTCTTCTTTATAACAATGATAAAATAATGATGAAGAATATTTCTTTCTGTTGATCCCCTTAGGATCTTGCCAATCTTTTACATTCCTGGACCAGCCGCTTGTTATACTGCTGCAAATTCCCTCCTCTGACGAAATAATCAAACTGATTTCTATATTTCTGCAATATAAAAAGTATGAATGGTTGTACTGAACATTTCAGTAAAGCCTTGTTGTGGGAAAAATGCCCACTTAAATAAAAAAAAAAGAATCAAAGGATTTGGACAGAGATTCAGTGAAGCATGTTGATTGGTATAGAAAATCAGACAACCACTGAGCTACTTGCCAAGGAAATACAGAAGAGTCCCCAAAACCTGCAAGATTACAGATTATATATCCCCTGAAATGATATGAGAGCTGTAGTGGCGCAGTGGTTAGAATGCAGTACTGCAACCTAATTCTGCCAACTGCCAGGAGTTCGATTCTGACTGGCTCAAGGTTGACTCAGCCTCCCATCCTTCCAAGGTTGATAAAATGAGGACTCAGATTGTTGGGAGCAATATGCTGTAAACCGCTATAAACTGCTTAGAGAGGGCTGTAAAGCATTATGAAAAATCTAAGTGATATTGCTATATGTAAGGATTACATGGGAAAGCAAATGAAAACATGACCATTACAATCAGAATGAAGCGGCTGATAAGAACAAGGAGTGACCTTACTAAGGGTTGACCCAATGCTTCTAAATTCTACTTTTCTAAGAAAGCTCCAAGACTAACCTTCTCTCCTGATACCACCACCTTTTAACATAAGCACATCCCTTATTGTGTCCATATACTGGGTCCTTTTACTGCCAAGGAAAATACAACAAGCTGGTTTTTGTTATCTGTGTCTTCCCTTGCCAGGATCACTAGCTTGCCTGTTTCTTTTGTTACACAATGCAGAATCCCTTGCAGCAATCATGTACATGAGGACAGACTATAATTTGTCCCCCATAGATCCTCTTATGAGAACATGAAAATGGATGGCTCTAGGCCTATTGAAGTGTTCTCCTGAAAGGTCTTACATGGAGAGAGACAATATTTTCTCACAATGAATTTACAACAAAGAAACTGAGTTTCAGAACTCAGATAATGAGCTTCAGAGTCCTGGAATATTCACAATATATTCTATATGGTAATGTTGCTCTGTAGTTTGTTTCTCCCTTTGCTTACTCAAAAACACCATTGCTATAAATTTCTCTCGCTCATTTTTACAGATCTGGAAGAGAAGTTAATATTGTGGAAATTGTGTGCCTTTAGCAATAACTTAAGAGCAACTGAATATTGGTTTGCCATATATAATTATACTTGAAAACTAATTTAGAATGACACAGAAGGAAAGTAGTTAAACTAAACCAGAATACAATCTCTATCTGAACGTCTTCAGGGAATTTTTGCAAAACGAATGGAAGGGACAGCCTTTCTGAAACTATACTCCAGAAATGGAATCACCATATAATTCAAAGCATATAGAGTGAGAATCTAAAAATGTTTATTTGTTTTTGATTGGAAATTCTCAAGAAATGTCAAAATATGCATATTTGGAATATTGCTTATAAATTAATGATTTAAGTGAGTATAAGTAGACAGAGAATAAAAGTAGAGAGTATAAAGTTGGTGTGAAATATTCCTAGTCAGAATTTTGGCAAGAATACGCCATCCTGTTCCTTTCTTCCTCTCCTTTCAATGCTTTTGCATAAGTTGATTAGAATTCCATGCCTTCTAATTATTAACTGATAGTAATGTGGTATCTATGTATCATATGAAGCCACCCTTTGTTGAATCATGGATTATTGAACCAGCATAGTTTGTGGCAGTTACCTAACTTGTTAAACCACAAGTCATGTCTTAGAAATTGAATTGTAAACTTTATGTAGCTCAGCACAGTCTACGCTGACTGATAATATCTCCTTAAGGTTTCAGACAAGAAATTTTCTCAGTTCTCTTTTAAGAAGCCAAAGATCTTTGTACCTCAAGCAGACTGTCTTCCAACGATCTATGACCTGTATTTTTTTTATTGAAAAAGTTTTTTGCATACAATTTTCCCCCCCGTTTCCCCCCCTTCCCCAACATTATAAAATACATGTAGATATACAAAAGATATAATTCCCTCCCAATCCCACCCTAACCCTCCCCCCCACCCTTTTCCCTCCCAACCCCCTTGACTTCCATTATATGCAATACTAATAATTCCAAACAATATATATGTTAATCATCCTTCCATATCTTTTCACTATTTACTAATATAATCATCAATCCCCCTCAGCTGAAAGCTACATGATATTTTCTAATCTGATACTTATTCTGTACATACTCAATCCATTTATTCCAATCCTGTATATACTTCTCATGGGTCTGATCTTTTAAAAAAGCTGAAATCTTCGCCATTTCTGCAAATCCAGCCATCTTCTGAATCCATTGGTCCACCGTCGGTAGGACATCACTCTTCCAATATTGGGCAATCAACAACCTAGCTGCTGTCACCATATACAAAATCAATTTTATTTCACCCAATGTAAAGTCTTTAGCTATACCCAATAAAAAAAATTGCGGAGAAAATTGTATTTTTTTCTTTAAAACATTTTGCATAACCCACCAAATTTTTATCCAAAAAGCCCTCACCTTTTTGCAAGTCCACCATATATGATAATATGTAGCATCTAAACAATCACATCTCCAACATTTTGGCTGCACATTAGGGTACATACAAGACAATTTCTTGGGGTCTAAATGCCATCTATAAAACATTTTATAAAAGTATTCTCGTAGATTTTGTGACTGTGTAAATTTAACATTCTGAACCCATATTTTTTCCCATGTTTCCATCATAACTGGTTGAGAGAAATTTTGTGCCCATTTAATCATACAATCTTTAACTAACTCATTTTCTGAATCCCTTTCTAACAAAACATTATAAACTCTCTTAATATGCATCGGACCTGTCTGCTTTATCTGTTCAACCAATTCTACTTCATATTCCATTAAACCAGTTTGTTGATCTTCTTTCCATCTCATCTGTAATTGATTGTACTGCAACCAAGTCCACGATTTCCCTTCTTCCAACAGCATATCCAAAGTCTTCAATCGCCACCTGCCCTCTTCAAAATAAAGTAACTCTTTGTATAAGAAACCCCCGAGTGACTTAATATTTGTATTCCACATGGTATCAGCAAGATCCAGCCAGAACGGAATCTTATAATCCCAATTTATTCAGTGCTTCCTCCAAACTCTCAACAAGGCATTTCTAAGTAGATGGCTATTAAACACTTTGTCCACTTTATCATCATAAAATAAATATGCATGCCATCCCCAAACAAGGTCATGGCTTTCTATGTTCAACAATTCAGTCTTAGTTTTCCCAAACCAATCACTTAATTGTATCAATGCAGTTGCTTCATAGTATAATCGAAGGTTTGGAAGTTTAAGACCACCTCTCTCACGAGTATCTTGCATTATTTTCAGTTTAACTCTTGGTTTTTTGTCGTTCCAAATAAATTTATTCAGTCCTTTTTGCCATTCTAGCAATGGTTTATCTGATTTGAGCACCGGTATCATTTGAAATAAGAAAATAAATCTAGGTAAAACATTCATTTTTACTGCTGATATTCTTCCCAGCAATGATAACTGCAGTTTCTTCCAGTTTTGTATATCTTTTTGTATCTTTTGCCACAGAACCCCATAATTATTTTGAAACAGTTTTATATTTGAATCTGTGATTTGTACTCCTAAATATTTGACCTTTGAGACAATTTCAAAACCTGCCTTTCTTTCCAGTTCCTTTTTTTTACTCTCTGTCAAATTTTTAACAATCATTTTAGTTTTTTTCTGGTTTAATCTAAAACCAGATACCATGCCATAATCTTCTATAATATCTTTCATCTGGATTATTGATTTCATAGGTTGTGATAGGGTAACCACCAGATCATCTGCAAATGCCTTAGTTCTAGAATCCTCTTGCCTTATGGCTATTCCATTCAAAGAGTTCGAATCCCGTATTACGTTGAGTAAGACTTCTAGAGTTAGAATAAATAGTAGTGGGGATAATGGACAACCTTGTCTGGTACCTTTTTGTATATTAAAATTCGATGTTAAACATCCATTAATAATGAGTTGTGCATACTGCTCTTGATAAATTGCAGCAATCGCTTGTATAAACCGCTCCCCAAAATCCATTTTTTCCAAAGTCTTAATTATAAAGTTCCAATTCACTCAATCAAAGGCTTTTTCCGCATCCAAAAAGACCAGCACTGCAGAGATCTGTTTATTCTTATCTAGATAGTCCAATAAATCTATAACTTGCCTAACATTCTCCTTCATATATCTGCCTTGAATAAATCCTGCTTGATCATGATGAATTACCTTTTGAATAACTGGCATCAATCTGTTGGCCAACACTTTTGCAAAAATTTTATAGTCTGTATTTAATAGAGATATTGGTCTATAATTTTCTGGTTTCTTAGGACCTGATTCTTCTTTCGGTATCAATGAAACAAAGGCTGATTTCCACGAGGGAGGTATCTTACCTCCTAATTGTATATTACAAAATAAGTCTTTGAGATGCTGGATCATTTCCTCTTGTAAAGTTTTATAGTAAACTGCAGTTAGGCCATCCGTGCCTGGAGCTTTAGCTGTTTTTAGTTGTTTTATAGCAAAACTAATCTCCTCCACTGTTATCAGTTGTTCCAGATTTTCCTTTTGAGCTGTTGAAACTTTAGAAACTCTCTTTTCTTCTAGATAATTATCTATAAAAATGTTCTGTATATCATCTTTAGCATATAACTTAGTATAATAGTCCAAAAAGGCCTTTTTAATTAATTCTTGTTGGTAAATTTCTTTACCAGCATACTCAGTACTATCAATAGTTCGTGTTGTTACTTGTTTCCTCAAAGTATAAGCCAACCACCTGCCCGGTTTGTTAGCATTAGCAAATGTATTATGCTTTGCAAATTGTAAGTTAGTTGCCGTCTGGTCTGCTATAAGCATTTGAAATTGATCCTTCAGAAGTTTTGTAGCCATTTGCAATTTTCCATCTGTTGGTTTTTGTATCAGTTGTTCTTTCTTTTTTATCTCACTTTCTAACTGTAATCTCTTTTTCTGCTGATTATGTCTGTGTTTAGAATTCATTTGAATTAGTACTCCCTGCATATATGCTTTACTTGCATCCCAAACTATTTCAATGGGGGTACCTTTATTCAAATTCAATTTAAAAAACTCCTTTAAATGTTTTTTAAGTTCAGTTATATTTTTTTCATATCTGAATAAATTCTCATTTAATCTCCAAGATCTTCTTTGTCTTTTGCCCATCTCAATTTCCATCCAGACCGGACTATGGTCAGTCAAAGTCCTAGGAAATATCTTTATCTTCTTTACTTTAGGAAGTAAGTTCGTAGTTAACAAAAAAAAATCTATCCTGGAAAAGGATTTATGCCTGTCCGAGTAAAAAGTAAAATCCAGTTCATTTGGGTTGCGAACTCTCCAAATATCTTTCAGTTCCAAATCCTCTTTCAGTTCAGATCAATGACCTGTATTGAGCACACTCATTTCTCACTGCCCTTTCTAGGTTTTTCACCCTTAAGATTCTTTATTTTTTTAAAAAAAAAACATTTAGTGTTTCTGTAGTAGACCTTTTAATTCCCCTAAAATGCAGATCCAATTTCTTTATTGATGAAACCTGCAGTTCCATCTTCATAAGGATAAACATTCAGATAATGGATTTATTATTTGTTTATCTTTCTCCCAACACATTTTCGGACTCTGTAACAGAGCAATATCCCTAACCAATAATATGATACCCTTTTGGTAGTTTTCTGGTAACACTGAGAATGTTACAATTAAAGACAAAAAAAGTTGTTTGGGTGTTTGACAGGTGGTCTGCAGGGGATCAGAAAAGATGAATCACCCTTGTCACACACCTGTGAATCTCAATGTTGCTGAAACAGATTTATATTGTGTAAAGAGAACTTTGTTGCTTGCATAAACATGATGGAGAGGAAAAACCCAAGGTGACCACCATTGAGTCTTATGCTCAAAATGAAGGGCGCTCTCCTGCTGTGCCCTCATTCCAGTCATGTCCAAGATGAGCTTTTGATGAAGCTTTTACTTTATAGATGCTTTTTAAATGATTCTAATTATTAGAGCACAGCAAGGCATCCCAACTTCTTTCTCAGCAAGTGTTGTCAATATATAGGTAGATTTTTTTTTAATAAAATGAGGACTTTTAATAAAGCAATGGAGGAAATGTGGAAGCAAATGAACTATTGAAAGACAAGAAAAGGGCAACTGAACTGAAAATAACTGAGGAAAGTAGGCTTATGTCAACCTTCCTGAATTTAGTTATTCTACTTAGTTAGAATGTCTTTTTGCCTTAGTGTAATAGTCTGTTTAATGGATATCTGGTCATGCATGTCAAGAAAGATTAAAAAAGTGAAGATGACAGTCCCAACCATCTACCATGACACATAAAAAAACCCAGGACTTTGTGTCGCTGTGGACCCACTCCTGAGATTAATAATTCTTAACTCTAAATCTGAAAAGGTACACTTTTCTTTATTTTCCTTGAAGAAAAGATAAAGCATGTCTGCCCTGTAATTTGACACATAGATCAGACTTCCCAGAACAGGCAAAATGACTAAGTCACAAAATCATTGTCAGATTAAAAATCCAAATCAAAGTATTCCCCAAAGATACTTGAGATACTCCCCTGAGCATCCCAAGGAAAGAGCCCGAGATAGTAATCAAGCCTGCTATATTGGCTGATAAAGTATTTGTTATTTTTAGCCTCCGTTGTTATGGATGCTATATGGAATTTGATATTGGTCAGTTTCAGGATAGGGTGAGGTTGGGGAGTTGGGTTTTTATTGATATTCACTACCCATAAATTATGAATTGGGCATCCTTGTAAATTCTATAAATAAGTAAATTTTCATTTAAGAAGTTTGATGGAATATCAGTTTTCTTTTTTTGTAGGAGATATGATTAAAATGGGCAGCACAGAAGAGAATAAAGTCAAAATCATAGCTGTGGATTTCATTTTAGTTCCGAAAAAAATAATTGAATATGCTTGGCACTTTTATTTTTCTGGCAAAACAATTTAGATTCATATAGCGTTCATTTAGTGATTGATTTATATTCTATTCTTCTGTTGACAGGATGGAATTGTACAATTAAATATTTTTCCTTCAAGTAAACATTACATTGAAAAGTCTGAACGTTTGCAAGCAATCTTTTGAAAAGTTTGTTAATTAAATCTTAATGCTACATCGTACGGTGTGTAAAATATTTATTGTGAAGCTTCCTTTCTGTTTTGATAAGTTCTAGAGTACATGCAAACTGATCTATTTTCAATGAGGATAATTGTGGTTGGGGAAGAAACATCTTAAAACTTTATTTCAGCTCCTGATTTATATAAATTCCATCCTAACCCTTCTTTGTATATTCTAAAATCACAACTAGAACATACTCAGATTTTTTTTTTTGAAAAACGAAACTTTCCTACTTGGGGATTAGAAAATCCCTCTTTACAGTCATGGTGGCTCCAATTTATATTAGGGAAAGCATTTTCTTTCATTGGCAGGGAAAAAAGTCAGCAACATTGTATATAATTTACACTTCTTGCAGGTTGTCTTTTAAACGTCATATATATTTATAGTCTACCTTTATCTTTAATATGTAATATAGACAGCAGTACACATACTTTAGAGATACTGAGGAACAAGGATGGCAATACCCTACCCCAGTGATGGCTAACCTTTTTGCCATTGCGTGCCAAAAGCGGGGGGAGTGCGATGAGGTCACATGCACGTGTGCCCACATCCATAATTCTATGTGCCCCCCCATGCTCCCCCTGCTTATGGCACGTGATGGCACAGTGGGCTCGGTAGGCCCATTTTTTGCTCTTCCCAGGCTCCAGAGCCTTTCTAGGAGCCTGGGGAGGGCAAAAACGGCCTTCCCCACCCCCCGGAGGCCCTCTGGAGGCTGGAAACAGTGTGTTTCCTGACTTCTGGTGGGCCCAGAAGGCCCAAAAATCAGCTGGCTGGCGCATGCATGTGTGCCGAAGCTGAGCTCGCGTGCCCACCGATATGGCTCCACGTGCCACCTGTGGCACCCATGCCATAGGTTCGCCATCACGGCCCTACCCTGAACATGACTGGCAATGGAACTCTTTATATTGCTGAACTGAAAAAATATCCATATTGAGCACAATTGGATTACTGCAAGTATAGGTTGTCATATGTTTTTATCATGTGAAATAATGTAATAGTAAATTCTACCCTCTTTCTTCACTAATGATGATGATAATTATATTGCATAGGAACGATGCACATGAAGATGGAAAGTTCTCATGCCATCTGGCCTGAGAACATCCAAGAATCAAGAACAATTGTGCAGATTTTATCTCAATACGGCTTTGTATGATGTTTGAGAAAACCTGGGAGCAGGCAATTTCCTACCAGTTCCTGAATTTTGGAGAAAGGCAAATATGCTTATGTTCAAAAGAGCAAAAAAAAAAAAGATCCAGGTAATTGCAGATTGTTCATCTTGTGCAGATGCAGGGGGAAAAGTCTAGAACAGACGTTAAAGCAGTCAGTTTGTGAACATTGGGCCAGTGTGCATGTATCAAGAATAAATCATGACAAATTCGCATGACAATTCACCTAATTGTATGTATTTTGGTATGCAGCCATCTTTACTATCGCAAACTGTATCACAACAATTTTAAAACTACAGTTTCCAGCAATATACTGTATATACTCGAGTATAAGCCTAGTTTTTCAGCACAGTTTTAATGCTGAAAAAAGCCCCCCTCGGCTTATATTCGAGTGAGGAAAAAAATTCCTTTTTTCCTGCAACCTGTTTTGGCTTCCAGGGGCTGCAGGGAGGCTTGCTAAGGCCAAAATGGGGCATGGGGGGGTGCGGCACCCCCCCGTGCCCCATTTTGGCTTCCAGGGGCTGCAAGGAGGCTTGCTAAGGCCAAAAAGAAAGAGAGAGAAGAAAGAAAGAGACAAAGAAAGAAAGAAAGAAAGAGGGGAAAAAAAGAAAGGGAGAGAGAGAGAGAGAGAATGCAGGTATCTCTTAACAGAGGCTTGAACTTGCCTGAAATTAGATCAAGCCCTACATCACTTAACCCAATGTATGAGATTAAATTGTTATTGAATTATTTTTGATATATATACTACATTCTCTTGTGTAATTTAGTTATAGTGTAGTTTACACTATGCACTTACAGAGCTAGTTTACTGTTTTTCTTTGAAATAAATATTCAAAAACATTTAACCTACTGATGCCTCAATTAATGTAATTTTATTGGTATCTATTTTTATTTTGAAATTTACCAGTAGCTGTTGCATTTCCCACCCTAGGCTTATACTCGAGTCAAAAAGTTTTCCCAGTTTTTGATGGTAAAATTAGGTTCCTCGGCTTATATTCGCGTCGGCTTATACTCGAGTATATACGGTAATTGTATTTCTCTTCACCTGTACTATTGTTTAAAATGAGAGTTGGTGATGTCTGTATGAAAAAAAAATGAAGTACTTTCATTTTCAGAAGTTTCAGGACCTAGATAATCAAATATGTTCTCCATTGAATGCCCAACTTCAGCTGAACTGATTAGGATGCTTCCAAAATCATTTGGTAAACATTACTTGAATTTATTATCAGTAGTCTATACCAACTCTGTGAACAGCTAGCGAAGCATGAATCTGATATGACCCTGATTTGGATATCACATTTCCAATAGCAAACTGTGAGAATGGTAGACTATTCACATAACTCTGAAGATGTGCAGATAATTAACTTCCGGGTGGAGTGCATGACAACCAACACATCTATATGCTGTAGGGACAACCCTGAGGCAAAGACTGACAGCCAGGTGGTGATCCAAAGCTAATGGAGCTTCCCTGAACAAGGAAAAAGTCACAAATTATCTACTGGAGCATTGGAAGGCAGATTCTTGCAATGAAACCCAGAGGATCCGAAATCAAGAGAACAATTGACTGCAGAAGAATATGTTTTCATATGCAGAATTGAGAGAACGGTTTGATAGAGATAAAAAAGTTTACTGGAATTGAACATGGAATTTGAAATTGAATTGTACATGAATGATGAACATATGATTGCAAAATGCATTAACTGTTGCAGAGATTTGAAATGGAAGAAGAACAAGTTAAAGCCTGCATGAGAAAAGGGGCTAAGAACGTTGCCTATAACATACAGATCTATATGGGAAGAAATGTGGGTAAAATCTATATGGGAAGAAATGTGGGTAAAAGAATTGAAATTTACATTGTGTTATAATTTAAGAGAGAATTTGCATCAAATGATATACTACTGGTATATGACACCAGATGAATTATCTAAGATGTATAAAAGTGTATCTAATCAATACTGAAAATGTAAAAAAGCACAAAGGGACATTTTACCATGCATGATGGACTTATGAAAAAAATTGGATATAAATATGTAGTGTTATGTTCTGGGTGAAGAATAGAGGTGAGGCCAAAGTGATTTCTAACAGCTCTTTATTCAGTACTGCCGGTTGCTCCCTGGCTGACACAGCTCCTTTTATAGGGAAGCTGATCAGCCCACAACCAATCAGGAGAGAGCATTTTCCCGCTCCATCAGAGGACCAGACTGAGAACTTCAACTGACATCTATATACAATACGTAACATGTAGGAATCAAATAATTTTAAATGTTAATATTAAGATGAAATCTGATTTTTTTTTACTGGGGCATTTGGACAATTGATTAGAAAGAACTTCTGGAAGATTGGTTTTATATATGGTAACTGCAGCAAGATTAGTCTATGCACAACCATGAAGAAACATTGAAATACTCACAATGGAGAAATGAATTATAAAGATGGCAGAATTAGCAGAAGTGGCAAAACTGACCTGTCTGAGCAGGGACAAAACAGCAAGTACTTTTATAAAAGACTGAAAACCTTTTATCGACTTCTTGCTGGAAAAAAAAATGAAATGGGGATTTTGGGGTTTGCTGATTGAACAAAGGATTGAATATGGGACAGAATGGATCTTTGTAACGTAATTTTAAAAAGGGAGGAGGGATAATAATTTTATAGTTGTTGCAAAGAAGGTTGGAAGTTGCTTCTTTTTTGCTAACTGCTTTATGTTTTATACTTTTTTCTATTTTCTAACTTTATATAGGTATATAGTCATGTCTATCTTTTCTCTAGGTAAAAAATTTCAGTTAAAATTACATATAGATACACTAAAACACACACATACACACAAATTCATCAAGTTACATTCTCTCCTTTCATTCAGAAATAGTGGGGAAAGTTTGTTATTAAGTGTTATGTGAAAAATTCAACTATTACATCACATGTACATAATCTGATTTAATTTATTTACTTATTTATTTGCCATTACATGAACATGTATACAAGCTATTCCTCTGTAGCAAATGTATATTTGCATACTTTCCCTAGGGCACTACAGAACCACATTTTTAGCCAGCTAGGAAAAAGAAATTGATTTTGTGTAGTATCATTAGGTGTCAAACAGCTATAACAAATTCTAAAACTGGTTACATAATTTACATAATTGCTTATGCAAATTACATAAATACTACAGAGTACATAAAATTCACAGCCTGGCCTTCCAAAAATTGCTGGTAGCCCAGGACAGTGACAACGGTAGAGAACTAGCAAAGTTTGCACCGACTGTAATCAACACCATTATACTTTATTCTGAATGACCATCAAATCTCCAGTGAGACATATTTCACACCTGGAAGCTCTCTTCAAGTACAAATTTTCTAAGTTTGCCATTAGCAGAAATGCAATATTATATTGCATTTAATGTACAGTATATATATTTGTGTATGTAAGTTTTCACGGGTATATATGTGTGTACAGTTAATATTTCGGGTTTCTTCCTGTGTAATTGTAGACATGTCCTTAAAAGGACAGTAGCAACGTTTTGACAAAATCACATTTGTCATCTTCTGGCTGATGTTTTCAGTTTGGTTCTTATCGCCAAACTGTGTGATCGTAACTGACGTTTTTGTATGAAAATACACCTCTGCCTCTTTTCATACAAAAACGTCAGTTACGATCACACAGTTTGGCCATAAGAACCAAACTGAAAACATCAGCCAGAGGATGACAAATGTGATTTTGTCGAAACATTGCTACTGTCCTTTTAAGGACATGTCTACAATTACACGGGAAGAAACCCGAAATATTAACTGTACACACACACACACACACACACACACACACTTTTATTTGCGGTCACAGACCAAAATACAAATATAATTACAAAAGAACGTAGGGAAAGTAACATCATGAACAGTTGGCCACCAGAAGCCTTGGCTGAGAGGAATTGTTATATTGTATATATCTATACAGTATATAAAAAAGTATATATAAAAGGGACACAGTGGCTCAGTGGCTAAGACGCTGAGCTTGTCGATCAGAAAGGTTGGCAGTTCAGCAGTTCAAATCCCTAGTGCCACATAATGGGGTGAGCTCCTGTTACTTGTCCCAGCTTCTGCCAACCTTAGCAGTTTGAAAGCACGTAAAAAATGCAAGTAGAAAAATAAGGACCACCTTTGGTGGGAAGGTAACAATGTTACGTGCCGCCTTCGGTGTTTAGTCACGCCAGCCACATGACCATGAAGACGTCTTTGGACAGCACTGGCTCTTCGGCTTTGAAACAGAGTTCCCTAGAGTCGGGAACGACTAGCACATATGTGCGAGGGGAATCTTTACCTTTTATACAGTATATCTGTAATAAGTTTTCCACCATCAAAGATGATACCAGCCAGAGCATAAGAACAACACAAGGAAGAAGTGCAAGATCAGAAGATGTGGAGAGACGTGGCCCATAGAATCACTAAGACTTGGACATGACTAAATAGATGTCATCATCGTCGTCATCATCATCCATGTTATTCATGTTTTATGTTATTGTTTATCCAATTTAATGATAGTAGAATTTAAGCAGAGAAAATTATTGAAGTTTGGTAATAATAATACGACATTTTGTGGGTTTTCAAGGCAATATGTAAATATGCTAGTAGAAAGAGCTTCCCAGAACCATAAACAATATACACTTGATTCCAATATGTCCTTTGCTTGATATTTTTAGTAAACATGGAATATAACGAGCATGACAATATTAGTTTATGATGCAAGACATATATCAAACAGGAAAAAATATGGAAATTCCAACATTTTATTGCATAGTGATTTTTTTCTAATGTAATTAAATTTCGAACGAAAAGACTGCTGGTGATGGACAATCTTGCCAACTGATGCTTTAGTCCTAAGACAGTGATGACTAACCTTTTTGCCGTCGCGTGCCAAAAGTGGGGGGAACGTGGGGGGGGGGTCGCAGGTGCCTGTGCCCACATCCATAAATCAATTTGCCCCACCCTCCCGACATGTGCACGTGACCCCCCACACTTCCCCTTGCGTTTGGCACATGATGGCACGGTGGGCCCAGTAGGCCCGTTTCCCCCCCTCTCCAGGCTCCAGAGGCTTTCTAGGAGCCCGGGGAGGGCAAAAACAGCCTTCCCCATCCCCCCAGAGGCCTTCTGGAGACTGGAAACAGCCAGTTTCCAGACTTCTGGTGGGACCAGAAGGCCTGAAAATCAGTTGGCCGATGTGCGCATGCATCTTGGAGCTTACCTAGGGCAACACTCATGTGCCCATCAATATGGCTCCGCGTGCCACCTGTGGCACCCGTGTCATAGGTTCACCATCACAGTCCTAAGAGATATAGCAGTGAGGTATACTACAGAAGCTTTAATATAATCACTATGATTTTTGCATAACACTTTGTTTTGTTTCATTGAATGAACATACTCGGTGATCTAATATATTGTATTTTTAGGATTGGCATTATTAGGTTCCACTTCTTATGGGTTTATAGTATTTCCATACAAATACCATACTTGTTATAAAGAAGAATGGATGAAGATTGTTACGGAAGTGTCAAGCTGCATTTATTTTGTTTAACATAGCATGTATGAAGGGTACAAGATAAAATGTGCTCTTGAGAATACTTAAACATATTCTTTGACTTCACTAGGAAGGAAAATATATTAGAGAAGTGTGTTTATATTATCAGGAAAGAAGTAAACTTCTCATAGATTCATTGGCTCTAGACCCAAATGTAATAAAACACTTCAAAAAATAAACAAAGTTTAATCAGTTTCACAGCTGATAGTATTATTATTATTTTTTTTAAAAAAACCTAAAGTCTATGCATGTAAATCATAGTGAGCCTGGTTCAACAGAACATCCAGCTGCAAAATTTTCTCCATTTGCAATTTTGGCGGGTTTGCCAATTTTTTAAAAAAAGAACGCTGTTATCGACGTAACAGTAGTAATACCAGTACATAGGATGACATATACTCAGAAACTACTGATGGAAATACATAACAATTTCCTAATCAGATATTTGATAACCTAGGTTAGAAGTGCCCAACTTTGCTAGGTTTGAAGAGCTGGGCATACCATCTTGTGAACTTATCTCCAAAGTAGGTGGGCCAACGACCTATTTTGGGAGGAACTTTTTTCAAAGGCAGCATTATATAAAATAAATTACCATATTTAAATCTGGCTGTTATTAGAACATGTACTGTGCTATAAATGATGAGAAGACACTTGATTTAATTTCTAAAGAAAGAAATATGGCTATAGCACCGGTTCATTAATTGGGGAAGAAAGCCTAGTGGAATTTGCTCTGACTCAATAGATATAGTTTGAAGTAGACAGTGTTTGGTCTCAGTTTTACTGCATTTCCACATTGTACCTACATCTGCTGAAGATATGAAGCCTCACCCAGAAAAGGTTATATATCAGCTTTTTAAGATAAAAACAAAAAAAAAAAGAAAAACAAAAAACCAGTCAGCCTAGAGTTTTTACATTTAGTTGGGATTCAGCTTCATGTTATTGACCTTGTCTAAGCCATTATTATATCCAGAAGTGATAAATTTCTTGTTTTAAAGATAATGCAATGAACAGAGAAAAGGAGAGCGATATCCTGAGGTTCTTCACAATTTAAAAAGGGTAAAATGCATTTTTGAAGGTCAAAAACTAGTGAGTTAGTAGGCAAGGCTGCATGGAAGAAGTTAGCTTTCAACTTCCACTTGACATAGCTTTTTGTTGTAAATAATATTCCTACTATCATTATCCCCACACCTAAATATCTCCTGAGAACAATTTGTTGTCTGGCATATCAAGGTCATAAAACAGACCATTAGCAGTAGAGTATTTACAGTGGGGAGACATTGGCAGGAGCATGCAGAATTTCTCACCATATTGAGAAAGTTAACAGTATTCAAATTTTAAGTACAAGTTTCCCTAGCAATATCTGTAAGAAAACAACTTTTTTTGTGGAGGGAGAGGGGAGTATATTCTACAACTGTAACAACAAACCTCTCCTTAAAATATTGGTTACTTTACTATCTCTAGAAGTGTAATAGGAGGAATAGCCGAGAATCTCAAAGAAATAAAGCCTATTGACTAACACAAAAATAGATATTCCAGAACTGTCCCTGGATTCCTCCTGATGAATCTCTAGCCAGGTTTTAAAATAATCTTCTGCTAGGACACAGGTTATCAGAGTTTGTTGCAGAAATTAAATCCAGAAAGCACACACAGGTAAACTGATTCAGCAGGATTCATAAACTTATATATATATATATATATATATATATATATATATATATATATATATATATATATAAATAAATAAAATAACAGACGAAATAAATTTTACAATACCAATAGTTGATTCTTCCAACGTGGTAGAAGTTACAGGCAGAACACAAGGCAAGAGAGAACAGGTAGTTTCATTTTCTCTGCAGACTAGTTGCAGTTTCTCTGCACAGACTCAGACCCTGCAGACTAAGACACAGCCTGGCTCCAGTCTGTCTCAGCTCCCAAACAGCCCTCATTGGCTGACCGAGTTGCCATGCCTATTCATTGGCTGACCTTGTTACCATGTCTCTGCCAGTTCATGAATATTCTGACACAAGTCACAAAAATGGTCACCATGGAACTGTCTTTAATATCAACGAATGACAAAATTAGACCCCTGCTTCTGACAATATTGGACTTTACAGTTATTATTGTGATTATAGATATTTGGATGAAATGTCAGGTTAAAACACAGAGCAAGCAGATGGGAGGAAAAAGCGATTATAATAGTTTATTCTCAACAAGGGAATCTATGTTGAAACAATATGATTTCAGAACTTCTGCTTTTGCAAAACCAATAAAACTAATAAAAACTTAAAATATGATACCAACAATATATTAATCTTCATCCTATTGGGTGTATTTCTAAGACTCCCTAGATCTCAAGATGAACCACAGCTTTAGCTGACATTTGGAGAACTCACACATAGACATGGTTGCTTCTTTTCCATGTAAGACCAATCCTGTGCACCCATCTATTTCAATCCATGGAAATACCTCTAACAAATCAGTTACGTTTTGGGTAAATAAACTTTGACACAGCCATTAGATTGGAGCATGTGGCTTTATAATGAAATAAGCTCACATTTCATCATCTTATATTCTGAAGGGCAGAATCAATAATTTGCGTTGTCATGAATCTGCTACGATTCGGCTGCGGCAATTCAATCTCTATAGTAGATCAACATCTTTATATTCAAAGGTTGGGGTTTTTTTGTAAAGTTTGTTTATATATTATGGTAATTGCTTGCCGTCCAATGTGGTGCAAAATAACTCCATGGTGAGAAATCACATTACGCAAGTGCATGGTGAATTGACCTAAAACAGAAATGTTGTTGTTTTGCATTCTTTATAGCTAATCCTTACAGACCATTTGAAAAAAATATATACATAGGGGGTTTGCTTGTTTGTTTAATTCCAGATGTTACCAAACCACAATCAGATATTGCAATATGTGATTCATTCTGTGGACTAAGACTTGTCCTGCAGCTATCAAGGCAGCTTTGAGGTCTAATTAAACAGCAGACATAGCAACATGGAGCACTTCCAGGACAGAAAAATCCTCTAGCCTGAGGCTGCACCTAAAGCTATCATTATTCCCCAGTTCTTAAGCCATAGGAAATGTCCTATGTCAAAGAGGTAAAACCTTCGGCAAACTAGACAGGCAACAAAGAGATCACAATGAAACAGAGGCAGAAGGTTTCCTTTCTATCAAAGATGCATCCTCGGTGATAGCTCATTTTTATAGAATTTGTACTTCTCCAAATGATTTTGTGGAAAACTAGAAAATATGGACTAGGAAAAGTAAAAAAAAATAAAAAAAATAAACTGGATCGGATCCAAACATTGCCTCTCTCTAAGTTAAAGGTAAAGGTTCCCCCACACATGCGTACTAGTCATTTCTGGCTCTAGGGGTGATGCTCATCTCCATTTCTAAGCTGAGGAGCCACACTGTCCCAAGACATCTCCATGGTCATGTGGTCGGTATGACTAAACACTGAAGTCGCACAGAACACTGTTATCTTCCCACCAAAGGTGTTCCCTATTTTTCTACTTGCATTTTTTTACATGTTTTTGAACTGCTAGGTTGGCAGAAGCTGGGACAAGTAACGGGAGCTCACCCCATTACGCAGCGCTAGGGATTTGAACCACTGAACTGCCAACCTTCTGATCGACAAGCTCAGCATCTTAGCCACTGAGCCACTGCATCTCTCTCTATCACATGCTTATCTATGCCTGTCTCTATCACATATTAATTCCCAATCTGCAAAACATTGATCACTGATCAGTAGACAAGTTCCGACTACAGTCCTGAATTTCAGACTAAATTCTAGGTCTGATATTGGTAGCCTAATGAAAAATGTTCCCAATGATGTGATTTCATTTATTTATTTATTTTATCTATTTATTTTAGTTATTTAAATGATTTATACGGTTGCCCATTTCATAACAGTGACTCTGGATGCCATTCAAAGATTAAAAACCTATGGGGGGGGGGAATCAAGTCCTCTTGTCATACATTCTTCCCACCATAATCAGGACAAAAACTAGAGTCCATGGAGTTAGTTACCTTAAGAACAACAGCAAAATGGTTTTTAAAATAAACATTTACCCAAAACCAATTTTACATATTTATTTTCCTAAGCACAATAAAGAATTATGTTGGGCTCTGAGTGTTTTGGGAGCAGCGTTATTGAATAAATACTTGAGGGGGAAAAAACATTTACAGAAATGATTTAGCAGAAGAAAAACAGTATTTCTTTAATGAAATATAAGCAACAGAAGAGTAGGAGAGACTGAAAATCACTTTTAGACAAAATGGACACCACACAACTGTAATAAATAAATAAAATGGACCACCTATAAATGACTGTGTCAATTTTCTACAAGATAATGCCTTCCTGATTTCTAAGCCCTGAAGGCTTCGCTACCAATTACAACATTATCCTCTTGGAATTCAGTCTGGGTTTTTTCTATCTTATCCAGACCCACACAGTTTTCAGACACTGAATCAAGACATTAGGGAGTACAGTGGGGGAAGAAAGGAACTAAAATTATATATAAAGAAGGCCAAACTAACAACAATAGGTAAAACCAACCAGAATTTACAATGAATATATTGAAGCATTTTCCTTTGAAATTAACCTTCAAGAGTAAAGGATGAAACAGTGAAGGAATATACCACAGATTAGCAAGTGGTAGAGCAGCCATCAAGCTTTGAAAAAGATATGCAGATGCTGTGCTGTCTCCACAAAGATGAGAACTGTGCAAGCCATGATATTCCTTGTGACACTCTATGGCTGTGATGGCGAACATATGGCACGCATGCCACAGGTGGCACACAGAGCCATATCTGTGGGCACGCATGCATTGCCCTAGCTCAGCTCCAGCGCACATGTGTGTGCCAGCCAGCTAATTTTCTGGCCTTCTGGGCCCACCGGAAGTCAGGAAACAGGCCATTTCCAGCCTTTGGAGAGCCTCTGGGGGGCTGGGGAAGGCCGTTTTCACCCTCCTCAGGTTCCAAGAAAGCCTCTGGAGCCTGGGGAAGGTGAAAAACAGGCCTACTGGGCCCACTGTGCCATCTTGTGCCAAAAGCAGGGGGAGGGGGGGGGGGGGTCACACTCATAGGCACAGGGAGTGGGGCATATTGAATTATGGGTGTGGGCACACATGTGCGCGACCTCCCCCCCGCACTCCCCCTGCTTTTGGCACGCAATGGCAAAAAGGTTAGCCATCACTGCTCTATGGCAATTAAAGTTGAACACTGAAGAGCCAGGGTAGGGAGGCTATTGATTATTTTGACTGTTGCTGTTGGGAAAGACTCTTGAAAACACCATGGACAGCTAAGAAAACAAATAAATGGATCATTGAACAAATCACTGCAGATTCCTACTTGAGGCATAAAGAAACAGGCTCAAGTTATCCTTCTTCAGAACCATTATGTGGCTCAGTTGTCAGCTGGTTCACATTCAAAGGAACAGAGCTTCTACAGGCAACAGATTCAGTAGGAAAAACAAGAGATCTGATCAATTTTTCCCAATAAGGGAAACCGGATTAATAGTGGTTCTTAAATAGAGCCCATGTCAATGAATCCAGCTATTATTATTATTTATTAAATTTGTTTGCCATGTATCTCACTGCAAGTTAACTTTGAGCAGCTTACAACATTGAAAACAATAAATAATGTACAGGGAAGGGGAGATCTTCTATTGGTCCATCAACCTCCTCCAGTGTGATATTCCGCCATTGGGACTACAGGCTAACAGGCAGAGCCAGATCTTCAAGCTCTTGTGGAAGGTCAGGAGGGTGGGAACCAGTGGTGGGTTGCTAAAGAACCGGTAGTAAAACTGTTGGGAAACTCCGCCCACTGACCCCGACGTCATCAATATTCTTCTGCACATGCACAGAAGAGCGCGCATGCGACCCCCTAGGAAACTGGTAGTAAAGGTAAGTAGAACTCATCCCTGGTGGGAACCAATCTCACCTTAGAGGGCAAGCTGTTCCAAAGGGCCAGAGCCATGGTAGAAAATGCTCGTCTCCTAGACTTGCCTATCAGAATTCCCTGATTGACGGGGTTCACACTAATGAAGGAGACATACCAAATTTCATGATTCTGCTTTCTATGGCATGTATCAGTGTTGGGAGGTCTTTCCAGCTCTGGTTCCTCATTTTTATGGAGAGGGCACGGTTGTTCCAGGTGATTGCAGGTGGATCATCCTCAGATATTTGAATGCTTGTAGCTTTTTCAGGCTGAGGTCCAACTGGTTCTCCCAGATTCCCCGTCGTACGGCTCTAAGTCAAAGTTGGCCATGACACACAAATTCTTCTTTATATAATGCAGAATTAAGTTGTGATCATAACCATCTATTTAGATGGTTTTAAAAGGAGACAAATACATTCATGGAGAACTAAGCTATAAATTGCTAGTAATCTGCTGCCTTCTGAATTACAGACAACAGACTCCCACCTGCTAGGAATCATAAGAAGAAGGCCTTGCATCAGAGCTTCCTAGCCTTGTGTGTCAGGTTCCTGATAAGGAATGTTATAGCTGGGCCACTGAACTGAATTCAGAAGGGCTGTTGTTCTGTTCTGTTCATTATGCTTTATAATTTTTCAGTTTTGCATGATCTCTAGCAATTTAAGATTGTTTAAATAAATGAAATGCATTCAAACACTCTCTTTACTACATCTAAGTATTCTGAATTTTCAGTACCTGTACATTCCAAGTCTAAAGCACACTCCATAGAAAGAAGAATCTTGATACAATCCTTTGGTGCAATTATATCACAATTTATGTTATACAGGGTTCTATCAATATGCACATATGAATTAAAGAAAAACAAGCAGGGAAGCAGGACAAATAGGTAGCCTGAAGCAAATGAAAGCAGTGATGCATTCAAAAATACAGATAATAAAATCATTCTTAAAGTAAATCTAAGACTACCGTGTTTTCCCGAAAATAAGAACCTGTCTTATATTTTTTTGAACCCTGAAATAAGCGCTTGGCCTTATTGCCATGCGCTCAAAAGCCTGGTTGGGCTTATTATCCGGGGATGTCTTGTTTTGGGGAAAACAGTGTAAGCAAATATTTGAAATGACAATAGAAGAACCTGGATGGATTTGCTTATCACCTTATGGATATTCTATACCTTGAAATTGAAGGTATCATGAATTGGGCAGCCATGACTCAAACCCAACCTTAGCAATGATCCTTATACTTTATCCTATATTCAGTGTAGCTGTTGTCAAAATTGCAGTGGGATATAGAAACCAGAGCAGCTTTAACTTCTGTCCTATAAGCCACTCCATGTACAGTATACTTTAATAAGATTACCGCATAATATCCATACCTTGCTTTCCCGATCAGTAAGCACCTTTGCAGCACCTGAAAAAAGCACCCTATGCTTTATACATAAAAGCAGAATTACAGATGGAAGCATATCATTGTGACAAGCATCAGTTATGAAAAACAGCAACAAAACTAAAGGTCTGTATGGAAACATTTTCTATTTCCACCAGAAGGCTAGCAAAAGGGAATCTTTTGACTCTGAGAAAGAAAGATGTATAGTTGCCTGGGCAGTATCACCAAGAAAATAGACACTCAATCAGTGTCACCTCTCTCTCCTACTCTTTCTCTCTCTCTTATTTGCACTTAATCGTTCACATTCACTGGGCTTCTGAGGAAAAATCCTAAGGCCCAACCAGTTTAATATGAGACAGCTCAGGCAGAGGAGATCCCAGATTGTTAGAACTTCAAAACATCTGCTAGGTTTTCAAGCCAAGGCAGACAGTGGTATAAAATGGAAGTTTATAGATAATAAAATACATAAACACCCCCATTCCATTTAGCGGGAATAGATAAATATAGTGAGCCTTCAGCAGAAGTCAACTACTTTGTCAGCCTAAGAAGAAAATAAATAGTCCTTTGCAATTGGATGAGGCATCTTATTTGTGGTAAATATTCATCCGACTAGAGCAAAGACATATCTTATGCAGCAAGAGTGGCTGTGTGCAAGTCTTTTGCATTGTGCCTGCAAATATTGTCACTATTTTTTGTTGCCACAGGCAAACACTCCATGCTAGATGATGTGCAAGAGGTCGGGAAGATAATGAGGGTCACCTTTACAAAGGACTGCAATTTTCTTTTTTTAGGGAAAAAAAATGGATTCATAAAGAGCTACTATGCCTTTGGAGACACAAGGAGGGCAAAATGAGATGAAATCTTTCAGTGAGAACGAACCCCAGAGCAATAAGAGACAGGCATTCTATCTATTTCATTGCAATCACAACACTTCGGTGATTACACCGAAGGAGTACAAGATGCGCAGAGGCAAAGAAGGGAGAAGCAGAAGCTTCATACAATGTCAGCATTTAATTTTGCCCCCTTCAGAATATAATTAGAAACTGCATTTCCCATATTCTGAATGAAAACTGCATGAAAACGGTAAAGAATCTCTTCCCCCTGCCCCTGCCAGGAGGTGACAAGGAAGAAGATTATTTCTGGTTCATGGCAAGGAAAGTCCCCCTAGTTTATGGCTTTGTTTGCAGTACACAACTAAGTGCAAGCACTCTATTTGTATACTAATTATGTGCAAATAAATGCCTGTTATTTATCTCCGGTAGGCTATCTACTTATTTTAACTAAGGCCTGGAAATGACTCTATTAACAAAACGATTTACTTCCTCTTTAAAATATTATTTAACTAAGTGATGTTTTCTTTGGTTTTCCAGTGAAGTTTTTTTTTTAAAAGCACCAGTGATTAATCATTTTGCACTCAGATTAGCCAGCGGAGAAAGCTGGAATCCAGGCAGGAGAGAGTTGAGGATTCTGAATAGTTGTCAAACAGGTGTTGTTTTGAGTAGGACAATGCTTTGGAATTAAGAGGATGCAAACAAAAAGAAGAATACCTGTGGGAACATCCACCATAGGGAGCCATCATCTTTGTCCTGATCTTCTTGGAAATATTCTGGTTCCAGGAGTATGAGGAGCAGTTGTTGTATTTCTTAGCTTTTGTCCTGTGCGACTGTAGAATCTGCTTCTGTTTGCATTGTGCTCACTAGTTCTTACAGCATCTCACTTTGTGCATGAGCTGATGAAGGATTTTGTTTTTCAGCCAGCTGGCTATAGAATCGGAAGTGGATTAGTCTGAGAGAGAGACTGGTCCAAGGTCTCTAATTGGCTTCCAGGCTTAAGGGAAACTAGAACTCGGGTCTTCCTGCATCTTGATCGCTAGATGACATTGATTCTCAAAAATATGTGGGGTGTGTGTACATATTTCAATGGTAAATGCATTTCTCATTCATTGTGTAGAAAGTTAGCACCCATCCCTCTCCTAGAAGAATGAAATATATTAGGAAATATTAAAAAGACAGCATATTACATTTCCCCTAAAAGACGTCCCAGGGTGATGGGATTAAGACATGACCCTCCAGGACATAATGGGATTATCTAGCAGCAGGGCTCACTGCATTACAAAATCACCTGAGGGACATTGCATCAGCCCAAGGTTCAACCAAACTTGATTCAGACAAACATGACTCCACATGGTCCCATGGGAGTCTGACTACAGCCAATAGAATACATGCTCTTGCCACAGGAACAGGAAGCTCAAAGGCAAGGGCCAAGAGATGGTATAAATAACCCTCACTCTCCACTCCATGTGGTCAGCTACCCAGAATCACATGTGCTTGGTGGTTCTGCTCCATTAAATCATCTTTCCAATCAGCCTCCATGTTTCCAGTATCTTTCTCCCTACTTGGAACTGAACCAGATGGATATTTCTTCCGTCAATTGACACAAACACTGAATATGAAGTGCACCACAAGTTGACAAGACAATGTAGTTCCCTTTTCATTCTTTCCCTCATTCTCAATGATAGACAGGAAACCCAGATGACAAACACTCTAGCACAGAAATGCATTCAAGACAGAGATTAGAAAGTACACTCTTAGCAAATTATTTTGACTTGAAAATATTCATTGGTATCAATACATCTTTAAATTTCCAGTGGATTATGAAGACTGGTTTAGGTAAGTAATATTTAGAAATGTGTGTATGTGCGCACACATGTGTGTGCATGTGCCTTTGAATCACTGTTGGCTATTGGTGATTGCCTAAATAAGTCTCTGAGGTTTTCTTGGTAAGAGATCCAAAGTGGATTACCACTGCTTTCTTCCTAGGGTTGACAAACAGTGATTGGTCCAGGGTTACCCATTTGGCTTCATGCCTAAGACAAGACTAGAACTCATGGTCTTTTGATTTCTAGGATTTTGTCTTTGACCTATGTGCCAAACTGGCTCTCATTTAGCAATTAGCTGTGCTTTAATATGAAAATCTCCATAAAGGAAAGCAAGACAAAAGGTTCCATATAAGCATTTTGGGCTGAAATGTTTGGAAAGTTTTCCAAACTCACAATCCATTAGCCCAGGGGGTCAAACCCATTGTCATGGCCGCGTCACGTGACATATTACCATTTCCCCCCCCCTTTGCTAAACCAGGTGTGGGCGTGGCCGGCGCGTGATGAATCCAGCCCACGGGTCGCAAGTTTGACACCCCTGCACTAGCCTTTTGAGGTACTCAGGACAACAAGCACAACTATAAGTACTAACTTAATGTATGGTTATATTAATAGGATTTTACAAGACTAAAACTAATTCTCCCCTTCTTTCTTTTTATGCTCTGGAAAACTAGGGAGGGTCCCTCCTTAAAGTCAGTGACACTTCAATACTCTCTTGCCTCACTTGAAAACATCTGCTGTATAATTAACCAATGTTGGACCACAATGCCCTGAATGACTCATTAGCAGGAAATTCCAGCTATTGTGGCCCAATGTAGCTGGACAGCATTGACAAGGGAGCTCAAACATGCTACTTTCCTCACCGAGCAGATGGAATTAAAAGAGGAATGAGCTATTACTCTAGACCTGGACAGTTAGTAATATGGCTCCACAAGATTGCAAATTTTTGACATTATTATGTGATTAATACAATATTATATATATGTGGTCCAAGACAATTCCTCTTTACTCAATGCAGCCCAGACAAGCCAAAAGGTTGGACACATATGTTCTAGGTTCATGCATCATATCAGGCACCCCACCACCAACTTCGGGAAATGAATTCCCCTCCCCCAAAGCTTAAAGTCTTTTAAGCAGAAACTAATCAGGATCATGAACTCTAATTTAAATGCAATAAAATCTGCTTCCGGAAAGTTTCCTCCTTTTCCCTGCCAGAAACAAAATGCCATTTACAGCAGATTATGCAACACACAAGATGTTCAAACATGTGTCTGCCAGAACATTCCTTTCCCCTCCCATCCAGATTTATTTTCTCTCTTTTTCAGAAAAGAATATTTGTCAGGTTATTGGACTTTTGTATTAAGCAAATGATTTAAAAAACATGCTTAGATTTGCTCTTTCTGTACACACAAACACACACACACACACACACATCACAGCTTCTCTCAGGATCTCAGCAAGAGAAATCTGGATTCAGTGATGTGAGGAAATCCCCACGTATGTACGATTGTATGTACGATTGTATGCATGTGTCTACTCTAAACATAGTTTTTGAATCAGAAACTTAAAATATGAGTTTCATCATTCTAACTATTGGGCCCTATAAGACATTTGAATATAAGCAGGTACCTATTGAATTTTCTCCTCCTTAATTATATTGTATTCCTCATTTGTAGTCACACCATTCCTTTTCAAAAGCCACATGAGCTTTTTTGTAGGAGATGACTAGGGTAAGCCTCAGGGAGGAGTCAAATGTGTCATCAGTCTTGAATCCCTTCATGTCCACAAGAGATCTAAGGCCAGCCTATCTTGAATTCTATTGACTCTTATCTATCACCAATTTGCTTTGACCATTAGTTCAGTTTCTTGTAGAGAACATTAGCATACAATAAACTTATATATTCATTTAAATTGCCTAGATTCTTGATTTCTTGTGCCGGACACATTTAAAACCCAAATCTGATCTTGGAATCCCACTTTCTCCATGCATCATGAATCAGGTAGTTATATCTATGTACTTATTATTGATTGAAACATATTAACCTTGCTTCTTTTTTTAAAAAAAAAATCTGGAAGCAGTTACAACAATCAGTGCCATCAACTCTTGTTTTCATCATTCAGAGGTTTTAAAAGAACATACCCTTTTAAGAGTACAGCAATTGACGTTACGTACTGAATGCTAGTTTTTTTCCTTTCCTTTTTTTTTTAAAAAAAGGCCCTCATGTTTTGAACTGTAATCCACGCTTATTTTGAGGATAGAAAACTTAGATAGTTGATAGATAGAATAATGTGATATCATGTTTTTATATTTTATTCTATGTATTTATCTATCTATCTAGTAATGTTTATTTTGTGTTATATGCTTGATTAGTATGCTAATCCTTGCAATAGCATTCTGTCCCGATAAAACGTTACATAGTATGTTTGCTTTTAAAAACAAAATCTCTTAAAACTGCACCTAACCGTGTATAAACAGTGTACTTTTCAAATCATTAAATAAGTTTTTAAAAATCAGGAAATCGTCTCTTAAAGCTGATGGCAAAGGCAATTATTTTGGCAGTAATATCAGGTATCTGCCATACAGATAATGTAAATATATGATTTATTTAAATTATTGCTCTCTTATTGTTCTAGCATGCCCACAAACTGGTTTACATAAAAGGGAGGAGAAAGAACTAACAACTAACAAGATTTAAAAACAATCAAAATAGAATTTTTAAAAAAGGATTTCAGTCAGTTAGAAAATTTGCTGTATGGATTCCAAGTTTCAGAACTAAGACAGACAAGCCAAGCTCAATTTTTACCTTCCACACAGAAAACTGTTGGCTTGAATGAGGAGGAAATTGTGATGCCCTCCCTGGAATGCACCTTAAACTGCATATCATCACCTTGTGGCGAACTTGTCTTGCTTCTGTGCATTGATAGCTATGCTGCCAGTGAATCTCTCAAGGAAGAATTAACCACATTTTCAGAAACGTCTTGTAACTATTGGAGATCGAAAGGGATGTGCCAATGTGCCATCTAGTAGCCATGCTGAATTCAGAGGACTGAGCTAGTCAACATTAGAGGAAAAGGGCCTACAAATAATTCCTTAATCAAAAGAAGAATGGTTTTATTGGTTGGGTTCACCAGACAAACTTCTTCCTGCTTAACAAAGTCACCATTTACTCACTTAACCCAACATTCTAGTATCTCCTGAGATGCTGAAGCATAAACTAATTACCTAAACTGGGGTTTATACAACATGGTAGGCAAAAATGTGATTGGCTCATTTATGGATCAGTGTGTCATGTGAATGCAAGCATAGTGTTATGTCTGTAAGAGCTTGCTTCTAATTGGGTGAACAATTGGTGAGTGTAGTAGGATCTGCTCTGCTGAACAGAGATAATTGGATCATTGATATCAAAGGAATGGTCTGTAAAATATGTGGCTACCAGGCTTAAAGTTAACACTTTTTAATGGCTGCTTTCAGTATGGATAACTGCTATACTTCTAAAGGACCTGAGATTTTCCAAAGGCCACATGAAGCCTTTTAAAGTTTCATACATTTAATTGACTCTCTGGTCAATTGTTCTGTTAAGAGACACATCTGTCAGGTGTCAGCTTGTAAGATGAGATCTTAAAAATATTGACAATTTCCCAAAACAGGTTAAAATGTTGGTTGACTTTTGAAAAGCATATTGAAGCATGAAGCCAAAACAAAGCAGAATATGAGGGAAGATTCCTTCATTTAGCCTTGGGCTCTTTGATTATTTGCATTACTGAATTACATTATGAAAATCAGAACAAAAAGCATTTTCATCTGATGAACACTGATTTTATTTAGCTTTTTGGAGGTTTAATCCAATCTATGAACTTCTACATGCAAATCCCAGTTCTGACATAGTTTTTATTTTTTTGCAATGTGCTCTAAACATCCTAAGTAAAAGAAATACATAAAAATGGGGCACATTTTTATGAGCTTAATAGTTTGGACCTTTATACTGCATTTTCTTATATATGCCATGATTTTCAATTTAGGCTATTAAAAAATCCCTATTCTTATAAGTTCTACTGAATGCAATCAGATCTACCACCTTAACTTTAAAATCTGTTAGCTAGAAAGGGTAAAGATCAGGTAAAGCTATTCTTTCATAACCAGAACAAGTTAGCACAAAAGTGGTGTGTCCTGGCAAGTTGCATAGACAAAAAGGCATAAATGTAGGTTTAAATTTGTACAAAATGTAGAATAGAATAACAAAGTTGGAAGGGAACTTGTAGGTCATCTAGTCCAACCCCCCAGCCCAAGCAGGAGACCCTACACCATTTCTAACAGATGGCAGTCCAGTCCCTTCTTGAAAGCTTCCAGTGATGAACTCACACAACTTTGAAGGCAAGCTGTTACATTGGTTGATTGTTCTCACTGTCAGAAAATTTCTCCTTATTTCTAGGTTGAATGAGGAAAGCTTCTTTATTCCACCAAAAAGTTCCAGGATCAGTTGTTTTAGCCACATCAGTGTGCAACTAATTCTTGCACTGATTTTAAAAGAAAGAAATTTCAAATCATAAACACTAGGTGGGCTTAAAAGCTAGCAAGGGTGCTTTTCCCATCTCTGATTAAAGCCAGCATGACGTAAGATTAAGCAGCAGGTTATCTGCCGCTACATTTCCCTTAGGCATATTTAGGTTTATTTGTACAACACACTTAGGCATGATTATCTTAACCATGTTTCGTGGAATTAACAATTTTTATAACTTCACACAACACATTAATCTCACAAGTTAAGTTTGCACAAGGTGCTATTCTAAAATGTGTTTGGCTAGTTTATGATACATATGAGCACTTCATATGATGTTACTTGGTTGGGTAATGAAATGTCTTACAAGCAAACAATCAGCTCAGAGAGCACAAAGGATTCCACAATTCATATGTTGCATGAATCTATTTATTCATTAAATTTATATGCCACCCATCTCACCTAGCAGCAGCTTAAAATAAAGTAAAAGCAACAGTATGTTTTGTATTGTTAAAATATTATAATCAATATTAACACTGAAAATTTAAAAAGTGGCTAAGGAAGGGAATAAGATACAAATGGGGTTGAGGTCAGTGGTTTCAATTTTTTTTACTACCAGATCTGTGGGCATGGCTTGGTGGGCGTGGCTTGGTGGGCGTAGCAGGGGAAGGATACTGTAAAATCTCCATTCCCTTCCCAATCCAGGGGGAGGTTACTGCAAAATCCCCATTTCCTCTTGATCAACTGGGACTCAGGAGGCAGAGAATAGATGGGGGTAGGCCCAGTCAGATTTTTACTACTGGTTCTCCGAACTACTCAAAATTTTGACTACCGGTTCTCCAGAACTGGTCAGAACCTTCTGAAACCCACCTCTGATTGAGGAAAAATCTTCTCTCTGTTCATTAAGCATATCCAGTATGAAATGCTCCCATCAGGGCTCCAGGCCAATTGGCAGAGCCACGTTTTAAGAAGGTCCAGGAGGGGGACAATGTTCCAGAGGGCAGGAGCCACAGCAGAAAAGGCTCTTTTCCTGAATTTTGCAAGCTAGAATTTCTTGACCAATGGGATCTGCAGCATGCCCCCTCTGCTAACAAGAGTGGGGCGGGCCAATCCCATTAGGGTGAGACAATTCCTCAAGTAACCTGGACCTATGCCATAAAGGGTTTTCAAGGTAATAACCAACACTCTGAATTGGACTTGGAAGCAAACTGGCAACCACACCACACACAACAGTGGTGTCACATGGGCCATCCTAGGGGCCCAAGAACTATCTGAATCCAGCCTTAGTGAGTTTATTACTGAAAAGTCAATTTGTATATGACTGAGCTGTTTGTGTGAAAGAGAAAATATAAACGACAAACAACAAAATTTATCATGTCCTTGGAATCTATTTTGTTAACTGAGACTGAACCCAAGCTCAAAAGTTGTTTGTTTGCAATTTAGATCTGTTTGAGCTATTCATTACAACCAGAGAAGATTAATTTTCTGAGATAATTGTAGACAACCTGTCAATTGTTTCTGCATCAATGGGTTAGCATTCAATTTAGGAGGGAAACATCAATCAGACCGGGAATATCATAGATAACTCATGACATCAGCTCAGCTCAATTGTCTTTTAGTCTCTAAACCACATCAGAACAGTTCTTAAGGTCTTCCACAATGGACATATAACCATGGAACAGTAGAATGGCTCAACAGCTAGACAGAAAATTTTTTTTATCTTTATAATCAGGGAGGAGATTTAGCAGTAACCTCTCAACAGTCATATACTTATAGGTATGGGGAAAGATTCAGGGTAAATAGAAGAGGACACTCAATCTTAGATATTAGTACTTTTTAGAATGTTCCTACAGATCTCCAAAAGAACATGTGCACAAAAATATTGTTCTAGTAGAACAAGTACCTAAAAGCATTAAAAATACCCTAGGAGTTTGTTTCATTCAACTTTGACCTACCTGGAGGCCAAATATGTTAGTTTCCATGAGATTAGGAGGCCCAGCAATCATTGTTACACTGTGATGGCAGCAATGTTCTGCTATGCCCTGTCCAGGCAGTATAATCGGCTCTTGCTTTCTAAGTTAAGCTTCAGAAAATCAATAAAATCAAACTAATTTAAAAGGGGTTTTGCTTTATAGATGTCACCCTCTATTTTTATTGCTTCTTGGTTAGTTGTGTTATAATTTTAGCTGTGCTTTAATTTGTGAGGGGACTGCTTTTTGTTTATTGCCAAGTAAATAAGGGATACATTCATTTTTCAATTAATAGTAATAACATTGTGTTTTGTAAGATTTAAGATGTGTTGCTATTGATTAATCCATTTTAATGGGGGCTGGTCAGCCACAGCCTGAAGATGGACTCTCCACACTCTGTTTCATCCTGTGAAATTTCAACAGCAATCCCAGAGCCTCCTGTTCCATCCCATGCAAAAAGATTAAAAAAAATTGATCCTATGAAGCACTTATTCACTCTAATTTTCTAAATCTGAAATATTAAGGCTATTGGCAGTTTTGACCTTCCATTTGTATTATTTTAGCATTTCAAGGATATTTCTATTCTTCCGTATTTTAATTTATTTTTCAATTTGGTGTTCAGTATTACCAAACATGGTGTGACATGGTGGCTCAGTGGTTAAGGTACTGGGCTTGTCAGCTGGAAAACTGGCAATCCAGCTTTGAGACCCAAGCCCACACGATGGGATGAGCTCCTGTTCTCACTCCAGCTCGTGCCAGCTTAACAGTTCGAAAGCATGCAAATGCGAGTAGATAAATAGGTACCACTTTGGTGGGAAGGTAACAGTGCTCTGTGAGGTCAAGCTGGCCACATGAGCACAGAAATGTCTTTAGATAGCACTGGCTTATTAGCAGTGGTGGGATTCTACCAATTCAGACCGGTTCAGGCGAACTGTTAGGTCTGACTTTCAGCAGTGAGCAAACCAGTTTGTTCTGATTTTGAAGTGGGCCTGCTCACCTGCCCCTGCATTATATCCATCTATATTTCAATTTCTGAAGCCCAGATGATCAGCATGGCAGAGTGGATTGCTGCGCCTCAGCTGTTTTCCTTACCGGCAGCAATGCGGAAGGTGAGTTTTCTCTAAAGTGTGCACGCGCGTACGGCATACGCAAAGTGCGCCCTTAGCGAACCGGTTGTTAAACCAGTAGGATCCCACCCCTGCTCAATAGCCCTTGAAATGGAGATAAGCACCTCCGCTATATTTGGCGATCACTAGCAGAGTGTAATCCACAGGGATTCCTTTATCTTTTTTTTACTTTTACTACTAAACATGGACCAATTTATTTCATATCCTGACTTTTCATGGTATCATTTTTAAAAAGAAGATATTATAAAATATTTCATAATTCTTTATTTCACAGTTCTTCCATTGTGGTGGGAAAACATTTTAATTTCCTTCCAGATTTTTTCCCCCCTGAGCCTTCATATTTCTAGGTGCCAAAGAATAGCATTTATAAGAGAGGTCTTTGGTGCTCCTCGAGCTTGGTTGTTTTCTTGCAGACATTTCATTGCCCAAACTAGGTAATGTCATAAGTGCACTGGTGATGTTACCTAGTTTGGGTAATGAAATGTGTTCAAGAAAGCAACCAAACTCAGAGAGCCTTAAGGACCCCTCACTTCAACCCTGAGCTGCAAATATTCTCCTTTTTTAATAGCATTTACACACTTTTGTAAACTTGATCTGAATTTCAATTTCTTCAGAATGGAATGTAACTGAGATTGCACCTGAACATATTTTCATTTAGAGTTTGTAAGCACAATTCCATCCTTCTGTTGAGGAGCAGCAAAATGAAGATGAGCATCCATCAATCGTAGAATGGTATGATGGTGAATGAAAGGAGACAATGCATGTCCTATTGAAGTTCCTGTCAATGCCCATCAATGAATGGATGCCATTTCTCTCCCCAAGGCATATGGAAATAATGCTAAATCAGATACCTCTCACCTTCACTCATCCATTGCTTAGGTGTAGTTTTCATCCTGCCTTTCTCTCTCTCTCTCTCTCTCTCTCTCTCTCTCTCTCTCTCTCTCTCT
>WNWU01000001.1:15767862-15781996 GCA_012654045.1 Ptyas mucosa | reverse complement strand
TCTCTCTCTCTCTCTCTCTCTCTCTCTCTCTCTCTCTCTCTCTCTCTCTCTCTCTCCCTCCCTCCCTCCCTCCCTCCCTCCCTCCCTCCCTCTTTCTCTCTCTCTTCAATCTATATAAACACAATTCAGGACTATTTCAGCAGGGTTTTGCCTGAACCTCTAAATACATCTTCAAGTGAGATACTGGACAGCATCTTGAAGGAGAAATAAAGATTATTCATTTCATTTCTGGAAGCCAAATAACAATCCAATCTCATCTCATTTAAAATTAAGGCAGGGCAGCACTTCTCAGGAAAGGGAGAAATGGAAATGGTCGATCCCAATTAAAGAATCAGAAGATGGACATTATTCTCATATCAGGATTCTTAATAATAGTGGTCCTGCCAAAACTAGAACACACGGTTCTCCCTCAGCAGTTCATCAGCAGAATACCAAATCATCAGGAGAAACTTGTCACTTTTTGGAGCACAGAATTTTGCAGTATGATTATGCATTTTGCAGATGCACTAGCTGTTTTTCCTCTTACCAGATGATTTAGGAATTAATGCTTTGAGCAGTGAAGAGAGCTGCTCAGAGCCCCCATAGACACAATCTCTCTCCATATGTCTTCTTTTAAAACAAACTTCCCTATCACCCTTTCAGATATTTGGGACTTCAGTTCCGGTTACTCCCAGTCAGCTTCCCCAATTACAATCTAGCATCCCTGGGGGGTAACAGCTTGAAAAGAAAAATGGTTGCAGAAAGGGACTGTTGTTGAAAGCAGGGCATTGCTCTGATGGAGAACTAGAGCTAGGAAGTCTGTTTTCTGTGCTATTCTATATTCTATGATTATTCAGAGTTAGCAGCTAAATATACCTCAGCAAGACAAAACAAACAGCAGGATGCTTGCTTTGGCTGATTTTGTTTCTGAAATGCAGTCATGTTATACCTGCAGGTTTTGGTGCAGAGTAGATGGGGAGTAGAAAGAGGTATGAATATTTGTCTTAATATAAAAACTATCACCTTCTAGATGTGTCACCTGCTAGCCAATAGCATTTAGCACTTAGATTTATATACCACTTCACAGTGTTTTACAGCCCGCTCTAAATGGTTTACAGAGTCAGCATATTGTCCCCAACAATCTGGGTCCTCATTTTATCGACCTCAGAAGGATAGAAGGCTAAGTCAACCTTGAGCCTGGTGAGATTCAAACTGCCAAATTGCAGGTAGCCGGCAGTCAGAAGTAGCCTGCAGTATTGCATTCTAACACTGTGCCCACCATGGCTCTTAATGTCCCTTTCTCAACTTTTGTTCATTCATTGTGGGCTTCTGAATATTTAAATAAGAACTTTATTAGCACTTCCTTAAAATCTGTGCCAATGTTACCAAGGACAATGAATTATTAGTGGCAGGGTTGTACACATAAAGATGAAAGGTGGGGCATTTGTTGCATGTTGATATAGCATTAAAGCAATCATTTCAAAGGCTGAGCTGATTTGCTCACTTGTTGTTTCACTTTCTAGATCAGAGGTGTCAAACTCGCGGCTCACAAGCTGGATGCACCATGCGTTGGCCACACCCATGCCCGGTTTAGTGAAGGAGAAAAACATCGTAATACATCACGTGACGCTACTGTTATGACATGAGTTTGACACTCCTGTTCTAGATGATGACTACCATCCATATTAACTTCTTGTAGTATAGCTGCAGTGAGAAGCTAGGCAAGATGAAGACACAATGAGGAGATCTACTGTACCTCATTATGTCAATTTGTTATTCAGTCTTAAAGCTTCGCACATCTTCTCTACTAGATCACTTTTGTTTGTTAAATCATTGCAAAAATATGAGGAATATTAAGGATCCAAGTGTCAACAAAAAAACAAAAAAAAGGGGGGGGAACCCAACAGCCAAAAGCTCTGTTTATTCAAAAGTTGAACATGACTTGAAGAATTAAACCATTTTAATGCATTCATATATTAAGCGATTCAGTCAGAAAATGCTCTTTTCCATAGCATAGAAAGCAAACCAGGAAAGTAAGGAATAGGGACAGTATTGTGGAACATAGTATAAAAGAAAAAGATAAAAGGAAATAGTACAGTATAGATGTATGATACATCATGAATCCTGTTCATCATCCCACTTGGTCTCTCTCTGTCTCCTTCTCCCTCCCTCTCCCTCTCCCTCTTCCTCTCCCTTCCTCTCCCTTTCTCTCCTTCTCTCTATCTCTCTCTCCTCTTCTGTCCAAAATCTTACATTTGGGAGAACTGAGGGAGGAATTTTTAGCTTCAGACTACAGATGGTAGTTCAAGGACATGGATTCCCAAGTATTTTTGCTTATGGTTTAGCTATAAAGAAGTATCTTTTATGAAAATCAATACCCAAACCTTATTATTTTAGTTTTTTTATTATTTTATATGTAACTTTATTTCAGAAGTCAAGTCTGTGTAGTATCCTTTAGATCCAAATATTTCTGCTGCTCTGAATGATAATGCTAAGGTTTGATAGCCTGATAACTGATAGCACAAACTCCAACAGGGTGCATATAAGAGCATTTTTTGGCATTGGTTCCTCTGCTTCTTTCTTCTCACTGTTCCTTGTGAAATAATTGCAACGAATTCTTCTGGAGAAACCAGCAGAGGGTCTATCCTTTCATAGACCTCTTTAGGAATCTTAATGTTTAGCAGGATGCTCACTCTTGCCTTTTCCACTTTTTAACTAGAAGATCTATTTCAAGAACATATAATCTATAAAATGTGTTCCATGATGGACAGCATTCTGGTTAGTCAATCATCTGTCTGTCTGTCTGTCTATTCATCCATCTATCCATCTATCCATCTATCCATCTATCCATCCATCCATCCATCTATCTATCATCTAACTACCCTGTTTCCCCCAAAATAAGACCCAACTGGAAAATAAGTCCTAACATGATTTTTCAGGATGCTTGTAATATAAGCCCTATCCCCAAAATAAGCCCCAGTTAAGATTGTCAGCTAGATGGATGCATTTAGTACTGTATTTCCCACCAAATAAGACCTAACCAGAAAATAAGCCCTAATGCGTCTTTTGGAGCAAAAATTAATATAAGACCCGGTCTTATTTTGGGGGAAACACAGTGTATATTAGCTATCGACCTATCATCTATCTCTACCCATTGATATGGTCAATAAGTGTCATGACAGGCCAGGTCATGAAAAAAAATGGAACTTTATCATTACAGAGTATAATAACGTAATCTTGAAAGCCTGGCCATTTCCTTTTCTTTACAGTTATACCAGAGACAGCTATGATGGAGCAATCTTGAATTTCTCTCTCACCTCCTTCTGCCTTGCAGGCTAAGATGACATTTTTTATAAACACTGCTGATTATCTTCTTCAAGGCTATCTTTGTACTCCTCTATCACTTTTCCCTTGTTCTCTCCCTCTTCTTCTTTCTTTCTCTCCCAGTGAAAGCAGACTGGCTCTCAGTAAGAGCTAGTGAGTTGAATGGAAGTTGTTGGGTCCCCTCCAAAATACTTCTTCTGCCTATAAATCCTGAAGGTTTTCTATGGAGATGTGGACTGTCTGTCCAGCAACCTTGCTTCTACTATTTCTACTCCTTTTCTTGCACCGTTTGCTGCTTCCATTTGTCAGCTTTATGTTGCTATAAAGAATAAAGTACAACTGTTAAAAAATGCATAACAGAACACACACAGCAGTATATCTGTGCACGTGAGATACCATTTAAATGCAAAACATACAACCACCACAACAAATAAATGTAATTTGGAGACCAACATGCCACAAAAAGAGAAAGGAATAGCAATTTCCACTTTAAAAAAATTGCTAATCAATAAATTATATAAACTATAGAATTCTTAATGATGGAAATACTGACAATAATGTAAAAGATGTGGAACAAACCCCAAATTTGACCAAAATCTTAAGATCAAAATTGGAGTAGGAAGGAAGGGCAATGGTATTATGCTTGAGTTGTAAAAGTAGCAGGACAAAGTAGCAAGCAATCAGATCAGTAACTTAACTTCTAGAGGAAAAGCCAGGATTAAATTAATCAATCAAAATGAAAAATAGGGTTTTAAGAAAGGACAGGGAAAGTAGGCAAAAGAGTGTCTGGAAGAATAATGATTCATTAGGAAATTAAGAAATCAGGAGGTACTCAGAACACATAGGATTATCTCATTTGCTAATTCCATCAAACCCTGTTCAAGTGAGACAAAAGTGACCGACCACTGAGAAGAGAGAACAGCAAGGTCAATGTAGCCAAGGAGCATGCTAATGTTTTTTTTTCCCTCCAGAACATTGTGTTTGGAGCTAGTAAAGTAATACTCTGTGATCAGAAAGTAAATTTACCACTGGATTCCTCATCTCTTTCTGATTTCCCCAACTCTCCATTTCGGTGTTTTGGAAAAGCAAAAATAAGATAGCATGTCTGTGCAAAATTTTTGCAATCTGTCTCCCTTCCTGCAACCCTCCCCACAACCTCAAAACACTGATATCTTTACAGATTCCAGATCCAGAGAGTTACAGGATTTCTTTATAATATAAAGAAGACTCCTTTCTACTTTATAACTCTTTATGGCAATAAATAAGTTTTTCAAAGTTTCTTTTATTTGTTTGGTTTAGAAGGGAAAGGATGCTTGCCCTTCAGTTCTAAAAATGCCTATAATGTTGCCAATCTATCAAGTCATGCAAGAGTCTATTACAACTTGAAGCTCATATCAAGCTGATTTATACTGACATTAAAATGCAGGGAAATCTGTTCACAGACCACTTTTTCTGAACATGTTATTCCATTCATTTCAGTAAGTGGCATTATTGATCTAAAATTGACAGAAGACAAGAAGATATGCAACATAGTAATAAAGATAATGCATACATTCTTCATCTGACCTGAAAATGCTTTAAAACATTTCGTAGAGTATTCTATTTTTTCCTGGAGGATCTGTTAGGACAGTGATGGGGTGAATGTTTAGGGCTTAGCTGGTTTAAAATTTGGTAAATGCCAAACTTGACTTTGCTGGTTTGTCTCTCTTTCTTGCTCTCTCTCTCTCACACACACACTGAACAAAAGCAATGCAATTTTCTATTCCCCACCCCCACCCAATGATCTAGGCCATCCTGAACAGCCTCTAAGGCTGGGTCTCAAGTGGGCTTCAACTTCACCCCTAGTACCACCATTGCTATTAAAATGGCGACCTTGTACTGTTTCCCAAAGGAATGTCACAATGGCTCCCACAACCTAATGCTGCCCAGGATCTGCCATATACCACTTACTTCAGGCAATATTTTCTTACTGTTGATGAGTCCCTGCAGCATACTTGAGACTCCTCTGGGTCACATAAAGCCTTTGTTTTGAAGTGGCTTCAGAGAATGCTCTTCTGCAGCCTCCAAAAACCACACAAAAGCATACCCCCTCATGCAATTTTCAAAGGGTCCAGAAGCTGTGTGAAAGCATGACTCTCTCACGTAGCTCTGCAACCTCCAAAAATTTGAATTCCTCCATACTATTTGAGGGACAATGAAACTAGGTGGATAATTTCCCTTATTGCTTTTTTAAGGAGAGAAAAATACAATTTTAAGAAACTAACATAGGTATAATAGTTTCTTAGTGTACTAGTTCATCCTTTCGGCTTGTTTCCTGTAGGGACAATCATATCCATAACTGTACTAGAAGCCTGGCTGTGGTATTTCACCCTTTACAATATCCTAAGTATAATCCTAAAACAATATGTGCTTTCTTGAGATGAGAAATTACTTTGCTGGGAACATGTGGTAGACAAATATAAATAAAATAAAATATCAGAAATATTCACAGACAAATAGTTTCAAGAATATCTGTCTCAAGTCTCATAAATGCATTAATTCATTGTGGGTAAATGCACTAATGCTTTTTACTTGCAGGACACTTTGATGATAAAGATGGAATGTCAATCCAAGCCAAAGATGCCATTAAACTGGTTCAGTCCATTTTATTAAAAAAGTGGTTCATCAACTGTTCCATGTGTTATGACTAAGAAGAAAGCTCACATTGTTATGATATGGCTCAATATATTTTCTTGAAATGATGCCATTTTTTAAAGATGAATTGGTTTGTCTTGATTATTAGTTGCTTTGATGTTTTTCACACTAAAGGCTAATATCATAAATTATTATCAGAACCATTTGTTGCCTAGTTTAGATAACAACCCTGAGCTGAACTATATTCAGAACAGAAGAAATGCTCTTGTAGTTTTTATGAATTAATGTTTTTGGATTTGCTCACTTTGTGAAACATCAGAAGTGGATTCAAAAGGTTGTGAAAATCAACATTTTTATTTTGAGATCTTTCATTTGGAATTTATGTCACAACCATTTTCTATCAACCTCCTTTTTACATGTAATGTGAAGCCCAACTCACACATAGAGTTAGGTTTGCAGGCATTTACTGCTGTTATCTAATTAAAATACTCCAAATTATGCTTCATCAAAATTATTTAAATGCTACTGAAAAAGCCTTGAATGACACGAATTCATTGCTACCTTTTGATCCCCAACTTGTGTAGATAGAGAGACTTTTGGCCAAATTGTTAGAAAATCCAATTGTGGGCTAAAAGGGGTACCAAGCTTACATATAATGATCATGTCCTAATTACTGTGCATAGGTATCAATTTATATATAATTACCACACTTGAATTAAAAGTACTCCACAGGAATGCTCAGTCATTAGACTGTAATTACAGGCTTTTTATTTTTCTGTGTTTTTATTTGTTGAGTTGTTTATTGTTCTTTTTTATATATGTGTGATGAGTTGTTCATTTTAATTTTATATAGGTTTGTTTGAAAATGGACAGTTTTTCAAGTCATTTGTATTTAATCTGTATCTATTAGTGTGAAATGAGTTGGTTTCAATTAAGTGCCTTATAGATAGAACAAAATTCCTGCTTGCAGAAAGCTTATGATCCCACCAGATTGGCAGCCTTGACAGCTACAGATGGCGAGCAAATCAACTATGATCACCAGCAGAATAAAGTTGGACCCACTTATGTTTTGATTATTTAAGTTCTGATCTCACACATACTGAGTGACACAGATACACACGCACAGCAGATATGGAGGGGTAGTGGTGGTGTGTCTTTGAGACAGTTTTTGACTCTTTGAGACTGCTTGAACCAGTCCCAGCAGTTTTCTAAGATAGGATTAGGGTTAGGGTTAGGGCTAAGATATACTACTATCTTAGTAGTACTACTACCTACTATCTGGAATGAGCTCCCCCCGGAGATATGGAGGATCCCGGATCTGCGCACCTTCCGCAGCGCCCTAAAGACCTTTTTATTTCACCAGGCGGGCCTGACCTAACTTCTCCCTCTTTTAAATAATTTTAAATAGTTTTAATATCTTAATATTTTTTAATATTTCTATACTTAAATTTAATATTTGGTTTTAAATTGATTGGGGTTTTAAACTGTCTGTCTGGACCAAACTATTCATTTCAATTTATTTCTATTTTAAATTTTGTATGTATGTATTTTATTGCCGGCTGTTCACTGCCCTGAGTCCTTCGGGAGTAGGGCGGTATATAAATCAAATAAATAAATAAATAAATAAAAATAAGCAAGAAGTAATTTGTCATTGCCTCTTCCTTGAGCTTTTCTTCCTTGAGAAAAATGATTGGCTCAAGGTCATCCAGTTGGTTTGTGCCTAAGATGGAACTAGAAGTCATGGTCTTTTGGTGTCTAGTCTGGTGCCTTAAGCACTACACCAAACTGGCTTTGCAGACATGGAGGAGAGACTCAAACATCAGTTTTCTGTCTGTGGGGAAGAGCAGGTAATGTGGATGACCTCCAGGGAGAAGCAGCAAAAAGGCAGCCAGCTAAAATAGTCTTTTATCAAATCAAGCAGTCTTTTGGTTTCCCAGTCTCCCAGTCTATCCTGAACTCCAGACTCATCTCTGATGCACTCTAAAGCACATCTACTTTTATCATAGGGATGAGCTAAGTATGGTGAAGAAATTAATAAAAGCATGGTGGTAATCACCAAGAATAAAGGAATTCTATTAGTGAATGATCAAGTGAATGTTTCTTGCTTGCTCTATTTTACTTCTTTACCTGACAGCCCTGATTTTGATATTTCCAACTCAAGCTGCTGCTGCAAATGGGTAGGATGTCATCCTGTCAGTGTTGTGGCCACCCGTACAAAGCCAGGAAAAACACAAAAGCAACGGAATTTAAAAGCACCCTATTTGGAATCCCCTCTTTTTTTAATTTGACAGATATAACATGTTGTATTTTCTAGAAGAGTTCACTCTACAGATCTTTCTCTTAGAAATTCATATCTGGGGGGGGGGTTTCCAGCATGTTTTGGGAAGCATATGCTGATTTAAATGTATTATTTATTTATTTAAAATATGTATAGGGTTTTAAACTAGAACTCTAGGAGATTGAATACCATAGAAAAAATAATATAAAGCAATAAATAAAAAAACCCAATAAAACCAGAAACCACAACTATATTTCCCCAATGCAACCCCAAAAACCTCTCTTCCTACTCCTACCTTACTCCATCCCAATACTTGGGGGAAAGATTTAAGGGAATGGATCTGGAGCATGCCTACTCTAATCAAATCTTGTGGGATCAGCAGATACCTTCAGGGAGAGGTGGTTCTTCAGTTGACTTTAAAACTCTTCTCTTTCTCCTTTTCCCTCCTCCTCCTGGATTTTTTTCCCCCTTACTGCCTCCTTCACTATCTAAAAATAGGGGACTTGGGGAGGGGGGAGGGAATAGCACATTGGAGACAATCATGGTGAAATGAAGAGCCAGCAAATAGACTGTCTTTTTGTAATTCCTCAGGAAGCATTACAAGGGAACTTGAGATCACCCACAAGTGCTCCATACAGTTGTTCCTCAGAAGAAGATTGCAAAATGGCAGTCTATTACAGTGGGTTTAGAACTCTGGAGACAAGGGAATAGCCACTTGTGATAAAACTGCACTTGACATCTTCAAAATGAATCCTGGCTTCACATACTTCCTTTTTAAATCACTTGGGATATTGCTTTTTAATACCTTTTCAGCAATCAGGAACCTTTGGCTCAACAAAGTGAGTTTCCTTCAATCCTTAAGAGAAAGAGATTTTAAATACAAGTTTAAGGATTTTAAAAAAAACATTCTGGAATAAACAACAAAAAGGTAATTTGCACTTTGATTTTGGAAAGTTATAAAGGTTATGGTGGTTGCTTCAACTTCTACTTTTCATTCATATGGAATTATCTGAAACTAACTGAAAGGTATACATTCTTATTTCTTGCCAAAGTGAAATAACAATTATAACTATATAATAACTATAGCAACAGTGGGTGGTTTGGTGGTTTTTTTTTTTTTTTTGCTTTTTTCATTTCAATATGTATAGAGTACAAACATTTTTTAAAATTTAATTTAATTAATTAAATTTATATGCCGCCCCTCTCCGAAGACTCAGGGCGGCTGAGTATACCTAAAACGATACCCAAGTCTAAAAATATAATGAATGTCAGTTCTTCTATACTGTCTTTATACCTATGGGAACAATTTTAAATTGCTGTCTCTTTTGCATTTTCCATCAACCACATCTGTCCACATTTTTATCTGATGCATTTTTAAAGGTTTAGATATCCTTTTTTTGCAAGTGAAAATGCCATATGGTAGATACACTTCAAAAAGTTGGTGAATTTTGGAGAAAACACTGGATTTAATTTTACAGAAATGTCACCATGACTGTAAGCATGCCGGGAGAAGCAACTTACAATGTGTACTAGTTGCATAACTTTATGTTCAGCTGCCACCATTCCCGCTAAAAACAGAATGCCCCAAAAAGAAATGGCTACAACAGTCATTTTCAGACATGCAACTTAAAGGAACTTTTCTCTAGCTGTTTATGGACCTTGGGAATCTTTAAATGCCTTGCTGAAAGAGACTTCATTTGGGTGGGCATCAGCCTCCATTCAGCCTTGCAAATCTATGCCTTTGTCAATCATAGAGAAATCAGGCAAATAAGCAAAGTTTTTTAAAAAAAGAACATTCCAATTAACAAATGAAGTGATTGATTTCATGAGATTAAGCTGCCTTAAGTGCTTTGCGGATTGTTTTGGGTGTAAAGTACCACTGTTCAGAGAAATGGAAGCATAATGAGTTCATTATGAAACATGTTAATAGAGTAACCGTAACAACATCTACCGCATTTGCTTGCTTTTATCTGCACACAAAACCTAATAAAATATCTAAATATGCCAATTTTCATGTGTCTAAATTCTCTCTTTATTTAACCCACACTAAGTAAACCCATTTGCATGGTGGTGCCAATTGCTTAAAAGCTGCTGTTTTCATGCTTCATTTATATTTCTAACCCAGTTATGGAATTCCCACTGACAATCCTGTTCAAGCAATCTTAGTGAGGTATTAAATTCATCTAGCCCTTGCATGTCCGGTGAAGATGTTTTTTGAATTTCATTACTGGCTAGAGAAGAACTTTAATTATCCCTGAAGAAATCTTAACGACTGGAATTACCTGGCAAGTGAACCGACATTAACATGAAAGGATGCTTCGGTATCTATTAGCATTCAGAAAAGACAGGCAATATTATCTGCTGAGGACAGCTGCCCAACCATGCAAAAGCATCAGAGCATTTGAGGGACAACCCATGCTAAAGATGGGCAGTACGGCTAGCTCATTGGTAGGGTTTGCATAAAGGTACAGCCAGGGTTTAATTTATTTACTTTTCATTTAGGGGCATTGTACTTTTTTTAAATGTCTCATTTTTCTCTCCAGAATAGTTAGGAGAGGAAGGCAGTGGTGGTATTCAGCCGGTTCTATCCAGTTCGAGCGAACTGGTAATGGTGGCTGCGGGAGGCTCCGCCCACCCACCTGGATGTCATGTCCCATTTTTGATGCTCTGCACATGTGCGGAAGGCCCTGCACATGTGTAGAGGTGGCATGTGCGAGCAAAAGGAGTGCATGCACGTGTGCGCTCACATTTGTGAACTGGTAGCGAAGGTAAGTGAATACCACCCCTGGAGGAAGGCCCTCATTCAGGATGTCATAATGCAACACTAATAAGAAGTGCAACGTTTGTACTCATTTTGGAAAAAGAAAATGAAAGAGCGCCCCTTTGTCTTGAAGGGGACATCAGGAAATGAGGCTGCTTCAAGATTTAGATAATTAAATGGAGTCCCCATTATAATCAATAAGACATCAGTTATATTTGACTGATGAGGAGAAGGATTTGGCTACTGAGGAGATTTATATAGAACCATCTTAAATTGTAACCAATTGACTGCATTTATCTTGAGGTGGCAAGTTGATTCCTTGTATAATAAAGCAACTAAAACTGCACTGCTTATTATTTTCATTAGCTATTATATTCTATTTAAGTCCATAGATCTTTGACTAGGTTTAACTCCCATGCTTTTAGCCTACTTACTGAAAGCACTGGTTTTATCCATGTCTTCAACATGTTGCCTTGAAAAAAAACACAAATTCCTATAGTGTAACTTAATGCAGCTGTTTTAGAATGGCAGGATGGACCAATCCCTGTACGAGTATATACATTTTAAATTAACAATAGGTTAACTCAAATTTCCATTAACAGACTGGACCAGTGAATTGAGATGTACTCCCAGATTTCCTTCAGTTTTGACACTATTCCAAAATAAAAGCAAGACTCTGAGAGGCCTGCAGGCAAAGTATTTATTCCCCACTCCATCTTTTTTTCTCATAACCTTCTATACAAAAAAAAATTTTCTTCATTAAAAATGATTTTAAAATTGCTCTGTCAAGTAAAGGAAAGTATATAAGTAAACCCAAAACATTAAAGCAACTCTTGGGGTTATATTTTATTTGCTTGACTTCATATTTCTTCATCTGATCATTTCTAATGCTTAACCTGTGGAATTCATTTCTACAATCAATCAATCAGAATAGAGATGGAAGGGACCTTTGAGGTCTTTTAGTCCAACCCTGCAATACCATTTCAGACAGGTGGCTGTCCATTCTTTTCTTAAAAATCTCCAGTGATGAAGCACCTACAACTTTTGAAGGCAAGCTGTTCCACTGATTAATTATCCTCACTTTTAGGCAATTTCTCCATAATTCAAGGTTGCTTCTCTCCTTGATTCCGGAGTTTCCATCCATTGTTTTTGTCTTGTCTTCTGGTGCTTTGGAAAATAAGTCGATCCCCTCTTCTTTGTGGCAGCCCCTCAAATTCTGGAATACTGCTATCATGACACCCGTAATCCTTCTTTCCTCTAGATTAGCCATACCCAATTCCTGCAACCGTTCTTCATACACAAGATGTGGAGATGGCTGCTAATTTAGATGGTTTTAAAAGGAAATTGGATAGATTAATGGATGACAAATCAGTGTTACCTTCATGTTACCCACACCTTGTTGAAGCTGTAGGACAATAGTGTTAAGAGATGGGTATGTCTCCATTTCCTGCTTACAAGCAGCCCAGAGAAGTCTGATTGGTCCCTGTAAGAAACCAATACCAGGGCTAGTCCTATTTTCTTATCAAATACCAAACTATGCATTATATTTTGCCTCAAAGTAGTTTTCCCCATTGCCTTTCAAGGGTTCTAAGGCAAATCATTTATTTTGTTTGTTATATACCGGCAAGCAAAACATGCTTTCTGTGCTCAGGGACACTGCTGTGGCTAGATTCAAAAGTCCAGGGTGCGCAATCCCAGAAAACTACCAGTCATCCTCTGAATGCATTCTGAAGAGTCATTTACATGGCTTATTGAGACATTGAACAGCCACTCAAGAGTGCGGAAGCAATACACCAAGGTAGGAAGGGGATTGTTAGCAAATAGATATGCAAATGCTTACATTTGCATTTAATTTGAGACTCTGTTGATTTAAAAATAAGGTTATGACTAATGCACGAGTAGGATATGAATTAATACATGATCGTCTAATATTGATTAGAAGTAGTTGATTGGCCCATTTGCACATTTGATTGGCCCATTTGCACATGGACATTGGTCCACGTACATACACACACACACACACATACACACTTCAAAATGCAGATTTCAACTTGAATTAGGAGAATATATAAGAAGTCCTAGAAATAGGTGGATCTGACTATTTCAGACCATGTAAGTTTGTTTCATTTATGAGGGAATTTTGTAGAGGAAATTTCAAACAATAACTTCAGGACTTTTTGCATATGCTGATTTACATTTTATTTTATTTTTTAAAAAAATTTAAACCTCCATTTTATTCCTTGCAAGAATTCTATGATATTTGATGGAACAGTTAATCCTATTCAGGAGAACATGCTATTAAGCTTCATTTGAACATGTTAAGTGCAACAGCAACCTTTCTAATCTGAGGGTTTACTACATAGGTTATACCCAATCACTTACATTTTTAGAATGTTATTAAAAAATCATAAACACTATCAGTAGCCATAGGTAAGAAACCTAAACAGTTTCAGAAAGAATGATCCAACAGCACTTATCGGAAAGGATTTTTCATGCCGCAGGGAAGTGTTTGTTTCTCCTTTTGCTCATTGTGTATTATTTGTTTTTCCTTGGGTAGGAATTCTGACAAATGTCCCTAAAACATTTTCAAAAGTGAAGGGTTCTGGGATCATGATAAATGGAAAACTCTCTCTCTCTCTCCCTCTCTCTCTCTCTCTCTCTCCCTCCCCCTCCCTCCCTCCCTCCCTCTCTCTCTCTCGCTCTCTCCGTGTGTGTGTATCTGTGTGTAGCTTTTTGCTAATTGGCATCAAAATCACCACAGTGCAAAAGGGATAGCAGTGTGAAAGATGTGGAACAAATAGTGATTAAAGTAGAAGGACGGGAAGAATCAACATTGCCCAAGCAAGGATCCAATACTATGCCATCGCAGAACCCACAGATTCATCCAAAGCTCTTGTCAGTCTTTTTATTTGTGGAAAAGAGAGCAAACTGAGTTCAATACACAGTTCTATGCATAGTATTTTAACATTCTTCTCCAAAGCACTATGATTGGAAAGCTCAGGCAGAAATAAGATTCCTTCCTTCCTTTTTCTTTCCTTCCTTCCTTCCCCTCCCCTTCCCCTTCCACCTCCCTCCCTCCCTCCTTTCTTTTCTTTCTTTCTTTTCCTTCCTTCCTTCCTTCCTTCCTTCCTTCCTTCCTTCCTTCCTTCCTTCCTTCC
>WNWU01000001.1:15678996-15759500 GCA_012654045.1 Ptyas mucosa | reverse complement strand
GGGCCCACCTGCAATTTCCGCTACCAAACCGGTCTGAACCTGAACCTGCTGAATACCACCTCTGGTATACAGGTTTACTGTTTAGTCATAGTCTTATAATCAGTGTTGATGTTCACTTTAGGAGTTCTGACTGAGATGGACAAATCTAATCTAGAATTCTATGGCCTAAATCAGGATTTTTCTGCACTGCAGTATTCAGCTGTGTGTTTCTCATCCAGCTTGAAATAATTCTGGCTTAGAAAATCCCTTTCCAATCTTTAATCCTTTTCTTAGCTATGGTCATAGCGATGCCTTGTCTGGACCCTGTTCTCCACAGCCACTAAGGGGTGGATTTTCCTGTTGGCACATGTGCAAAAATAGTTTAACCCCTCTCCCCAAAAGGAGAAAGGAAGAAATAAGATACCAGTTTTACCATTTGCTTCCTATCATTTAGACTAGAAGAAGACAGTTCTTGTAATTTTTGTTTTTATTTGATTTATATGCCGCCCTTATCTGGAGACTCAGGGCGGCTTACAATGCGTTAAGCAATAGCCTTCATACTTTTGTATATATTTATACAAAGTCAGCTTATTGCCCCCACATTCTGGGTCCTCATTTTACCTACCTTTGAAAGGATGGAAGGCTGAGTCAACCTTGAGCCTGGTGAGATTTGAACTTGCAGTAATTGCAGGCAGATGATGTTAATAACAGTGCTTTAGTCTGCTGCGCCACCATGGCTCTTTTTTTTTTTTACCTAGTTTAACACAAATACACACACACCTTCAAAAATATTTGGTCTATCACTACTATCCTATCATTTAACTATTTTTTAAAGAAATCCAAGAGGAGAGGGATGGGGAGGGGAAGGAAGAGGAGGGAGGAGTTGCACTGATCAAAGGACATGTTTGTGTTCTCACAACAAACCACAGTAGGCTAATGGAGTGGGGGAATTTCCTTGCAAAGTATTAAAAAATGGTTCTTCAGAATGAGAGGGTGGAGTGTCTCTAGGTAAAAAGAATCAGCAGGTAAAGAGATCAAGACAGGCTTATCAAAGTTATTAGTTTTTAGTCCGTCATGCAAACAACATGAGCAACAGAAATAAAAAAAACTTCAAAGCTTAATGACTTCACTAATAACAATAGTTAAAAAAAAAGAACTTCCCAGTTTCAAGATTCTATACTTTAACCCCTCATTCCTGGCATTAAGGGTGCTGGTGGGTGGGCAGCCATAAACATTTAATTAATTAGTTAGCTAATTAAGAGCCGTTTAAAGCAAAACCACATGAATCTTGCTTCCTTTGTTGCTCTCTTTAGTCAAGGGGATTGACAGAAGAAATTGAAGACCAGCATGCAAATCAGAGAGCTCGGCTTGAGCAAGGGCAGAACAGAAAATGCTACTTTTGATGCAGAGCCAGAAAAAAGGGTGGTGGCTGCATCAGCCATGAGCTGGTGGAGGAGGAAAATGATGATGATCTCATATGTTCCTGCCCTCCAGCAATGAGGGATTACTTATGATCACGCTGGAGTATGCTGGAGGGGTGGATCTTCCATCAACCCAGCATGTGTATAACTTACCCATAATTCTGTAAGACTCTTTTTGCTGATGTTTGATAGAAAAGACAATGCGGGGAATGGAAAATTGAAAGCAAAAATACATTCATTAAGCTAACCTTGTGGCTGTGTATGTTTCACATTTCAGTACACCCAAGCAAACTCATTCAGCGTATGAGTCAAAGAATAGAAAGTTAAAAGACATATCAAAGGCTAGGGATATTATTGTAGGTTGGTGTTTGGGAAAGAGGTGTAGGACCACCACCAACCAATTAAAATATTCTTTATTCTTAATATTAAAAAGAGACAGGATAGAATATTTTCCCTAAAGGAGAAGAGGAGAAAAATCTTAACAAAGGCAGAAAGTAGGCCCAGTCTTCCTGCCACAGGAAAACAGCCTCAAGCAAAAACTTGAAGAAGCTGGTCTTTAGGAAGATTTTGTATTCATTCAGAAAGACTGGGCCAATCTATTCATAAGTAAAGAGACTCCAAATAAGCAATACAATTAGGGAAGCCAAAGCTAATAAGATTAGCTCAGACAAACACCTCGGATTTGCATTTCCCCTTTTGCCTGTAGAGCCAGCCATGACCTCTACATGAGCCCATAGGAATCTGGCAACAGCCATTAAAATATTAAAGGACACATTCTTTACACAGGAATAGGCTTCTCAACCACAAAGCCCCAAATAATGTATAAAAACCCAACTACTTTCAACCCCATTTTGTCATCCACCCCAGAAACATGCTCCTATGCTAAACAGAGATCTTCTTTCCTGCAGCCTGCTTCCATTTTATTTCAGCATCTTTCTCCCAGCTTGGAACCGGACCCGATTTTTCTTCCAACACAAGCATATCCAGCAAGTTTGCTAAGCCTGAGTGCTTTGCTAAATATCATCAGTTTCAACTATTTGGAAATCTATTCCATTCCATTTCATTCCATTCCTCCTTACCAAAATCTGAAGATCTAAAATGTTTTCCATTCTCAGTAAAAATAAATTATAGTAATAAAAAATAATCTTTCCAACTAGTAAATTGTATTTAAATAGAATCCAACTATTTCAGTCCCATCAGAAGGAAAACCTTTTGATGATATCATAAGCAATTTCAACACATTAACAGCAGATGGAAAGCAATATTTCTGATATGATAATGTTCACATTGGCAAAGAGAGAAAGGTGGGAGTGAGGAGTAATAATAATAAAGTAAAAAGGGTGGATTGTGATCAGAAGTTCCACTGAGAAAAATCTGGAGGCTGGACTTCATTTGGGGGGGGTCTCAATTACCTATCCTCAGGGTACAGCAATTGCAATAATAGCATTATCCACATTTTAAAAACATTAGCTATAATTAAAAAAGCCAGTTGTGCATGTTTTTATATAACATATAACAACAGCATGTTTTTATATATCATATAACAACAACAGCACCATAGTTTCTGGTGTTATATGAAGCATTCACAACTTGAAAATATAGGACAAATGTGAAGAATATATTGATAAATAATATGGAACTTTACCACAAAGAGAGAGAGAGAATTTTGGAGGATAGTCATTTCAAGACTTTTAGAAGAATTTAACACTGAACAAAACCCCATTTTTTGTAAATGTTGTCCATAGCCCCCCTAGAGCTTATATGTGATACAGGAGACTTATTCTGATTAACTGAATAGCTTGATAATTGATCAAACTGATGTATTATGTTTATTCTGTTACAGACATACTATATCATCAGCATATGACAATTGTTTGTATCCAACCTGAACTGCTTTTATGCTTGGCATGCCCTTTAACTGTTTGACAAAGACAAGTCAATGGATCCTATTTGTTTGTTTGCTTGCTTGCTTGTTTTCTACCTTTCATTGAAAAGCTCAAGGCAATGTAAATAGTGTCCCCTCCCATTTTTACTTGTTACAACAACATTTCAGTGAAGAGAAAGTAACTGGCTATAATGGAATGCATTACTGGCCTTCAGGAAAGAGGAGAGATGCTACCTAGGAAACAATCAGCCAAGAGAAGCCTGCAATCACTTAACAGTCTCAGAGAGAAACCGAGAAAAGACCTGTCCTAATGGATGAGGCAGTTACAAATGGCAGCAGAAAGTTTGTACCTTCAGACTTACAAGATTTTGTTAATATAGCCTACAATAAAGTAGAATCAGTTCTTCAAGTTCTGATTCCTGTCTGGTTTACTGGGAGCGGTGACACTGGCCCATATTCACCCAGTGTTCTTTCTGCTCTAAGTCCAACAACTTAACTACTGCTTGTCAATGACTTTCAAACTAACTATAGTAAGAGATAAAAGGCATGATTCTATTCTGTTCTGTTCTGTTCTGTTCTGTTCTGTTCTGTTCTGTTCTGTTCTGTTCTGTTCTGTTCTGTTCTGTTCTGTTCAGTCCTGTCCTGTCCTGTCCTGTCCTGTCCTGTCCTATCCTATCCTATCCTATCCTATCCTATCCTGAACTATACAAAGATAAAGACACTGAAAAGTAACAATATCTACGAAAGAGGAAATGCCAGACATCCTAGTAAAGGAAGTATCAACTGCCATAAAATCAATGAAAAATGGCAAAGCTTCAGAAGATGACTGTGTTACAATTGAAATTCTGAAAGCTGATGGCCACAGTTTACACAAGATACTAGCAAAACTATACTTGAGATGCCTCAGAGAAGAAAAAAATACCCAAGCCATGGAAAAATGCTGAGGTGATTCTTATATACAAGAAAGGAGCCCAAGATGATTTAAAGAACTATCACCCAATTAGCCTTCTTTTAGTCCTCTGAAAGGTTTTCACCAACATAATAGCAGAAAGAATATTGAGAACATGAAATGATGCACAGCCAAAGGAACAGGAAGGGTTCAGAAGTGGCTACAGCACAATGGATCACATTCAGGTTGTTCAGCAAATCATTGAAAGGCACAATAAGTGCATCATGTCTCTGTGGATAGTTTTCATTGACTACAAAAAGGCGTTTGACTCAGTATTCCAACAAGCAATAATCAATGCATTGTTCAAAAAGTAGACACTGCTTACATAAACTTACTACAATCAATATATGAAAAAACAATGGCTACAGTTTGCCTTAATGATCTTAAAATAGAAATCAGTATAAAACAAGGTGTACAACAAGGTGACACAATATTAACCATTCCTTTCTCAATCTTCTGGGAAGAAGTGTTTTTTAATCAGGGCAACCTGGTCTACCCAAATATGGGTTGGAGCATACCTTCTGGGATTCAAACCCAGGCTAGTTAAATATTAGGTAGATGTATTAACCTCTCAGCCACAGACTCTCCTGGCTTTGTTGGCTATACCAGGGGAGCGATTAGTGTTTTTTATCAGGGCAAAAGAAGTATTTCAGAAACTGGACTGGGCAAAAGATGGAATAAAAATGAATGGCGCTCATTTAAAACACTTAAGATTTGCAGATGACATTATTCTTTTCTCACAAGACCCAGAAGAGTTACAGAGACACATACAAGAGCTGCACAAAGCAGGAGAACCATTTGGCTTAAAAATAAACCTGAAAAAGAGCCAGGTCATGTTTAATAAATTCACCAAAGAAAGCATTTTTTTATATATATCTGGAGAAGAACTTAATGTAGTAAACCACTATATATATCTTGGTCAACAGATCTCAATGGAAGATGATACAGTAAAGGAAATTGAATGGCATGTTAAATGTGGTTGGCAGGCACGCAAACAGCATTTTCAAGAACAACCTCCCCCTATGCCTGAAGAGAAAGTTTTTTATCAGTGTGTGCTACCTGTTCTAACATATGCCAGCCAAAATGGACACTAACCTGACAATCAACATAATAGCTATGAGTGGCGCAAAGTGGCCATGGAAAAATACATGCTCAGCATCATGAGACAAGATAGAAAGACTTTCACATGGATTAGAGCAGCAGTGACCAACTGGTGGTCCATGAGAAAATTTTGGCGGTCCGCAGAAAAATTGTTTGCATTTTTTATATTACACTAAATCAAGGGTCCTCAAACTATGGACCCTGGGCCAAATATGTGCAATGAACCTTTGTGTTGCTGCAGAGAGTTTCCCCCTTTGGGGTCTTTTTGTGTGGGTCGGAATGGGGCAGAAATTCCAACTTGGGGTCTGCTTCAGCCTCCTGGTGTGGGGCTTTGGGCAAAGGCTAGAAAGAAGTGCCACTGATGGCGAAAAATCAGAGGGCCTCGTTCCAGTGGGACTGCATCATGGCCTGGAACTGGCTGACCATCTCAGCCCACTGAGCCTCCAGGCGCTGGTACCTGGCCTTGCACTCCCACAGGTCTTCCCTCTGCTTGGAAAGTCTATACTCATAGTCCTCCATGAGGTGCTTCTGCTGAGCCTCCTTCTTGATTAGATCCAACTGAGCCAGCTGTTTTACCAACTCTTTCTTGTGCTGGCTGCTTAGCTCCAACAACTGCTTCCTGTTGGGGCCCTAAAAAGCCCGGGCGGGGAGGCGAGGAATTGGCCACGCCCACCCAGTCATATGACCACCCAGCCATGCTCACCCAGGCGGTCATTAGGCAGATCATATTAGTGGTCCACGGGATTTAAAATTATGAATTTATTGGTCCCAGAGGTCCGAAAGGTTGGTGACCCCTGGATTAGAGAACAAATGAAAGTATACAATATCATCAAGAGAATAAAAGAATAGAAATGGAAATGGGCTGGTTGCATAGCAAGAAGAACTGATGGCAGATGGACTAAGGCAATCGCAGAATCGATGAAAAACATCCAGAAAAGAGACTTAAAACAAGGTGGATTGACAACACCAGCAAGTTATAGTGGGCTCAACCGACAAAAGAAAGCTCAGTACTATATAGGTTGGAAACATGTGGAAGAAGCCTTCATTCTGCGATTTTGTTATTTAAGTATAGTGTTCCTTTTCCATGAAGCAAATTTTATTTTATTTTTATTAAATTTATATGCCGCTCATTTCACTGATAAGGTATTCTGGGCAGTTTATGCAAATTATATGCAATAATATGTTCACAAATATATACCTTAATTTTTTTCCAAACCATGAAATTTGGTGAACCTTTGTTGTTGCATTTTAATAATCTTTTTAAAATCTTTCATCTCTTTTATAAAAAAAGTTTTAATGAAATAAAGAATTATTTAAGGATGGATTAATTAAATACCATTTTTAAAAATAACATTTTTTCTTATATAAATTGTTAATGTTGCTATAACATGATTAGATCTTGCAATATATCTTTTATGGAATTGGAAAAAAAGTGTTTTCTTGCTGTGAAGGATTTAAAAGTCACATCAAATTAAGCATATATCCTTGCAGCACATTCCATATGCAAGAATTAAATTTAGCTACAGTAGCAGTGCACTCTAACAAAGAATCTAAAAGTTGGTTCAGATCTTTAATGATAATTATCTATATTAAAAAGGCACTCAAAAGACCTATGTAAAACATCTGGGTAGACTCTTAATAGAGTTGTAGCAATTAATATATGCAACTCTTCTGGATCACCTTTTTAAATAGTAATTTTTATTAATTTTCTTAACACTATGAATAAAACTTTTTTTAAAAAAAATATATGAATGCAAACAAACTATATATAATAACCTGAATAAAATGCAATTATTTCTCAGTCTATAAAAAATCTAATATACAGCCAAAGATATTCGAAACATCTATATAATATAACATGGAATTGCTTACTAGGAAAATAGTACATATTAAATGTAATTAAATGTGCATTTAAATGTAAATATTAAATGTAATATACCTAGTAATTTAACAATCAATATTTAAACAAATCCTTCCAGAGCAGGGGTGTCAAACTCGATTTCATTGAGGGCCACAACAAGGTTGTGTTTGACCTCAGGGGGGTGGGGGTGGGGGGCCATGGCCAGGGTGGGTATGGCCAGCACCTCACTTGTGTTGGGGGCGCCTGTGGTGGCTCATATGGCCCTCCCGAGCTCTGTTTTCACTGGCAGACGGTTGCAGGAGGCCGTGGAGCCCAAAATGGAGCTCAGGTGCCTGTTTTCACTAGCAGAAGCACTGCAGGCCAGTCCTTTGCTGTTTTCAGGGCAGTCCCACGGGCCAGATCTAAGTATCCCATGGGCTAGATCTGGCCCTCAGGCCTTGAGTTTGACACCCCTGTTCTAGAGTATTATTTCTTATTATCATAAATATTGAACACTTGTTAATCAATATTTCTATATTCATAGGTGAATTAGGTTTCCACTAATGTACTCTTGAACATCTTCTAGATAAAACACTCTTCTCATGTGAAATGGTACCAGCTCCATGCAAACAACTTCACATTTGAAATTAGGGGTAGGGAAAACTTCTTTTCATTTTTGGGAGATCACCTCCCCCAGCATTTTTTTTAAAGAAAAGAATACTGTACAATAATAAATTCAATGAATTAAAACTAACCAAGGAGAAAGGCTATATTAATTGGCACGTTATCACAAAGATAAGAATATTGTGTTTTGAACATTATACGATCAATAACTGTGTAATATCTGATGGTCTTTAGGTACCATGCAAGACACCAATAATTGTTGGATGGCCTGAAACTATCAGCTTAAATTTATAGAACATCCCGGAGGGGGCGTTTTAATTCTGAAAATGCTACAATAGCAGTATTCCACAGCATTGTAATAATTTAAGTAATTGTTACAAGGCAATTATGGTTCACTGAATTCCTAGAAGAATATATTTATTTTGGGCTCTTTAGAAAGCTGGAACCCTGGCATTGATCCAAGGATGCCAGTTCCTATCCCCAGAGTGGTAACTGATACCACACTGGGATAAAGAGCAGAAACAAAAAGAGGTTCTTTCAATGCATACCACATAATAAAGCACACAATTTTGTTGTCATTATTGTTTCAGCCTCTTCTGTCCAAACTCATATTGTGACTCTTAAGTTCTAAAAGGATGCTTCTAACAAAGTATTAGGCACTGGGACTCAGATAGTTGGGCACAGTGGGAGTAGTCTTTGCTAAGCCAAAATCAAGAAATATGCGTAAATAATAAGTTACCTAACTGGGGCTGAAACATTATTTGGCATAAGGAAAGCAGTTTCCCACGAACCTGTTGTGGTCTGCCAGCAGCCCATGGAGTTAGCAGTGGAGTCAGACAGTGAGGAGGCTGGGGAGAACCATGGACCAGTCCTGGAGTCTGGGGAAAGCCCAGACAAGGGCTCTGCATCGGAGGCAGAAATGGGAGTGATGTGCGGACTCCAGAGCCTCCAGAGTCGGACAGCAGAGAGGCAGAGGAACAGGAGGAGCCTGTTCCTAGTGCACGCATGTGCAGAGCTGCCAGAAGGCAAGAGCAGCTAAAGCAAAAAAGATGACTCAGGAGTAAGGGTAGGAGATGATTGGCCCCTCCCATAAGGCTTAGAAGAGCAGCAAAGGATCTTGGGCTCTTTGTAGGAAAGCAATGTTGCTAAATCTGTTTTCCAGTCGGCGTCTCTTGTTTCTGAACTTCGGGGGCTTTGCCAAGAAAGGCCTTTGGCAGGGTGCAAAAGAAGATAAAGGTTTGTGATAAGCCTGAAGGACTTTTTCTGAAGGACTTGTTTTGGAGTTAATTTGGACTAAGCTGGGAATGAAGTAATTCTCAGCTGTTATAATAAAATAGTTTTGTTTGAAACTAATTGTGTCCGGTAATGACTAAGTGAGCCTAGGTCACAATAAAACCCAAATCACCCAGTGTTGCTATCTATACTTAACGTTTGAATGTTTTGATAACTGACTTTGCATTTATGCACTTTTTCTCAATGCAGTAAATAAGGAGATTGGCTTTTGTGTGCTCTCCACGCATGTTCCCTAGCTATGCCATTGTTTGGAAACACTCTACTCTCCAATTTGAGAAATAGTACATTGGGTGGTTCGAAACAAACAAATGACAACAAAATCTGGAAAAGTAGTTCTGGGTTTACTGCTCTGCCTGTCCTGTTCCTTTTATTATGTGGTTTAGAATAAGCATTCCAATACATGGGAGAATTTGAAATTATTTTGATTTCTGCAATTCATCCCATCTTTTAAAAAAATTATAAGTAAACGTAACCTATTTGTGCTGAAAACATCCCAACAGTTGTTAGAAAAAACTGTAACCCTTTCCTACAATATGCTAGTCATCAATAATGTTGTAGCCTGGATCTGGTACTCCTGATATAGAGAGCCAGGCAGTAGAACATCATTATCTTTAAAAGTTGATGAAGCCATCCAACATTTAAATGAGTAACAGCTGGAATTGATTTAAAGAGTAACTTTATCTTTTCTGGAATGTGTGACTTATTTTCTAATATCTATTTAAAACTCAAATATTGTATTCACATCCTTACTTCTAAGCTATAAATTCTAGAATGAAGCACACAGTTCAGACTCCTTGCATGCCACAAGCTTTCAATAACCCTAGGAGTGTGTTCATTACAGTCTGGGATGCCCATGATCAAAGGAATTTAAGGATTTTCTTCATTCTTTTCAGTAAAATGATTAATTGGGCCATCTCAACATGGATTATGTTTTTGTCTAAATCCTACAAATCTAAACCCAATCTTTGGCAAAACTGAGTATCTATATACCTGTATGTATAAATGTACAGGTAATCCTCGATTTACAACATTTCTTGCCACATTTGTTAAGTGAATCACTGCAGTTGTTTAGTCTGTAAGATGATTTGCTAAGTGAATTTTAGCTGAGGTGGCACAGTGGTTAGAGTGCAGTACTGCAGCTACTTCAGCTGACTGCTAGTTCAGCAGATCAGTGGATCAAATCTCACCGGCTCAAGGTTGACTCAGCCTTCCATCCTTCCAAGGTGGGTAAAATGAGGACCCAGATTGTTGGGGGCAATATGCTATTTAGTATACTGTCTTTGGTGTAAGCCGCCCAGAGTCCTCGGAGAGTGGGCGGCATAGAAATATGACTAATAAAATAAATAAATAAATAAATCTGGCTTCCCCGTTAACTTTGCTTGTCAGAAGATCTCAAAAGGTGATCACATGACCCCAGGACACTGCAACTGTCATTAATACGAGCCAGTTGCCAAGCATCCAAATTTTGATCATGTAACCCTAGGGATGCTGCAATGGTTGTTAGTGTGAAAAACGGTCATATGCCTGTTTTTCATTGCCATTGTAACATTGAATGGACACTAAATGAACTGCTGTAAGTTAAGGACAACCTGGATATATGTATATATGTGCCTCTATATATCCAACCCTGTTATTTTATGTTCTATGAAAGAAAAGCTGCGACTAGAGGAATGCGGTGCTCAGTGGCTAAGACACTGAGCTTGTCGATCAGAAGGTCGGCAGTTCAGCGGTTCAAATCCCTAGCGCCGTGTAACAGAGTGAGCCCCCATTACTTGTCCCAGCTTCTGCCAACCTAGCAGTTTGAAAGCATGTAAAAAATGCAAGCAGAAAAATAGGGACCACCTTTGGTGGGAAGGTAACAGAGCTCTGTGCGCCTTCGGCATTTAGTCATGCCGTCCAAATGACCATGGAGATGACTTTGGACAGTGCTGGCTCTTTGGCTTAGAAACAGAGATGAGCACCACCCCCTAGAGCCAGAAATGACTAGTACGCATGTGCAGGGGAACCTTTACCTTTAGAGCACTTAAGCAGTTTTATAAAAGTGATAGATAAATCTTGTTGGCTTCAGTGACTGTCTCACTGAGACGAATTCTGTTCTTCTATTCTACTTTTTCTTTTATTCTTCTATTCAACCTTCTCCTTTTCTAGAAGACAAGTCCTTCTATTCTCCTCTGACACATATCCTGGCCTTTCCCACATGACAGAACCACCCCCAGGCATTTGGTGATACAAGCACCACTCTCGTTTGCTAAGGTCCTTCTATAACCTAGAATCAGCTTGTTTTTTCTTAAGATGTCCTGGAGGCTGTTACAGACCAGAGATTTCTTATAGTTTGTTTTTAGGCAGGATGATTACCTCCTAAATCATGACTGTCCCAGCCAATTTTTGATATATTATATTAGTGTTTCGCAACCTTAGCAACTTTAAGATGTGTGGACTCCCAGAATTCCCCAGCCAGCCATTCTGAGAATTGAAGTCCATACTCTTAAAAGTTGCCAAGGTTGAGAAATACAATATTGTGTACAAATCCACACATACAACGTTTTCCCTACCCCTTCACAGACTCCTCTCAATTGAACTGATGGAAAAGGCTTTTTGCAAACAGGATCTTAAATGCAAATGAGCGTCTGTCCGCATCAAAGCGAATTATTTCATTGTGTTTTTGTTCTCACACATAAACCAAACTGAATAGGTAAAGCAGAGGAAGCAGACTGCTGACTGTTGATAAAACGGTTGCATGTTTAAACCTGCAAGGAATATTGGTGATACAGAAAAAACGAAAGAAAGTACTGTATTCATAGGAAGAAACTGCATTACGAAAATGCAACATTGATTGAGCCCTTGTGGCAATTCACAAATTCCGTCCTGATTTTGGCTAATTGTGATTAACAGGATGACATTTTAAATACATGTTTAATCCCCGGCACTTTGATGCTGAAAACTTCCTTTGAGACAGTGGTGGGTTTCAAATTTTTTTACTACCGGTTCTGTGGGTGTGGCCTGGTGAGCGTGGCATGGTGTTCTGCCCCAGCTATGGACCCCAAAGAGCACAGCACACACAAAGTCTGTACAAACCTTAGTTTACTAATTAAGGACTACTAATGAGCTTTCTTAGTAGTTGTTCGAACACAATTACAGTTTAAATCAATCTTTTCTGAACAAGGGCTGTTAATTTAACTTCATTAACAGCCGACAAGAATCCAAAGAATAACAACTCAATTCTGAGGCACAGTATTTCAGATAACCGTAATCTTACTGTGGTTGGCAGAATGCCCAGAAGCAATTTGCAGGAAAAATGACAAGAGATAAACAAGAGCCGAATAAAACGTTTCTGGAATCAAGACGCAAAGGAATATCAACGAAGTTGTTTCCTGCAAATTGCATCAGTCGTCATCCTTCCTTAAATAGGCTAGTGGAGTGGCTAATTAGCCCCAAGCCTTACTCTCAAGGAGACTTCCTCCTGAGGAGCCACTCCTGCCTTTTAATAGTTTTGTGCGCTTGTGCATCACTTATGGGAGTTTCTGGAGGTTCTGAAGGCCCTGGCTGAATCCCTGCCTCTGGCACCACATCTTCTCCAGCCTCCTCATTGCCTGACTCAGGCGCCAGCTGCACAGGCTGCTGGCGCAGCACCACACCAGCCTCCTCGCTGTCGGAATCAGCTACTAACTACACAGGCCGCTGACGGGCCACAACACATGGCCTGGTGGGCATGGCAGGGAAAAGGTACTGTAAAATCTTCATTCCCTCCCCAATCCAGGGGAAGGTTACTGCAAAATCCCCATTTCCTCCTGATCAGCTGGGACTTGGGAGGCAGAGAATAGATGGGGGTGGGGCCAGTCAGAATGTTTACTACTGGTTCTCCGAACTACTCAAAGTTTCCGCTACTGGTTCTCCAGAACTGGTCAGAACCTGCTGAAACCCACCTTTGCTTTGAGAACAGACTGAGATGGAAAAGGAAGCAAGGACGCTGTGAATATTGAAAGTCTTCATTGATGTCAAACATTTGATACATGTGCTGACTCAAAGTGATGGGAAAACATTTTGCCTCATCACTTGGGTGCTTCATTACTGAAGGGTTTTAAGAAGAGATTGGACAGTCAGTTGTCTGAAAGGGTTTAGGGTCTCCTGCTTGAATATGGGGTTGAACTAGAAGACCTCTAAGATCCCTTCTAGCTCTATTCTGATTGTTTGTTAGTCTTAAAAAAGGCTACTAATTCTTTTGTGTGCTCCCTCTCTATGCATCCATTGTCTGGCAGCACCAACACTGCTATCTATCATCTTCCTAGCTAACTAGGAATATATGTATTATTCTGCCTGAGGACAGATGTTGTAGCCACTGCGTGATGTATTGCAGAAATCATACATACGTGCATAGAAAGTGTGGCTAGACAAGCCAGACAATCTTGCTAGACCGTAAGACACTCTGGAGACTCATGCACCTCAATCCCACTGATGTGGGTATTTCAGGCAGGGATTGGGGCTACAGCCAATAAAATCTTAATTCCCATTTGTGACTGATCTTGGTCACCCTTTGAAGTAGCTGCTTCACTGAACCAAATAGGAGAAAAACCCCAGCTTTTGTTTAAGCCCAGGACTTCTCATTGATAGCTAACCAAGCTCAGGCCTCGTTCTACACCATAATGTACTTGTTAGGTTTGTGTTTGGAGGGTGAACTGACTTCAGTAAATTTGTGCTGACATGTATAATTCACAGTTTTGGAATTACTTTCTCTTTTGATTTTGCTGCTCATAAAAAGATCAAGAAGCAGATTTTAAATGGTATATAACTCTCCCGCCCCCCTCCCTCCCTCGCCTCTAACTGTGAAAATGAAAACTTCAGGTATGGCCATTTCTTATACCATGTTCACATGGTTGCACAGGGATGCTAAACATTCAGTCGATTCAAGCCATTAGATTACAGGAAGCTCCCTGGTGCTGCCTAAAAGTCAATTAAAATCTTGAGTACAAATTACCTGAGGCTTATGAATTTTGTTACTTATGTTCCAGCATTTTGATTTCAGGAGAATGCTGTGCAAAACCAACAAGCACTTGTGGCACCAGTTCAGACTTGGGAACAATCATTTCTCTCGTTCACAGGCCAACAGGAGCTTGGAAATCTTGGCTGGGAAGAAACACATCTGTTTTCAATTTCTGTTTCTCCTGCTGAATTTGAGCTCTGTTTGCAAATAATTACTCAATAACATAGTGAAGCAAACATGGCTTCACAAATCGAGCTCTCATTAGTGAATTTATTGTTCTGAGATGCAAAACACAGATGAACTAGAAAGAAACATTTGTATTTTCTTAATAATATGTTAGATATGGTTGATCTTCCTTTGGGGTGTTTTTAGAGTAAATACCTTAGATCTGAAGATGCTTTTGTAACCATTCCCCTAAAGCATGCATTTAGGAATCCTCAATTTCTGGTAAATTATTGTATCATCAAATTTTGTTTAGTTTGAGAAAAGATTATTTATTTAGCATACATTATAGCATGCCCAAGCAGTTTAAATATTAGGAGTAGCATCACGTTTTATAGGCTGAAATCCACATATGACTTTGAATAATATGCCTGGTTCTTTACTTTCTAAATAAGTGGCTAGAGTCAGAAAAAATAATAATATATTTAAATTAAATTAAAATGGAGCATGTTGATTCACTATAGCTGATAGGATTGGTCCCACTGCACTTGATTGTTTTCTACTTCTGTTAACTCACAACTATGATAAAATGGTAACTTTTGGTGGGAAATTCGTGGTGACACTTAAGGCTTTGCTGGGGATATATGATTTCAGTCATAGCTCATTACTTTCACCCATATAATACATATTTGCACATGAATGTACTGTATATGCACATCTATCTATGAATAAAAGCGAAAGAATCCAAATAATCATTAGAAATCAGCTGACCAGGTATTTTATGTTGCAGTCCTATAAAATTATTTTAGGGAAAATCTTGTCCTGCGTTCCCCCCTCTTATCTGTCTGCAATTGAATTTCTCTGAAGCTTGGAATTCCACACTGAAGGGATAACTAGATTGTTCTACTTAAGTCCAATATATAAAACAGAGTACCAAAACAATTTCAGTCTAATCAATAGACATGATATTAAATATATTCCCTGGTCCTCTATTTTCTTTTTTTTACACTTCAGCTAAAGGAAGAAAAATAATATTTGATCTGCCAAAGTAAGGAACAAAGTGGCAGTTTCTCCTGCCTGAACAGGTGCAGCTAACCTGATTGCATAGAAAGAAAGTGGAAGAGGGCTTAATGAGAATATAGGAAAAAAATCCTAAATTCTGGTTCAATATAAAATAGTCCATCAACAGGGTGGTGCAAATTATTATATCCTTAATTTCACATACTAGAAGAACAATGATAACAAATGACTGCCCTACATGGAAGAGGAGATGCCAGTTGTCTAAGCTGGCTTTAGAAAAGACCAAAGAACCTGAAATATTATAACAACCAAAGAATACCAAAACGTAGCCAGAATGTAGCCATTCCTCACTTATGGAAAGTAGAAAAGCTTTTGATTGTGTCAATCATCTCAAGCTATGGAATATGCTTAATGGGAATGTGAACAATGTGAGGAATGTGGAATCCCAGAAGTTCTCACTATCCTCATTTGAAACAGACAAGTTCTAGGTAGGAAAAAGAGTGAGAAAAAGCTGCATTCTTCCCCCTTTTCATTCAGCTATACATTAAGGAAAGCTGGATTGGAAGAAGTTAGATTTGGCTTTATAACTAAATCAATAACCTGCGTTATTCTGATGATACTAGTCTATAGGGTGTGCCCAATTAGCAGGTAAGTGAGTATTTTGACATTATCATCATTTTCATGTATATTTACCACCTCCAAACTGTGCAAACCTGAATGCTTAGTGGATAATAAGCACATCAAGTGATGTGTATTTGTGTAATGAGGGAAGGTGTGACCTAAGGAGATCAACACCCTATGTCAAGGTGTGCATAATTATTAGGCAGCCTCTTTTCTTCAGGCAAAATAGCCAAAAAAGAGATTTAACTGACTCTGAAAAGTCTTTCAGAGGGATTCAGCACTCTTGAAATTGTGTGATCACAGAACCATCAAACGTTTTGTTGCAAGAAATGTATTGAGGAAAAAAAAGTCACAAATTAACTGCCAAAGATTTAAGAAGAATCAAATGTGAAGTTACCAGGAACTCATTATACTCCAGTGCTGTCATATTCCAGAACTGCAACTTTCCTGGAGTGTCCAGAAGCACAAGGTGTTCAGGGCTAAGAGACATGGCCAAGGTAAAGAAGGCTAAAACCTGACTACCACTGAACAAGACACATAAGTTGAAACGGCAAGACTGGGCCAAGAAATATCTGAAGACAGATTTTTCAAAGGTGTTATGGACTGATGATATGAGTGTGACTCTTGACGGAACAAATGGATGGGCCCATGGTTGGATCAGTAATGGGCACAAAGCTCCACTTTGACACAGACACCAACAGACACCAACAAGGTGGAGGAGGGGTACTGGTATGGGCTGGAATTACTAAAGATTAGCTAGTTGGACCTTTTTGGGTTGAAGATGGATTCAAAATCAACTCCCAAACCTATTGCCAGTTTTAGAAGACACTTTCTTTAAGCAGTGGTACAGGAAAAAGTCTGCATTTTTCAGGAAGACCATGATTTTTATGCAGGACAATGTCCATCGCATGCATCAAATTACTCCACTGTGTGGCTAGCCAGTAAAAGCCTTAAAGATGAAAGTATAATGACATGGTGGACTCCTTCTTCACCTAAACCCTATTGAGAACTTGTGGGACCTTCTTAAAGGGGAGATTTATAGTGAAGGAAAACAGTACACCTCTCTGAATAGTATCTGGGAGGCTGTGGTTGCTGTGGTACAAAATGTTGATCGTCAATAGATCAAGAAACTGATAGACTTCATGAATTGAACGCTTATGACTATTATTGAAAAGAATGGTTGCTTCATTAGTCACTGCTTTTTTTTTGAAATGTCAAAAATGTTTATTTGTATATTTTGAGTTGTTTGTTTATTATTCTCACTTTAACAGAGGAAAATAAACGTGTGAGATGGAGAAATTTTCATTTTTCATTTAGTTGCATACCAATTCTGCACACTAATAGTTACCCAATAATTATGCCCACATAGATATTCTCCTATGAAAGCCAAAACCTCACTTTTACTTTCTTACATATTCAGGTTTGAGGTCTATTAACGTTTTGAATTGACCGAGAGCACTGTAGTTGTTCAATAATAAAATTAAGCCTCAAAAATACAATTTGCCTAATAATTGTGAACACAGTGTAATGGCTTGAAAATACAAAGGATCTGCAAATTCTAGTAATAAAAATCAAGAACCTCAGTGAAAACATGGGCATAAGAATTTTGGTTGTTTAAACATGACTGCTAATTTATATACTAGTAAAATTATTTTGTCTGTTTTATACTTTGTTACCTTCAATTGAGTGAAATGCTGCTTCATAGGGCAAAACTTTTTTTTACCAGAAGTACCTCAAATGGGATAAATTACAGACTGCTGGGACACATTACTCCTGAGGGAATGAAATTTGGGGGATTTTTTGCTGCTTAGGAGTCACTGTGGAAGGAAGGAAGGAAGGAAGGAAGGAAGGAAGGAAGGAAGGAAGGAAGGAAGGAAGGAGGGAAGGAAGGAAGGAAGGTAAGAGGGAGTGAAAGAGAGGGATGGAGATTTGTCTGAAATGGTATAGGGCAGTGATGGCTAACCTTTTACATCATTGCGTGCCAGCCTGTGTGCCAGAAATGGCACGCAAAATCATCCTGCCTGGACTGCGCAGCCTCACTGGTCTTCATGCGTGCAGGAGTGCCAAAACCCGGAAGAGCTGCGTTCGATCGCACAGGCACGAGCCAGCACCTAAACATCCAGTTTCCAGCACAGATGTGCACCCAATGAACAGCTGGCTGTCGTGCATGCACGTGACGTAAACCTGGACGTTAAGGTGCCAGCTCACACATGCGTGATGGAACACTGCTCTTCCGGGCTTCAACAATGCCGCATGCTCAAAGGGCAGCTGACCAGTGCGCGTGTGTGCACAGGAACGCGGATGAGGAGCCAGCAAGTAATACTTCCAGTGCAAGATTTGTTTTCAAGAAAAAAATTCCAGTTATAAGTTTGTACGGCTCCCTCCATCATGTGAACATATACCCAGGTGCTTCCCTCTAATTTTTCTTTTTTTCTGCTATTGCCCCCACTGAACTAGAGTAAGTTTGGTAGAAATATGGGCAGTGATGGGGAAGGTAAAGGAATCAGTTTTGCTAGCTGATGCTTCTCACAATTTAGGTGGAAATATTACTCAGTTTAGTCATATTATTTGATTAATTCAACCATCCATCCACTTCATGTGGAATTAGATGACAGAGTTGAATAGAAATTAATTTGAATTAGGGTTTGGGGGAAATGATTCACTATTAAAACATGCACTCCATGAATTCTGAGCAAAAATAATTTCACTGACTGGCTTCTCACTTCTCCAAATTATTTCATAGATACTTCAATATGTTTAACTAGGAGAAAATCCCACTTAAGATACTTCAACCCTATCAGTGTTTCTACTCCTCAATCCTGAAAAGCAGCCAAAAGATTACCTTCACTTTTGTCAATGGTGAAATGATCAGAACGAGTGTAAAGATAGGGTTTCAGACAGGGTCGTATCTCAAGCTACATTGTCCTTTGAGAACAGAAATCCCCACCCCATTTTATTCGTTTCACAACAACAACAAAAAGAAAATAGTACCCTACCAAACTTCACCCCCTCACCCTAACCAAATAGTGAGAAAGAAATTATGGTAAGTAACTGTTACAGTATGAGGGGCAACTGTGAAGCTCCTAAGTGATTCTTTGCATCAATAGATATATTAAATAGATATATTTATGTTTTTTATCTCTGCCTGTTCACCGCCCTGAGTCCCCTCGGGGAGAAGGGCGGTATATAAATCAAATAAACCATAAACCAAACCAAACCAAATCTTTATAATAGTAGGCAAGTGAAACTCAGGCAGAAGCATCAGTACTTAACTATGATTATGGCATAATCATTATGCCATTGTGTCATGGTACTGAAAGATGCATGTTATGTTATGTCACTTTGCAAGTGAATTGCATGGCGGCATCACATGTATACAGTGATGAGATTCAAATAATTTAACAACTGGTTTGCCCAGGGTCAGGTGTGGCCGATCCCCATCCTCCAGCTCTGCTGCACGCACGGGACGAGCCTCCCGTGATGGCTAACCTGACCCTGGGTGAACTGGTGGTTAAATTACACCCCCCGTTATCAAAATGGATCCTGGGCACTGTGCTGCAATGGAGAAACAGGCAATGTAGTGGCTTGCAGGAGGGAAAGAGGAGGAGAAGAAAAAGGGGAAATGATCTTCTCCTTCCCTCACACAGGGCATTCCATTGCCCATTTCTCCATTGCAGTGCAGTGCAGCTCCCAGGATTTAGTACTAGGGGGTGGGTAATTTAACAACCAGTTTGCCTGAACCAGTGCGAACTGGCTGAATCCCACCACTGCATGTATACGTGCAGTGATGGCATCATGGCATTGTGCTGTGTGTTTCTTCACTTGCCTGCCCTGCTGATGCCCAGTAGGTGCATTCTTCACTGGAAAAATGAACAGGCCCGCATCTCTACAAAAGAAAACATCATTTTTATTTGGATTCAGCTGGTGTTGAATAACCAGCCTCCACCTCTCTCAAACAGAGTCAACATTATGAGGTTGCAAAGATCTTATTCTGTTTCTGAACTCTTGCAAAAAGAGTTCCATTTGATTGAGTTCTATGTCGATTCCACTATAACCATCTGCCCTTTCATCTCCCAAAATAGTGGCATTTAAAAATGTGAACTATGTTTAAAACCAAAACGAAAAAAAACCTCTTTGTTATGAGAAATCATTATTTTTATGTTTAAAAAAGATGTTTCCTCATAACCAAGATTTTATGCATGTAGTTACATCTAGAAATAAACATCTAGCTGTTTAGCCAATCTGATACAATCACTGCCCCATCTCTAGAGGATTAGATAACTCTGTACCCTGGAATAAAACAGCTGCTATTTCCAAGTAATTTGGAAAGGCATGATATTTTTTTTTCAGTTGTAGGCTTCTATAATGGCAGCTGCCTATTTGCAGCAGAAAAGGCAGCAATTTTTTTTAAATGGCAGCTGTTACTCTGATTTTCTCAGAATTCAGAATGTGCTTCAGCAACTTCAGTTCCCTCATCAAGCAAAATGGCAGTCTTTTGATTCTCTTTCTCCAAAATGAATTTGCCCCCTTACCCCAAAAGGATAGCCAGAACAAAAGAGGCAGTTTTCAGATGGTAAGTGGCCTTTACGAATTCATACAAATACAAACTTTTCATGCAGTATTTCATTATTTCAGGGTTGCTTTTTTCAATTTGTATTCATTTGTATCCCAGCATTATTATTTCTACAAATAACTCAAGGTAACAAACATATTCAATACCTTCCTCCTCTTATTTTTCCCACAACAACAATAACCCGGTGAGGTGAGGTGAGAGATAGTGACTTCCCCAAAATCACCTAAATGATTTTCATGGCTAAGGCGGGACTTGAATTCACGATCTCCCACTTTCTAGGCTAAACCAATCTAGGCTAAATCACTAGACCAAACTGGCTTTTTAATCATATATGTTTATTGATTGTTGTCTTTGGCCATTAAACAACAAAAAGATGAACAAAGGAAGGAATGACTGCGTGGCTTCTGTAATTATTTTCTCAGCCCTTCTTTGACCTGCACAATATACAGGTCTTCTATGGAAGGCAGGGTGGTTGCAATTGTTTTTCTGCAGTCCTATCAGTTGGAGTCTGTACCTGTCCTGTTTAGTTACTATACCAAACCAGACAATTATAGAAGTACAAATGACAGACTCAATAATTCTTCTATGTAATTGCATCAGCATCTCGTAGGGCAGTCTGAACTTCTTACATTGACACAGGAAGGACATTGTTTGTTGTGCCTTTTTGATGATGGTCCTAATGTTAGATGACCATTTCAAATCCTGGGAGATTATAGAACCCTAAAACCTGAAGGATTCTACTGCTGATACTGTGCTGTCGAATACAGTAAGAAGTGGGAGAATAGAAGGGCTCCTCCTAAAATCCACTCTCATCTCTAAAGTTTTAAGCATGTTCAATTCCAGATTGCTTTGGCTACACCACAGTGCCAGTTGTTCAACCTCCCACCTATATGCAGATTCTTCATCATCTCGAATGAGACCAATGATTGTTGTATTATTTGCAAACTTCAGCACTTTAACAGAAGGATCTTTGGAGATGCAGTCATTGGTTTAGAAGAAAAGAGCAATAAAAACAGCACACAGCCCTGAAGCACACCTGTGCTAATTGTCTGGGTGCTCAATGTGATTTTCTCTAACATCAATTGTTGCTTCTTGTCTGTCAAAAAGCTAGTAATCCACCTACAAATATGGATAGGCACAGCTAACTTAAAGAGTTTCTGGAATGTTGGTATTGAATGCCAAGCAGAAGTCTACAAATAGGACCTGGGCATAGATCCCTAAGGATTAAAAATGTTATAAGATATAGTGCAGTTCCACATTGACATCTGCCAATCTATTTGCTCAGTAGAGAAACTGCAAGGGGTCTAATAGTGGATTCATGATGATTTTCAGGTGAGCCAGTACTAACCGTTCAAAGATCTTTGTAACTACAGATGTCAGTGTGACCGGTCTAAAGTCATTAAGCTCCCTGACTGAAGGTTTCTTGGGAACTGGGATGATAGTAGAGCATTTGAAGCAAGAAGGGACATAGCACATCTTCAGTGATTTATTAAAGATGCAGGTGAAGATGATTGCTCAGAACTGGTTTTCAAGCAAGAAGAAGTAACTATCTGGACCTGGTGCTTTTCCAGTCTTTTGTCTATGACATAGGCCTTGCACATCTTTTTCTAAGATCACCATTGGTGGGGGGCTCAGAGGGATGGAAATAGGTGTAGGAGATTTGGCTGCTGTAGTATATCTGAGGTGGGGAAGGTACTAAAAGTTGACAGTGATTTCCACTCACACCTACAGTAGATCACATTCAGGTCATCCCCTAGTTGACAATTCTCTTCAATAAAGAAGAGAGATCTGTTGTGGCCAATGATATTTTTCAATCTTCTCTACACATTTTCTGGTTCATTAGCTGAGAACTGATTCCTCAGCTTTTCAGAATAGTTTCTCCTTGCTACCCTGATCTTTTATGATATGAATAAGAGTTATGAATAATTTTATTTATTTCTTTTGTATGGGTGTCATGTAATCTGATTGGATATAATACAAATTAAAATGTGAATACATACACACTTTCTAATTTTGAACAGAGGATTTTTTTTAAAAAAACATTCTTTATTTGAAAAAATCAGTATACAATGAAGTCTTGCTTTTATGGACTTGCAGGAGATCAATACTTACTATCCTTGAATTTTTTTGATAAATGGAGATTACATCATCATCATAATTAGACCATTTGCTTGATGGTGTCAACATTTAAATTACATCAGTTGTGCAAATTTACCTCATTTGCAGAATGACAGCTCTAGGAACATGATGTAAATCACAGTGGAATTTGGTCTACTGCACAGGACGTTCATTGCATAAACTGAGGTTTCATTATTTCTTGGCTCATAATGGTACCAGGAAGTAGATATAGTGTTGTATTAATTTTGTTGGTAAAAGATTCAAAATAGAACAAAGCAGTTTTTAGGGTCTAAGTAATAATCATCTTTCATTGTGCCAGAAATAAGGAAAGTATACATTAATAGGATCACCACTATTTCCTTAACCTTTAAAATCACTAACAAGGGCTACTAACTTTATCTATTTCACATAGACTGAAATCTCCCTAAAGGATAATGGTCGGAAATTTATTATGGACCCATCCACTCAGGGAACCTTCTTGTTCAACAGATGCATCAATATTTTTACCTCCTTCCTCTTTCCATCTTCCTTGATTTTCATACAGTTCTTGCAAAAAGCTACCCAGATGGCTGAATCTTTCATTTCTTCTCCTTTGCTCAGTTTCTGGATTTTGAATTTTTAATTACTAAGATCATGTGTTGCCCTTTTACTTCAGTGGGAGTTTTAAAAGAAGGCTGTAGACTGTGGCTGATTAGTTTAAACAATGTTTTTTAATATATTTTTTTCTACATTGAAATGTACCCTTATGTAATGCTCCTTTTGGCATGTTGATCCTTCATTAGTTTAAATTATAAAATCCCAAATAGTTTGTTTTTAAGGAAGGAGTGACATTTTTGGGCAGAAGTAGCTGCATATTCCAAAAACATGTCTGGAACATTTGGTCCTAATAAAACAGTCCTTTCATTTTATTGCTCTTGCTATCTCTTTATGCAATAAAAAAAGGGACTTTGCTCTACATCAGCAGAAGACAAATTTATGCAAGAATTGATTTTCATAAAAGAATGTCTTATTTCATTTGCAACTCAAAAGTCTGGTTATTATTATAGTCAGCAGATTATTCTATACTGTGAATAAGATGTAAAATGATTCTTCTTCAAGCATTTAGAAAACTGGCAAGAGAATACTTATAGATTCTACTATTGTAATCATAGTAGGAGGCTTGCCAGAAGTCAGCATAAATTTAACAGGATAAGCTTTGCCAGACTAATTTTACCTCTTTTTTTTTTTGATTGGGTAACTACTTAAGTACATTACGGGAACATGATACACATATTGATATTTCAGCAAAGGCTTTATGAAGGACCTCAAGACATTCTGATTAGTGAGGTAAATAATAGAATGTAGAAGAATTAAGTGATTCCATAGCTGGCTTAAAAATACTACTCAAGCTTTGCTTATCAATGACTCCTCATAACATTAGAGAGAAATATTGAGGTTCCACAAGGTTTATATTGTTTGACAGTTATGTTTATGACTTGAATAGGTGTTGAGAGAGAGCTTTTCAAAATTGAAGGAGACACAAAAATGGATAAGAGAGTTAATACTCTAGAAGACAGAAATAACATTCAAAACAATATTGATTGGTAAGAAAACTGGACTGAAAATAATTTTAACAAAACAAATGTTAAGTTATTAACAAAGCAAAGTTATTAACTAAGGAAACAGAAAGCAAATACATGTGCAGAATGGAGAATATTTGGCTTGGCAACGGCATTTGGAATAACAGTTGAATACAAACTGAATGTGATTCAGCAGCATGATATGGCTTTCAAAAGAGACAATTGTGGTTTTAGGACTGCATCAACAGGAGTACAGTTTCCAAATCATGGCAAGTAATGCTTCCAGTTTTGTCTGTGTTAGTCAGGTCCCAGCTTGAGTATTGTCTCCAGTTTTGGTCACTAAACCTTTCAAAAGGACTCAGAAACAAGTTCAGAGTAGGGTATTCGGGGAGACCAGAAAATACCGCAAGTCTTTTGAAGGAAAATGAAAGAAACTGAGAATGTTTGGTCCTGAGAAGAGAATAGTTGAAGAGAATAGGCATGGCTTTATTTATTTATAAAATTTATTGGTTGCTGATCTTACCATAGGGTAATTCTCTGGGCAGTTTACTGTCATAAATTAAAGCCAAACATCCAAATCTAATCTCTTCTTCCTCCTATTTTGCTCACAACAACAAATTTGTGAGGTGAATTGGACTGAGACAGAGTGACTGGGTTCAAGTCACTCAGCTGGCTTTTATGTGTGCTTCAGGTATGCAAAGAAAACCAGGACCTGTTCTTTATCATCCCAGAAAGCTGAGTGTAGAATAATAGATTATATTATAAAACCATATTCTGGTTGAATGTAATGGAAAATATTTTAACAATAAAAGCAGTACAACTATGGAAACAATAACCCCACTAAGTTTCTCTTCACTGAATGTGTTCAAGTGTGAATACATATCTCAGTCTTTTGCTTGCAGAGCCCCTACGTGCAAATGAAAATGCCAAACATTTTGTGAGATCCTAAACAGATAGAGGTTATTCTCCACCATACCTATGGAAGAATTCTTTTGCCAGTAAAAGTGGCATGTATTCTCATTTTCCTAAATCCCAAATTTACTCTTATCAGTTTTCTGACTGTAATCTCCCCAGAAATTTAGCCAAGTAGCATGTCTTGGCAAGGCATGGACGTGAAGGAAAAAAGTTTTTTTTACCTAATTAAAATCTGTACGACTGGCTGCTGTTAAAGGCAAAGAGTAGAGGCAAGAACGTCGTTAATTTAGATGCTAGTGAGTCAGATTGATATTGATTGCGCAGCTTAATTATAAACGGTCTGGTATTCAAATTGTTGCATATTCAATCAGCCTTCAAACAGATGTTAGAAAACAAACACAATTATAATTATGATTTCTGTGAGAGGAATCTATTTCATAGGCTCAACTGAGAGGTGACTTTTTAAAATAATTAACAAGAGGACCATGTTTTTATGGCTGTGCAGCAAGGAGAATTAAACAGTTAAAGGAACAAAAAAAGTCTATTGATCACTTCCATATGGCATCTATTTGAAGACTGAGCACATCACAAAGATGGGGATAATAATTAGGTATATCAGTTGGAAAACACAATTTAAGCTGTTGCATCCAAACTTCTCATAATTTATCTATGTATGTATTAATCACATAGAAATACAGTTTGGTTTTTTTTTGTAAACCTTTATTCATTTAGGGTCTGTTTAACTAGACCTTAAATGAATAAATGATTGACAGCAGTCAACATTTCAGTCTCTATGTTTATTAAACATGTACATAACCATGCTATAAAATAGCAATAATAGTTGTCTCTTGAGTATTTTCAGTAGTCTGAAAAACTGCACATGCATTGCCTTTTGGGGGGGAAAGCCACCTGTCATGTGTCTCACGAAATCACTTGTCATCTGAAGATGAGCTTAAACCACCAGACCAAGAGACAGCTCCACAAGGTCCTGAAGAAGAATTCAGAAGAGGAAAGTTCAAATTTGAACACAAAGATCCTATGCTCAACTTGGGGAAGGTGAACTTCAGAGTGTACAAGTGATTGAAGGTTCAGCTATGGCTACTTTATGTGAGTCACAAGGTTCAGATGACAGGATATATTTAGTCCAGCTATTACAGCCCTATTCCGAATACTTCTGACTATATTGGAGAAAGCTATTGAAAAAGAATAATCTTATGCAAGTGATTATATTAACAATTTCAACTATTTTATTGGCCTGTGGCAGCTAATGTTCTCCAAACAAAGCAAAACAAAAACCCTCAGAGAGCAGACCAGGTTGGTAAACTAGAACTGTACACATTTTATTCACATATAGTTTTTATATGTGATCCAAAAATGGAACCTTTTGGCTGTGCTTATACCCAAAATATGTTAACTACAGTAAGAAGCAACTGAATGAAGAATTAGCTTCCACTTTGTGCATCAGCAGTAAGTTTGTTAAATTTCCATCAGCTGCACCTGTGATAAATGTTGAAAACAATGGGTTTATCTGAGTTTTAATTGGGAGGCAACAGGATTTCACAGAAGTGAACTTGCAAATTCCACTATAAATAAAAACATAGAGTAGAAGAAGCTATTTTTTTTTTGCCTAGAGAATATTTGGCCAATTTAGAGCATAAGGTGGCTTTTAACTCATACATTACTAGAGGTTTTTAACTCATATATTGCTGGCACAGAGTCTGATGTGTTAGGATTCTAACACCATTATTATGTCTGTTCTACAAAACCACATTACTGAATGCAATCATTCTTTGTCCCTGTTCCCCCAATCTTAATTAAACAAAGGTTAATTGATTGATAACCTCTGGGAGGTTAAATTTAACCTCAAATAGACCCAATCATGCACAGTGTTAAATTAACTTTTCCGATGAGTCATACTGTGGAACACTTAAACCCAGTATATTCCTCCATGTTCTCCAAGAAAAATTGCTGAGAAGAATGTCTAAAAAGAGAAGCCTCTCCAATGTAGACCTCATTATTAAGGCTGGGTAGTCCCAAATAAACCTCCCAAACAGGGGTGGGTTCTATTTACCTTTACTACCGGTTCGCAACAGGGCCACGTGCATGCGCAGAAGTGTTCTGATGACGTCGGGGTCAGTGGGCGGAGCCTCCCGCCGGTTTTACTACCAGTTCTATAGAAACAGTGCGAACCAGGGGCAACCCATTACTGCTCCCAAATATCTTTATATGACTTAAGGAATACTTGTCAAGAGTCTCTTGGTGCAGAAATTCAGGATGGGCAGGATATCACCCCAAGAGAGAGGAGGTGAGGAACATCTATTCCCCAAAGAATGATTTCTGACAATAAGCAGATTTGACATGGATAGGCACGTTGGGGAAACAGAGCCTTTGATTACAATAGTGCCACACTCCAATTGTGAAATTGCATGAAGTTATTTACTTATCATTTTCTTATGCAACGAGGCAAGTTTTTAGAGTCTGGAGCCAAGTATTCCAGTTGCCCCTATTTTCTGTCCTTGTCCTTGCAAAAGCCCATCTTTATTTGGACTGGGATCAGGATATTAAAAAGATGTATTAATTTTCACACTTGACCGCATAGGACTGTGATGGCGAACTTATGGCATGCGTGCCACAGGTGGCACGCGGAGCCATATTGGTGGGCATTTGAGCGTTGCCCTAGGTCATCTTAGGTCCCACCGGAAGTCATCAAATGGGCCGTTTCTGGACTCTGGAAGGCCTCTGGGGAGATGGGGAATGCCGTTTTCGCCTTCCCCAGGTTCCAAGAAAGCCTCTGGAGCCTAGGGAGGGCGAAAAATGGGCCCATCGGGCCCACTGTGCCACTGCATGCCAAAAGCGGGGGGAATGCAGGGGGGTCGCACGCGCACACATAGGGGGACGGGGCACATTGAATTATGGGTGTGGCCACGCACCCCCCGCTCTCCCCACTTTTGGCACGCAAAGGCAAAAAGGTTAGCCATCACTGGCATAGGAGATACCAGCAAAATCAGGAGGGTGGTAGAGTTGGATTAAGCAAATACTTATATATGGGACAAATTCTAGGTCTAAGAGTAACTGCAACAATGGTAACTGGCTTCAAAATGATGGGTGTGACCGCCCAGGTTTTACTGCAAGTAGTACATGCAACACAGATTAAAAAGGGACGGGTCTTTTATCATCCAATCACACCCACCATTGTGAAGCTGGTTGACAATCTCCACAGATTGTCCTGGCTGGATTCTCTAATTCTACATTAAGTCTCTTTGCAAATGCAAAAGGGGGTGGTGGCTCAGCAGACTAAAAAGCATTGTGATTAACACCAGCTGTCTGCAATTACTGTAAGTTCGAATCTCACCAGGCTCAAGGTTGACTCGGCCTTCCATCCTTTCTAAGGTAGGTAAAATGAGAGCCCAGTTTGTGGGGGCAATAAGCTGACTTTGTATAAATATACAAAAGTATGAAGGCTATTGCTTAATGCATTATAAGACGCCCTGAGTCTCCAGAGAAGGGCAGCATATAAATCAATTTTTTTTTAAAAAAAATGCCAAGCATCCGTGTTTCTTTTTGCCCCACCGTTAAAGTTGTGCTGATCACCAAAGAAATACTAGGAAATATCAATTCACTAATGAAAAACTCTTGAAATTTATTTGATAGCAAACATTGGAAAGAAGTCTACACTCTAATTCTCAATTTCATTACACCTACAATCAGTGGTGGGATTCAGCTGGTTCGGGCCACTTTGGGAGTTAAATTGCTGGCTGGCTCCTCCCCTTCTAGGAGTTCCCAAGTCCCCATTTTGGTTCCCAGGTAAGTGCAGGGAGGCCTACTAGGCCCAAAACGGGGCACCGGGGTGTGGCATGCCCCCCCCCCCCCGGCAGCCCATTTTCTCACCTAGGAGGCTTCAGGGAGTACTCCCAGGCTAGGGGTGGATTCTAAAATTTTTTACTACCAGTTCTGTGGGCATGGCTTATTTTATGGGCCTGGCTTGTTGGGGGGAGGGATAATGTAACTGGGTGGGCGTAGCCAACTTTTTTTTTTTTTTTACTTTTAAAAGCATTTTTTCTACAACCTTAAGAGGTTGCAGAAAAAAATGCTTTTAAAAGCCTCTGATGATCAGGCAACTCAGCTGGGATCGCCAGAGGCTTTTAAAGACATTTTTTTTTCTACAATCTCTTCGACTGAAGAGGTTGTAGAAAAAATGCTTTTAAAAGCCTCTGACAATCCCAGCTGAGCCACGTGATCATCAGAGGCTTTTTTTTTAACTTTTAAAAGCATTTTTTCGGCCAAAGAGGTTGTAGGAAAAATGCTTTTAAAAGTTTTTTTAAAAAAAGCCTCTGATGATGTGGGTGGGGTAAGCAAGTGGGCCGGGGACTGGTTCGGGGATGTGGCCAACCAATGTTATTACCGGTTCTCAAAACTACCACAAATTTTTACTACCGGTTCTTGTGAACCGGTGCGAACCGGGAGCAACCCACCGCTGTCCTAAGCCCAAAATGGGGTGCAGTGGGGTGGCGTGTTCCCCCGTGGCCTGTTTGTGCCCCTGGAGGGGTGGGTGCAGGAGGCCGAGTGCTGCCTGTCACACCCCCTGGCCATGGCCACCATGGCCCCACCCACCAGTCAGTCATTAGAGCAGAGAACCGGTTGTTAAATTATTTGAATCCCACCACTGGCTACAATGTCTCTTTCAAAAGACTTGGAATCCGGAAATGCTTGAATACTAATGAAGAGTCTTATTCAAAGGCATCTAGAATTGAAAGACCCTACTAAGAAATTTTCTAAACAACCATGGGAAAAAACCTGGAACTCAATTTCTTCATGACTATGTAGAAATATGGTAAAGATTTTTGCCATCATCCTCTTGACATTATAAACATCTTCAAGGATTAGGGTATTCCCAGCAGTATTCATCCCACTGCTACAAAAAGCATAAACAGCTGATCCAAAGATGTTGACTTGTCTAAATGTCAGCAGTGCATTTGTTTTCTATCTGCTTCATACCAGAAAGCAAATGTGTTATGTTGAATGAAAAGATCATACAATCACATTCATGGCAGACAAACTAATAACATACATTGGGAAGATCAGAGAGTCAGCAGTCCATCAAAGCCTTTTTAGCATCAGAATGATCATTTAATATTAATACACTCACTCACTTTTCAGCTAAGCTGGTATAACAATGTATGAATTTATCTTAAAGAGCAATCTATTTGCTTTATTTTCCTTAGTCATAGATGTATAAGGTCAATCATTGAGTCTTTCTGCTTTTTCGAACCAATCTCAATTGCAGAGCCAAATTTCTGAGTTTAGCATCTTTCCGTTTGACTTAAAAATGTAGCAGATGAATATGCCACGATCTTATAAATATGTCATGCCAAAACCCGCTTCACCTGTATGTCAGGTTATTATTTAAAAAAAACAAAGAAAAGCAAAGCAAATAAAAAGCCACACCCACATAATTGCATCCACCCCAAAAGTATGGAGTGATTTCTCTATAAAGCATTGGTCTGTCTGATAGGCACAGGAGCTGTTTTGCATCCTAATGAAATACAGGCATGAGAAAAGCAGTACCACGGCCTTTAAAACACCAGTCTTTCTCTATTAAATCTAGCAATTCATGGTAAATTTATTAGTTTGCACGTGTTTTAGGCTCATGTATCAAGGCAGCCACTTTAGGCAAACAAACTCTAATTGGTAGAACAAATAGAAAACCCTAAGGATGGCTATGCCTAATGACATTGCCAGTATTCTGTAATGTCTCTACTACAAAAATTACTCATTTCATGGCTCTAGGCAATGCAAGTTAATTTATTTATATCAGTTGCTAAGTTAAATATGCACTTCTAAGAAGATATACTGTATTTTGCCCATCTAGGAATGTTTCCGGCAATTCAGCTTTTAAACAAGGGAGAGCAAGGCAGAAGCAGGATGGAAGACTGACTGATAAGAAGCAAATTTAATAATAATTACAAAAGCACCAATCCTCTTATTCAAGCATCCTTCAGAGGAATTCATACTGATTTCATTTTTTAGCAAAGTATACATTGTGCAATTGTAATTTGAAATTTGTTTACCCAGACCTAGATAACCAAATTATCCATGGTCAGTGTTTGGTCTCCCAGTAACTCCTTATCACTGAACTGAATATGACTATTTATTCTAGGTTATGAAAAATCTGAATTTTTCAGATGTCCAATCCACTCAGAAGAGATCATATTTTTATATTCCATGTATTACTGTATGCATGATGGAGTGTAGTAAATTAATTCATTCTAATTAGTTTGTTTTAGTTCTTGTACTAAAATAAATTAATCTCAGGGAGAACAGAACTCTAGTGTCAAAAATACTTCCTAAATTCTAGTTATGGACAATGTAATGGAGGTCATAGATCAAGACAGAAGATTCTTCTAAAGCCTTCTTCATCAACATGACTCAGAGAATAGTATAATATAGAAGAATTGGTACTGAGTTCATGGTAGAAAATGATTATTCAATATATCTACCTTGCTTCCCTGTAAGCAAAGGTACAATATAGCATCATTGTCAACCACATCATCATGTCTTAGCAAGAAACTATGGATCAATCAGGTATTAAAATTGAACTGGTAAAAGAAAATGTATTAGCCATCCTGGAGGGATAGCTACTTCATCACCCAGTGTGCATTCTTGCCATCTATGGCAAGTCTTTCTAAAAAAAAGAGTAGGATTGCTTTTCCTTTCTTACTAATTATTTCATACAGTATGCATGGTCAAGATACATGGCTACCTAGACACGTGGCCTCAGTATCAGCTTTGAAATCAATTTACTAGAATAGCACACAACATTTCAGAGAAACGGAATCTATTGTTTATATATTTCTTTATTTGGTGTTTTTAAGTCAGTGTTGACTCCCGGTGACTGCCTTGATAAACCCTGGTTTTCTTGGAACATTTGCAGAAATGGTTTTCCACTACCTTCTTCCTATGCTTGAAAGAAAGGGACAGTCCAACATCATCAGCTGGTTTCATGATTTAGGAAAGACTAGAAATCATGGCTTAGCCATGGTTTAAACACTACACTTTAACTGACTCTCTTTTCTAAAATTGCTTTTAGATAAAGTTGATTTATCAGTGTTTCCTAACATAAAAAACATGCCCTTTTCTTTTTGCTTCACACTGAATGGCTCTAATGAGCTATGCAGCACAGTTTCAACATCTCTTTTCTGCACTTCACATCCAATTAATACAATTTATTTGCCTCAGTATGTGTCACTTTATTCTTATTTACGTTAAACCATATTTGCCATTTTTATTTTCTTTTTTTAAAAAAAATGATCTTCCTAAAGCTTTCCACAGTGGGGATTTTGGGAATGTCAGCATACTGAGTCATTTGGTTACCATCTGCAGTTATTCATCCTAGGTTTCATTTAATGAATAGTAAATTAAATTGCATTAATCCCAATACACAGATTAATCCTGGGAAATGCACTTCCCTTCAGATAGTTGTTCACTCTCCATTCCTTGACTGGGCATCATAACCCCTTTAGGTGTTTCCTTGAACTGTTGCCTTTTTAGATGTTTCTTAGCCCGTGGAGAAATTTTGAAACAGAACCCATCTCCCCAAGACTGGAGATAATTGCATCAAAAGATGCCCATGGAGGGGTCAATGATGGCAGATGTATAAAATGGCATTCATGTTAAAAAATGCAAGACTTTGACTTTTGGATGTCTACTCACTGATGACCCAGCGCTGTATAATTGGTTACTAGCTCTTCAGCTGCTATGGTCTGATTAAAGGTGCTATTGAAATTTATAAATGTGATGAGATAGATCAGGTACTGCACAAACCCAGCCTGAAATTGATCCATGTGTTGCTCTACTCAGGTTGCTGCCGGAAGTGACAACAATCTAATTAAGTTATGCTATCAGGATTTCATACAGAATGAAGATTTGTTATTAATACAGTATGATATGCTGGGACCAGCTTGCTCTGAAACCCAAGTTGTGACTCAGTCCCTTATGAAGGCTTTGGAGCAGTGGTGGGTTTCATTTCTTTTTACTACCGGTTCTGTGGGTGTGGCTTGGTGGGCGTGGCAAGGGAAAGATACTGTAAAATCTCCATTCCCATCCCACTCCAGGGGAAGGATACTGTAAAATCTCCATTCCCTCCCCAATCCAGGGGAAGGTTCCTGCAAAATCCCCATTTCCTTCTGATTAGCTGGGACCTGGGAGGCAGAGAATAGATGGGGGCGGGGCCAGTCAGAATTTTTACTACCGGTTCTCCGAACTACTCAAAATTTCCGCTACTGGTTCTCCAGAACTGGTCAGAACCTGCTAAAACCCACCTCTGCTTTGGAAGGAACATAAGGTAATAAAACACCCACCATCAATCATTTCTTAAAGGGTTAATATAGGAGACTGATCAGTTTTCTCTCTCCCTCTCTCTCCCTCTCTCTCTCTCTTTCCCTCCCTCCCTCCCTCCCCCCGTCTCTTGTAAGAAAGCATCTAATCAGACGTCATTATGGTGAAGCAGCTAACCCAGCTGAAAGGCCTATCTTTCTGAACTTTTCATATTTTTGACTCTTGAAATTACAATATAACTCCCTAAAGCACATTTTATAGGTTAAGGCTAAGTTTGTAAATCAGCATTCTTCCCATGACTCAGAATGAAGAAAAAGAAGAGACAGTCACGCCTTATTGTAAAAATGGCTTACCCATTCAGTTTGATCTGAGCAATCTCTTATCAATTTGTGGGAAGTTAGCACCCACCCCTTTCTTAGAAGAATGAAATATTTTAGGAAATATTAAAAAGACAGAATATTATGTTTCCCTGGATGAGAAATGGAGAAGCATGTTTTAAAGACGAAGCAGCTCCCATCTTCCTGCCCCCACCCTTTGTCAATGGGCCAGAGGAAGAAACTCAATCTTTGTCAATGGACCATCATCTGCAACAAAATAGGACCCATCTAGCAACAGAAACTAACACAATAGGACCCATCTAGTAACAGAAACTCACCACATGGCACCTGGGAAGATTACATCAGCCAGCAAGGCTAGCTAAGACCCCCACCCCCTGGGAGTCTGACAACTAATCAGGATACTCTTTCTGGGCCCCAGGAAGTTCAAAGCCAGAGAGGGCATATAACCCGGGGACTCACTGCTTCTCGGCCCCTTTTCTGTTCAGGAACTCAAACCATGTGATGCTGTCCACCACTAAACCATCTTTCATAGCAGTCTCCATGTTTCCAGTGTCTTTTTCCCCACTTGGAGCTGAATCCAGAAGGATATTTCTTCTTACAAATTGGAGGAGATTTTTATTTTGAATCAGTTTAGTAAACAGTAATAATAAAAGGGATACAATGATGATCTGTCACATTGGTTGCAGAAAGAGAAAAAACTTTTAAAGCTTTGCAGTAATAGAAGCTATCAAATTAGAGGCCTGTTCAGAACTGCCATAGCCACGAATTAATTCTGGGCAGGAACCTCTTGCCCAGGGACAAGAAACTCTTAATTCAGTGGCTGCTCTGGAAAAAGCTATGCTTTGTTGGATTACTTGAAAAAGTGGACTGGTGACCACTAGGAAAACTCAGCTGGAAAAGTGAGAGCTAAACTGGAAAATTGGAAAAAATATATAGGAAGAATACAGCAGTCTACTGCTTCTCTATTATTATGAGGAAAACTGCACTGCACGAAAAGCGTTCACATAATTGCCAGGAGTTGAGTTCAATTCAAATGCAACTTTATCCTTTAACCACAAAAAGCCTCAATAATTGTTTCCTAAAGATTAAGCCCATGTAACAGTTGCCGCAAATACAAAGGAAAATACAGAAAACTGAAGTGGGTTTGGCAGCAACTATTTTACTAATTCTTGAGGAGGCCTTGAGTGCTGAAGCAAAAAAATTTTTTAAAATGTTTCTAATGTGTGCTTTTTGCTACAAAATGTTGTCTCATAGGCTAGCTTGATGAACATTTCAAGGCAAGAAAAATGACCATCAGCAGAGACTCTGTTCATTCCTGTCAATTCTGCTGCAGTGGGTTCTGCTTTTAGCCAACAGGACGACTGTATTTTCAGTATTAAAGACAACCACAATGGGTTTCTTTTTCATCTCTCCCAGATACCCTGATGTTTATTCATGTGCACACTTCTTGGGGATCTAAAGGAGGAAAATTAAGAAACTTGACCACACCAGCCTGTCAGACCTGTCTTTCCTTTTCTGACAGGTAAGCTCCATGAGGCTTCAGGAAGCCCAGACTATCAAGGTTTGATCACTAACTTCTAAAAACCATGATTCAGTTTCACCAGCAAGTCTAAGCCATCTCGGTCTTGTCTCAATCAATCTAAGCAGGCTGGTTGATTTACCAGGCCCAAACTGTGAGGCAGTCAGGGCCATTAATAACTGAACAGAGGGGGAAATGCCAGCAAATCCGTTTGCCCAATTACTATTCTTTGCTGCTGAAAGAACAGCATGTGGTGAGTTGCCACACTTAAAGACAACAGAACCAACGTTCAGCTACAATGGCAGAACGTTTTTCTGATCTTATTAAGGAACCCCAGAATTCATGGAGTTATTATAGCTTGAAAACTATTGTCATTCTGTTGCTTTTTTTCTCCTCTTTAGCTGATTCAGGTTAACTAACACCCCCACCCCCAGTTGACACCGTATGAGAAATATACTGCTATATACAAAACCCCTACTGTTCTGTCATAAACACATTTTATTGAAAGGCCCCACTTGTTTCTTGAAAACCGTCATCATCCTAATTATGAATAGAAGTGACTTATGGTTAGCAATTAAGAGACTGTTTTTTTAATATTTCAAGATTCGGGGGTGGGGTGGGGTTGGAGAGAGGGATATTTTTTTTGTGATTACTTTTCGTCCTCCTATGTTTTATTGAACAGAAAAAGAATATAGCATTCAAACAAATAGTGGTGTATGTGAGTGTGTGTATGATTATAACACATATGTTGTTTTGGGTCATTATGTACTGTTCTTCCCTTTTATCAAATCCCCTTTTCTAATGTTTGTGGTAATGTTATCGTCAAATGTGACCTCAGATTTCTTGAGCGGTTCATCCTGCAAAAGGGATTCTTATTTTTCTATCTCATTCTCAGAAACAGGGTACAATGGTGGTTTTGATCTTGCTTTTTTGATGGGCTACTCTTGTCATTCTTAGATATACTTTTCTCAATCACTCTGTGGCCTTCATGGTTGCCAATGTTCCTGATCTAAAAAAGGCTTATTGGAAGTGTGTGTGTGTGCGTTTGCATGTGTGTGTATATGTGTGTTGCAGCAGCAACAGCAGTTCTTTTTAAACTATGTGAAAAGATCCCTGTGGTATTTGAAATCCCTCATCCTTCTATAGTTGGTGAAAAGTTCTTTTTTAAAGTTTTAAAGTGAGGCTGCTAGTCTCAATAATTCCAATATTGAAAATAAAACACTTCTTAATACAGGTAGTCGCCAACTTATGACCAAAATTAAGCCCAGAATTTCTGTTGCTACACAAGAAGTTAAGTTAAGGTCATTTTACGACCTTTCTTGCCACAGTTGCTAAGTGAATCACTGCAGTTCAGTGGTGGGTTGCTGGCAGTTTGGACCGGTTCGCAAGAACCGGTAGTAAAACTGGTGGGAGGCTCTGCCCACCGACCCTGACGTCATCAGGAAGCTTCTGTGCATGCAAAGCGCATGCGCGAAGCAAGCGTGCATGTGCAGTCCCGTTGCAAACCAGTAGTAAAGGTAAGTAGAACCCATTCCTGCTGCAGTAGTTAAGTTAGTAACACGGTTGTTAAGTGAATCTGACTTCCTCATTGACTTTGCTGTTCAGAAGGTTACAAAAGATGATCACACAATCCTGGAACACTGCAACCGTCATAAATATGAACCAATTACCAAGCATCTTAATTTTGATCACGTCATCATAAGGATGTGGCAATGATAGTAAGTTTGAAAAAATAACTCACTTTTTTCAATGCCATTGTAACTTTGAATGGTCACTAAATGAACTGTTGTAAGTCAAGGACTACCTGTACTACTGGCTGAGGAACATAAACAGGACTGGTTTGTGCAGGGGTGTCCACAAGGTATAGTAAAAGAAAGGCAAGATGGCAGCCATCACAACATGATCGAAACTCCAATTTTTAATATGCTTTGCACATGATCCTGTTCTATGTTTCTGTTCACCTGTGTTTCTGCTCACCAGGTGTGCTATTTTTATCATTCCCAGTTCACAATCCAGCCTCTTGTCACAAACAATCACACCATGTGCATTTTGTGTCAGAAGAAACCGGGGGGGGGGGGTACACTTTACCAGATCTTATCCTAACACAGCTTACTATTTACACAGACAAAATCACTCTGACCTCATTTCTTCACCCCAAGTCTTCAGGCTTGGTGTAGTTCTTTCAGAATCAGAATCAGAATAGAGCTGGAATGGACCTTGGAGGTCTTCTAGTCCAGAGTCCTGATGAAGCAGGAGATCCTATACCGTTTCAGAGAAGTGAGTGTCCAGTCTCTTCTTAAAAACCTCCAGTGATGAAGCACCCACATCTTCTGAAGACAAGCTGTTCCACTGATTAATTGTCCTCACTGTTAGGAAGTTTCTCCTTAATTCCAGGTTGCCTCCTTGGTTAGTTTCCATCCATTGTTTCTTGTAGTGCCCTCTGTTGCTTTTGAAAATAAATTGACCCCCTCCTCTTTGTGGCAGCCTCTCAAATACTGGAATACTGCTTTTATATCCCCTCTTAGTCTTTCTTTTCTCTAGACTAGCCAAACACAAATCCTGCAACGTTCTTCATATGTTTTAGTCTCCAGGCGTTTAATCATCTAGTTGTTCTTCTTTGCACATTTTTCAAAGTCTCAACATCTTTTTTGTAATCTGGTGACCAAAACTGGGATGCTGTATACCAGGAGTGGTCTTCCTAAGGCTTTATAAAGAGGTACTAATACCTCACATGATTTTGATTCTATGCCTCTGTTTATACAACCCAGGATTTTATTAACATTTTTGGATGCTGCTGCACACTGCTTGCTCATATTCAAGTTATCATCCACTAGGACTCCAAGTTCCCTCTCACAGTTACTGTTTTTGAGCCAGGTTTTGCCTAATCTGTAGTTGAACCTTAATTTTTCCTGCCCAGATTTAAATCTTGATTTTCTCCACATTAAATTTCATTTTGTTGGATAGGGCCCATTGTTCAAGTCTGTCAAGATCGTTTTGGTTCCTGAGGTTGTTTTCTGGGGTGTTGGCTATTCCTGCCATTTTAGTGTTGTCTGCAAATCTGATGAGTTCCCTTCTATTCCCTCATTTAAGTAATTTATGAAGATATTGAAGAATACTGGACCTAAGATGGAACCTTGTGGTACCCCACTGCTTACTTCACTCCATGTAGATGTAGTACCATTAGGGACTACTCATTGAGTATGGTTTGTTAGCCAGTTACACATCAGTCTGGTGGTAAGGTTTTCTATCCCACATTTTTCTAGCTTACCGAGAAGTAAGTTGTGGTCTACTTTGTTGAATGCCTTACTGAAATCTAAGTATAATATGACTGCAGCATTTTGCTTGTCTACTAACTTAGTCACTTTGTCAAAGAATGAAATCGGTTTGGTTTGGCATGATCTGCTTTTAATAAACCCGTGCTGGCTACTAGTTATAACTTTATTTTCTAGATATTCACAGATCTGTTTTTTGATTATATTTTTCAGTATCTTCCCAAATATTGATGTTAGGCTGATTGGTCTATAGTTTCCTGGGTCTGTTTACCCCCACCCCACCCCACCCCACCCCACCCCACCCCACCCCACCTTTTTTTTTTAGATGGGAACCACATCAGCTCTTTTTCAATCCTCTGGTAGTTCCTTGGTGCTCCAAGATTTTTTAAAGATATGATACAATGGTTCTGAGGTAACATCTGCCAGCTCCTTCAGAACTCTGGAATGTTATCCATCAGGTCCCAGTGATTTATATTTATCAAGGTCAGATAAGTATTCTCTTACTATTTTCTTGCTTATTTTAGTTTCTATTTCTAGTCTGTCTTTTACAACTATGTTTTTGGTAGGTTGGGCTATAGTTTCTCTTTGCCTGAAGACTGATGCAAATAATTAGTTAAGCACTCAGTAGCTCTGTTTTCTCTCTACTGCCTGTTACTTCCTTGCCATCTTCTCTCTTTAGTGGACTGACTGTTTCCTTGATTTTTTTCCTGTTATTTGTATGCTGAAAGAAATTTTTTGTTACCTTTGACTTTTGTTGCAAGTCTTTGTTCATTTGGAGCCTTTGTCTTCCTGACTTCTTCTTTGCAGATTTGGGCTATCTGCTGATATTCTGCTTTAGTAATGTGTCCCTCTTTTCGTTTTTTGTACTTATCCTTTTTGTCTTTCAGTTTATCAGAGAGATTTCTGTGCAACCATGCTGTTTCTTCTTGGATTTCTTGTTTTTCTTTTTCAGTGGTATTGTGTTGGACTGGGCTTTTATGGTAATATTTTTTAGTGTTTCCCATGCTTCTTGAGTTGCTTTCCCCCTTAGGATTTTATACATGGGATTTTTCTTAGGATCTGAGTTTGTTAAAATCAGCTCTTTTAAAGTTTAAGAAACTGGTTGGATCATATTCTATTGCTTGTGCTTGCATTATATTGAATTCCAGTATGACGTGGTCACTCTTGCCCAAGATTCTGGCAATTTCAACTCCCTCTATCACTTCTTCTCTATTAGTAAGAATTAGGTCCAGCATAGTTTTTCTTTTAGTTCCCTCCTCTACCTTTTGGATAACAAAGTTGTCAGCTAAATTGGTTAGAAATCTGTTCAATCTCCCACTTTCTACAGAATTTGTCTCCCAGTTGATATCAGGGTAGTTAAAGTCTCCAATTACTGTTGTGGTATGTTTCCTATATTTGTTAATTGGTTAGCAAAGAGTTCATCTATTTCTTCTTCTTGGTTGGGTGGCCTGTAATATACACCTATAGCAATATCATCACCACCACCACCCCTTTTATATTGAGTCATGGATTCTAAGAGGTTTTCATCCTTGGTTTTGTGTATTTCTATAATGATCTTTTATATATAATGCAACTCCACCTCCTCTTTTGCTACGTTTGTTTGTTTCTATCAGTACATTCCACTCATGAGTTTCATCCCACCAAGTTAAGTAACGGCAATTATATCAGATCTGCCTTCATGTAGTAATTCTTCAAGTTCATCCTATTTGTCCCCTAAACTTTGTTGTTTTCCGAATATAGCGTTTCCAGTTCTTGTGAGATGAACTCCAACCCTTGCCAGTAGTCCTTCATCTAGATAATGCAAACCATGGTCTAGGAAGCCAAAGTTCTATTGACGACACCAGTTTTTAAGCCAAATTTAAGCGAAATTTAGAAACGTCATTTCTAAAATCCTTTGCTCCCTCATTGGATGTTGGCCTTTTGTTGGAAGTGTAGTTGAAAACACCAGTTGTGCTCCTAATTCTTTAATTTTCTTCCTTAGCTGTTTTTAATCTCTTGTTATTGTTTTCAGATTCATTGTTGTGTCATTGGTCCCCCACTTGTAGGAGAAGAAAGGGGTGGTAATTCAGGGGGTTGATTATTTTAGTTACATCTTTGATTTTTGTTCCAGGGAGACTATACCTCCCTAGACTGACTGCCTGGTCTGCAGATTAGAGTTTCTGTTCCCTTAAAAAACTGAATCTCCTATCACCGATATTCACCTTTTTTTTTTCCTCTAGGGAAGTCTGGAATACTTTTCTTCCTGTGCAGGAATGCTGGGTTGTGCTTCTTTTTTAGAAACTATTGATGAATGCTCGTTTGGGAGTGTCTGTGTATTTTCTTCCAGAGGGAGACTATGAAAGTGATCGTTCAGTTCCAGAGGGGCTTCATTGGAGTGGGCTAGGGTACCTCCCCCACCCACCCCCGCTTGGAGACTGGGTCACGGCACAGCGATCGGAGCTTAAAGTTCCAATTTGCGATAGTCCCGGGTGTATTTGCAGCAAGCCTCCTTAATCCTTCAATGGAATTGACTTCCATGTGAACGCGTAGCGCGCAGAGACTACCGCGCGCCCTCTCGGAGTGCACCCCCCCCCCCACTACCGTTTTCTTCTCGAGGCAATTAAAGTTTGCTCTTCAGAAACTTTAGGCCAGCCAGATCCTAGAAACGGGGGGGGGGGAGAAGGGAGGGCTAATGTCACGGAGGGTGACTCTCTCGGGGTCAATCTGCGCCGAGAAATCGGCGGCAACAAATGTTTGCAGTGTCTGGTGGCCGGGAGAACGAGAGCGGTCAATAAGAACATTCCTGCTCGCTCTTTTCTCCAGAGTTTCTATAGACCAAGGCAGGAATGTAGGTGATTAATTCCGAGCCTCTGCCGTTCGATCCAAGCGCCCGCACACACAGACACACAAACACACCTCGCACGCACACACACACACGCGCTCGCGTCTTGGAGACGACAGCGCCGTACCCCGCCACCAAACCACCCAGCGCTGCTATTATTCGCCGACCCCCCCTCCCCCCCCCCGCGAACTGAGCCTGGACTTTTAAGTAAACACCAGCGAGCTGCTTAATGACAAGGTCTGCGAAACGAAAACCGCACTTCACTTCGCAGCTGGGCAAGATCAGCTGGGCTTCTCCCTTTCCTCCTCCCGTCTTTTTTGCCTTTGGCAAAGGCTAAGCGGATCCTTCCTATCGAGCAAGAAGCAAGCCGCGTAAAAAAAAAAGGAGCCCTTAGCCTTTTCCGCGCGCTCTCTCTCTCCCCCCCCAAGGCTTGGGGAGGTGGTGGGGAGGAGAGAGGAGAAGGAGAGGGGAAAGCAAGCCTCCTTGAGCTGCAACTGATTAAAAGGCTGCGTTTTGGGTTAGTTTTTGTGGCTTGCTTCGCTTTGCTTCTCCCGAGCCGAGAAAGGAAAGGCGGGGTGGTAGCGTGGGGGTGGGGGGTGGGGGGCAGGCTTTCCCCCAGCCGTCTCTTTCAACCTGTCCGCGTTGTGATTTCGGCAGCCGCAGCTCAAAGCCCCAGCCGTTTCCTTGGCTTTTATTTTTTGCGAAGTTGTTTTGAGGCGCCCGCAGGATGGGACGTTGCCGGCTTTCTCCGGCTGCTTTCCGAGCCCTGCAGTTGCTCGCCTGGACTTTCCCGTTGGTGACATTGGCTTCGCTGGCGGACGAAACCTTAGAGAGAGCCTCGAAATCCGAAGGCTACTGCAGCCGGATCCTGCGAGCCCAAGGCACGAGGAGGGAAGGATATAATGAATTTAGCCTCCGCGTGGAAGGCGATCCGGATTTCTACAAGCCCGGAAACAGTTACCGGGGTAAGTCAACCTTGGGCGCTTTTTTGGGGGGGAAGATCCCAGAACCGGATCGTGGGGAGAGTTAAACGCCGGGGGAACTAATCAGGTTTCTCGGGATTGTCCCACTCTCTTTGGGTCGCAGAAACCAGAACACTTGTTCTTTCTTTCTTTCTTTCTTTCTTTCTTTCTTTCTTTCTTTCTTTCTTTCTTTCTTTCTTTCTTTCCTTCCTTCCTTCCTTCCTTCCTTCCTTCCTTCCTTCCTTCCTTCCTTATTCTTCTACTACTAGTCATCTCCCTCTGACCCCCTCGCCTTTCATGGTTTAAGGGAAGCCAGCTCCTCTACTATCTGCGCCAGTATTTTTTTTTTACCTTAATCGCCCCTTGCACGCTTCTCTGTCAGCCGTACCTTATTTCACACTTGGCCAGGGAGATTCCCTCCTCGGTTTGCAACTGGCTCGCTGGGAAATAATAGAGGAATAGGAAAAGTTTGCACACCGGGCAAGAAGGCTGTTGGAAGCCACCGTCAGTTTTATTTTTGTTTTTTTTTCCCCCTCCTTGTTCTGCTTTAAAGTCTGGATCCTTTTTCACTCCCCCCCTTTCCCTTCCTAAAAGGGCTCAAGCCTGTTTATTGTTTAGAAATCGCTGGGGGTGGCTATTTAGCATGAAGACGGGGCGCTCTGTGTGTGCTCAGGAGCATGCAATGACAGTCTTACAGGAAAATATAGGAATTAAATCTTCTCCTCTCCCCCCACTCCCCCCCACCTCCATCCCAACATCCATTCGTCCCGGGATTCAGGAAATGGAAATAAAGGATTTAAGAAGAAAATTAGGACTTGTCTCTTCCTCCGGGTGGGAGTCTTAAGAACAGCCTAAATAACTATAAGTGGGAGAATAAGGGATTCTCCATTATGAAACAATGGAGAAATCACTTTTGTTCAGCCAGCATAACAGATTCATTCTGAGATAAGCAGATTTTAACATCTCTGATCCAACATTTACTTTGTTTAGATCTTTTAAAACATTCTTTGGAAGAATTAGCAAGTCCTAAACCTGAAGGCATCACTTCTTCCTTTAGAAAGTGCTGATGGTAGAAATAATTTTGGGGGCACTACATTTCCTACTGTTTTTTTAACCTATAGCTTAGATAAATAAAACAGCAACCAAAATAACTTATCCATCTCCTATGAGACATACTTACTAAACTAAACTAAACTAAGACCTGAATTGCTCTCTCTTAAAACATATTCTTATAAAAGCAGGTTCCTATCAGCAACAAACCACTTGTGATTAGAGCACTATCTTATGGTTGGTGGGGAAATGCTGAATAAAAGTAGTTGAAGCAAAACATAGGGAAAAACTTAATATTCACTTTGTACAACTCTAAATATGCAACTCTTTTTCTGCTATATCTCAACTTGATTCCTGCCTTTTAGAGGTTTCTTTTTTGCAGCTGTTAAGCTGTAAATATGAAGATTTGGTTTATCTGAAAAGTTGTGGGATGGGAGGAAAACATCTATCAAACTCCTAAAACCAACTTGGGGAAAATATTTTTCCAACAAAATGCAATCAAAGATTTTTTACATATTCACTAACAGTTAGGGGTTGTGGTTCTAACTGCTGGCACTTTAAGCAATGTGGTATCAAAATTTTAGTAAACATAACTTATGTCATTCAAAGCTAAAATCCTTCCAAAAATCTCCTAAAACTTAGCCAGATGGAACAAGCATGAGAAAAATATTGTTCAGTGCAACTTTGTTTCTTATAGCAGCTTAATATTGTCACTTTGTTTTATTTTTATTAACTGTCACAAGAATTTAACAAGTATCTCTCATGCAATATGGAATGACATCACACTAAATACTGTATGGAAACAGATTTTCTCCCTGTACTACTTTTTTTTTATATGATTCTCCCAGAAATTGTCTTATCAAAATGCAAAGAATGCAACAAGAACAGCTGATTAAATTAAGGGCAAACTGAGGTTACACAGCTTATAAATTATCAGGAAGCAAGGAAATGTTCTTTAGAATAAGATGTGAAATGTGAAATGTAGGCAAGAGAGGCTGAGGACATGGGAAAATCCTGATGCCAAGAAGTAGCCCAGGTGTTTTTGTCATCCTGTGGGCTTTTAAGAAAATAAATCATGATTTGGAGCCTGAAGCTCTTCTTCAAACAGAAAGAACAGGAATGAAGAGGTTCTCTGCTTATAACACTGCTGCTTTGCTTGGCTGACAATCACTTGTTTTTGGATAAGAAAGATGTAATCCATTCTCAAGTGAATCAACATCTTGTTGATTTCAGGTCTATCCATATGTCACTTTCATTTGCCAAAGATCATTAGCACAACTCATTCAACTTCAACCCTGTGCTGGGTTGTTGTTGTTGTTTTCAGTTACCAGGAGGTGTAGGTGGTACACAATTTTGTGAAGAAAGGCCTATAAGAAGACATTGATCTGCATTGAAAATGGAGAGAATTTTTTGTTAAACAGCTGTGTCCACTTAGAACAAAATTTTGGATTGGGGTTGGGATGAAAAGAAAGAAGCCCAGTCAACAGAAATATGGCATAAAATGCTTTACATTCACCAATGGTGCCTTATTAGATAAATTCATTTATGGACCCTTTTCAAAAGCTCAGAAGGAACTTTAAGGCTGTCAGACTTGAAAAACATTGGTGCAGATGAACACATGCTCACACCCAGAGTTCATAATATCAGGAAGCATTCCGGAACCTTTAATCATCAATGGTGGTCAGTTTAATTCACCAAGATTATTTCGTAGCAGTGACAGAAACTACCATACACTCATCATCTAATATTATTCAGTGTTGTGTGTTAGTCTGTGGTAGAGAATGGAAAAATAATGGTGTGGATGAAGATAGGCTCCTTCCTGTCTAAAATTAAAGAGTCTTCTCCACCCCGCTCTTAGTTTTATCCAAGTATACTTATCCAAGTTTAAGAGTAATTTTCTTTTTCCAAGAATTTCAATTTGAAAGAGACAGCCAACAGAAATTGTTAGCAACTTACCACATTACATTTCTCAAGATTCTAGAAAGATAGAGAGCCAAAAGTTTTCAAAAACTTTTTTTTCTAAGAAAAATGTGGATGGTTACTTTCTTTTTACAATAAAAAGAAAGATCATTTTGTAGGAGATCCTTGGAATATTGCAGACTTTCTCCTTCCTCTTCCCCCCCTCCCAGTGCTCCAGAAATTACCATATTCTAAATCTTGGGGTTTTGGAGAGTACATACAGAGAAACTTTGCAGAAAGGATTGAGAGAGGGAGAAGAGAAGCTAACAACAAACCTAGCTTCCAGATAAACAGTTGAAGAACTTTCTGGAACCATTGAGTGAAATTTTGCCTTTAATTTCTATGCCACAAATATTTTTAATTTTGATCCCCAATAGTGGAGAAAGAGGGATAAAATGCATTGTTTATCCATCTATGGAGATGCACACACGCAGCCCCCACCCCTACACCAACCTTTCCTTTCTTGATGCCCCAGAATTGGCCAGGAAGGGTAAACATTATAATCTACAACTGGCTTGGGAAGGCCTATACAGTACTTAACTTTAAGGCTTAGTTCCTAGATGGATCTTGGTGTCCCGTCTTTTACTATGCAATAGTCTCTCCATTGGATCTAGTGTCCTTGGCTTCCATTAAATCCAAAGAGAAGCTCTCATAAAAAAAAATGAGAAAGGTTACAATGTGACAGAGAGGCACCTCTCAGTAAATAATAACAACAGCACATTCTCTCACCTTGCAAATAGAATGTAAGGTAGGAAACACCCCTGACAATACATGAAGGTGAGTCCAATAATTTTGGAGACATCCCTTCAAATAAAGCTAATTTGAGGCTGCAATCCTATCTACAGATGAGCTTCACTAAATACATTTTGCTGGTGTAGACATGTGTGTGATTATGTCATTGTAGCTGGTCTTCATTTTCCTCTCGCCTCTTGAGGCAAAGCCTATACCACTATACCACTTCTCAGTTCTCTCTTAAGAACCAGCATAAGTGAATGTTGGCTCCTTTTGACTAACTTTGTTAGCATCATGAGTGTAGATGTCCTCATATTGCTCTGGGTAAAATACAACACTCTTCACAATAGTTTATAATTGTACTGCAAATAAAAACTATTAAGATGTGAATGCAGGTTGATCAAAAGCACTTTCAAATGTATAGCTTTATATAATACCTATTTATATACAATAATGCAAATCATTTCTATTTCTTAAATGTGGTTCCCACTGTTGTTCTTTATCATAGGACTGGTTGTTTTTTTTTTTAGAAAGGCCAAGAGTAAGACATTAGTAACAGTATATGGCAGAATATTGTGGGAGTTCTGATATTTTGAAATGAGGAGAAGGAGTACTACACTGGAAAAAGAAAAAAAGAAGAAGAATCAATTATATTTTATCTTGACACTTTCCACTATAAGATTTGGGATTTTGTCCAAACTTTCTCTTACTGTATGTGCAGCCTGCCAGTATCGAGTGGAACCTTGTATAATCTACTCTGACAGCAAATGTGTATTATGGATCCTTCCTATGCAAATGGCAGGAGGAATGTCAACTCCATTGAAAAGCAAGGCTTGTAACTAATCCCTTCCACAGTGGGGATGTCTTTCTTGGTTCATCTAAGGGACCAGTAGTGCAGGGTTGCACAGTAGAAGAATTGTTCTACAGAGCTGTGGTTCTACAGAAAGAACCCATAATAGATAGATTTAGTAAATATGAGCTGCAGAATTCTGGATGATGACTAGACGGGGGCAATACAGTTCATTCTGGTTCATCTCAGTTGTGAGATACAGGATCTCAGAAGGAAAAGAGAATTATAACAGAATTGGAGAGAGGAAGTCGGGAGTAGGAAGTGGTTTGCTTTTGCTTTTATTCCTATCTTCTAAATTTTGGGTGATCTCATATTACATCTCATATCCCAAATTAGGAGATCCCTGGTCATTGCAGGCAGAATGTAAAAGGAGAAGAGAAATAGATTCCCCCCTGCAATCTGTTGGATGTAACTAAGCTATTGTCCTTGTGACTGGCTTGATTGATCAGTGGGATGAGTGGATTCCAAAATGAATCTATTGATCCAGTTAGACAGGTAAGTTTTATCCCTAAGCAGACACAGTTTTCATAGCGTTAAAAAAAATCCCCTTAGTTAGCTGTATCAAGGGGACTGTTAACCATGGGGTTAATTAATCAGTTTTCTGTACCAAGATGACATTGAAATTGCAGAGAAGCTAAGTGGAAATGAAGCCACTACGGCTGTTCTTTTCCACCTCCACCCCCAACTATATGAGTTTATGAGAAAATGAGCAAAATCAAATGGAAAATGATAGTTGCATTTCCCTGCAGGCTTGATAAATCTACCTTAGACTGGGGAAACAAGGGTTATTAAGCACAGCAAACATCAGCATGGATAGCTGGCGAGATATATAAGACTTGCTTTATTGCAGCTTACTATTTTCTGTGTGATGATAAGATATGTGAGATATCACATTTTGCCAAACCTGTTTGTCTGCATTTGTGGGATTGTTTTCTACAATATCAACTACTACAACTAATTGGAAAGTATACTCCATTCCTTCTTCTCTCTGAAGAATACATACAGCCATCCCTCAGTGGATGATGCTACAAATGCATCTTTCTGATCTAGACAATGAATTGATCATTACAGGTTTCTTCTTGCTTTGAGTGGCTCTTAATCCTGTTTCCCCCCCAAATAAGACATCCCCTGATAATAAGCCCAATCAGGCTTTTGACCGCATGCACTAAAATAAGCCTCCCCCCCCAAAATAAGCCCTCCCCAAAAATATTTAAACGCAGAGCTGGAAATCAGGTAAGATGGCAAGAGGAGCTCCATCTTGCTCCACAAGCCCCAAAATAATATCTCCCTGAAAATAAGGCCAAGCACTTATTTCGGGGTTCAAAAAAATATAAGACAGGGTCTTATTTTTGGGGAAACACGGTAATACTTTCCCTATGGAACAGCTCCCCCCCCCCCGAGATTTAGACGACTCCAGTCCTTCACAAGGGTGTGAAGACCTGTCTCTGCCAGACACTGGGCTGGGTCATTGAGCCCCATATAGGTGCAGCTATGTTGTGAGATTGTTGTGGTGCCTAGTATTATGATTATTTTTAACTTTGTATTCAAAGATATATGTAGATGTAGAGATAGATAGATAGATAGATAGATAGATAGATAGAGATAGAGAAAGATAGAGATAGAGATAGTTAGAGATAGAGAGAGAGAGATAGATAGAGATAGAGATAGGATGTTTGTGGGTTATTGTCAGCCATCCAAGAATACATATTTAAGATGGCTGGATGTAAAAAAACAATAAATAAGTAGCCCAAAGGGCCAAAGTTTAGCAAAATTAGTTTTATTCTGGCCAAATCTAAAATATTTAGCTGCTTGATTAAGAGGTGGAGATTTTAGGGAGCTCCTACTGAATTTAGTGGCTGTATTTGCACAACAATTGAACTGAGTCAGTTAATAAGAGTAGTACCGATAACAGCAGTAACATATCTATTTAACATGGACTTGTAACTAAGCACAATACGGATGTTGATATAATTGTTGGTATAATAAAGTAAAACATTTGTACATTCAAATTAATGTATTTTTACATTTTCCTTTTAATATCAAATTTTAAAACATATTAACTTCCACAGTAAACTAGGTTTCACAGTGACTCAAGTAAAAGAAGTAGGCTTAGTGCTTTTCTATATGTTAAGAGGTCTGACTCCAAGTTTAATTATGGGAGGGGGGAAAGACAGCTTTACAGAACTGGAGCAAAGTGAGGAAAATCGTCCATCAGAGGAAAAAGTATTAATCTTGACCTAGTAGTTGGATCAAATACAAAAATCCCTGAACCACCAGCTTACGTTTTTAAAAAATAACTGGTATGACCATACATAGGGCATGATGTATCAGCATCAGTAATTTATGCTGCCATGAATATTCAAACCACTAATTATTCTGGTGATAAAAAAATATGGGAGCAAAATAAGAAAGGTTCAGAGTATTATGAGTAGCAGTATTCCAGATACAAATTAAGGGGTTAAATGAGGTGATCCAAGAAACAGATAGGTACAATAATTCATGTGAGACCCAAAGAATGTACCACCTGCTTAGTCATCTCTATAATGTGGAATTGAGGTATTTTATGAACATTCATTAACTTTAACAGGTTTTTTTTTAAAAAGATCAGTGTTGATTTAGACTCCCAGGTTCCTCATGCCTGGTGAGACCCACAGGTGGCAGCCTTGAAAACCAAAGGGGGAAAAAAACAGGGATAGACAAATGAATCTAGAAATCATCAACATAGATGTGATTATTAAACTGGTAAAGTGAAAATCAAGAAGCCTTGGAAACGTGTATAAATAAAATAATAAGGTGCCCAACACTGAACCCTGAGGAACCCCTACTGCTAATAGAAAAGATTGGAAGACGTTCCACAAAACTCAGAACATCTGGTGAAAAGATCAGATTGAAACCCTGAAATACTGCACCAACAATACAACAATTTTTGAGGGAGGAATATTCCCTCGAAAATCTTAGCTACAAAGGAAAAGAGTAGACATTAGAAGTTAGGACAAACAGAAAAATCAAGGAAGATTTTTTCAACAAAGAACATAAATAGGCAAGTTTGCAAGACTCAGGAAAAGAAGCAATGATGAGAGACCAGTTCATCAACCTTTAAATAGAAGACAAGAAAGAAAGAAAGAAAGAAAGAAAGAAAGAAAGAAAGAAAGAAAGAAAGAAGAGATGAATGAAGAAGAGAAGAAAAAGGATCAGAAGGACTGACAATGTAAGCAGCTTCAGTGATTATTTTAGCTACCACCTTCCCTATAATTGGAGAGAAGAAAATTTCAGGTATGGTGAAATTTGCAACTGGAACTGCTTAATTCAGGAACATTAAAATACACAGGATTGGAATTAAGGCTTGAACTGACTCATTTTTCAGTACAAAGTAGTTGCAAAAGTCATTAGTCATATGTTAATAGGAAAGCTCCAGATAAAGACTGTAGAACAAATAGCTACTTAGAAGTTTTACATGAGTAGATACTTTATACTGATGTTAGGTTGTTTTGATTGTTTTACATTAAAGTGTTGAGAGAAATCATATCGGTAAGATTGCCACTTATCCTAAATATTTTCTCCCAATAACCCTGTTTCCAAATTTAAGTATGAATTTGATGCTACTGTGGAATTAACCAGGAACAGAAGTTTCTAATAGTAGTTACTTTTCTTATGGCCAAATCTAGTACAACTCATGCTGTTTGGCAGGCCAGATTTTGTTAAATGTTATCCATTTCTCTGATGCTTCTGATTTAAATAAATGTGAACTATTAGAAACAGGTACAGAGGAAATTGTTGCAAATGATAGGAACTGGCCCAATTTTAGCTTTCAAAAAAGTCACAGGAGAACTGACTTTACCATGAAGAATGAAAGTAATCAGACTGGATTTCTGTGAAAATGTGGCTAATATTTTTCTACCTATTTGGTTTTGCCTTTCAATTAATAGAAAACTAAATAAATAAATACCACAGACATATGATTACTTAAGACAACATTACCTTATCAATGAGCCAATGTAGTCTTCAGTAATATTAAGATATGAGAGGACCATGGAGAATATACTTCTTCAGCAAAGAAATATTATTTATCTGAGATACTAAAATCTCCCAGAATGACTTAAGTTCTAGATCAGATAGACAATCAAGAGGTAAATCCTTAACAATCTGTTAATTACACTGGGTAGAATTAATTTATTGGAATGTCTATGGAGATTCTTGGATATCCAAGTAATGGTTCTTCCAAAGGTGGAGGTTTTTTTCAAAAGTTTGAAAAAAATCATCTTTAGGATAACTTACTGAAAATTTCAAATCAGCAAACAGCAATTCTAATGAATTTAATAGTTGCTACTAAAGGAGTAGAAAATGAGAATTAGCAAATGTCAGTATCATTTAGATTTAATCAAGTGTGCACAGGAACCCAGCATGTCAGGTGAGATTAGTTTATCATGTCACATGAACATCAATAATTCATTCATTTCTTTTTCTTGACATGCTCCAGCTAGCACATGATTCATTTATTTTTAGTAAGGCTTACAGTCTTAAGTTGTTGAAATAATTAGTATGAAACTTTCCACTGACTTTCCACTGGAAGAAGCTAAAGAAGACTTAGTTTCTTCAAAGTTATAATGGAATAGAAGGAAAGGATGTGATATACGAAGTTTTAGCTTTATTACAAACTGACGTATTATGGGAATGGGAAGATTAAGTTCTAACTACATTCTATTTCATAACTATAAGTCAGACTTTTACAAAGAATATATTATTACTGTAAAATGCAGAGACATTTTGATAGTGAAATGCTGTGTCTGGATTTTGACCTTTAATATCCATATATTCAGATTTTTCTTTATAACAGGAAGGACTGAGAAGAGTTCTAATAATACTAGATACGTGTAATCTAATAAGTCTGGGAAACTATGCCTTCAGCAGGATGGTAACATTGGGAAATAAGTCATATCACTCATGAATACTTAGAATTGCTTTTATTCATAGACAAAAAAACATTAGAACAAGGTCAGATAACATGATTCTTGCAAGTAGAAACAATGAATCATGCTAAATAATTTTTTTTATTAAAATTAGGCTGGAATACACATTCTGAGTGATTTTCCAGCAGAATGTTGGAACACCCAGTACGTACCATTATAAATCTCTTGTCTTCTTTAAAGAAATAGCTTTTTGCCATCAGTTTCATTAGCATTGGAAAATGCTGCCCATTCTATGTCAAAAGCTTTTTTAAAAATTCCCTTGTCAGCCCACTCTTGTAACAATTTGATGTGGCATTTGGGTTTCTATTGACCAAAAGTACAAAGGTTCACAGATCAGTGAAACTATAAAAAATACAGGGGGCAGAGATCTATTCCCTTCTGAAATGCACTCTTAACATTTTGTCTTACTCTGTTTAATTGATGCTTTGTAGCTATGTAGTCTGGAAGAAAAGTGTTCTTTTTTTGCTGTGATGCTATCACTTTCATCTGTAAGGAAAAAAATCTGTGTATTTCTTATAAGTAAAACAGGAATTATACAAGAAGTGATGGGAATGGAAAATATTAACCTAATGGTATAACATTAAAATCTTATTTGTACTTTGGTTCAGTTTTTTTTATTTTTCATTATCTAGTTCTTAATGTTACTATTTGTTTATATTTATACATCTAAACTTTCATACCTCATTTTTATTTTTTGTATTTGGAAAGAATGGCACTGAGGGTAGTGCAGTCCAACAAATATTAAATACAATTTTGTTCAGTGGCTTTTCCCAGGACATATTACATGGATAGAATAGAAATATTTGTAGTTCAAAATTGAGCTGTGGGGTCCTTGATATTATTTGAGCTTGGTTTTTTTCTTGCAGAGATTTGTTGTTTTCTTGCAGTGACACTGATGATGTTACCTAGTTTGGTAATGAAATGTATGCAAGAAAACAACCAAGGACAGAGAGCACCAAGGACTCCATATTAGATAGTTTTAGATTGGTTGAAAATAAAGTTTAGAGCTAAGCATTGAAAGTTAGCCTCTCCCCAGCTGATCAGCTCTATTTATTTGAATAAGTTATGTAGAGGGGTTTCATTTACTGGATATGTAAACAAGAATCCATCCTATGAACATTTTTTAAAAGATCCACTTTCAAAGGCCTTTCTTAACAATGAGATAATCTTCAAATCATCTGTTGCTTTCTCTAGTCAGACATATTAATAAGTGAAGGATTGTTTGAGATTTTTGGAACATCTGTGCTTGAAGTATTACTAGTGGACAGCATCTGGCGATACATAATTATCCAAGGAAGGGTCTTCTTAGTTGTGATAGCCAGAGTTTCAGGTACCATGGAAGCTAAAAAAAAAAAGATGCAGTTAGAGGAGCAAATGTTATCTTCATTCGATTGATAGTAATTGCTTGCTGGATTGAACATCTTTCATAGACAGAAGGAACCTTGTATCCTTAGATGGAAGATCCTGGATTCAAGTCATTGTCATCTGTGAAAATTGCAGGTGTATTATATTGAATTAGATGAGGCTGAGGTCAAACTTTAGTATTTAGAGATTAGCAACATTGTCTTTGGACATGCCATATAGACAACTGTAAATGTTTCATTCACACCTATATAAAATCCTTTATTTAAAAAAAAGCACAAACAACAACAACAGAGAAAATATTGAATAAGCTTTAAACCAGAATTATGCTGCAAGGACAAAAAAAAAGTCTTCATACTGTCTGAAAAAGAGTTTTCTGAAACATTTATCCGAGTTGGCAAATTACTATGGGATAGAAATCTCCTACCAAAGCATCATCAACATTTGTTGAATATATAAATTTGAAGTTGGCCCAGTGAATTAGAACTTTTTACAATTGCTCAGATGGTATAGCGTAGTACAGTGCTACACTATACATATATGCATACACAAAGCAGTGCAGTTTTTATATTTTATTGATCTTTCTGTGAACTGCCCATGATTATTGTATATAGGGTGGACAGTCATATTAGTCAAGGAAGGAAGAAAGGGAGGGAGGGAGGGAGGGAGGGAGGGAAGGCTCCATTCTGCAACAACTTATTGCTATAGCAGCAAATGTGGCCATGAAAATGCACAACAGATTGCTTCTGATTGTGGTAATACTAGCTGTGTTAGAGCTAGGAAGATCCATCCTCTTTCAAGCTTTTCATCAACAGATGTGCAATCTAGCCATCTAGGACAGGGGTGTCAAACTGGCAGCCCGCGGACCGGATGCGTCATGTTCAGGCCACACCTACCCCAGCTCCGCGAATGGGGAAAATGTGATGAAACATCACATGACCGCATAATGACGCAGTGAATTTGACACCATGATCTAGGGCATATCTCTCTTTTTTTGCAAAAAGTTTTTTATTTTTTTAAACAAAAACAACATAAAAACATCATCCTTCCAAACAATTACAGACAGTGTTTCGATCGGTTAAAATCATTTCGTGTTCTCAAAATTTCCAAAATCTCAATATATGACAAATGTTCTTCCTTCTAACAAAAAACAAGTGTTTACACAATTTTATCCACATTTCATTTCATATATAATATTTCATCTCCATGCTTTATTAATCTATCCATTGATAAAATAGCTCCCATATAAAATAATATTGTTTATCTTCCTGTTCTCTTATTTCAAATGTCAATCATCCCATTTCAGCACAGTCCAACATTTTCTTAATAATTTCTTCATCAGTAATTATCTTCTCTCCTTTCCAGTTTTTTGCAAATACAATTCTGTTAAAATATTCACAATTAAATATTGCAATTCTTTATTGAATGTCTCTGGCAAGATCCGATCTAGGGCATATCTGATGCTGCATTCCCAGGACAGTTGATTCCCAAATTAGTGCAATGCTAAACAAAGCAGAATTCTCAACCTTCAGACAGGAGTCCTTGACTATTATTAATATATGAAACTTCTTGTACTTTGGGCAATATTGTAAAGTTTTAAAGAAGGAGAAGATAAGATTGTGAACTTTAGCACCTCGGATTGTCATTGAGTGGGTTAGAGCTATTGTGGTTGGGGTCTTTGAGGTATAATATTTGGATTAGACCTGAATACATTCAGGTTCAATCCCTTATTTGGCTATGGGTGAGTGTATAAATCACGGTTCTTTTAAAATTAGAGGTTCAATAGTTTTTATCCAATATATTAGGGCAAATTTGATAGATTTGTACAACATGCTAAGCCAAAACCAAACAAGCCACAGTGTGTCACAATGTGATGTGAACTGAGCATTCTTTGAGAAAATGGTAATGGTGCAAGTGAAGTGTCGGTGCCTTTTCATAACTAAAATCAGAAGTTAATTCTAACAAAATGCATTTCACTTTTGTATTCTGTGATATTTTTATTCATATTTGGTTAGGTGATTCATGTAGACTAATTTTAATTCAGCATAAGTGCTTGAAGGTGGCAGCCTATTTCTTCAGCTGCCAGAACTGCTGGCAGCAGGAAGTTCAAGGCAATTAAGAGAATGTTTACTTTCAATAAGCACTGAGTGGTAAAGTATGTGGCAGAGAATGCCACTGAGATTATAGTTTTATGCTCTTTTTTTCCTGGGAAATACTTCTGCTGAACTTAATGGGGCCCCTGAGTACCTTGGCTAAAATGGGAAAAGTGGCATTGGATTCTCAGTGAAACTTTTCTCAATCTTTGTACAAACATTCTATCTCATCTATTTAGCCTTAGTCTCCCAAAAGTACCATTGAGTGTAGACTTTAGCACCTATCATCATGATGGCTGTTGCAGAGACAGATACTATTTTCTTCCTTCTTTCCATGAGCTCCAAGAAAACTTTTTGAGATCAAATCTGAAGCCCTCCTCATCCCTAATGCCTTCTGTTTCTTGGCATTGATTTTGTGGATAACGGCCTGAGTGCTCTCGTAAGAAAGCTTAAATGTTCACCATATTTCTGTTCACTTCCTACTTCGATATATTTTCCATTAGAGAATAACCAGGCCTTAGTGAGGAAGAATGTTAGACAAGTTTCAAAATATATCAATGGAAGCAATCTTAGTAACACGTGGCATAAGAAATGTCCTTGCATGAAAAGGGGTGCACTCAAATATCTCTGTTATCAGAAGTAGTACTATTAAATGTATAGGAGGCAACGGGGTGCTCCCATGTGATTCCTCTCCTGCGCGAGCTGCATTGTCTTCCGGTGGACTTCCGGCTGCGCTTCAAGGTGTTGGTGATCACCTTTAAAGCACTCCATGGCTTAGGGCCGGGGTACTTACGGGACCGCCTTCTGCCACCAATTGTCTCCCACTGGCCAGTACGCTCCCACAGAGAGGGCCTCCTCAGGGTGCCGTCAGCCAGACAATGTCGGCTGGCGACCCCCAGGGGGAGAGCCTTCTCTGTGGTGGCACCTACCCTCTGAAACGATCTACCTCCAGAGATACGAGTGATCCCAGACCTCTGGACTTTTCGTCGGGCTCTTAAAACCTAACTTTTTCAGTTAGCCAGGCTGGCCTGATTTTACGTTGGTTTTTAAAATTGATACTGATTTTAATTGAATGTTTTAAATTATGGACCAAACTTTATTTAATTATTTTAAAATTATTTTAACTTTTCTGTACAGATGTTTTATTTTGGCTGTTCACCGCCCTGAGTCCGAAAGGAGAAGGGCGGTATAAAAATCCTAATAATAATAATAATAATAATAATAATAATAATAATAATAATAATAATAATAATAGTAGTAGTAGTAGTAGTAGTAGTAGTAGTAGTAGTAATAAATAAACCATGTCTAGTTCTTCCTTGCATCTCATCAAATTTACTTAGGAGAATTAGGGGAGCATCTTTGAAGGGAAATCCAGTTTGGAAAGCAGGAATGTGTTCAATTTATATTTTATATTCCCTTTAAAAGATGTGAGTTGCTTTCTGCCAAACATACTACTATTCTTCTTTTTTCAGTTTATAAAAAAGAGACAACATGAAACATTTTCCAGGACCACAGTATTTGCAAAGAGTTCATCATAACATCTTCTCTTTAGACTAAAACTATCCAGGGGTGGGTTGCTATAGGTTCACCCAGGTTCGGGGGAACCCATAACTAATGTTATGGCCGGTTCGGAAAACCTCCAAATCCCACCCCTGGTGGCCCTTTCCACCCCACCCACCCCTCCCATCCCAGAACTCTCCACATGGCCCGTTTTGGATGTGAGGTAAGTGCAGGGCCCACACAGAGGCTCAGGGAGAGGGGAAAATGGGCTTCCCAGAAATTCCAGAAGGCCGGAAATGGGCCCATTTCCGGCATCCAGAGGGCCTCCAGAGCCTGGGGAAGACAGTTTTCACCCTCTCAGAGGCTCGAGGAAAGTCTTCAGAGCCTGGGGAACAGGTGGGTTCTAAATTTTTTTACTACCAGTTCTGTGGGCGTGGCTTATTTTGTGGGCATGGCTTGGTGGGGGTAATGTGACTGGGTGGGCATGGCCAACTTTTTTTTTTTACTTTTAAAAGCATTTTTTCTACAACCTTAAGAGGTTGCAGAAAAAAATGCTTTTAGAAGTCTCTGATGATCAGGCAACTCAGTTGGGATCGCCAGAGGCTTTTAAAGGCATTTTTCCCCCCCTACAACCTCTTCGGCCAAAGAGGATGCAGACAAAATGCTTTTAAAAGTTTTTCTTTTTAAAAAAAGCCTCTGATGAGGTAGGCGGGGTAAGCGAGCGGCGACCGGGCTGGGGACCGGTTCGGGGGTGTGGCCAGCCAATGTTATTACCAGTTCTCCAAACTACTACAAATTTTTACTACCGGTTCTTGCAAACCGGTGTGAACCAGGAGCAACCCACCACTGCTAGGGAAGGTGAAAATGGCCCCCCCGGCTGTGGTGCAAGAGCTGACTAGGCCACGCCCACCATAGCCATGCCCACCCAGCAACCGTGCAGAGAACCCATTGCTGAAATTTTTAAAGCCCACCCCTGAAACTACTGTATTCTCTGCTGGCATGGCTTCCTTTTTCAATTTTAGAAGAATCCATTGAAGACTCCATGTTTGAAGGCACCAGATTCTGGAATGATCAGTAGCCAAGATTTTGTTTGTTTGTTTGTTTGTTTTTGTTTTTAAAGGAAACAACTTTATGGATTTCAAATGTGGTATTTTTCTTCCTTTCCTCTTGTAGTAACACTATCTGCAGCTACACCAGCCTATTTTCGTGGATTCACATTGATTGCTTTGAAAGAAGGCAAAGAAGGAGACAAAGAGGAAGACCATGCTGGTACTTTCCAGGTGAGGAACAGTCTTTTGAACTATTGATTTAGAAATATGAACTGGCTGGAAACAGGAGCCATACTTTTCTTTATATACTTTCCCCTATCTTAAATTGTAACTGTAACAATGAAATAAATACTATAGCTTTAATCAAGTCAGATTAATATGAGAAAAGAACTGTAAGTAGGCTATAGAATTCAACAAGATGCTGTTATATTCTTACATTTGTAATACTATCTTTTGCCTGTTTGCTTTGAAATCCACCCCACTGAAATTAGTGGGATTTTTGAGCTCAAGTAAGATATACATTTTGCAGCCTTAACTATTTTGTCAAACAAAGAATTTGGAGGTTGTCCTTGGTACTTAGGAATTCCAAGTCCAGTTCAAATATTTGTTGACCATTATTTTTCTTGACACCGTTATGTTTTTTCCTGTACGTTCCAATGTCTAGACTAGCAACTCTCATTTGATCTTGGTGAGATTAACAAAATCTCTGCAGGAGATATCCAGCTATCATCTTTTGGAGAGTAAGTCTGAATTATTTCAGGGTGGCTTGCTTTCAAGTAAATACAGAAGACCTGTACTTAATGAACTCAGATATGACTACTTTTACAAATCTTAGAGATTTCTCAGAAAACAATTGTAATATTGTTCTAGGTTTCCTAAGGATGCTAAGTCTAAACAAAACCCCTAAAAAGATTTTGCATAGCAGCAAAAATGATTTCCTTCTGGACAGAGTAAGCAAGGATACTCTGCATGTCTCGCTTCTAGTGAATTTAGGATGCAGGAAGTAGAAAATTGAATCATTACAGTACAGTGATACTGCTAATCAGCTGTTCTCACAAAGCTTTGATCAAATTAATATTTAGGATGTTAGTTGCTGACTAAAAACAATATGTACTTATCTGAAGTTGCAAATAAAGCATTGAAGAATGTAGTATTAATTCTTGACCTCAATATTACTAGTTAGAGGCAAGAACTTGATTCATGGATAATCTCTTAATATACAGTATGATCACTAATTAATCCTTAAAGACCAAAAGTATATTTGGGTGAATTGAAGCCACATATTACCATCTCTTCCATTAAACAAGTCTTTGTTGACATACATAAAACACGTAGGATCAAAGTATTCATATTACTCCTTTGGGAAGTACCAGAAATACAGGAAGATTCTAATCATTTTAGCTAGATGGAAATTAGTAATTCTATTCAAAATACAAAGAAAAAGATAAAATGCAAAGTAAATTAACTTCTCAAATCAGGGTTAGCTCTGTGACTCTGGTGTTAATAGCCTTTTGGTCTGTCTAGTTTCATTCAGAATAGGGAGCAGAATTTGCTTTAGAAAGACTTTTTTTTTTGTAAAAATAAAAATTGGGGATGGGCCTATTTTCAACATCATTGTTGAAATTTAGAAAGGAATCCCCCCCCAAAGGAAATATGGATACATTATTTTCTACTGTTCTTTCCTTCTTCTCTTTGTACCTGATTTATATTCTTCCTTGTATTATTCTTAATGAATTAATTCTTAATTATAATGAATAATTGTTAATTAAGATTAGTTATAATTAATGGATTATTAATTGACTAATTATGCCTGTTAATTTAGCAGGAACTGTGGGTTAGGCTCCCAACTGGAGATAAAAATTTCCCCTGCAGGTAAAAGATAGGATTCAAAGATTATTTTTCCCCTCAAAAAGTTTCTTCTGAGTGTTTTAGAAAAGAGCTAGAAAGCAGAGCTAGATGGGTTCATCAAGGAATTTCTCTACTACCTATAATTCCACAAATCTTAGCCATTCATTTTTCTGTACTACATTGGCTGAGACTTCACTGCTAATCGCTTGCCTTTGCTTTATAGCACATTTCTTGAGAAACTTTCTATTTTATTCTGTTTAATCAGAATAAAGGGTGAGAGGTGAGGTGTGAGATCTTTTGGAATAGGAATAAGTTACAGCCCTACCTAGAAAAAAAAACAGTAGTCTTAATTGTATTTCACTGGGAGCATCAAGTTTTCCTCAAATGAAATATTTTTATGAATCACTTTTTTCTGACCAACTTGTGAAGGAAAAACAGAGTATTGAGATTCTGGGATATTCATTTTGATCGGCTAAGAATGCAGCCCTGTCAAAATGGTGTAGCTGGTTAAATGAGAATCTGAAAATCTGTCTTAATAGACTGTAGTTACAGAACTAGAAATAGAAGTAAAAATGACATTTTGACTGGATTTAGCCAATAGAAAGCAAAAAAAAAAAAAAATCCTGGAATGATGATGTCACTATGGAAGAAGCAAAAAATAAATAAATTCTTGACTTAATCTTGTTTGGCCCATTATCTGAAAAAATACAATTTTGATTTAATTAGAATATGACCAAGTAATAATAAAGCTGATTGGCCAAAGGTTTCTCCAGAAATCTACTTATCATGCCCAGCAATTTTATAGATTCAATTAATGTTCAGGTTTCTTCTTTACTTTTCCTGAAGTAACATTTTTAAAAAATGTGATTAACAAAGCATATCTCTCAGTTCAATCAGAATGACCTTTTCATCTTTTGACTGCCCTTCAGATTTTTTAAAATCCAAGCTTCATACTTGAGTCCAATGGGGGATAGTCTGCAGTATGTGTAAAATTACCTATCATTTTCATTTTGCTATAAATTGTACGTGACCTGTTTCCTCTCTTGCTATTTCTTGGTGAAGTGCAATACTGGAAATGATATTTTTATTAATGGAAGTTTTAATCTAGCCACATATATATAAAATGGGTGTTGACCCCCCTTTTATCATTGTGGTTTCTTTAATGTCCCCTTCCTACAAACACCCAATATTTTCTGCTATATTTTACTATTGCCGGAGGCTGATAAAAAGCACTAATGATTAACTCAATCACATGAAGACTATCAGGAATAAAATAAAATTCCTTTTTGTTTCTTTTCTTTTTTGCACAGTGAAGATGCAGTCAGTCCACCAGATAACGATCCTATAAAATATATCACTGTAACTTTTATTATGCCTGTGATGTTTTTGACAAATCTGGATCATTTCAGCATTTCACAAATTGCGGTAGCAAGGCAGAGCATGTAATGTTTGCTGAAATTTTCACCATATCTGTTTTGTGAAAAATAGATGTGTTGTGGATGATAGCAATATTATCCACAGTTAATAATGTGGAGTTGGGAAGATTGGAAAAAGATTATTATTCTTACAGATTTATCATTATAAACAATTCTGTGACATGTTTTTAAGCACTTTAGAAAATATATATCACTGACTATTTCTGGAAAGCCACTAGAGGAGCACATGGCAGAAATAATTTCATTGTCTCCTATTCATAATTTCTTTTTCCAGGTAAGACAGAATATAAATGCATTCTGAGCATATTAGACATGCAGTTAATATATTTTATGTTCCAAACTTGGATAATCTTATTCTCACCCTCTTCTTGCTTTTTGAAATGTAGTGTCCTATATTAGTATTATTAAGCAATCATGAATTTGGTTTCCCACATTTGATTACAATAGTTGCCATAGGCCACAATCACAGACATGGAGGTTTGGTGGTAGATGACAAATTGCTGATCTTAATGACATCAGAAGAAGACAAATTATTCTGCCTATCATTTAACATCAAAGGTAACCTCGGCTGTAATTTTTGGCAGAAGCCTGGCTTTGTATTCATGATAGGTTTATATAAAGAAATGATAATAAATTCCTTTTTTCCACTTTCCTTCTCTAAAGTTAGGAAAATATTGAAAAAACATTAATATTGGTAATTAGGGTGAAGAATGCCTTCTGAGCACTGTGTATTCAGGCTTGGATTCAGTAGGAAAGCTACTCAAGAGATTTCTTTAGGATTATAGAATAAATAATACCAGCCCATTACTGAAAGTTACTTAATGTGATGCCAAAATTTCCTTTGCAGTGTTTAGATTTGCCAAACAAATGTGGCTGGGGAGAAAATGGCATTATACATGTGTCGTGTCAAGAAACACATCACAAAAAAGAAGAAAAAAGAGAGAAGCAATTTGCATTATTTTGTATGCTAATTGATAGGTGCATATCTGTCACTTTTAAACAATGTAGAATAAGTTTTATTCAGTCTATGGAGTATGTGACATAGAAATCCATATACAAAGGGAAGTAAAGGAATAATAATGTATAAAATTAAAATCTACTGATTTTTTAAAAAGTTTTTTTTTATTGTGACTTTATTATTTTTATAAATAACTCAAGGTGGCAAACAAATCTACTACTCCTTTATCCTCCTATTTTCCCCTGCAACAACATCCCTGTAAGATGAGTTGGGGTGAGTGAGAGCGACTGGCCCAAAGCCACCCAGCAGGTTTTCGTGTCCAAGATAGGACTAAAACTCACAGTCTCCTGGTTTCTAGACTGGTATCTTAACTATTAGACCAAACTGGCTAACTTTTGTCATTGCAAAAAGAACTGAGGCCAGGAGATGTTGGTATCTTTTTCTAATGCCTTAGTATCCTAATGCTTTAGTATTCTAATGGTTGATTGGCCATGGCCAATTGAGACTTTCTTATACTTGTGGAGTCTTGCTGATCTCTGAGCTTAGTTGTTTACCTGCAGATTATTGCCTTACACTGATGATGTTACCTAGTTGGGTAATAAAACTTCTGCAAGCAAACAACCAAGTTCAGAAATTACTAAGGACCGCATTGTTCAACCCTGAACTGCAAATATTCTTTTCTGTTTCCCATATTTTAGTTAAATTGTCTTGGATCCTTCAAAGAGAGACCTGCCATCTAAGTAAAACAGAGGGGCTACTTTTGTTTTCCCAAGGAGACTAGCATTCAGGGTCCTACTGTTTTTTGGACATGATAGGTGGCCCCCAATTGATTGATGAGCTAGAGGCAAGATCAAATGAGCAACCAATTCACAGCATTGTTCTTTCTCTTTCTTTCCCTTTCTTTTTACAACACTTCCCCCTACCATACCTAGGGCTGCTGGTGAAGGGGTACTTCATTCTTGGTAGCAATTTGAATGGCTTGTATGCAAATTAGACCAAGGGTCTCACAAAATATGTCTATACTATTCACCTGTGGCTTAAGGTTCCTATCTCTGAAGTCCAGCTGTGGTGCTTAAGCCAAAACCAGTGGTGCAGCCCTTGTTTTATTCCACGTTGTGTTTTTTTTCAAAATGGGCATGGCTCTTAAATTCTATCTTCCTATAGAAGTGCCCCAGAAAGGGGGGGGAGAGGAAGGGCTCCTCTAGCTGAGGGGATAAATCTGTGATGGCTAACCTTCACATCATCGTGTGCCAACCTGCGTGCCAGAAATGGCACGCAAAACCATCCCGCCTGGACCGTGAGGTCTTGCTGGGTTTCATGCATGCGGGAGCGCTGAAACCCGGAAGAGCAGCGTTCCATTATGCATGCCCATGCCAGCACCCAAACTTCCGGTTTCCAGCACAGAAGTGCACCCAACAAACATCTATCCTGAAGAAACCCGGAGGTTTGGGTGCCGGTGCGAGCATGCATGACAGAACGCTCTCTTCTCGGTTTCAGTGCTCCCACACGTGCAAAGGCCAGCTGACTGACACATGTGTATGCACAGGAATGCGGAAGAGGAGCCAGCGAGGCCGTGCCTCCCGCACAGGATGGTTCTGTGTGCCGCTTCTGGCACGTGTTCCATAGGTTCGGCAAAACAGGGATAGATCAATAAAAATTGGAACTTGCCAAGCACATTCAGATTAGATCTGAAGCAAAATTAGATCTATTTTGCTGCATGATTACTACAGGATAAAAGTTTAGACTGTGGTGCAGATAAGTGGAAATTACATTATGCTCCTTGAACAAGTGACAGTGAACCATGGAGTGGAGTGACAGGGAACCATGGAGAAAGTTAAGCAATCCCATTATTAAATATGAAGAGATTTATGCCTAACAAGACATGAAACAGCTGTGAAACAACATAGAAATAGGAGATGGTAACATTTGAAAGGTATGCTTTGTGAATTCAGGCCAATGCATACTGCTCTGATGAGCTGAGAAGAGTAGGAAAAGTTTTGAACTAACTCATCACATGGCTGTTAGCAAGCACAAAGTAATGGGGTTCATTTTCTAAGTAACTTAATGATAATTTCTCCATTGCAATAAAATTGGTTTATTTCTTTCTTGCCACAGTTGGGTGCATTTCTACCATTAATATCCTATTGATGGTAATATCCAATTAAGTTCTCAGCAATGGCAAGAAAAGGACATTTTCACAAGGACCTGGCCTTCAGGCCTAACTGCATTTTCTGCATCCCACTCCCACAACTCAACTCAGTTGACTTTGCAACCATAGAACTTAGATGAGAGTTGGCAGAAAAGACTTTTTTTAAAAAATATTTCCAAACGGCTCATGGATCTCAGTGGAGGGATAATTATTAAGCCATTTAATTAGTTTTATTATTCTGGTAAGAAGCTGAAATCAGCATTTTAATTGGCAGTTAAATATTTTAAAAGTTTTTGAATAGCTAAATTCATACCTTTTTGGCATAAAGCAGAAGGAATTGTCCTTCCCACCTGCAAACCCTCTGGTAAAGGCTCTTCCTGGAATTAACACCTGGCTCTAATCTCTGCATTCATTAAAGATTTAAGTGCCTACTTCTCTGCTATTTAGTCTTGCATTGCCATTGCCCTGTCGCTCTTTTCACTAGATGAAAAGTGAGTGCCTATAAATGATGCATTAAACTTAAGCCATGGTAGGTTGCCATTATTTTACAAGCAGTTTTCTATAGGAAGCTTTTTTTTAAAAAAAAGGAACTAGTTGGCTAACTCCACCTGGGCATGTTTACTGCAGCCATGCAATTCTGAGACAGCCTTTCAAGGCAGCTGTTTCAATATTGGTATGGCTACCACAGCATTAATACAGCCTTCCTCAAAGTGTAACTTGTGTAATGGTCTGATGCCACCTCTCTCCCTTTTAGAGGATAATGTAAATCAATTTTCTTCTTCAGTATGATAAGACACATTGTTTGGGATACTCCAAATAGTATCACTGATTATCCCAGCATTCATCTCATGCTAATAAGTCTCCTTCCATTCTCCTGAGAAAATGGATGAGATCTGGGACAAGATATGGAGAAGAGATAGATAGTTGAGGTTTCTTATGCTAGATTTCAAACCTTTTTCCTGTTCTCTTTCCTGTATATTTCTGCTGTTTGCTGCTGCTGCTGATACAATGGTGGCTGCAGTGATGTAGAGACTAGGAGCATGTTTAAATCAGGGGTATTAAACTCCCGTTGTCATAGCGGCATCACATGACATATCGGGACTTTTCCCCCCTTCGCTAAACCGGGTGTGGGCGTGGCCAGCACGTGATGCATCTGGCCTGTGGGCTGGGAGTTTGACAGCCCTGTTTTAAATGTTCTGTGTCTGCTGCTAAGTACAGATTAAAATTAAAGCTGGAAGTGTAGAAAAGGTGTGAAATGTAAGCATGCTACATAATTTTATTTTCTAAAATTTAGAATTGAATTTTGCACAATCTTTTCATTCTACCATACTTCGCAAATATCTTCCAAACCGTGATGAGGATGGACAAAGTATTTTTGAAGGTGGTTTTGCAGCTGAAATAGAAGTGGAAGAATCCTTAGGATTTATCTCTCTTCAGTTCCCCTTTCCAAGTACATGAGGTTGAATGATCTTAGCTTCAGATCAGCTTCAGCCCTCCCAGTCCCGTGTCCTTTACCAAGAAGGTAAAAACTTGGGTTTTGATTTTCAGTCCTTTAGTGCCTTCTTCCACCCTTATCTCCGTATCTGCATTAGATAAAGTTATTCTGCATTAGATAAAGCTGTTAACTCCTTGCTATATTTCCCATGAAGTGTCCATCACTTCATTCATGTTTGGGACTTGGTCATAGGAAGTTTCTGTATGGTGATATGTAGTGATATACAGTGGAATTCAGAAAAAAATAATGTAAATGTTTACATTAAACTCAAGAGTATATTAAATTAAAAATCTTACAATCATAAACTGTATACACACACACACACCTATTATTTTTTTTTAAAAAGCATGTTAAAGTAGGATATTAATTGACAACAGATAAAATGACCAAATCATGCCACTTTAATGTGATATCTTACTGGCTTCCAGCTCTTTATTAAGTTTTAATGATCATTGATTGATTGATTCACCCATTCATTCAATTGCATGGCTATTAAAGTATAGAGACCTTTATGGGTTGGTTCTACATTATCAGAAAGAATGTTTCCTCCAATATTTTAATCGTTTAGTTTTTTTTAAAAAAAAAATCAGACACGCAATTTAAAAAAATTAAGTTCCAATTTTAGAACCCCATAATGCTTTTTCACTCTGAAGAAACTCGGAAGGGAAATATATACATTGTGAAGTGAAATTAAATACATTTAGATTAAATTTTCTCCAATTTAGGGCGTGTCAAATTTTTCAGCTTTCAATTTCCAAACATTAGGGGTGCTCAAAAGTTGTGACAAGCCTTGGGGATTGTAAAAATATTTTGGTTACTTTAATTTAATCTAGATGTGCTTGGTAAGTAACTACATAAATATCATAACTTTTTAACATTTCCTTCCTATGTACTACTGTGACTTGAGAATATTTGGTCCTGATCAGAGAATATAACAATGTATGCTTGAACAGATTTACATGATAGACTACGCTGTTATTAATAGAATATTCTTCTTAATAAATGTGCTTAGAACACTGTCAAAACTTAAGTTTTCAACCAATAATGCAAAGGGAGACATATTAAATCTTTTTGAGTTATGGCCTCAAAAAATTAAGTTTTAAAACTTCACAAAGTTTGCATATCCATATGAGCAAGATGACTATGCTTGAGACCTGATCTACAATCTATAGGAACATTTGGTGACCTTTTTTTGCAGTGTGATTTACTTTTAGATATTCTGGAGCTCAGGAGATCTGGTCACCCATCATTAATCATAAATCAAAGAGGTCTTGATCTTTTAAAAAGCCCAGCTGTTCATGCATCTGTGTACAAAAGCTGAAAAGCGTTTTTATTCCTTTTTTTAGCAAGCACAGTTTTGCTGCCCCATTTTTCATGGGATTAAAGGTTCTTTGCTTGTTAATGGTCAGAAAAGAGCTGAAAATGGAGAATGTCATCTCAGTAACATAATTGTGGAAACAAGCAGCATTTAATAATTACTCTGAAAACTGATCTCCAGAAACATAAAGAGATTGCAGTGATGGTCTTCTTAATAAAATAAGGTTGGCCAATGCCATCTGGTGTTTTGGATCTCTAAAGAATGATAGTAATTCAATGACAGAGCATATACTTTATATACAAGATGTCCCAGGCTAAATTCATAAATTCCAAGAAATGCTAGAAAAATGTTCAGTTGATCACTAGAAGAACCTCTACCTGACAGTATTGACAATATTTGGCTAGATGGACTACTAACTTGATTTGGTATAATGTAGCTTCTTTTGTTCCTGTGTTCTTGCCCCCCCCCCCAATGATAGTTACTGACATTTTAAAATAAATACTCAATTGCAAATCTTTCAAAATCAGCAAAATATATAGAAAATAGCCAGTGGTAGGATTCAAATAATTTAACAACCGGTTCTCTGCCCTAATGATTTCTTCTAACAACCAGTTCATCAAACTGTTCAGAAAGTTAAGAACCGGTTCTCCTGAAGTAATGCAAACTGGCTGAATCCCACCACTGAAAATAGCTTTCGGTCCTTTCCAAGCCTCTTTCAGTCCCTGGCTAATTTTTAACAAATTTCAAACCATAGCAGCTGGGACATTTTTTCTTTTTCAAAATGCAGCTACTATTCTCATATAAGTGGCTCATCTAAACCACAACAATATAATAATAAAGTATCAGGCAAAATCCTAAATATAGTGGTTCTCAGCCTGTGGTCTGTGGATCCCTGGGGTGTGGTGATGTTGTCACAGGAGGTGTGCAAAGACTTGAATAAATGTTATGATTTGAATCTTAAGTTAAGCCTTGCTGCTCTGTGGCCATGGTCCATGGCCGTAAAAGGTATTTAAAGAGGCTCCTTGATGAAGAAAAGGTGGAGAACCACTGGGATAGATGAATATCAGATGGAGACCATTCTATTGAGAAGCCTGAATAGAAAGATTTCACTATTATCACTTATACATTTAGAGGCATTCTGATCTTTCTGGCAAATTTAGATGGCTGTTTTTCTGCGCAAATACTGTCAAATTTTAGCCCTTTCATTATATTACAGTTTCATTCCCCTGCAGGGTCAGTTAAGATTTAAATTTCTTGCATTTATTTAGGTCTATAAAATAAGTTCTGGAAAAAAAGTTTGTGGCCCATTGATGTCATATTCTGCATGGCCAATTTCCATTTCTGATTTTTCTAGATGATTTAGTTATTCAGTTTGTCCTACACAGAATCCCAATTTTTTTCTATATTAGAGTTTCCTCTCTTGATGTAATCAGGAGATGTCAGCAGCATGCTTCTATTTCACTCCCCTGTGTTTCTAATGAAATATTGATTAGTATGTGTCCTACGGCTGATCTTTGACAAACTGTACTGCCTATTCCCTTGCTGTTTGAAAGTTGCCTTACAATGTAAAGCTTTAATGTTTTTCTCCTTCTGTAACCGTTTTCCCGGTCCATTATGTAAGATATCCAGTGATGCCCTTCTTTTCCAGAGGATGAAACTATGAAGCTGGTTTTGCAGAAGAACACCACTTGGACTGATTAGAATATGTAAAAGAGTAAAGACAGAAATGTCCCTGCTTTCCCTCAAAATAATCCTCTCATACTCACCAAAAGAAAGGGAAACTGGGTCAAGAGGAAGAAATACTGAAAGCAGTGTTTGCACCAATACAATGCAAGCTGCATTATGCCACTGTACACAGGGGTGGGATTCAGCCAGTTCGCACCTATTCAGGAGAACCAGTTGTTAACTTTCTAAGCAGTTCGGAGAACCGGTTGTTGTCTTATTTTGTTTTTTTCCACTTTACAGGGCTAATCCTGTAAGGAAGGTAGGAAGGAAACATTCTGGTGTTTTTTCCAGCCTAATCTTTATTGCCCTGCTTACAGAAACTGCCTCTCTGGTTAATCCTTGTTACTTTGTAACAGTTAAGGTGAAGTGCCCATCGATGTGAGTGATGTTGAGTTGGCCACACCCACACGGTCACATGACCACTGAGCCACGCCTATCCCACTGGTCATTAGGGCAGAGAACTGGTTGTTAAATTATTTGAATCCCACCACACCTTCATGTATAAACAAGTGGAGCCTGAGAATAATGTGGTTGACATTACTGTCATCTAATACAGTAATTGTATTAAATGAAATTGCAATTAAAAAGATAAACAGTATAAGTTAAAAAAAGAGGGTGGGAGTGCAAAAATGCAAAATTACAAAAAATGGAAAAATAAGAATATACTAAAGAAAAATAAAAGAAATATATAAAGAAATGTTTTCCCCCCTTCATCACAAGTATAAATAATTTCACTAACATTACTTTCTCTTAAAATATAACCAATGATCTTTTCTTTCCATATTTCATCTCTTATTTATACACAAATATTAAAATCTCATCATTCAGCCCTGGTCAGCAAAAGTCCATCAAGGGTTACTAGAAATACATAGCTATTTTTTAAACCTCACTCATTCCTTTATATTCCTTTCCTTTTAAAAATCTTGTTCTCTAATCCTTTCAAATAATGTTCTACGACTTGGTTTCTTTTCATTTTTTTTTCTTTTCTCCTTCTTTACAACTTCAACAACTCTCTTTTGTAAATTTAATTATAGGGAAGGTATCAAAATCACCCTCTTGGTTTGTTATTTGTGTATCCCTACTATCAAGACATCGACCAGTTTCATTTACATATCCAGTGTGGCATCTTTTTTCCATATCATTCTTGTAATCTGTCACTTTTGCATCCACTTTCAGATCAATCTCAGTCTTGGTCAGGAAGATTTGTTCTTCCATAACATGTTAAATACAGTGAATCTATAAAGGCAGATACTCTTAAAATTAAGTTCTGGGACCATTCTACACAAATATCTTTCAGTTTGGCCAATCTTAAAATATTGTTTTCCATTCTGCATTAGTAATCAAATTTAAGTGTTCTTCCCCTTTAATTGTAATATTTAGTTCCTTCTGGTTCTCTCCAGTGTACAACCTTCTAAGTCTTATCCTGTCATGTTTTCCCCTAAAAATTTGAAACAACAGAATTTTCCCATGGAAGAATTTCTTCTAATTAATTTCAACATCTTATTTCAAATCCGTCTGAATTTTAAAAATCAACATTTTAATCACCTTTCTGGTGTTATTAAAAAAAGTTTTTTTAAAAAGCTATAAACTTCAGTTAAACATTTCCCTCACTAAGGATTGAAGGAAACTCACACAGTATTTTCAGACTTATTGTTCCGAAGGTAATAGTAGCCGAAAAGCAATTAACAAGCAATTTCCAAAAGTGACTACTAAAGGAAGTAAGCAAACCCAGTGGCCATTTAAAGCAGGGATCTCCAACCTTGGCAACTTTAAGACTTGAGGACTTCAACTCCCAGAATTCCTCAGCTAGCTTTGCTGGCCGAGGAACTGTGGGAGTTGAAGTCCACAAGTCTTAAAGTTGCCAAGGTTGGAGACCCCTGATCTAAAAAACTGACCACGGTTTGAATAGGATTGTTGTTCCTTCATCTCCTAGAGCTCTAAACCAGCTGAAGATTATTATTTTGCAGTCTCCTAATGAGGACCAAATGTCTGGAGTACTTGTGGGTACTCTCAACTACTCTCCTTTTCAGAATCCTCTGAATTTCTTTCAGAGAGGAATTACAAAAAGCTGGTCTACTCACTTTCATTATTTTGATGAAAGTATTGAATCCTGCAAATGCCTCCATAGGAAACCATCAAGCTGTGTAAAAAGGGATTGGTAAAGCAAATACAAAAATATCTTGGGACAATTAAAAGTTGCATGAAAAATGTGAAATGTCTTTTGGGTACTACTCTAAAGCTGAAAGTGGGAGAAAGGTATTAATGTGATTGAACACTAGAATCTACTAGCCCAGAGCCACCTTGTGAGAGAGATGGGCGGCCACATAAAAATTAATAAACACACAACACTATAAAGAAAAATAACTTGCAATTTTCAATTGACAAGAGAAAGATCCCAAGATCTGAAATTACAATAGTTTCCCAAAGTATTCTGTTAAATAAACCCTTCCTAACAATTTTTAATTGATAACATAAATTCTTTTTGGGATATACTTTATGTTTACATGGGAAACTGATTTGTAGTCGATATCTGAAATGGTTTTCCATAGTTGCCTATTTTCAATATTTCATACTTCTTTGCTATCTTACTAGCCATATGGAGATGTATTGGACAGCATGCTCTTTCTGATACATTACAAATTGAAAATAAGGCATACAGTATATCTTATAACTGGGATACATGCAACCCCATGTACTGTTTTTGAACATTTTCATGTGCTGCCACACTTGACATCTTCTTTTAAAGTGTTAAATTTCAGGCTATACACTGTAAAACCAGTTGTGCCAAGGACCTCACTTCAACTTTTCTAAAAGGATACAGTCAAGCTACGGATAGGGTTACAGTGTAAAATGGATAAGGCCATGACATAAAATAGAATCTTAATATAAAAGAGGCAAGGGCAAAAAATTAAAAGCAAACAAACAAAAAGGCCAATCTTTTAAACTTGCCAGGCTTTTAATTATTAATTGATTTTTAGAATTAGCAGTATTTAGTTTTTAATATTTTGCATTTTAATGTGGTTTGTTGTCCGGAATACTCAATGGAGTATAAATCTGTAAATAAAGAAAACTGTAGTCTTAAGATAGCCATATGCTTCTAGTTTTTGCCTGTAAAGGTAAAGGTTCCCCTCGCACATATGTGCTAGTCATTCCCGACTCTAGTGGGTGGTGCTCATCTCTGTTTCAAAGCCAAAGAGCCAGCGCTGTCCGAAGACATCTCCATGGTCATGTGGCAGGCATGACTAAACACCAAAAGTGCACAGAACACTGTTAATTTCCCACCAAAGGTGGTCCCTATTTTTCTACTTGCATTTCTTGCGTGCTTTCAAACTGCTAAGTTAGCAGAAACTGGGACAAAGAACAGGAACTCACTCCATTATGCGGCACTAGGGATTCAAACTGCTGAACTGCCAACCTTTTGATCGACAAGCTCAGCATCTTAGCCACTGAGCCACCACATCCCTTCTAGTTTTTCTAGTTTTTCCAGTTTTGCCTGTAAACTGCACTGCAAATTCTGGTGGCCCTCTCACTGAGTAATGGTACATGAGAATGACCCTGGGAGATAGGAGAAAAAACTTGAAAGATTCTGTTAATGTAATTTTACAATAAAGGTAGAGCTAGTGTCGTTGTTCTTCTTATTTGGATTACCTCAAAGAGCTAACATCAGCCTTGAAAGTCTCAAAAAGTATTTGCTCCCCCTCCTTTCCTTTGGCTCTTCTGAAAATTAGAGAGGGTCCCAGGGGTGAAATGTAAAATTTGTTACTACTGGTTCGGTGGGCATGACTTGGTGGTGGTGGTAATGTGACTGGGTGGGCGTGGCCAACTTTTTTTTAAAAAAACTTTTCAAAGCATTTTTTCTGCAAATACAAAAAAAATGCTTTGAAAAGCCTCTGCCAATCAGGAACACAGCTGGGATTGTCAGAGCCTTTTCAAAGCATTTTTTAACCACCTCTTCCCCAGAAGAGGTTGCAGAAAAAAAATGCTTTGAAAGCCTCTGAGATCCCAGCTGAGCCACGCAATCATCAGAGGCTTTTTTTTTACTTTTAAAAGCATTTTTTGGGTGGAAGAAGTTGTAGAAAAAATGCTTCTAAAAGTAAAAAAAAGGCCTCTGATGATCGTGCGGCTCAGCTGGGCATGGGGGGGGGGGGCAGGGATTTTTGCTACCGGTTCTCCGAACCACCCGCTGCCATTGCTACTAGATCGGGCAATCCGGTCCTAACCGGGAGCATTTCATCCCTGGAGGGTCCCTTCTATAATCTTTTCCTCATCCCTCTGCCTCTCTGGACTGAGATTCCTTTTACATGATGATCTAACCTAGAGCACATTTTCCTGTGTTCTAAAGTCATTCTCACATACTATTGTACATTATTAAATTACAGTGGCACAATAGGGAGATGTTCTGGAAGCCAATAGTTACCCACTCTGGAATACTCGGTGGAAGGAAGGAAGCTACTGATAACCATAGAAGTTTTTTTCCCCCCTTATAAAAATACTTGTATGTGGGAGAAGAGTGAATATCTAGATGGAACAGGAAGAAGAGATAGTTTAAAATGTCTATATTGTAGTTGATGTTCAGGGCTACTCCCAATGACTAGGTGTACAACTAATTACTGACCACAGAGAGATTTTCTCCATGAAATCCCTTCCTAACCAAATCCTTCAAGTCTTCTACCAGTGCACCCATCAAACTGTGATTGAATTCATCCACCATGCTGCTGGTCTTCTCCTTCTCCTACTGTGTTTCCCAGCATTAAGAACCTTCTTCAGAGCCTAGATTTTTGCATAATACATCCAAAGTATGTAATTTAAATCTGTCATTTGCGTCTTGAATGAAAACTTTGGATTGATTTGTTTGATGAGCTATTTGTTTGTTTTCTTGGTTGCCTATAATATTCTCTGGAGTTTTCTCCACCATCAAAGTTCAGTTTGTTTTGACATCCAATTTGCTTACTTCTGTTTCTTAATCTTTGGCAGTTTCTTTTTACATTCATGTTGAAGGACGTTTTTAAATTCATTCCAGAGTTCCTCTGGTTATCTATCAACGAGATTTGGGACTTCAAAATGATACTGTGATCTTTGAAAATGCTTAAGATCATATTATGGAAACTGGCTGGTTCTTTAGGTTAATTTGGAATTTGCACATAAGCAGTATGTTATTTGTTCCACAATTCAGACCTGGCCTAGAGGTCAGAGGAACCTTTTCAATGGAGTGATGGCTTGAGGGACTGAAAAGAAGCTAATATTCCCAAAAAGGAATATTCCCAAAAAGGAATATTCCCCAAAAGGTGGCAACTAGTACAAAAATAAGTTTCTTTTTTAAATTTTTTAAAAAGTTTTTTATTAATAATACAAAATTTTAAAAAATTGGACATAGATATGACATCACTGGATCCAAACATCTTCCATCGCTTTACAATAATATTAGTACTCATATAAACATATAGTTCTTAAACATACATTTTTATCTATAATAACATCTATATTTTTGTTCTAACACTATACATTTGTCTTGGCTACCCTCTTGTTATCTATCCAATCATAAAATTGTTCCCAGATTTTATAGTACTTAGTTTCGCTTTTATCCTTGAGTTCCAAAGTGAGTCTGTCGATTTCTGCGCAGTTAAAAATTTTCAGTAATATTTCTTCTTCAGTTGAAATATCTTTCTCTTTCCATTTTTGATCGAAGGCTATTTGTGCCGCTGTGAGTATTTGCAGTAATAAATAATTTGTATCTTTCTTATATTTTCTTTCTATAATTCCCAGTAAGAAAAATTCTGGTTTGACTTCTATATTTGTTGACAAAATTTCTTCCAGCCAGTTCTTTAGTAAATTCCAAAATTTTTGCGCCTTTGGGCATTCCCACCACATGTGGTAGTAATTCCAAACGGTCTCTCCACACTTCCAGCATATCGAGGATTTCCCCTTATTCATTCGTGCTAATCTTGTGGGGGGAGGTGCCATCTATAGAACATCTTATAGAGATTTTCCTTGTAGAAAGTTGCTAGTGTGATTTTTAATTTTTTTCCCCATAAACGTTGCCAATTGTCCAAATTGATATTGTGCCCAAAGTATTTACACCAAATTATCATCGTTTCTTTCACCTGTTCCTCAATCATATCTTTATCTATCATATCTTTATCATATCTATTCTAATAAATATTGATATAGTTTACTTATGATCTTGCCTTCCCTGCTAAATAAAATTTTATCTAATTCTGATGATTCTTGTTTTATGCCCCATTTCTTTTTATCTTTGCTAAATTTAGATTGAATTTGGAGATACGTCCACCATTCCAATTCGATTCCTTGTTACTTGAAAGTATTTCTCGCTTTTAATTCTCCTTTCTCATTCAAAATACCTTTATAGGTGACAGCTCCCCCTCGTTTTGTCAAATTTGGATGTGTGTACATTTCTAATGTTGACACCCAATTAGGAATTTCCATATAATTATTTCTTTTTGTTTTTTTCCAAATATCCAAAAGTGCTCTCCTAATATAATGCCTCCGGAAGTACTGATGGACTAAATGTTTTTCCTCCCAAAGAATAGCGTGCCACCCTGTCTGTAAGTCATGACCTTCTAGTGCCAATAGTCTTGTGTTTTTAAGATGCATCCACTCACTTAAGCAAACTGCCTGATAATACTTTGTCCAGTCTGGTAGGCCAAATCCTCCTCTTTCTCTAACATTTTGTAATAATTTGAATCTGATTCTCAGTCGTTTCCCTTGCCATATGAATTTTGAAATGAGTCTGTCCAAATTTGTAAAAAAATCTTTTTGGAGCCGAATTGGTATGCATTGGAATAAAAATAACATTTTCGGAAGAACATTCATTTTGAATGAAACAAAAAGAAGTTTCTTACAGGCCTGTCATGCCTGTATGAAATGAGAGATATGAGAGATATAAGTATGAAATAATAAGATTAAGATATGAGATATGAGAATAAGCCACAAGGCTGCAAAGTTTATTTTTTTCTTTTTTCTCTTTTTATGTAAGGCAACCTATCTGAGTTAGGCTTGTTGAAACTATATGTTATTTAGAAAACTGTCAAATGGTTAAGATCATTCTTTATGGCTGGACTACGAACTGAACATAACAGCTTTTACTACACATGGCCATTGAAACAAATCATAAGTGGCACTTGTTAGAAACAGATTTTTGATCTCCTGGATCATAAAATAACATGAAAGACAAGATTGGAATATATGTTTCCTCAGCCTTGTATTGACAAACCATAGTTTGCCATTCTATCTGAAAGCAGCCATTGGCTGGCTTCAGACATTACACTAAGCTATACTTTCAGACACAATTGTAGCATGACCAGGCCACAGAACGTGGTAAGCCATAAACAATGGCTGGGCTCACAAAATATGCCAAACCGAATCATAATAAACTATGTTGTAACAAAGTACAATGTGAGAACCTATCCAATATCTGATAAATCCATCATTTCTTACATTCTGTTCTCTGCAACCATGTTTATACCAAAGATTAGAAGTCCACTGGTTAAATTTGCAAATATAATAATTATTCCCTTTTGAAATACGTACATCAGGGGTCCCCAATCTCAGGCTGCAGCCCACTACCGGGCCTTGAGCTGTTTGGAACTGGGCTGCAGAAGAAGGTGAGCAGGTGTGCATCTCCATTTGCATGAGCAGCGGGCAAGCGCATGCACACATGCTCCATTTCCATGAGTAGCAGGCAGGCGTGCCCACCACTCACACAAATGGAGCTGTCTGCACATGCTTGCCTGCCACTCACGCAAAACCATCACCTCTCCCTCCCCGCTTGTGTACAAAGCCGGAAAGTTTAGGGAACTCTGATGTATATAACGTGAGCTGTTTGTCCATTTATGTCTAAAGTGTGAAAAAAGTGGACCGCATAGATGATCGTGTGTTCACTTTAACATTAAAGTGACAGATTAAAATATAACCATAAAATATAAAGCTTAGCAATTAAGAATTCTTTTTTTAAAAAAAAATGGATAAGCACAAACATTTGTGTTGTATATTAGCTTAGATGGCAGTGCTCCACAGTCTTGTTGTTTTAGTGGATAGATGCCTTGCTGCTGTCACACAGTCAAATACATCTCTCTGATTTGGAATGTTTTGAAACACTAGGCAAATTGTTTTCCACAAGAACTAAGTGATTTGATAGTAATTTATACCTGAACTCCACAAGCAGACACTGATTGACAGTAATTAACATTAGTGCGGTGTCTCTACAATCCATGGATGTTGCCTGTTTTCAGAAAAGTCCATGCAGCTTCAGCTATTGGATACATTTAAGTTGCAATTTCTAGACACCTACCCACTTGCCTGGAAATAAAGACACTGAATTGAATGATATTTATTTTTGAGTAGTAGGCAATGGACTATGCAGCTGGTGTTCGGCTTATTATTATTTCGGCTGAAATAATAGTTCTAAGCCTGTGTTGTTCAACATATTTATAAAATAATCCATCATATTAATGAGTTCTGCCACAGTCAGAAATCAGGAAGAAGAATATCAACACAGATGACACAGATAACTGCATGTTCCTAGATTAGACTAGGATGAATCAAAATCTAAATGGGTAGAGAATGGGGTTCATACTGTTCAGACATGCAAAAAGGCTCTTGGTGCTTTCTTGGATCAGGAAACTTCAAAGAAAGAAAATGTAGTTTTAGGATGGATTAACAGAAGTAACAAGCTCAGGGGAGGCTATTTTATTGGCCAGTCAGCATCTCAAATATTATGTTAAATTCTGGGCATGATCTTTTGGGAAGAAATGAAAGAGAAATGAAAACAAGTTGGTAAGGGGCTTGTAAAGAAAAAGAAAAAACTTAAGAGAGTTGATTGGTGACACTAAGTATAGTTTTTCTGAACAAAAGTAGAATCCAAAGAGGCACAATAGCCTCTTTATCTGAAGGGCTACTATGCAGAAGACCATCATAGATGAGCCGCAGTGGCGCAGTGGTTAGAGTGCAGTACTGCAGGCTATTTCTGCTGATCACTGGCTGCCAGCAGTTTGGCAGATCAAATCTCACCAGGCTCAAGATTGACTAAGCCTTCCATCCTTCCGAGGTCGGTAAAATGAGGACCCAGATTGTTGGGGGCAATATGCTGACTCTGTAAACTGCTTAGAGAGGGCTGTAAAGCACTATGAAGCAGTATATAAGTCTAAGTGCTATTACTATTGGTATCATGTTCAGAATGTTTTGAGAAGACCAGAAAAGAAACCGTGTGATTAAATTACGAGGTGAACCTTAAGAAAGTAATTCTAATGGTAATAGATGTTCAACAATAAAACAAGTTGCCTCTGAGATGGTTTTCCTTTTCTTTGTAAAATATGTTTAAACACAGATTGGATAGTCATCTGTTCAGGGTACTTTAATGATGAATTCTTGTATTGGACTGGATGATCTCCAAACCATTAGATTATATGAGCCTGAGTTTTAATATATTAACATAAAATGCAGAACATAAGATTCTGGATTTTTCAAGTCCATAACTAACTTGGATATAGCAGCCTGCCTTTTACATTTCTTTTTTGTTTCCTTTCCCTTCTCTTCACCTTCCCTCCCCTCCCCTTCCTTCTACCTCCCCCAGTTTTGGAAAACCTTCCCAAGGGAGTTTCTTTTAAAGGCAGAATACAGAAATATAAAAACAAATAATTCAAAATGATTGGATATTTGAACATTACACTGTGATGTAGATGCATACTGTTTAAAGAACTTTGATACTGTTTAAAGAAAACTTCTCTGTTGACCTTTGCAAAACCTTTACTGCATTTCATAACAAAGTCAACACCCGGAAAAAAACAGAAAGCTCTTTTGTTTTTCTTTCCTTAGAAAAAAAGCTTCTCTTCTTATTTGACTTGACAGAATGCTTTTGAAATCCAGGAACATTTTCTGTTCTTTTTAATGGCTTGTAATGTAACATACACTGGAGGTGGCAATTTATAAACTGAAAGTTACAAGTCTCACCATAGCGTGTGGGCAAGCATTTCAGTACAACGAAGATGTTTACTGGACTGCAGCCAAAGCAGATAAAGTGCTTACATATGTTTTGTGACCCTCTCTAGCTTGGATATGTCAGACAAGTATTCAGGATGATTTTTAGACAAGAAAAAAAAAGGCATAATAGTGGTTACAGCTCAGATTGATCATTGTAGAAACGTCAATGTAAAACAACCAAGAACAACAGTAGGCAGCTAGGCACTGTAGCTTGGCCATAAAGACTGGTATCTGAAGCTAACCATACAGTAATGATGTCAGAAGGATGAAATCTATGTTGAGATATCAATGCAATCTCTGCCCTTTTGTACTTTTATCACAACACTTACATATCAGAATGTAAGCAGCAGAATTCCAATCATGACACATTCATCATTTACTTCCTTTCCACCTTTTCTGTGGATGTGCATAATGGTCAAGCAAAGAGTTTGTATGCAGAAGGTTCCAAGTTCAGTTCTTCCTATCTACAGGAAAGGCTGGAAAAACTTTTACCTGAAAAACTAGAGAACCCATGCTTGTAAATATAGAAAGTGCTAGATAAGATGGATTGATGCAGTTTTCTAAAGTTCTCCTAGGAGCTGCCATAGATTGTACTGTCAAGCAATGGATGACTATTGTCAAGCTTCACACCCAAGGCTTGGTAGTAAATCATAGTTCTTCAGATACTTAACCTTTTCACTGGCAATGGCGGAAGACTTGGTTACATTAGAAGCTAACACAAGAATCAAGATCACTGTTGCTTGTTGCCATATAAATAAATCAAACACCATTGTCCATAGGTATATACAAATATGCATGTGTCTCTTTCTCTCTCTCTCTCTCTCTCCCCTTCTCTTATTATCTGCCTGAATCAGTTCACTGCAAGATGAAGGCCTCTTCATTGAATGGCATGGACTGCAATCTACCATACTGGTTCAATGTTCATTAATAGATCTAGAACTGAATCTAGAAGTTTAGAACTGAGAGAGAGTGAAGGGCTCAAAATCACCCAGCTGGCTTTCATACCTAGGACAGGACTAGATCCTCCCTGCTCCTAGGCTAGCTTCTTAATGTCAATACTGTACTGGCATGCATGTATGTAAGTAAGTGTGTATGTAACAAAATTTAGGGTTTGAACCCACGACTTCTTCCTCTGGTTTTTGTGGGTATGCTTTTATTTCAAGTTGGTAGGTTCTTAGGAAAACACTTGACAATGTTGGGTGGTAGCTGATATATACTTACATAATGACTCTAATTTTTTTGATGAATCTATATTAGTCCTATGCGGATTTATACATACACACACACACACACACACACACACACACACACACACACACACATATATACACACACACACACACATACATACATATATATACATATATTTCTTTTCTTTTCGTAGGCCTTTATGTGTATTTCTCTTTAGCCAGGTTCTTCCTACATAAACCAAGGTTTTTATGCAGCCCTAGTTCAATGAAATGATAATCCACTAGTTTCTAGGCTTTTTTCAGGCAGACCAGCAAGCATCCTGCTGCCCATTTTAGTCTCCTTAATCTCCCAGATGGGCAGCAGGGTGTTTGCTGGTCTGCCTGAAAAAAGCCTAGAAACTAGTGGATTGTGATTTCACTGAACTAGGGCTGCATAAAAATCTTGGTTTACGTAGGAAGAACCTGGCTAAAGAGAAATACATATACATATACATATACATATACATATACATATACATATACATATACATATACATATACATA
>WNWU01000001.1:15648565-15671675 GCA_012654045.1 Ptyas mucosa | reverse complement strand
GAATGGAATGGAATGGAATGGAATGGAATGGAATGGAATGGAATGGAACGGAATAGATTTTTTAATTGTCCAAGTGTGATTGGATATACAAGGAATTTGTCTTGGTGCATATGCTCTCAGTGTACATAAAAGAAAAGATACATTCATCAAGAATCATAAGGTACAACACTTAATGATAGTCATAGGGTACAAATAAGCAATTGGGAACAATATCAATATAAATTGTAAGGATACAAGCAACAAAGTTACCGTCATACAGTCATAAGTGGAAGGAGACGGTGATGGAAACGATGAGAAGATTAATAGTAGTGCAGTTTTAGTAAATAGTTTGACAGTGTTGAGGGAATTATTTGTTTAGCAGAGTGATGGCGTTCGGGAAAAAACTGTGACTTACTTCCGAAATGCAGCAGGGTTTTAAAAGAGCCAGATGTTGCCCCGCTATTGTGATCTGAGATATTTCCCATACACACACACACACTTATCAATGTCTAATTTCTATTTGCTATCATTAACATTTCATCTGCAGGAATTATATTTCTCTGCCTGAAATTATCCAAATCATTATCTTCTCGAAATCCCTGACTGACAGCACTTGTAGATAGCTTAACAGAGATGAAACAATCTCTCAATGGTTGAGCTGCTATTTTGCTGTGTTTACTTTAGCAGTCTATGTTCTTGTGGGATAACAATCACTTGAAGCAAATGGTGAATGTACACATACATAAACATGCAGTATTGTAAGTCACATTGTCTAAAACATCTAAGTGGAGAAACTTAAAAGCAGCCAGTTTTTGTATGCAGTTGAGAGAATTTTGGAAAGAATTCTCAACTTCAAGATAGTCTCCTGTGCCTCAGTTTTTACAGGTTGTATCTGCCCATAGCCAGTTGTAGATTTTTTTTTATTACCCAGAGAATTAGATAAAAATATTAAAGTTTAAAGAGCCAGGGTACTGTAATATAATGGTTAGGATTTTGAATTAAGATTAGGCAGGTTCTTGGAGACTGCTTGGACAACTCCCTGAAGTTTTCTTGGCATTTCTTTCAGAAATAGTTTGAAATTACCTTTCCTAGGACTGAAAGAAAGTGACTGGCCCAAGGTCATTCAGCTAGCTTTGTCCTAAATTGGGACTAGAACTCAGAGTCTCTCAGTTTTTAGCCTGATGCCTTAACCATTACATCAAACTCGCTCTTTCAGGGGAATGACACAAATGCCCTGAAGATCTAACACTTTTGTTGCTAGAGTGAGGGTCTTAAAGTGTATGCACTTGTATCTGAATACTTTGTGCCTTCTCAGAAAACAAGACATGTATAAAATGGGCAGGATTTAACAGGGTTGCATAGCTCACCCACGGAACAGAGTATGGGCTGCTTCTTCCAGGTCACAAGCTTTTTTAAATCTCATGCTTCATCTCTTGTTTCCCATCTTGCTGCTTTTCCTCATACTCTATGTTTCCATGTGCTTTCAGTTCATCCGTGGAAGTTCCTTCTGTACTTCAATAACATCTTTTTTCTCTCAGTGAAGCTGTTAGACTCCTAGCAACCATGTAGATTTTCTCCATCATAGTTTGAAAATTATAAAATATGTAAATCCATGTAGCAGCAGCTATATGTGTCTGTTTGTTACAGTTTATCTGATCCCTTGTTGCCTTTTAATGTAAGCTGAGCAACTCTAGCTTTAAAGGAACAAGCTATTCAGTCCTTTCGCATCTGCCACAACCTATAGAACTTTTGCAAGCCTGTTGTAATGCTAATAGATTCCAGATGAAAAGATATGCGAGATATTTTTAATACATTCTCTTTAAATATGTGCTCATAGTGGAGCGTTTCCAGAAGTTAGTGCTTCAGCAGATCTGTAAGATGAAGTGGAGAATTCCACTCTTAGAATTCCGTGAGCTTTTAATTTATGTTTCAGTAATGTCAGGACATGGTGGCTCAGTGGCTAAGACACTGAGCTTGTCGATTGAAAGGTCGGCAGTTCAGCGGTTCAAATCCCTAGTGCCGCATAACAGGGTGGGCTCACGTTACTGGTCCCAGTTTCTGCCAACCTAGCAGTTTGAAAGCACTTAAACATGCTAGTAGAAAAATAGGGACCACCTTTGGTGGGAAGGTAACAATGTTCTGTGCGCCTTTGGCATTTAGTCCTGCTGGCCACAAGACCATGGAGACATCTTCAGACAGTGCTGGCTCTTCACTTTGAAATGGAGATGAGCACCAGCCCCTAGAGTTGGGAACAACTAGCACATGTGTGAGGGAAACCTTTACCTTTTAATGTCAGGAATGTATTATCATATGGGTTACTTAGTTTGGTTATGGCTTGAAGAAAAAAAAATGAGCAAAGATTGGTGGGAAAGATATAATAATTTGAGGCAAAATTATTCCATAAAATTCTCTCTCCCTCTTCCCACACCACCACCACCTTATCTCCTGAATGAGAAGCCTTAGCTTTTGACTTTGGACCTTCCTTCCATTGACCACAATTTCCTCTTTTCTGAATAGGATTTTACTCCTAATTTCTAATTCTTTTCTTTTCCCTAGTTCCCCCTCCAAAAAACCCTGCACCCTGGAATACTTTTAAATGTCCGGGCTTGGTTTCAAACACATCATACTTAGTTTCTAGTTTGATTGCAAAATAATCTTATTTTTTAAAAAGACAAATCAAGTAATTTAAAAGTAATTCCCTCCTCTCTAGTAATTCAGGTTTTAAAATGGGCCATACTGTGATTTTTAACAAGCTTGCTTCTATAATTGCTCTTTTTGGGAGGGGTTAAGGTGTTCGGCAACACAGCTCTCAAATAAATGAGCTAAAGAGTGAACTTTATAACACAATTTGTTTTGTGTAGCTATTCAACTGTGATCTATTATATAGGCAGCCCATGGTGAGCAGGCAAGAAAGCAACAGTTTCTTAATGAAGACCAATTTGAATTCCTTTAAATTAAAACAAAACATTTTTGATGGGATTGTCTTCTGTGTGTGGGGAAAAGTGTGGCTGCTCAGTCACTGAAACAAATAATGCCAAACATGTAAATCATCTGATAAATTTAAGAGTTTTCCTTTGTATACTTCAAGCAACATGAGAGTAGGTCTATCTTGATAAGCTCGGTCCCCTCATCAACTCTCGGTACCCCAAATTTGCAGCTGGAGGAACTATTGCATGGATGAGACTGAGAGTTATACATTTGGATAAAAATCCGGATGTCCATTAGATGGCAGTAAAGGAAGTAGTTGGTTTTGTCATTACTGATGTACTGTAATGGTCTATGACAAGGGTATCAAACTCGGGGCCCACGGGCCGGATGCGTCATGGGCTGGCCATGCCCATGCCCTGTTTAGCAAAGGGGGGAAAAGTCATGATACATCATTGCTGTGATGACCTGACTTTGATGCTCCTGGTCTCTGACAATGTCCTTGAGTAACTGGAGGAAGAGACGGAGCAGCCATTCTAGGCAACAGTCAGATAAGAGGCAGCTTAGCCTGCAGAAGCAATGCAACATAGCAAACATGACTAATTTTTGGACTGTAAAGGGGAAGGAGGGGAAGAGGTGGACTTTCCAACTTGCAAGCATCTGTTACTATAAACCTGCAACACAGGCAGTGGTAGAATTTAAGATTGGTGCTCCTGATTAAGACTACTTGAATGGTCGACAACTATCCTGTGGCCAATTGGAACTTTTCAGCCGAGATCTTGTAGCCCTAATGTAGACTTTCTGCATGATTTAACACTATGCACCATCAGCATTTTGTTTAATTTTTAAATTTGAGAAACACTTAGGTTTGGAATTAAGATTTTATTTTATGTTTCTTTGTTGAAAGAATGTGGAAGTGATTATTTTTATGGCAGATGGCAGAACATGTGCAATCTTGACTGATCTCAAAAAAAAAAAAGAGTATAACATATAAGCATAACATAGCGATAGGAAACTGCGAAGTTGAAATCCTAAGGGTTGAAAGAGATCTTGATAATCATATTAGTCCAACTCTCCTACCCAGTGAAGGAATCCTCATAGTATCCCAGACGGATGGTAGTCCAATTTTTTCTTGAAAACTTCCAGTGATGAAGCACCCAGGAGTTCAAGAAGCAGACTGTTCCATTGCTTCATAGGTCTTGCATTCACAAAATTCCTCTTTATTTCAAGTTTGGATCTCTTTATGTGTTAGGCTTGGTTTTGTTTTACTGTCTGGTCTTATGGAAGACAAATCCATGCTTTTTGCTCTGTGATATCCCTTCATGTATTTATGTTTTATAACCTGTAAGTTTCCCAGAGTTACTTTGTAGGGAAGATGGGTGGCTTAAAAATTTAATAAACAAATAATGAATAAATATATTGAAAGACTTAGTCACCAGTAGACAAGCTCAGGTATTTGTGGTGTGAATTACTGACTAGACTAAGCTACACGAATGTCATGAGTATTCATGCTTTTATCACATTGAATACCAATGCAGCTTGCTTAGAATAGAACATGTTGCGGTATCCATAGGAACAGAAGGGAAGTACATGGTGAAATGAAAGGAATATAGAAGTATGCCAATTAATAAAATGTTGGTTGTTCAGCATTGGTGCTGAGGGAATTATGCTGCGTGGTGCAATTTAGGAAGGTTTTGTGATATTTAAGAGGCAGTGTGATGTCAATCTAAGTCAATGCAACTAAGCCAAAGCTTTTAAATGCACATGTACAGTATTAGCTACCAGGATAGAACTGCTGTACTGAAATCTATAGTATTTAAGGTGTATGAATTAGCTTCTCGTAAGCAATCTCTGCTTCCAGATAGTTCCCTTTTCAGGGATGGGAATGCCATAGTGTTTCTACATTATCTCCAGCATATTGCTTTGTTTTGGCAATTTACTTTCATACATTGCAAGCCTTCAATGTCTTTCTTATCAAGAAGTCCAATTCTTGTTTGGATAGCGACATGGCCAGGAGAAGTGGAAAATTCAATAATTTCATGGACCATCATTACCTTGCTATGTTATCTGCACCCATGTTGGTGTTTAAATGATATGGGATTAAACTGGAAACCAACAGAGAACAGCAACTCTACCTTCTCTTCTATTCTTTCACTTGTGGCTGGCCAGTGATGCTTCATCTGTCTGATAAATTGATTGTTTTGCTTTTGTTACTTTCTTATTCATGGGGAGTTCCAGTTTCACTGTTTTGCTTTGCATCTAGAATCTAAATAGACTTAAAAGGTTAGGCAATTCAGCCAGGACAATACTCAATTTCACTATTTTTACTGCCTCATTACATTAATCAAGCTAGCAAATTCTTTTTTCATCATCAGCAGGGCAGGTCACCTGGATGCTGAGTTATAAATAAATATATGTAATATCTGTGGATGCACATTATCATTCTTAACTGGAACTCTCCATTAAAGATCATGAAATCGTAAGAAGAATCATGCTGGATGAGACCAAAGATCTGTCTCACCCAGCCTTCAGTTCCTACAACCAGTCAGAATATTATAGGAAACAATAATCTGTACATTCATTCCCTAATTCCTTATTTGAAAACATAATTTGTGAGAGATCTCTTGAAGTTTCTTTTCTTAAAGCTTACTATAGTCTTGGTTGCATATGTTAATTTACGAATAGACTTATCTAGATTTTTAGATTCTTTGAGTTCAGTTCAGATTTAGGGTTATGACTCCAGAATAGCAGAGTTGGAAGGGACTTTGCAGGTCTTCTAGTCCAACCCTAGCAGGAGAGAGACCCTATATCACTCCAGACAAATGGTTATCCAATCTGTTGTTAAAAATCTCCCATGATGGAGCACCCACAGTTTCTGAAGGCAAGGCGTTCCACTGATTAGTTCTAACTGTCAGGAAATTTCTGCTTATTTCTAGGTTGGATGTCTTTTTGATTAGTTTCCATTCATTGCTTCTAGTTCTGCCTTCAGCTTCTCATTATTTTTATTCATTACAGAAGACTTTGCAGGTACAGAATGCCCAAATCACTTAATATGGTTTAATACAACTATAGATCTTATAATTTTAAGTTTCCAGTCATCCAAATTCTTGTACTTGTTTCTAGAATACTTTGTTTTTGATAGTAACTTGGCAGCTGATGCTGATAAAAGCAGTGATGTTGATCTCTTGCAAGATCCTATCAGGAGATAAATAAAATCCTCGGTTTTACAAAGTTTGCATTTCAAGGTAAACAATTTTCCAATGTTGGCTTTAGGCAAGGATTAATTGTTTCTGTTTTTGAAAACAATCAACACGAGGGAATTTGATCTGCTTTTCACCTATGGGTGGTGATTTTGTAAATTCAGTCTTTGATGGCAAAAGTAAATGCTACAAGGGTTATTTATTCATTGGTACTTTGACATCAAAGCTTTTATTGCCAAGCAAGATTTTATAGCCTAATTCTTAATAGAGGGAAGAATGAAAGATTATCTATGAGAAAATTGCAGAAAAACTTTTTTTTAATCTTATTGGAATCAAATCAAATTAATCCACCCAGTTCAGAATTGGTTACACCAGTTTTCTCCACTCTGGCGCCCTCAAGTCATATAGACTTCACCTCCCTCAAATAATTTTATTCAGCATAATTATTGTGAAGATTTTGTGAGGCATTAGCCCAGAAATTCAAAGGTGCCAAGATGATAGAAAGCTGGCTTGTGCTTTCTGCCAGTTTATCTTTAGTGATTCCTCCCAAGTTTTTCTAAGTCTTATACCAGGAGACATTTGGAATGGAGCTTGTTACTTTCTGCATGCCAAGTGTGTGCTTTTGTCAGGCGCAGGAAATCAGCAACATGTTCAAATGAGTATAAATTTATTTCATGTGATTCCTAAACAAGAATCTGAACTACTAACGGCCAAGGCAAATTGTCAATAGATAGGAGTCAACAGAATTCAAGGAAGGCTGAACTTAGATCTCTTGTGGCTGCAAAGGGATTCCAAATTGATAACATGCTTGATCCCCTTCCTCAGGTTCAGCTTGGCCATCTCTTACAGCTTTACTGTAAAGCTTGGGTCCTTCTAATTCTCTATTAAATTTCCAGCAAATCAGTTCACCTTAGGAACTCTAAGCTATGTGGACTACAACTCACAGAATTCCCCAGCCAGCATGGGGAATGTCTGGCTGAGGAATTCTGGGATTTGAAATCCACACATCTTAGAGCTGTCAAGTTGAGAAACATCAGAGATAGATGGTTTGGATATTTCTGTATCCTGAGCAATAAACTATAAAAGTAGAAATTCTATTACATGTCATGGCTCAAAGCCCTTTGAGAGCTTACTTAAAGCTATATTCATCTTTGTCATCCCCTCTCCTTTTAATGTATGCATTCATTTGCTCCTTACTCTTACTTTTATGCAATGAGCAATGTAAATAGATGTTATAAGAAATGTATATCGTAATTATTAATGCTAGAGAATAGATTTATATCTTTATTATTCTGCTGACTGACATGAAAGGTTATTTTAAACTTCAAAGAAGCTTCCAAGCAGGTTGTCTTTCATCTGGTAACTTATGGTGCTTTAAAAGTGTATTATTTTAGTAGGAATGATAACTGATTAAATATCTTTTCCTTGATTAATCAGTGAGTAAGATTAAGAATAATCCCTTAAAGTGTTATTCAATTTTGTTCTCAAACTGAGCATGCTGCTAATTGAAAGTAAATTCTGGTGAACAAAATGAAGTTCCCAAGCTTTAAAAATATTGATAGGGTTATACTACATGGTCATTTTTTTCTTGACTGACAAAGGATTGCCTTGTAAATTGCTTGGCTTTAAGCTGGTGCTCCAATCTTGCTTCCCTGAACCACTGGAGAGAAAACTGCACCGATTGCAGGTGGGAGATGAGATTCAAAGCAGAAGAGTAGCTAAAGTGGATCAATCTTGGAAGTAGTTATCTCCAGCTCACTGTGGGATAGATGGCCCATAGGCAAAGCTATGTGTGTATGAGAATAAGAAGAACCTGTTTGGTGTAGTGGTTAAGGCATCAGGCTAGAAACAGACTAATCACTTTCTCTCAACTAAATGTCTGTGGAGATTCTCAATCATCTAGGACAGTGATGGCTAACCTTTTAAGCGGGAGTCGCACACACGTGTGCCCACACCCATAATTTAATGCGCCCCACCCCCCTGCACATGCACATGTTACCCCCCCTGCACCCCTCCTGCTTTTGGCACGCAATGGCACGGTGGGCCCAGTAGGCCCGCTTTTCACCCCCTGCCCCCCAGGCTCCAGAAGCTTTCTAGGAGCCTAAGGAGGGCGAAAATGGCCTCCCCCCCTCCTGAGGCCCTCCAGTGGCCAGAAACAGCCTGCTTTCTGACTTCCAGTGGGACCAGAAGGCCTGAAAATCAGGTGACCAGTGCGCGCATGTGCGCTGGAGCCGAGCTAGGGCAACGCTCACGTGCCCACAGATATGGCATGCGTGCCATAGGTTCGCCATCATGGATCTAGGTCATCATTGTCTCAAAGGTTAGCACAGACAAATGGTTATCCAACATCATCTTAAAAACTTCCAGTGTTGGAGCATTCACAATTTCTGGAGGTAAGTTGTTCCAATTATGTTATCACAAGATCTCCCTCCCCTTTTTAGAATATAGAATAACAACAGTTGGAAGGGATCTTGGAGGTTTTCTAGTCCTGCTTCGGCAGGAAACCCTACACCACTTCAGACAAATGGTTAGCTAACATCTTCTTTAAAACTCAGGTGACCCTGAGAAGACAAATAAACCCTCCAAGTGACTCAATAGCTCTCAGAGAGAGTGGTAACAACTAGATGATTGGAAAGAAACACAATCTTTCCACCACCCCCTCCTTCTATCAGAATCTATCCTTCCATCCCATCACCATCCAGGCTCAAGTATCAGTACCTATCCTTCCATCTCCCCACTATCAGAATTGATGATGCTTCTTGGATCAGAAGTGAAACGTTTTCTTCTTCCTCAAGGAAAAAACAATCCATTGGCCTTTTGAAAAAACACCTTTGAGATTACTTTCAGCAAAGAAGAAGGTAGTGTCAAACAACTTATGAAAAACCTTCCGAAGAAAACTACAGGGAATTGTCCATGCAATTACCAAGAGTAAAAGCTGAGGAGAGGAGAGGGGAAGGGAAGGGAGGGGCAGGGAGGGGAGGAAAGGATTCTTTATTGGCCAAGACACACAAGGAATTTGTCTTCAATGCATAAGCTCTGAGTGTATATATGCGCAATGATAAATCATGATCATAATCATATAGGATTATAGGATCATTATATTATGATCATGATTTATCAAAGGAGAATGATTGAATTTTGGAGGTCCTCTTTTTTTTATCCAACAGGTATGCTGTAAATCAGTTAGAACAGAAAATTAACAGACACATAACAGACAGTTGTTTTTCCCCATTCATACAAGAATGAAAGACTAGCTTTTTGATGCTCAGTTTTGATAGGTAGGTAGTCATTAAGTGCTGTGAGATTTCTGCTCGGAATGAAAAAAGTTCATAGATCTGAAGAGAACAGCAGCTTTCATTCAATGGAGAGACACATGCCAATTTCTTGTGGCCATCAGCTCACCTAGCCTTGCTTGAATTTGGAGCCCTGTTCAGCAGCATCTTGCTTTGGATTTTTCAACAGCAGTAAATAAACAAACAAAGCCTGTAAATCTCAGTAAAATCAATGTCCCTCCCATGTTAAGCAGTACAACACTGCAGTCTTTGGGGGTGCTCTGAGTTTTCCTGTGTCAGCCTCAGAGAGACCACCCAGGTACCTTTCAGCTAAAGTGTGAACAGAAGTGTACAGTGCACAAGTACACACTGTTGTGCCTGGATGATTAGACAGAATCAGATAAAGCCGATAAAAGAAACAGAAGACAAACTAGGAAAGGCGCCCACGGTGCAAACAGGAATTAATGTCAGTGCTTCTTTTCATGTGTCTGCAGGGGTTCAATTCACTCCAGTTCAAGCCTTTCATGGCCGCTCAAGAGATATTGATTATATACAAATCTGGGCATAGAGCAGAACAAATGATTTGCTATACTAAGAAATTAATTGAACAAGTCACTTTAGATTATAGGATTAAGCTCTCAGCAGTAGCCAAATATCCCACCACCAGTACTATCTAACTGCAATTTAATAGTGGCTGTTGTCACCCACTGCATGTTTTGTTAATCCAACTATTGTTTTTATGGTAACTTGGTGTCAGGGCTAAATTCCAGAGCTAAGACTGTTCTACAAGGACATTGAGAAGAAAGTCAGAGAAATTTGTTTTGTAGTTTCAAACTAACAATTTTTTTAAAAAGCCATATACTTTTTTCTTCAGTAAACAAAGGCAATTTCATTTCATATGTTGCTAGATTGGGATTTGAAGAAAATTCAGGAACTCTTATCAAATACCAAGATCTCTGGGGAATAGATTAATGTAATACATTTAATTCAATAGTTATTTGTGCTAATGGAAAATCCACTGATTTCAGTAGTCCTGCTTTAAATATGACTAAGTTTGGACCCATTATAAAAAGAGATGCCAGAGACCTGGAAAAAGTAAAAAAAAAAAAAAAGCAAAATTATCATGGATTTGAAATGTCAGTAAAAGCTGAAGATTTGGAGGGCTTTTTAAGTTAAAGTAATGTTTCAGCACAGTTGACACAGTATGTTAGAATTTTTCAGAATGAGAAAGAATTATTTGTAAATATTTTTCCAACTTTTTTATAATATATTCAGTGGATTAGAGAATTTAATTCATAGTGTGTAAATTAACATCAGGAATCATGCGCTAGAACAGGATTTGTTAATGAATAGGAGTTTTAAGTAATCTTAGGAGTTCAAGGAGCAGAGAATGTCCAAAGTCATAGCTAACTTAAGTGTCTGCAGCAATTAATGTTGAATAAAATTATCTGAGGTGGTACCATTTTGATATATCCATTTCTTTGGCCTTGATAAAATCAGGATTCCCCCCCCCCCCACATACACACACATGTTCTTTGTTATTCCCATTAAGGTATGCTAAATCCACACTCAAATATCAGGTGGCAAAATATCTTCACCAAATCTTACAATTATGCAAAAATTTTAATTAGATATGTTGTTTTATTATCTTATTGGTCTCCCCCCCAATAATGAATTGTTGTATGAAACTATTTCTTGTTTTTACTGTAAAAGCTGGTCAAAGATATAATAAAGATATTTGATTTGATTTGATTCCAATTATAAAATACAGGAGAAAATATAATTTTCCAAATACAAGTAGCCCTTGATTTACAACCATTTGTTCAGCAACTGTTCGAAGTTTCAGTGGTACTGAATTAACTGTACTTTCATCTTGTCCCCAAAGTTACAGCCATTGTCTACAATTATATGATCACAATTTGGGAGCCTGACAACCTGCTAGCACTTATGACTGCATGGGTGGTTCAACTCACCGACCCCCATCTCCTCCATCTCTGCCATTTTGGCCCCCTATCCTATGCTTCTCTGCCCCCAGGCTGACCTTCACCATCTTCTTGCTCACGCTACTGACCGAGCATGCCTGGCCTGGCCCTTTGCAAGGCAGCTGCTGACCACATGAGGCTTTTTTTTTCTCTTGAGGTTTCATGTGGCAGTTTCCTCATGAGACTTCTGTGGCCCATAGTTACCTCACAAAGGCCAAGACCAGGCACACCTCATCAACAATGAGAACAAGAAGATGACAAAGGTGAGCTAGTGCTGTGGAGCACAGGGCAGCAGGGTTCTCGAAGTGCAGGGTAGTTTGGGCAACTGTACCTGGGGCTTCATGCCATGCTTCTGGGCTGGGCTGGCCTTGATGTGCAACTGGGCTAGAGCTGCTAGGATTACCAACACTTTCATGCCATGCTGCTGGGCTGGGGTGGCTGTGGCTTCACACAACAGTGATTGGGTGAGTTGGGCAGATGGGGCTTCCTTGTGAAGATGTAACTTCATGCTGCAATGGTGGGCTTCATGCTGTGGTACTGGGGAAGGCTGAGGAGACTGCAGCTTTGCACTGCACTGCAGCTCACAGGCATTTTACAACAAGAGAAGACCCTGAGGCACAGTGTGACAAACAGCTCCAGAGCCACATGGTTCTGGGGCTGCTTGCCACCCCACAAGGTATGGTGCAAGGCAACCAATAGGGCACAGATGGAAATAGGCAGTAGAGAGGAGTCGAAGGGGAAGAAGTTCCTTGCCTTAGAAGAACCGACACTCAGGACTGGGAAGGACCAAGTGGGAAATGGTTTGGATTGGGATGGGCTAATGAACAGTTGAATTTGGTTAATGACAGCAGTGAGGATTGCCAGGATTGAATAACAGAACAGAATAATAGAATAACAGAGTTGGAAGGACCTTGGGGGTCTTCTAGTCCAGCCCATTGCTGAAGCAGGAATCCTATACCATTTTAAAAAATGGCTGTCCATTCTTAAAAACCTCCAGTGTTGGAGGACCCACTACTTCTGGAGGCAAGTTGTTACACTCAGTGGTGGGTTTCAACCGATGTAACAACTGGTTCGCTTCACACACATGCTTCACGCTTCACGCACGCGCTCCACGCTCCACGCTCCACGCAAGCACATTTTGTTTAAAAACAGCTGAGGCACGGCAATCCGCTCTGCCATACCTATCAGCTGGGCTAAAAACAAATGAATATAGGTAAGTATAGTGCAGGGGCAGGCAGGAGGGCCCAGCTGACAGTCAGAGTGAACTAGTTTGCTTTCAGCTCACCATCAGAGCAACCGATTTGCCCGAACCAGACCAAATAGGCTGAATCCCACCCCTGGTTCCACTGATCAATTGTTCTAACTGTCAGTAAATTTCTCCTTGTTCTGTCAGGAAATTTCTCTTTGTTTATTTTCCATCCATTGTTTCTTGTTCTGCCTTCATATTGCTTTCTCTAAGTAATGCAATCATGTGATGTTGCATTTTACAACCTCATTGCTTAGTGATGGAAATTCCAGTCCAAATGCCATTGTTACTCAAGGATTACCTGTATGTTAGTATGTGCATATTCTTCCCTTTTAAAATATGATTTATAGTCATCTCTAGTTTTTTTTTTGTGGTATATAAAAAAACTTAGAAATAATGCTCCCACATTTCTTTCTTTATTTAAATGTGGAATGTCTTATTTTAATATTCTTTTTCAGAAGAAGTCTTATCCATTGCACAAGTAGTGCAGAGAATAAAAAGAACAAAATTGTTGTAGAAACTATCTAGTACCAGAGCTTGCTTATTTCTTTACCCTTCCTCAGCTGTGTTTTGCTGGTGTCCTAAGTCAAGCCATGGATCAAATGCCAAAGCTGAAATTGTTTTATGCCTGATATTTGTAAATACAGAATCTTTTTTTATTGGAAAAACAGATTACAAATGCTGTCATTTAATAAATGCAGAGTGATGCATGATGATATTAAATAATGCAAAACACACTGAGGAGTGCTATTTATCTCCATATCATTTTCTTAATGAAATGGTAAGGATTAAAATATTGCTTTGTCTTTAATATTTTGTTTAATGTAACAAAAGCTTCAAAAAAATGACTTTTTCAGTATTTTCTTCCATTCACACAGGTTGCTCTATTACCTAGAAGTAACTACTGAATTCCAGTTTTGAAGGTAGAGAACATACGTGCCAAGAGCTGAGGCAAACAGCAGGGACAAAATAATTTTTTTTAGATTTTATTGACAATCTGGAAGCATAGAAAATCACTAAATTCAAAGTGGGCTTACACATTTTTTAAAAATTGCAAATGCAAAATTGCTTGATTTGCAAGCAAACACGTCTTTAAGATTAAGCTTTTGTGCTAGAAGTGGGCAAGGTGATCCCAGCTTTTGACCTAGGAATTCAGGGAAAATCTGAATTAGTTTAGTCAGGTTATAGCATGGTCTGTATCATACATATGATGAGGGTCAGCCTGTTTTTTGCTAAAGCATGTCTTGTTTTCCAGGTCTTTTATAATTATTTGATAACGTCAGCAAAGTTTGGGAATGGCCATTGAAATGGTAAGGCAAAATGGAACACACTGGAACAGAGAGTTTTAACTTCTTATTTGCTCTGACAGGGTTTGAGCTTATATGCAGGAAAGGAACCCTGGGAAGTGCTAATATTGAATTGTCAGTTCAATAAATGATCACTTTAAAAAAAAGCAACCTTTACTTTAGGATCAGTTGATTGTTTGATCAATTACATGCCATTAAGTTGTTGTTGACTCCTAATGATTACATAGATAGATTTTCTCTGTTAAGATTTGTCCCTAATCTGATCTTTCAGGCCTTTCAATAGTGCCATTTCCAGCATTAGACCCTTCTCCATAGAGTTGAGTCTTCACATAAGGAGTCTTAAGCAAGATAATTTGAGTCTGGTCATTTGTGCCTTAAGTGAGAACTCTGGGTTGATTTATTTGATTATCCATTGCCTTGTTTTCTTGGCTATCTATGGTATTCCCAACAGCAAATTTCAACAATGTCAATATTTTCTTATCTCATAATGTGATGTCCTTGCATTTGGAATATCATATGTAGTTCTGTTTATCATGTCTCCAAAAAAAAAAAAAAAGACGGGAGAATCTGACTGGAGAAAATGCCAAAAAAGAAAAGCAGAACAGTTGTTATGTGATAAAAGATTACACACTGATTCCCCCCCCCCCCATTTAGTTTATAAAGAAAGGGTGTGGGGCATGGTAGAGGTGCATCAAATTATATACAAAATAGGAAAAGACACATTTTTCTCATTTACTAATAGTTCTAAAACCAAGGGTTGTGTTCAGTGAAATGAACAGATTAGCTTAAAGGATGTTATGCCTACTTAAATTATTGGTTTAACAGCAGCAGTAAGTAGTAGTGATGACCCACCTGAGTACGGACTCATTAATGCAGAAGACCACCAGTTGCTGCTAGTCCTTGTCTTATTTCATTTAGTATTCGTTTTTATTTGTTGTCTTATTTCATTTAGTATTCAAGGTCATATGCCTCTAAGGTTGCATAGAAAAGTGTTGTTCCATCTCTGTCCTATGGTTGAAGATTTTCCATTTAGCCAGACTGAAACTGAGTATAAACTGACTATAATCAGGCTGTGGTCTTGATAATATTTTCTAAAGACATGGCTTTTATAGCTTAACATATTTCTGGCTCAGTTCATCACTACCTACAGTTTTATCCTTGCTGTCTTTTCTCTTTTCCCCTTTTACTGCTTTTATTATAATTTCTTTGTTTTTATTATTGTGAGCAACTCCCAGTCATTGGGAATTGGGGACATGTAAATACTAATAATACTTTGCATTGTATTTCCATTCTGGCTTGGTGAACTGAAAATCTACATTTTTCTTACTTAACTCAGAAAATGTAAGTAATGAGCTGATAGTTATAATGACCTGAGACCAAGTTTGATTTTTTTTTAAAGTCATAGTTTGCATACAATTCAGGGAATGAAGTGTTTGTAGCATAAGTATCTGACCATAGTTATTTGTATCATTCCTTATTCTGGTATTTGCTTCCCCCAGTGTTTCATCTCTCTTTTTGTTACCAAAATTGTCAGCTGCTTTACTACCTTCCATTTCTCAAGGGGCACTCACTGATGGCATGGAACCCATATGTACAGTCATTCCAAGTCAGAATCTGACTTGATGGCCTACGTCACATTAAAATTCATACAGCTCCCAAAGAAAAGAAATCCAAGGGGTTGGATTAGCTTTGCCTAAGGACTGAACCAAGAATAATGGCTCTGGGATGATGAGGTAACTCAGCATCTCTTTGCCTAAATAGATCTTATCTTCCGAAATATGTCACTTCAGTTCTGCGGTGATTTATAAAGCCAGCCACAGTATTATGTTACCACAAGAATGAATATCAATCATGTATATTTAAAGCAATAGCACTCATTCTGATTTATTTCATCACAACCTCATAACTGAGCAGATTCTTCCTCTATTTCTAGACAATGTTACTGTTTACTCTTTGCTTTGACTCAGTAGCTTATTAAAACTTAAAACTTATTAACAGAAATCTTTAATTGTGACATTTGCTAGAAAGAGGTCTCCACAAATTCTGTCCCTCCTCCTGATTTAAATGGAAGGGTTATTCTGAACAAATGCATTTGCATGATGAGATGCAATTGGGATTACAGAAATGAATTTAGAGTGAATCAAAATAAGAAATCTTTAGAATAAATACATTGCAGATCCCTTTAAAATGTGGCACTAACATAGCATCATGAAAATTCATTAGTTCTGGGCACAAGAGTCTAGGAAGGCAAGGAAGACAAATGACATCATGAGCATTATGATAGCATTGTGCAAATTATATGCGTTATAAAATTTGTATTAGTTATGGCTTGACACATCCAATGCAACTAGCAGAAATTACATAATATGCATGAGACATGTGACATAATTATAGTTTGTGATGGATGTCTGTCATTCTGAGATCAGCAATATTTTATGTGCATAACCTTAATTTGGTTGTACAGGTAGACCTTGACTTACAACCCTAACTGGGATCAGAAATTTGATTGCTAAGTGACATGGTAATTAAGCAAATCATCATGCAACCGGACTTGATATTATTACCACTTTTACCACAGTTGTTAATGAATCATGTGGCTGTTTAAGAAGAGATTGGACAGCCATTTGTCTGAAAAGACATAGGGTCTCCTACTTGAGCAGGGGATTGGACTAGAAGACCTCCAGGGTCCCTCTGTTATTCTGAATCATATGGTCATTAAATTAATCCAGCTTCCCCAATTAACTTCACTTGTTGGAAGCATTTCATTTGTCCCTCATACTCTAGTCATCTTCTAGTTCAATTACTGCAACATGCTTTATGTAAGGCTACTCTTGAGGATCACCCACAAGTTACACTTGGTCCATAATGCAGAATTGTAGGTAGTTATGACCTAAGATTGTGACACTATTATTTCATGAGCTGTATTAGCTTTCTATTGGCAAATTGTACAAATTGTACTGGTTATCAGATCCATTGTAAAGCACTGTATGGCACAAAAATGGGTTGTTTGTGGGACTACTTCTTCCAATGGTATCTGCCCATCTCACACTCTCCAATAGCAGACATGCCTATTCCATGGTGGTTCCTTCTTTCTAGAAAGACCACTTGCCACTCCCAAGATACCACTGGACTTTATCTTCCTTGTCTTCAGAAAGGAAGTAAAAAATGGCTTTTTAAAAAAGTGTTCATGTTGAGAGATTTGGAATCCCTATCTGAAAGGGGGTTGGGTGGCACCCAATGTGCCTATTGATGGCTGGTTGGATTTTGTTTGAAATTATTTGTTTTATTTTATACTTATTGCACTCTGCCCAGAATTGCAATATTTCATTAGGCAGCCATATAAATAAAATGAATGGATATGGATATGCGGTCCTAGAAATCTAGTGAGCCAAAAAAAAAGTGTAACTATGATTGCAGAAATGAAATAGATAAGTTTCAGTTCACCAGAAGGACAGAGCACAACATGCGTAGGCGGAAAGATACCCAGGTATGGCTGGGAAGGCAACTTGTTAAAGCCAGCAAATTGTTTCCACACTAAGAGAAGGGTTGACGTGTACCAAGTTAATTCAGAGAGGATCAGAGAGAAAAGATGCCGGCTTTTACACCATCTTTTTGCTTCTGAATACTTTGCCACTGACATATCTAGGACAAATGCAACACAGTCTTCTTTATATACACACACACATACACATATATATATCTGCTCGAGGGTGGCAGGCCAGAAAACATATTTCTTCAACTTCATCTCAGCATACACAGATATACTGCCTATAAAGTCTGACGCAGATTAAGAATGCCAAGAGTGGAAGGTGGTGATATAAAAGAACTCTGACATGGTTCCTTACAGAGGATGCTTTGCAGACAGAAGAACAGTGGCAAAATACATTTTTCTGACCCAACCAGTGAGAGATTCAAGAAGAAGCTGAAACTGCTTTTCATACCATATATGTTAATTAAATACAGTGCACAACCTTCTCTGCCCCATTTGAATAAGCAACCGGTTTGATTGTTTTGACATTTTTTTGTTGTTACCACTGTTCTTATTGGCGAAAAAATACATTATCCCTACCCTAAATGACCAAAACAAATGGTAAATAAGGAACCATTCATTCATTCATTCATTCATTCATTCATTCATTCTTCAATCTTACAGCCACCTATCTCAGCCAGGAGACTCTGGGCAGCTTAACATTCTAAAACTATAAAACAGTTAAAACAATAAAAAACAATAAAAATGTCCAAACAAATTTAGCAAAAATCGGATAAACCATAATAAAATTCTTTGATTCTAAAAGCAGATGCAACCCAATTTACTATTTGTTAATTTGAGAGAAGAAATATGTGAACTGGAAACACTGCAAGATCTTTTGCACATGGTTGGAAAGTGAAGCCAAAAAAACAAAAAAAACACACACACACACAAAACCAAAAAGCACCCCCAAGTCTGCAAGGATTCTAACGTAAGCTCAACAGAGTGAGCTAGTTTCCGAGGAAGACACTGAAGTTTATCCAGTTCTTTTTTCATCTATGCTTTGCATATTATGCAGAATGGAATAATCAACCAAGAACCATTGTTAGTTTAATTTTACTTTACTGTGTATTTTTCCTGTCCTTCAGGTGCTAATAGCTTCAGGGCAGCTCACTATAAAACTGATTAAAATAGAAAAAAACAATCAAAATTAATTAAACTTGAGGAGGAAATTGGTGATTAAAAAAATTCTATCAGCATACTTACAATTAAATTCAGAGAACATTTGAAGAGGCCAAAAATCGTTGGCACCCAAATGACATGGAGACTGCAGCTGTGATGTTGTGGGGAGAGTATACCATTAGTGTGGTGACTAAGAATGTTTTAAACCCCAGATCATAAAAAGTTAAAACACTTTCTAACATTAATAATAAAATAGGTACTATTTGTCTTATGAACCAAATCTAGAAACTGCTATCCTATCCGGAAAAGCTGTGTTTCTTTATATATCACAAGTAGTGGATATTAGAAAAATATAAAGCAAGAGTAATTCGCATGGGAAGGTATTCAATAGCCTGGGAGTGACTCATCCCTTGCCTTCATGTGAGAAAGAGTGACCACAAGGTGTTCTTCAAAAGGGCCTAACCTGCAGTTCTTATGGCCACACTTCTTAGTCAGATCTTAAACCATTAATGGCTTTAAAGGTTAATATCAGTACTTCAAGTTGTGTCCATAATGTAAGTACTTTAAATTTTGTCCATAAAAGTGTTCAATACATATCTTACATATAATCTTTACACCTTGCACTGCTTAACAGCTTAAGTGTCACATTTCGTACCGATTGCAACATCCAGATACTGTTCAAGGATAGCCTTATGGAAGATAAGCAATTGGATTAGGAAGAGTTACAGCTGGTTCAAGACTCCAGTAAAGAATCAACAGCATAGTCATAAATCAGTCCACTTACTGTTATGCCTGGTCGTAAAGCTATAAATCAGTCTTCAGTTTTTCATTAGAGTTGTAAGAGGTTTTAACAGTAGCAGTAGTCAAGGTTTCAGCAAGTTAACTGCATCCAACATCAAGGTTCAAGGGGTGAGGCAAAACAGTCATAGCTGTCAGGGTCTGATCAGAGAGCAAAGAATGTATATAGACAGGCACAAAACATGCAGCTTTGAGGTAAAATGATCACCAAAGTTGCTCTAGAAAATAATCTGCCTTTTGGGGCAGCCTTAAATGACAAAATATTCTGTCTGAAGAAATAATCTTCATTTTGCTAGGATCCAATCCTGTAAAATTTTGGATCTCATCCTGTGGTAGTAACTATTATGGGAAGCTATGAGAGAGCTTATAGATTAGTTCAGAGCTACATAAGTAAATCAAGATACATTTTATAGTGTCTTCTGTCGCAACTTGCAAAACTAAACATCAGAATGAAACTGACCTATTGTAATGAAAGAGAAAAATATTTATAATTTATGTTCAATACTCTTGCAGTGCATTCTGGATAAATTAAATGTTTAGTCTCCTTTTTAATAGCTAGCTTTCCCCTAGCTTACTGTTCCTAAAGTTGTTTCAACCATCATATACAGGTGAAACTCAAAAAATTAGAATATCATGCAAAAGTTCATTTATTTCAGTAATGCAACTTAAAAGGTGAAACTAATATATCAGATAGACTCATTACATGCAAAGCGAGATAGTTCAACCCTTGATTTGTCATAATTTTGATGATTATGGCTTACAACTCATGAAAACCCCAAATTTACAATCTCAGAAAATTAGAATATTACATGAAATCAATAAAACAAGGATTGTACATAGAACAATATCGGACCTCTGAAAAGCGTAAGCATGCATATGTACTCAGTACTTGGTTTGGGCCCCTTTTGCATCAATTACTGCCTCAGTGCGGTGTGGCATGGATGCTATCAGCCTGTGGCACTGCTGAGGTGTTATGGAAGACCAGGATGCTTCAATAGCGGCCTTCAGCTCTTCTGCATTGTTCGGTCTCATGTCTCTCATCTTTCTCTTGGCAATGCCCCATAGATTCTCTATGGGGTTCAGGTCAGGCGAGTTTGCTGGCCAATCAAGCACAGTAATCCCATGGTCATTGAACCAGGTTTTGGTACTTTTGGCAGTGTGGGCAGGTGCCAAGTCCTGCTGGAAAATGAAGTCAGCATCCCCATAAAGCTTGTCTGCAGAAGGAAGCATAAAGTGCTTCAAAATCTCCTGGTAGATGGCTGCGTTGACCCTGGACTTAATGAAGCACAGTGGACCAACACCAGCAGATGACACGGCTCCCCAAATCAACACAGACTGTGGAAACTTCACACTGGGCTTCAAGCATCTTGCAGTGTGTGCCTCTCCATTCTTCCTCCAGACTCTGGGTCCTTGGTTTCCAAATGAGATGCAAAAGTTGCTCTCATCAGAAAAGAGGACTTTGGACCACTGAGCAACAGACCAGTTCTTTTCGTCTTTAGCCCAGGTAAGACGCTTCTGACATTGTTTGTTGTTCAGGAGCGGCTTGACAAGAGGAATACGACATTTGAAGCCCATGCCCAGGATCTGTCTGTGTGTGGTGGCTCTTGATGCACTGACTCCAGCCTCAGTCCACTCCTTGTGAAAGTCCCCAACATTTTTGAATAGCCTTTTCCTAACAATCCTCTCCAGGCTGCGGTCATCCCTGCTGCTTGTGCACCTTTTTCTTCCACACTTTTCCCTTCCACATAACCTTCTATTAATGTGCTTTGATACAGCACTTTGGGAACATCCAACTTCTTTTGCAATTACCTTTTGAGGCTTTCCCTCCTTATGGAGGGTGTCAATGGTGGTTTTCTGCACAAGTCAGCAGTCTTTCAGCAGTCTTTCCCATGATTGTGATTCCTACTGAACCAGACGGAGAGACCATTTAAAGGCTCAGGAACCTTTTGCAGGTGTTATGACTTAATTAGCTGATTAGAGTGGAACACTTTGAGCCTAGAATATTGAACCTTTTCACAATATTCTAATTTTCTGAGATTGTGAATTTGGGGTTTTCATGAGCTGTAAGCCATAATCATCAAAATTATGACAAATCAAGGCTTGAACTATCTCGCTTTGCATGTAATGAGCCTATCTGATATATTGGTTTCACCTTTTAAGTTGCATTACTGAAATAAATGAACTTTTGCACGATATTCTAATTTTTTGAGTTTTACTTGTATATATATCCACATAGAAACTCATAGCTAGGCCTCACTGCATACTTGCCTTCGTCTGGTTTTTTGTTCCTTTTTCCACACATATCCCTGATAGTATTATCTTATTAATATTAATTGTGAGCAATGAACTATTTTGACCTGAGTAATGATTATGAATCGTGTTCCATAATTATAATAGAAAAGAGATTTATTTAAATGAAATGAATTAGAGGGTTAGGAAAGGCCTTGGATACAGGGAATGCAAAGTAAATCCCCAATGATCTAAACCCAATGGCCAACTCATGGTCAGTGGATCATAAAGTGCTAAAAAGTTACTGCCATTGAACTTGGACCTCTAATGATAGGAATTCAAAAGAATTGCAATGTTTTACCTGTCCTGACATTGCTGGTTGTAGACCAGATCTAAAGGCCCAATTGGAAGTTATTTATTATTTTCTTCAAAACCGGCTTCTCTGAATTAAAAAAAATAAAATCTGCAAATGGACTGACCAAATCTGTTCAATAAAAATTGATAAAGCTGATGACAATTACTGGAGCTGGAATTGTTGACCTCTCAATTATATATATATATATTCTATCTTTTACATTTTCTTATAGATAAATCAGATCATTTTATAATGATTTCAGGGGGTGAAGTTCAGGTGAAAAAAAATCTCTAATAGTAAGATTAGGAAGGAATATAGTGTTAGCCATATTATTTGGATAATTAGATATTTTTCTAAGTAGGGGTGAAGTTTATATTTTGACATGATTACATAATAAGCAAAACTATTGGGAAATAAAATCTTGATGGTGCCCAAGAGCATGGAATATATTTATTTATTATTTTTATTTTATTTTATTAGTCATATTTCTATGCCGCCCACTCTTCGAGGACTCTGGGCAGCTTACACCAAAGACAGTATACTAAATAGCATATTGCCCCCAACAATCTGGGTCCCCATTTTACCCACCTCAGAAGGATGGAAGGCTGAGTCAACCTTGAGCCGGTGAGATTTGATCCACTGATCTGCTGAACTAGCAGTTAGCTGAAGTAGCTGCAATACTGCACTCTAACCACTGTGCCACCTCAGCTCTATTAATATATGTATATGCAGAGAGCTAAAAGTTATAAACTTGCTTAAAAGCTTATATGACAATGCTAGAATTGGTTTCTCACAAGGGTACAACCAAAGAAAATGATTTGTTCAAAAGATAATATTAATAACAAAAGCAATAAAATTTAGATTATATTATATGTTAAATAATATATAAACCTGCTCAGAAATCTAGGTGAATGATTTTGCATGGTGAAGGGATAGTCTGGTTTAATGTATATGGAGATACAACAAACAAACCCAATACTGTTGTTTATATCTACTATGCCTACCCAACCAAGGAGAGGATGTGATGCTTGCCAAAAGCAAAGTGAAGGGAAAGAATCATGAAAAAAAAAAATAATAATAATAATAATAATAATAATAATAATAATAATAATAATAATATATTTATATACCGCTCTACTCCCGGGGGACTCAGGGCGGTGTACAGA
>WNWU01000001.1:15617458-15643565 GCA_012654045.1 Ptyas mucosa | reverse complement strand
CCTTACCTTACCTTACCTTACCTTACCTTACCTTACCTTACTTTACCTTATTTTTTTTATTAAGAACTTACATGGCCACCCATTTCATGGAATGATTCTGGGCAGTTCACATCCAGCAATTAAAAACAAGGTTAAAAACAAAACAACCCTTCTCCTCAGGTGCTAAGAGAGTGATAAATTCCCCTTTCTCTAGATAGATTATGTATCTAGAGAAACTGGACAGGCATCTGTTGGAGATGGTTAAGTTTGGATTCCTGAGCTAAGTAGGGAGTTGGTTTTAGTGGCCTCAATAGCCCTCCTACTCTACAATTCTGTAAAATTGAAAAAAAAAATCTATTAGATTCTGTATTCATATGATATGGAAGCTGGTATTTTTTTTTAATTTCAAGGAGCTAAGTTCTTTCTCTTCTCTTTTTATTTATCAGTTGCAAGTTCTGTAAATGGAGGATTTATACATCTTAGCTCAAACTCTAGTAAAAGAGAAAAGAAAAAGTGGTGTCATAGATTGATGAAAATATCATTTATATCTGATAGGGGGATATTACACAACCTTAAGTTCAGCAGAATTATAGGGTGCCTTTTCGTATTATACTCTGTGGCTTGTACTATTATAGCCATAGATGTCAGTTCCTACATCTCAGATACAGTAAGAACAATGATGAATACTGAATTATTTTCTTCTTGTAATTACTAAAATGAATTTAACTTCTAATGGCACATTACTGATCAGATTTCTGCAAAGCTGTTTTTTTTAAAAAAAGTTTTCTTTTGAGGATTTTGTCTCCATTTCCCCTTTTCCTTATTGTGGTTTTCTTTTTCTTTTATTTCTCTCCTTAATTTCTTTCTGAAATATGTGAAAATATACATCCAGGTAGAAAATAAATAGAATCCATTCTGTTATTTGCTCTTGAAAAAACCACAGAGTAGCCCAAAACTAGACCCTATATAACAGGCTCAAGATAATGCCTTGCTTACATCAAAGTTACTTTCACACTGTCCAGAAACTCAAATATTCAATTCCTTGCAATAGATCTTAATAGTCCTTTGTCAGATCTGATGAGCTCTACTATTAGCAATTCAACCAAAGAAGCACATTACTTTAAGAAAAATTATCAGCTATTTGATAACATACAGAACACTATATATTTAGCATAATGTCAAGGACCTTTATTCACTTTCTAAATACAGTAGGTGGTTTTGATGTTTATAATAAACTTTTGCTTCTTCGTGTGTAGATTATAGATGAAGAAGAAACACAGTTCATGAGTAATTGTCCTGTGGCTGTGACAGAGAGTACACCAAGAAGGAGGACTCGCATTCAGGTGTTTTGGACAGCTCCTGCTTTGGGCACAGGATGTGTAATTTTGAAGTAAGTACATTTATAGTCTAAATGCATGATTTTTTAAATGTTTTTTTTTTTATTTTTGCGATTTATATGCCGCCATTCTCCTAAAAGACTCAGGGCGGCTTACAACAACAATCAATAATACAAATCACAAAATAACAAAATAAGTTAAAACCCCTTAAAAACCATATTTAAAATTATTACAGTTTGTGCAGATTGAGAGCATAGTTTGCTGCATATACTGTACTTTATGACTTTACACTGATTTTTAGCCTGACCTTAACTGTACTATGAGATTCTCAGAAGCAATCATTCTCAAGGTTTAATGCTCCGAATGCCTGTAAACACTGGTAAAAAAAAAAAATTATACAGGCAATTTGCACTGCTTTGAAACCAGATCAGGACCTCTGTAATTTTACTAAAAAAAATAAATAAATCAAGAATGGAGTTGATTTAGCTTTGATTCAACGGATGTGTATCTGAAATTGTAGAAAATTACTCTTTTATTTTAAATGCTGCATGCCCATGGAATATGGGGTGGTCCACTTCCCCATTTGCAGGTAGTTGACATTTCGGAAAATGCCTGGCTACAGGGGCATTTATAGGGATGGTGAAAATCTGCATGATGGCAAATAGCAATAACAATAGCTCTTATATTTGTATACCGCTTCACACAAATTCACAACTTGGGTCCTCATTCTATCGACCTTGGAAGGATGGAAGGATAAGTCAACCTCGAGCCAGTCAGGATTGAACTGCTGGCAGGATCCAACTGCTGGTAGTTGCAGAGTTAGCCTGCAGCACCACATTCTAACCACTGCACCACCACGGGTCAAATGCAGTGTTGCAATCCAAATCCTGGTATATGATGTGAAGTGGTTCAAGGTTGGCGTTGGTCTTGAACTCACATAGAGATATACTACAAACACATACACATGTTACCTCCTGTGTAATATGATTTGTGCACGGTCCATATGATTCCACACTAATAATGTATAATCTTATGACGGGGGCATGAACATTATGTATGGCTTTTTGCTACCTCTTACCACACTAAAGACTGCATCCAGATAATTTACAGTGAAGAAATTCTGCATAATTTTTTTTTTTTTGCATGTAGGTGTCTGCAGAAGTGTATACACACACACACACACAGAGAGAGAGAGAGAGAGAGAGAGAGAGAGAGAGAATGTTGTATGCTATGATAACAATATATTTATTTATATATTGCTTTATCTGAAGTCTCTGGGCAGTTTTCAACAATAGCAATACAACAAAGACAATTCAACATAAAAATCCATATTATTGTGAAAAGCCCCGAAATAATACATATAATACAGTAAATAGGCAGCTAATATCCCTAATTCCCAGAGGCCCAACAAAACTGAATATTTGACTGCCTTTCTGAAAGTTAGCAAAGAAGTGACTAATCTGAGATTAGGGAGCAAGTTATTCAATAGCTTCAGTGTCACAACAAAGAAAAGTTGCCTCTGAGCTTCTTCCCCAAAGCCTCATGTATGCCTACAGTATGGAGATTCTCCATACCGTAGGCATGAGATCCATATCATGGTTGTCCCAAAGGTGCTTTTTCCAAAGACAACTTTTCCCCCTCGAAGACACTTTGTTTCTTATCCAAGAAGCTTCTTGGCTAATAAAATCCTTGGTTGTATAAACAGAGGCATAGAATCAAAATCATGTGAACTATTAGTGCTGCTTTATACATGTTTAGTAAGACCACAAATGGAATACTGCATCTAGTTTTGGTCACCTCATTACAAAAAAGATGTTGAGACTTCGGAAAAAGTGCAAATAAGAGCAACTAAGGTGATTAAGTTGCATATGAAGACCAGCTACAAGAATAGGGTATGGCCAGTGTAGAGAAAAGAAGGACTAGGGGGTGACATGATAGCAGTATTACAGTATTTGAGGGGCTGCCACAAAGAAGAGGGGGTCAACTTATTTTTGAAAGCACCAGAAGACAAACAAGAAACAATGGATGGGAACTAATCAAAGACAGAAGCAACCTGGAATTAAGGAGGAACTTCCTAACAATGAGGACAATTAATCAGTGGAACAACTTGCCTTCAAAACTTGTGGGTGCTTCATTACTGAGGTTTTTAAGAAAAGACTGCACAGGGTAGAGCAGAGGGTTGAACTGGAAGACCTCCAAGGTACCTTCCATCTCTATTCTGATTGAGGTCCAGTTGCATTTTGAAAAAGCACCTTTGGGATAACCTCATGTAGCTTGGAAACATGAAGTAGATTCCTCTAAAAGATACAGCAGGCTGGGTAGATTTTATTTGATGCAGATTTTCTCAATAATGTTTTTCGGGGTTGTATTAAACAAGTAAAAGTAATATAAAACCTTATGCAGAAACACAGCATATACTTCATTCCATGCCTCACCCCATTTTTTTTTAATAAACCCATTTCTAAATCTTGAATTCTTCTTATTAATCAGAAAAGGTCCAGTAAGACTTAAAAGAGATAACAAATTAAATATGTACATCTCCATTTCCCTTTAAGTAAATTCCTCATAATCCTTCTCTTCAAATAATCAAAATCCAATCCCAATTAACAATTAAAAACAATGAACTTCCAAATTAATCCATTATACCCATTTAAATATTACCAAACATAAGTATCCTAATCAAATTCCAATAAAATTATAATAAGAGAGAACAAATCATTGTTTTAACCATAATCAAGCAAATCAATTCTGTATTTTTCCACTTCCTACCAGTGATCCTTAAGTCACATGAATAAAGTTCTAATATTTGGTTTCTCATAGTCTTTTTGTCTCTTCTCTCAAAATTCTTGTCATCTTTATCAAAGGTCCTTTAGTAGTTCCAAGAAAGTAGTTGTAGGAAATCCCTTATAATCCAATGTATGTATGTGTGTGCGTGTACCATATATCATCCTTTTGATTTATTATTTATATGTCTTTTAAAAAAAAAAATAAGTCAAGATCCAATTCCATTTGTAAATCCAATATTTTTCTCTCAGTTGGACCCAAATGTTTCCTTTGAAACACGAGGGCCATCTGATGCCCTCCAATGTCCAAAGTTCAGTCTTGTTATCAAGTCATAATGTAAGCATGGATTTTTTTTCCTTACAAGACAGGATCCTCTTAATTAACTTTAAAGTCTAAACTGAGTATAAACTTGAAGGTTGGTTGCCGAATGTGATAAGCATGGTCTATGATGAAAGTAAATCATACATGAGAAAGGTTTCACAATGAGTAGACAGTAAGACAAGTATTTGGATAGTTCCCTAGGTCGTTTAATGCATTTGTGATAAATATATAAGAACGAGTGTTGATATTATAGATGTATTGGTTAGGGGCATGGACCTGCATGTCCTACACACACACACACACACACACACACACACACACACACACACACCGTATATACTCGAATATAAGCTGAGTTTTTCAGCACGTTTTTCAGGCTGAAAAAAGCCCCCCTCGGCTTATATTCGAGTCACCCAAAAAAGGCCTTTTTTCCTGGGGTTGCAGGGAGGCTTGCTAAAGCCAAAATGGGGTGTGGGGGGTGCGGCGTCCCTCCCCCGTGCCCCTTTTTGGCTTTAGGGGTTGCAGGGAGGCTTGCAGCCTTTTACAGCTTCTCCCGCAACTGGCTGGCTGCTCGCTCGCTCGCAACTGAGCAGAGAGGCGGCCGGTGCCTCCGCTCCTCTGCCAAGGGGTAGAGAACTGGCTCTGCTGGATACAAGGGGGTGGGGGAAGGATTGGGGCTTCCCTTCTCCCCAGCCCAGCAGGCTGCCCAGGGGTAGAGAACCGGCTCCACTGAGTACAAGGGGGTGGGGGAAGGAATAATGAAGCCTGCTGGGCTGGGGAGAAGGGAAGCCCCGAAAGCAGATCCTTCCCCCACCCCCTTGTACTCAGTGGAATAAACAGCCCTGTCTCGGAATAAGGAAGACAACGCCACCACCCCATTCTTAATTCGTTGCAATGCGAAGGGGGAAAAATCCCACAGAAAGTCCTGCTCCTGGTGCTGCCAGGGAAGAGGCACCGCAAGAACTGCTGTTGCCGGGTGCAAGGGGATAGTGGGAAGGATCTGCTGTCTGCGGCTTCCCTGTCTCCGCACCCGAGCAGATTGTCCAGGGAAAGAGATTGAAGCCCCAGCCCACTGCTTCTGGCGCTGGCACCCCCTCGTCCCAAGCAACAGTAGTTCTTGCGGTGCCTCTTCCCTGGCAGCACCAGGAGCAGGACTTTCTGTGGGTTTTTTCCCCCTTCGCATCGTCTCCAGATGGTTTTATAAATATGAAGCAATACAGTACGATGGTATGCATTTGGTATCTAGCTGCTGCATTTCCCACCCTCGGCTTATACTCGAGTCAATAAGTTTTCCCAGTTTTGGGGGATAAAATTGGGGGGGGGTCGGCTTATATTCGGGTCTGCTTATACTTGAGTATATAACGGTGTCAGTTATTTCTGACCATCATATTCTAGAACCGTGATGGCGAACCTATAGCACGCGTGCCCGAGGTGGCCCGTAGTACCATCTTTCCGGGCATGTGAGCTGTTGTCCAACTCAGCTGCAGCTGCACATGCGCATGTACCCCAGCTGGTGTTTGGGCCTCCGATATGCATGCATGCAATTCCGGAGACCCAGCTGGTCTTCGGAGCTCTCCTGTGTACGTGCATGTGTTTGCGCATAGGTGTGCAAGTACCTGTGCACAGTGCTGCATGCGCAGATGGTGTTCACGTGCATGCATTGCACATGCGAAAGCCATGCAAATGCGCAGATGGTGCAATTGCACATGCAGCGTACGGGGGAGCCATGCGAAAGCTGTGCGCATTCACAGATGGTGCAGTTGTGAGCGCAGCTCACGGGTGCCACACTTAAGCGAAGCGCATACCCGTTTGACACTCGGTGAGTAAAAGATTCGCTACCACTGTTCTAGAATGCCAATTTATCTATCATTCTAATACCTACCCTGTTTCCCCCAAAATAAGACCTCCCCTGATAATAAGCCCAATCGGGCTTTTGAGTGCATGGCAATAAGGCCAAGCGCTTATTTCAGGATTCAAAAAATATAAGACAGAGTCTTATTTTCAGGGTAACACGGTACATTCTAATACATACATAGTATCTCTATGTACTTTTGGGTGCAGATGATGTCATTTGCTAGCTCAGAATGAGAATGGCAGAGAATACTAAAATAGACTGTATGGTGCAGTGAGGAATATGGATCTGAAAATTAATGTGTCAGAGATCAAGATAGTTGAATTTAGTTTGGAAAACAGAATGAAAGATCATACATTATGCATAAATGGTAAAAAAAAAAGCCCAGAGCAATATATCACTTTATGAATCTTGGTAGAATATTTACCAAAAATGAGAAAATGGATAGACAAAATTTGAGATCCTGGTAGAAAGATAGCAGGTAGTGTGCTTTGTTTCTTGAAAGAAGTAAAAATGGCTGTATAAATTCATGCTTCTAGTGTGTTAGTATACATAAGTGAGAGTTGGCTTGTTCAGTAGAAATTAACACAAAGTAAAATTGAATATGGTGGGAAAGCAGTACATAAGAAGAATATCTGGAAAAACTGGAAGAGATAGGATCAAGAATGAATGGCTACTGAATGAATACAAAAGCGAATTACAAGAATGAAAAAAATATATGCCGTTGGTTTAGCCAGATTGACAGAATGAACAAGGACTCTTGTACTTCATAGGCTGCTGTAGGAATACATTTAGGAGAGAAACCCTTGTAGGCTTCACTGAGCTCTCAGAAGAAAGTGGGCTGTAAATGCAAGCATGAATAAATGCATAAAATGCTTGATCTGAGAAAGTGTCTCCAAATTGCTGTTGTGGTTCTAAGATGTTGGTTGCTTCATGTCCATAGAACTGCTGAGCTTTCCTAAAGCTTCAGTTGCAGCCATGTCTGAGGGTCCTGTTCTTAAATGCTTTTGCTACAATGCTAATCCTTCGGATAGCCCAGGATGTATAAATGAAGAAACATGGAATTTAATCTAAACATTAAATTTCTTATGGAGCTGGAATGCCTGTTGTAATGAATAAAGCCTATCCAGGGTAAAGATTACCATCATTGATACTTTTTAGAGGTTAAAATATAAGGCAAGATTATGACATAGAGTGCGGGTAGCCTAGTACATAACAATTATTACTTTTCTTTTGACACAGATTTTAACATCATGCATATTTTTCTTTCTATTGTGTAAAGCTTTGAGCACAACAAAATCACAGGGTTTAGAGTAATCCCTTTTCCCCTATTGCTGTTGCCATTTCACACCTCCATAAATGCCGACAGATTCTGGATTCTATGATTCTCATCTTTTGTGGTAAACATGAAAATGCTAATGATATTATGAAAAGCAATTTAAAAAAAACCTGCTATGAAAATAGTTGTGTTTAGGCAAAAATCCTATATCTTATTTCTGGGGAAAACATCTTCACGCAGGACATTTTTTGCTTTAGAATCACAACATGTAGTTAAGTTAGATGCCATCATGCTCAGCTCTTGGTGACTGTATATACAAAAGCTGTCCATTTTAGTCTGTTTTTAGAAATAATTTATAAAATGGTGAAAGTATTGTACTTTGACTGGGAAGATCCAGGTTCAATTTTGACCTCGGCTATAGTATGAAAAACCCCTTAGTATCTTTAGACCAACCTTTTTCTTCCTTTCTCCCTCCCTCCTCAACCTATCTCATATGAGTAGGAGGAAGGAGTGTTAAGGATGTGGCCTTAGCTAAAAGAAGACAGGATGTAAATATAATTAACAAACCTCTGTAAAAAGTTGTGGTTAATCCCTAACTTTATAAAATATGATCGTTATATTACTAAGTTTGGCTATATTACTAAGTTCAGTGTCAGAGTTTTTACTCCTCTGAATATTGAGGAAGTGACTGATGAAATTAAATAGTATTGCACTTATTTCCTGGTTGTGAGCTTCCTGTAAGCATTTGTTTGCCACTTTGACAACAAAATGCTGGGTTAGATAGGGATGTACTCTTATTTTGTATACATATTTAAAGATATTTTCTTTGCATCTATTACTCTTTGAGTCCTTGTCAGTAAAAAGTATAGAGGTCTTTGAAACATATCACTTTCAAAGTTTCAAAGTACCCATTTCCTGTGCTCTTTTGATTAACATACAGCATGATTTGGAAAGATTCATTCATTCATTCATTCATTCATTCATTTTCTATAGCCACCCAATTCAACCAAGTGACTCTGAGCAACTTATAGTTCTAAAATTATAAAACGATTAAGATAATTTTAAAAAATTAAAACAATAAAAACATCCACAAAATAAATAAGTAAATCACCAGCAGCCTGATGATTAAACAACTAATAGTAAAGCCAAGAAATGGGTCCCATAGAACATTCTGAGTCCCAGGCCTAGGTACATAACCAAGTTTTTAAAGCTCTGCAAAAGGCCAACAGAGTTTTGAACATTCTAATTTCTGAGGGAGAATGTTCCATAAGGAAGAGACTACAACAGATAATGCCCAGTTGATACACTTTGGCTGATGGGATCTACAGGTTGCCCAGTCCATTTGATCAAACTGGATGAGTAGAAAGTCTTAGAAAAAGACCCAGTCCGAAGCCATTTAGGGCTTTAAAGTTGATAACCAGCACCTTAAATTTCACTCAGAAAAACACTGGCAGCTAGTACAGTTCACTGAATAATGGTGTTACATGTGCCATGTAGCCAGCACTATTTATTACCCTTATCAATGCTGCTTCAATCTCAAACCCTAGCCTGAACCCCGATTGAAAGGAGTCTAGATAAAATGAAGAAAACTTGCTCAGTGATGGGAAAGAAATAAACCACACATTTCTGAAGAATAAATAAAGGTACACTCATCCTAATAGAATAAGCATAGGGCTTCTTGAGGTCAAAGGCTGACTCATGAGTAGTTGGTCATGATGTTATCGGGGACGCGGTGGCTCAGTGACTAAAATGCTGAGCTTGTCAATCAGAAAGGTCGGCAGTTCGGCGGTTCAAATCCCTAGCGCCGCATAACGGAGTGAGCTCCTGTTACTTGCTCCAGCTTCTGCCAACCTAGCAGTTTGAAAGCATGTAAAACATGCAAGTAGAAAAATAAGGACCACCTTGGTGGGAAGGTAACAGTGTTCCGTGCGCCTTTGGCATTGAGTCATGTCGGCCACATGACTACAGAATTGTCATCAGATAGCGCTGGCTCTTCAGCTTACAAACAGAGATGAGCACCTCCCCCTAGAGTCAGGAACGACTGGCACGTATGTGCGAGGGGAACGTTTACTTTACATGATGTTATAATCAGTATAACTCTTTGATAAGCATCAATCCATTTTTTAGGATTAGGTAGCTCAGAGGTAGACTACTTCAACCAACAATTCAACACTTTGATGAGGGCATCTAATTTTGTGATTATTATAAGACACTGGTGGGTCAACTTGGCTGTTCTCTAATAACCCAGTATTGCACAAAATTTGCCACTGCAAATTGGAACTTTCTTTTCCAGTTTTCTAGTTTTTTTCAAAATCTACTTAGCTGGCTTGAGAGATCTTCCCACAGTAGGCATTTCAGGTATCAGAAGTCTTCAGAGAATGGTTTTGCCTTTCTTGATTCAGAAGAAAATGCTTCAATTAGCAAAATGATACCACCCCATTCTTATAATTTATTTTTATATTTTAAATTAAGTTCTTAAATAATTTTTGAAAGTAGTTTTGAGATTTAAAAATGAGGTATTTAAATTAAAAGCACTTGAGATTTCAATTTCAGCCATCTGATGTTTGTATAGCATGATTTATTAAAGTATTACACATTTATTTCCTGATTAATTTTAGTTTTCCATCATATATGAAACCTGCATTGTATTTGTTGATTTGCTTCCAATAATGTGTTCTTCTAAAATGTCAAATTATACTTGGCACAATGTCATTTGGAAACGTGGTCTTGGTAGAAATTGTGCACATGTAAAACTGGAAAAGAACATATTTTATTCTTTTTTTAAAGGCAAAGTACAGAATTTGCTTCTTTCAGCATAAATATTCCTTTTCTGATTTATTCATGTGTCTCTTTTTGGATGTGACGGTTGAAAAACTTGAAAAGGACATAAAATCTGCCAAATTAGAGATTTGGCAGATTTAGAACATCATTTACATGCATTTTTAAAAGTCACAATCCTTTGGGAAATTGTACAGCTGGAACACCAATTTGAATGTTTGCAAAACAAAATATATGCAGGCTTCAGAAGTTAATACCATGAAGATCTTTCAGAGCTTTGCTTTGTCAGCTCCCCAAATAGTATTTCCTTCAATATTAAATTGTTAATTGTTCCTCCCCTGAGAGTTTGGATGTGGAAGATGAACCAGCTGGTGATGAAAAGATATTTTAAAAGCTCGAGGTTCAATGATTGCCTTTATGTAAGGACACACTGACCTCCCCCTTCTAGCACATTTTCGAAGTTCTGACTTTACTGCCTTCCAAACATTTGCAAATGGAAACATTGTGAAGGTTCCCTGTGAAACTCCATATTCAATGAGGGTAGGAATGGAGTAGGTCACTAATGCTGAAGACAGCAGCATTTTTATTTATTTTTTGATCACTATCACCTTCATAGGATGTACAATATAGGAAGAGGAATGACTAATAAGAAAGATGGGTCCCTTTATTTTGGTTTTCACTGAATCTTAAGGATCAATTTCACATCATAAAGGACTAACCACTAGTGCAAGAGTAGGAAAAAAGCACCTCTCTCTTTAAAGAGAGAACCAAGTGGGAAGACTCTGTCCCTTAACCAGGGAAAGCCTAGAGCCTCTGGAAGGGTGAAAACGGCATCCCCAGGCTCTGGAGCAGGGGTGAAATGCTACCAGTTCAGGCCAGTTCACCGAACCAGTAGTAAAAAAATATTTTTAAAAAGTTCCGGCGATCAGTTGAGCAACACGTGATAGTCAAGACTTTTTTTTTTTTTTACTTTTTAAGCATTTTTTTACTACCGGTTTGGGTGAATAGGCAGTAAAAAATGCTTTAAAAAAGTTTTTTAAAAAAGGCTCAGATGTTCGCACAGCACAGCTGTGATCGTCCGAGCCTTTTTAAAAAAAATTTAAAGCATTTTTTTTATTACCTATTCACCTGAATCGGTAGTTTAAAAATGCTTTAAAAAATTTAAAAAAAAGGTTCCCAATATCGCGCACCACAGCTGATTCCCCCCCCTTGCTGTTCTACTTACCTTCCCAAGCCTCCTTTTGGTATGTACTGTGCATGCATGCACAGCGCACGTTTGTTGTGAACTGTGCGTGTGTGCGCATAGCATGTGCTTGACATGCAATATGCATAGCACACACTTGGCGCATAGCACGCATATGTGGCCATCAAATGGGTAGCAAACTGGTTCAGATTTCACCACTGCTCTGGAGGCCCTCTGGAGGCTGGAAATGAGCCTGGAAGAAAAGTAAATATTTTTTTGATAATATAAAGATATTATTAACCCAGTTAATGTTCATATATTTAAAAGATTATAGCTATAAAAGTAAAGGTTCCCCTTGCACATATGTGCTAGTCGTTATTGACTCTAGGGGGCGGTGCTCATCTCCATTTCAAAGCCGAAGAGCCAGTACTGTCTGAAGACGTCTCCGTGGTCATGTGGCCGGCATGACTAAACACCAAAGGCGCACAGAACACTGTTACTTTCCCACCAAAGGTGGTTCCTATTTTTCTACTTGCATTTTTTACATGCTTTCGAACTGCTAGGTTGGCAGAAGCTGGGACAAGTAATGGGAGCTCACCCCGTTATGCGGCACTAGGTATTCGAACTGCTGAACTTCTGACCTTTCAATCGACAAGCTCAGAATGACAAGTAAGTGTAGTTTGCGAGGTCCAGCAAACACCAATTTACTAAATTTCAGAATTTAATCATATTTTCTTTTAAAATTGGAAACTGTTGTTCTATCAGTGTTGAGTAGCTGATTATGATGATCATGATAAGTTGCCCCTCTTTAATTAATTACAGTGCTGAAGAACTCAAGCATATTGTCATGCTGCTCCTATTTATTACTGAAGCATAAGAGCTCACTAGGAAGGATTTAGGAGCTCTGCTAAATAAATATACATGAATAGTAAAGTAAGTAATAAAAGTAAAGTATAAGGACAGCTCATATATATGCATATTTCTTAACTACCCTGTTTCCACCAAAATAAAACATCCCCTGATAATAAGCCCAATTGGGCTTTTGAGCGCATGGCAATAAGACCAAGCCAGGGGTGAAATGGTCCCGGTTCAGACCGGATCGCCCAATTCGGTAGCAATGGTGGTGGGTGATTTGGAGAACCAGTAGCAAAAATCCCTGGGCCCTCCATGCCCAGCTGAGCAGCACGATCATCAGAGGCTTTTTTTTTTAACTTTTAAAAGCATTTTTTCTACAACCTCTTTGGCTGAAGAGGTTGTAGAAAAAATGCTTTTAAAGGTAAAAAAAAAAGCCTCTGACAATCACAGCTGAGCAGCACAATCGTCAGAGGCTTTTATTTTATTTTTAAAAGCAATGCTTTTAAAAATAAAAAAAATTGCGCGCCACAGCTGATCACCCCCCCTCGCACGCTGTTCTACTTACTGCATACCTCCTTTTGATGTGCACTGCACGCGCGCACCTCACATTTGGTGTGTGGTGTGCACTGCACATGCACAACCAATGAACCGGTAGTAAACAGGTTCAGATTTCACCACTGGGCCAAGCGCTTATTTCAGGGTTCAAAAAAATATAAGACAGGGTCTTATTTTCGGGAAAACATGGTAATGGTCTTTGTTTTTCACAAAGTGTCATTTTCAGCATTTCAAAACCATTCAGTATCTCCAGAGGTGAACAATTATATCTAGGTTAGCTCTGAAATACTTCGAAGGAAAGTATCAGTGGGAGTCATTGGAAAAGAGTAAGATAAATTCTCTGAATTATCAAGAGCTAAGATCTGATTTATAAGTTCAGTCACACCAAAAGGAGTTTTAAGTTGATTTTAATGGGAACAAGCGCTGGCCTTTACAGATCTGTCCTTTTCGATCCCCTCTTGAAATGAATCCTTCATTCATCTGCATTGCAAGCAGTAAAAAGGCAGAGCTCCATCATTTCCTAGTTATTTGCTGTTTGTAAATGAATATCATGGTTAATTTAGGAGCCTGGCAGCTGTGGAACATTTGCCATTCCGCTACAGCTGTCAGTGGTCCTCTGGTTTGTTTTATAAACAGATGTTTAATTTTACTTCAGCCTGCTTATCGGTGATGCCTTTCTTCCGCTTCTATTTGAGGAGAAGTGATGAGAGAAAGAAAGTGTAATAAATAGGATGCTCATTGGTTTGTGTCTTTACAAAATAAAACTCTGGATAATTAACGAAAACCTTCGAAACCTTTAAGATGTCTTTGCCATTTTTTTTTCTTTAAAAACCTGCAGTCCTGAGTTTATTGTCACAGAATGGATGTCAACAAAATGTTCTCTAGTTCAGTGGGACATTGTATCAAGGACAACGAACAGATGGCTTTTATTTTCCCTATATAATCAGTGTTACTAATATATTTTTTTTATTCTAAGTGGAGGAATCAGTATTATTTATGGAATTATTGATAGATTTGTAATATAGAACACAACCTAATAATTTCAGTGGAATATTAGTTCTACATTTGGGAGCTTGATCATGAGCATAGTATAGATTCCCCTCAATTATTGCCCTCCAGATGTGTTAGACCAAAGTTCCTCAACCTTTCCGTCTTTGCAGACTAGTGGGTGGTGGGTGGGGAGAGAGGGGATGGTTCCACGTGAGTGGCGGGCAAGCACATACAGAGCTCCATTTGCGTGAGTGGCAGGCATATGCACCTGCCACTTTCACAAATGGAGTGTGTGTGCACATGCTCGCAAACTGCTTGCACTCCCAAAGCCTGAACAGCTCACAGCCCAGTAGTGGGCCATATCCTGGGGGTTGGGGACCCCTGTGTTAGATTATAAATCACATCATCATATATATAATTTTTTTATATATATTATATATTATAATTTTGGGAATGCTAGGTTACAGAAAGTGATTTTTTTCACTATGGATAACTTACAATTCTCATTCTGTTATGAGAGTGAACTGTATCTAAAAATATAATAACTTACATATTATGCAGCTTTTGGTGGATAGTATATCATTTGATGATTCATACTTTGAATGTGCCTATGAATGAATAAGACTAGGCAGTATCAAGAGTTTAAAGCAGATTGTCCTTCCCATAATAATATGCTATAAAACCCATGCTCCATTGAGTCACTGTTTCAGAGAGATTTTATTACCTAAACAGAGAAACAGAATGATGACGAGTGGACAAAAAAGCAGCTGAAACAGCTTATGATTTCCTCCCAGCTTTCCCATTAACTTTCCCTTTGGAAGCTTCGGGAGCATCAGAAATTTTCCTTCCCTCCCTCCCTCCCTCCCTGTTTCCCTTCCTTTCTTCCTTCCTTCCTTCCTTCCTTCCTTCCTTGTCATTCTGTCATTTCCTTCCCTCCTTCCCTCCCTCCTTACTTTGCTTGTGGGAGGCTTTCAGGCAGTGGTGGGATTCAAATAATTTAACAATTGGTTCTCTGCCCTGATGACCGGCTGAGTGGGCATGGCCATGGTGGGCATGGCTAGGGGGTGTGACAAGCAGCACTTGGCCCCCTGCATCTCCCTGGGAGCAAAAATGGGTCACAGGGGGTCATGCCGCCCCCACACCCCATTTTGGGCCTAGTAGGCCTTCCTGCAGCTTCCTGGGACCGAAAATGGGCTGCTGGGGGACCGCACCACAACCCCCTGTGCCCCATTTTGGGCCGAGTAGACCTTCCTGCACTTACATGGGAGTCAAAATAGGGCACATGGGGACTCCTAGAAGAGGCGGGGAGAGGAGGGGTGGGGCCAGCCAGCAATTTAACTACTGGTTCACCTGAACTGGCTCGAATCAGCTGAATCCCACCACTGCTTTCAGGGAGAAAGTCATTGGGGAAGCTAGCAGGAAATTGCAAGTCCAAGATCAGCTAACAGGTAAGTCGCTGCTGCTGGCTGGGGGACAGAGTGATGGATTGTGAGGATGGTTGGAAAATTGTCATAGAAAATTGAAAATGAAGATTGCATGGCACAGCAGCAGTGCAGCAGCAGCTTAAAATACTGATGTAGCCACAATTTCCCTAAATTTCATTTTCTCAGGTGTCATGAGTCCTGTATTTTGGACATATTGTTAGACCATTTGAGGTACCTTGGTTCAAAAATTGTTGCATATGATGTATTGTTTCACTCAGTTAATGACAGTGTTAATTGCATATAGATTTAACAACTGTACTTTTTTTATTCCATAGAAACAAAGGGTAGTAACTGTTTCATGTGGACGAAATTAAGAGTAGTACTTTTCTCGGGACCATTAAAAGAAAATTGCAGTCACCTCACTTACTAAATCAGCCTATATATGAAAAGACACTCTCTTGAACTCTTGGGAAGTGGCTTTTTTGTTTATTTAACAATTTTGTATATTGCTAGAATCATATAATAGACTCTGGGCAGTTAACAAGATAAATACAAAGTAAAACACAGAGTTTACAGAGTAAAACAAAATAATTAGCATAAAACCCAATGTAAACAATAAGTCTCCAACACTCCTATGCACAAGGCACCCCATAACAATACTGTCTTTACTACTTTCTTTAAATCTTTAGGATCTTGCTTCTGGAAGGCGACCGTTTTAAAAAGCAGTGTCCATTACTAAGAAACATGGGGTTCAGGTGCCTGCCCTATCTCATTTTCTAAAATGAGGGGGTCTCATTTTCATGTGAAGATGCTATTGGGCAGGGCAGTTTTACTTGGAAGAAGTAGTTCTGAAGAGGGCTGGGACCCAAAACATATAGGATTTTATAGGTTAAATCCAGCACTTTCCCAAATTTGAAAGATTATGCTTGCATAACAAAGCATGTAGTTCAGTAATACTTATTTTCAATAGATGAAACAAACACATAAAATCTGAAATGCTAAATAAAGCACTATAGTATGACTTCATTGAAGAAAGGTTTATTTAATTTTTCCATGTTTTCCATTGAAATCAAATATGTAATCCAAGTCCTACAGAAAAGTATAAGCACATACAGCTGTCATATTTGTTTGTTTTAATTTAAAATGAAAACAGAGCCATTTAAAAGATTGTCATTAACTTGAAAGTTGGTCTGAAGAGGTAATAGTCATAGAGATAACAATTCAAGTTAGATAATACCCTACTCATATTAAGTGTGATACTAGATGAGTAAGCCACAAGTACTAAGCTGCGGCCAAGCAAAATTTTAGTTTTATTAATTTTATTTTTTTTATCCTTGGAGATGGTGTTTTCTCCTCGTGACTGCTGAGCAAGTTGCTGCAATTTTCTTGGCAAGATTTCAGAAGTGGTTTGCTGTTGCTTTCCTCCTAAGGGTAAGATAGAATGAGTGGTCCAAAGTCATTCAGCTGGCTTTGTGCCCAAGGCAGGACAAGAACTCATGGTTTCCCAGGGCTTTCTTAGAAACCAGGAGTCTGTGAGTTCTAGTCCTGCCTTGGACATGAAAGCTGGCTGGATGACTTTGACCCGCTCATTCTGTCTCAGCCCAACCTCCCTCATGGAATCATTGTGGGGAAAATAGGAGGAGGAAGGAGTATGATGAATGTTTGCTACCTTAAGTTACTTATAAAGTAATAAAGGAGAGGGAATAAAAACAATCGTAGAAATCCCTGGCTCTTAATTTACATTTAGTTACAAATAAATTACATTTATTTAAACAGGTACATGCAATTAATATTACTCATCCTGCACTTATATTTTTTTCCCATCAGCCAAAACTTCTGCTTATATAACCTATAATCAGATTTCACTTGTTTGTGGAAGAGAAGAAGGCGGAAGGGAAGATGACATTCTCATTACACAATGAAAAATAAGTCATAGTACAGGACCAACTCAGAAAATTTCTGCTGCAAATTAATTATCTAGCATCTAAAAGTAATTGTTAATGATATTTTTCATTATAAAGTACAGCCATTATCTAAATGTTCAGTACTATTTGAAACATTATTTTAAAATGTTTTATGTTCCCAAGGAAAAAAAAAAGAGTGGCTGCAAGCTGAAACAACAGAGGTGTCCATCCATCTTTAGGAACAAATTCACACAGCATTAATTGAAATAATGTATTCAAGTTGTCATAAAAAAATAAACAAGGGTAGCTAGGTGTCTTTTTTTCAACATAGGACTGTGATGGCAAACACAGGTGGCACACGTAGCCATATCAGTGGACACACGAACTCCATCTCCGGCATGCATGCGCGCACCGGCCAGCTGATTTTCGGGCCTTCTGGGCCCACCAGAAGTAGGGAAACAAGCTGTTTCCAGCCTCTGGAGGACCTTGGCGGGTGGTGGGGAAGGCCCATTTTTCTCTCTCCCCAACCTCCAGAGCCTTTCTAGGAGTCTGAGGAGGGCGAAAATGGCCTCTCTCCCGGAGGCCCTCTGGAGGCTGGAAACAGCCCATTTGCCAACTTCCAGTGGGACCGTAAGTCCCATTTTTTGCTGTCCCCAGCCTCCAGAGCCTTTCTAGGAGTCTGGGGAGGGTGAAAATGGCCTTCCTCACACCCCGGAGGCCCTCCGGAGGCCAGGAACAGCCTGTTTGCCAACTTCCGGTCCCACCAGGAGTGTGGGGGGGGGTCATGTCTGCATGCGTGGGGGCAGGGCATATAGAATTATGGGTGTGGGCACACATGTGCGACCCCCCACACTACTGGCACGTGATGGCAAAAAGGTTAGCCATCACTGGCATAGGATGTAGCTGATTCAGTAGCCGAAGTTAACAAAAACATTCCAGGTCATATTATTATTAGGATTTCCATATTCCGCTCCCCCCGCCCCTGTTAAAAAAGGCCATTTGTTTATTGGGACATGATTTCATCCAAAACATAGATTTATTTGCTATCTAGCCTAATGGCTTTTCAGTAAATGGAGAAATATACACTTATATATGAAGCATTCTTGAAGCTAGTTGCAGCTTCATGCAATAAGATTTTTTTTAATGTTTAAATTTTTTTTTTATTTTTTTATTTTTATTTGATTTATATGCCGCCCTTCTCCGGAGACTCAGGGCGGCTTACAGTGCGTTAAGCAATAGCCTTCATACTTTTGTATATTTATACAAAGTCAACTTATTGCCCCCACAATCTGGGTCCTCATTTTACCCACCTTAGAAAGGATGGAAGGCTGAGTCAACCTTGAGCCTGGTGGGATTCGAACTTGCAGTAATTGCAAGCAGCAGATGTTAATAGATGTTAATAACAGGGTGCTTTAAACCACTGTACTACAGGCTCTAGAAACAGTAAAAATAATGAGCTGTAGAAGGCCAGTTTAGTAAATTAACTGGAAAGTGTAGCTATTTTAACATCAGTTCTCTGACAGTTGGCTGAAGAATGTGCCAATTTGCTTAGATACTTAAAAGAGGCATGTGGTGCCTTCTTGTAATCTAGAAGAGAATGTCTGATGCTGGTCAGCCATACCAATGTCAAAGAAAAAAAAGAATAGTTTTCAAAATGTGACAGATATCCTGCACTTCATTTCAAGTATATCTATAAGAATGTCAAGACTTATACAGATGTTTGGAAGATTGTTTCAGAGAACACTATAAAGTGGATGACTTGTGTTTTCTGAACAGGGAAAAAGCTGTGCTACCATATCTTGAAAACGTTTTCCTGGTACGTGATCCTTCAGGACCATCAAGACTGTAGTAGATTTTTAATAACATTTTTCTTACAACCAAGTCATAACATTAGTCTTTTCTTCTGTAAGTAGCAATTTTGCTTGTTCAATGTTGTTTAAGAGGCATGCGAATCTCACACTTAACACCACAAAAATTAAAGAACTTATAATTAACTTCAGGAGGAAGAGAGATGTACATCTACCACTGTACATAAATGGTGAGGAGGTAGAGAGGGTGGGTAGTTTTAAATTTCTGGGCACTTATATCTCGGAGGACCTCTCATGGACTATGAATGCTAACATGTGAAGAAGGCACAGAAGAGGCTGTACTTCCTGAGAATGCTCAGGAAGATAAATCTATCTTAGCATCTACTTCTGTCCTACTATCGCAGCACTATTGAGAGTGTCCTGACATACAGCATTCTTGCATGGTATGGCAGCAGCTTTGTAGCGGACAAAAAAACTCTACAGAGAATCATTAAAACTGCCCAGAATATTATCGGACTCCAGCTACCAGCCCTGGACAACATCTTCGAATCTCGCTGTTTGAGGAAGTTGCATAACATTCTCAGAGACTCTTCCCATCCTGCTTACAATCTTTTTGGACTGTTGCCTTCTGGCAAATGATACAGAACAGTTAAAACTCGGACCACACGTTTTCTGAATAGTTTTTATCCCAGAGCTATAATTTCACTCAATAATGAACTAAAGGGACACCATCAGTGAGCTAACTTGGTCTGTTGTGTGGATGTTTGGGTGGTTTAGGGGTGGGGAATTGTGGTGGGTGGGAGTGTGTTTGGGGATTATGTGTGTGGGACCTGGTCTTTGGGTAGCAAGTAAATTTTGTTGTATGTGTATACTGTGCATAGACATACAATGACAATAAAGTGTGTGTATGTATGTATGTGTGTGTGTGTGTATGTATGTATGTATGTATGTATGTATGTATGTATGTATGTATTTATGTGAATCAACATTTGATAGAACCTAGATTACTGCTATCTCCAGAAACAGAAATGTCTATTGTTTTCTGGTGCTTTAGAATTTATTTTTGTACAGTGAAATCGAATTTAACTAACCAGTTTAGGGGAAGCATGGTTCATGAAAGCCAAAAGACAGTTCAATTTCAGATAGTTTACATATTTTGGTGAAATTCAAAATCAGATTCGGTTAGTTGCATCTGTAAAATTAAAGTTTTAGTGTAGTCTGTTTAGGCTTATTTCCTTATTTCAAGATAGCAAAGAGGGCGAGTGGGATTTTTATGCTATTACATGTCTTCACCAATCTTCAACCATTCTGGCTCCTCACACTTCTTAATCCATAGAAGCCCTATTAAAAGTTAGGAACAGTGAAAGATAGTTCATGCACATACTGAACACCTTTAGCCTGCCAAAAAAAATTAAGGTGCATGCAAGAACTGTACACCAACATTTTCTTCTCTGAAATCAATTTCTTTTCCATTAAACTGAAGATCGCTTGAAAATGCAGGGACCAATTCAGCTCCTATTGCTTTGAAGAAATGTGTTGGCTTTTTGAGTTAAAAATAACCTGAAACAAATTGGAACCTTCCTAAAGCTTTATTAGAAATTTAGAAAAAAAAACCCTGAAAGCTCAGAAATCATTCAGTGGACTGAATAAAGGCAAATACCCAGGCTGCTTAGCTTGGATTTGTCAGGCTTGTCCGTGGACGTGTACTGTGCATTGAAAACATTGGTGCCATCCTAGACTCCTGCAGGATACCTAATGCATAATGTCAATTTACTTAAGCTGGCAATCTAGTGGCCTCCTTGGTTTGACACAGGACTTTCAAGGGCTCTGATTAGATATTTATATTTTAGCTTTGGCCTGCCAATGGTTTTTGGCTTTGTCCCTCAGTATTATTGGAGGTCAAATTGATATGAATGGCAACAGGATTCTTTATATATATATGCTATATCATCAGGGAATTCTTATTGTTAGTATGATATCATCCCCTTGGGGAAAAGAAAAGGAAATAAAGTTTACTCTTTTTATTAAGAGAACACTTTACTCTCTTTATTACTCTTTTTATCTTTTAAAAAGATCACTTTAAAAAAGAGGGCACGGACAAAGGATGGAGAAGAAAGAAAAAGGGCACATGTGTAAAGGAGGTTAAAATGCTTTTTCCTGTAACCAAGGTCATGCAAAAGTCAGTATGAATGCCTAATTAAGAGCCAAAGATAAATAAATTGAACAACCTGAATAGCAGCTAATGTAATAGCAAAACTTTAAAAAGAAAGGGAAAAACAGCTGTCATATCTTTCTTAGCAGCTGCTGATATTATTACTGAAAGGGTAATGGAACTTTATTTCGTGCCATCCATGTAGAAAATAAAAAAAAAATAATCCAAATACACATAATCAGCTGGGCTTCACTCTAATGATAACTGTAACATACTAAAGAATTATATGGATAAAAATTCTAGGAGGATGGAAGAGACTGTCAATAACTGTCAGACTATACAATAGCATCATGAACCGTGGTGGCGCAGTGGTTAGAAATGTAGTATTGCAGGCTAATTCTGCTGACAGCCGAATGCCAGCAGTTCGGCAGTTTGATTCTCACTGGCTCAAGGTTGACTCAGCCTTCCATCCACATTGTTGGGAACAATATGATGACTCTGTAAACCGCTTAGAGAGAGCTGTAAAGCACTGTGAAGAGGTGTATAAGTGCTATCATGTGACCAAAGGCCATCTCAACAGAGAATTAGGGAAAGAATCGGCAACACCCTCTATTGGACCCCAGAGGTAGAATCACATCTTTAAAGTCTTGTAAAAAGCCAATAGGGTCAGGACCAAGCTCATTTGGGGGTGGGGAGAGATATTTCAATGGGCAGGTGCATGACAGTATAGATGGTGCCCTTTATGGAACTTTATGGGATGGACAGCCATAATCAGGTGAAGTGATCAGGGAGAGATCCATCAACAGCCCAATCCCTTGTTATGAAGGCTTTATAAGTTATAATCAGCACTTTGAACTGAACTTTGGAAACATATCGGTAGCCGGTGCAACTCTCAGACCAGAGGTGTAACATGTGCTGATTGAGAAACATGTGTAACATTTAGGACTAGAAACAGGTAATCCAAGAATCTAAGAATTCTGATTATTAGTCTTTATTGGAAAGAAAATAAAAATTATATTAAAGGAATGTCAGTGAGTGCTCTACTTTCAAATGACACATCTGTACACAGTGGTGAATTCAAAATTTGTTTTACTACTAGTTCTGTGGGCGTGGCTTGGTGGGTGTGGTGTGGCTTGGTGGGCGTGGCAGGGGAAGGATACTGCAAAATCTCTATTCCCGCCCACTCCTGGGGGAAGGATATTGCAAAATATCCATTCCCACCCACTCTGGGGCCAGCCAGAGGTGGTATTTGCTGGTTCTCTGAACTGCTCAAAATTTCTGCTACCGGTTCTCCAGAACCTGTCAGAACCTGTCCGTACATCTGTATACAGTACTGTACAGGCAATTAAGGCAGCAAAACACATGCCTAATACTTTCTCCTGCTCTTTCTGTGCAAAGGTTGGATGGGCTTCTCTTTTATGAAAGGGAGGCAGTTTCCATCTGCTTAGTTTGGTAACCGCTAGTCCTTCAATCAGTGTGAGAAATAACTCCCACAGCATGCCCTTCTAATCCTCTTTAAATTAGGAAATCACTAAGGCAGTTTTGGAGGAACAGAGGGAGGCAGTGAGGAGAAGAACCTCCATTAAAGCAGCATTACTTGATTCACATAACATTAAGGCCAGGCTTGTCCAAAACTGAAATAAGTGATTCAGACACAGAAGATATTCTAGAAAAGTGCTTCAGCCTTCTTGGGATTGGTTATTCTTAGCTCACTTGAAGGATGAAGGTGAAGTATTTGAAAAGAGAGTATGCATTTCATTTTTCATCAGAGAGAGAAGATGATCACTTATTGCCAAGAAAACGGCTTCTCAGAAACTAATTTCCAAGCATATAATATGTCTCTATACTGTCTTTTATTCAATGATTTGCCATAAATGGTATAGTTTATATCTCAAAGAATGGAGTTATTACCTTTTCCTGTGCAATTTGTTCTTTGGCACATGATTTGTAATTCATGCTAAAATTGCTTATTTGGTTCTTAAGGGAACATTTGCCACAATGGGGGAAAAAAATATGATTTGGAATAAGGAGGGCTGGGGCTGGTGGTTCATGATAGGAAAGGTTGATCATTGTGTCAAAGTCCTGAATAAAGTAGTATGGAATAAAGTAATATGGAAATGAACAGGAGAGGGAGTTATTTATTATTTTGATAGCAAGTAGGCAAGATAGCTGAGCAATAAATAAAAGTAAATATTGCTAGCATATCAAATTATTGCAGGAACATAAAGATTACATACACACACAAGCGTGCAAGTAGTGTTATGTAATGACAAATGAAAATGTGACCATATGGGTGAAACAAGTGCAATGTCTTCTCATTTCTTTAATAGTATATCACAGTTTTAATAAACCATATTAAAGAAAAGCCAGTTTGATGTAGTGTTAAGGCACCAGGCTAAAAACTCACTGTGGAGACTTCAGTTCTAGTCTGCCTTATGCATAAAACCTGCTGAGTGATCTTGGGCCAGTCATTCTCTCTCGGCCCTTGAAACGAGGCCATGGAGAATGACTTCCAAAATCTTGCCAAGAAACCAGGGGTGAAATCCAGCACGTTCTGACAGGTTCTGGAGAACCGGTAGCGGAAATTTTGAGTAGTTCAGAGAACTGGTAGCGGAAATTTTGAGTAGTTTGGAGAACTGGCAAATACCACCTCTGGCTGGTCCCAGAGTCAGGTGGGAATGGAGATTTTGCAATATCCTTCCCCCTGGAGTGGGATGGGAATGGAGATTTTGCAGTATCCTTCCCCTGCCATGCCCACCAAGCCACACCACACCCACCAAGCCATGCCCACAGAACCGGTAGTAAAAAAAATTGGATTTTACCACTGCAAGAAGCTTCAAGGATTTATCTGGGCAATCACCAGGAATCCACACTGAATTAAAGGTACCCTTTCCTTGCAAATATATTAAAGATAATAGGGTTATGGACAGTTATAAATTATTTTGGAGGCAAGTGCAGGACTGTGGGTCTTGAAAGAAAACATGGTGTTATGGAGTCAGTTTGTGCAAGTCTCGAAATAGGAACATCTTTTTTAAGGCTCTCATAAAAGCCAAAATAAAGGACTGTATTAATGAATAGTAGAGAAATAATTCATTTACATTTAGTGTGAAACTTTTCTTTCAAATCATTTTCAGAGCACACCCATTCCTTTTACAGAATAAATCATGGGCTAATATTGTAATAAATTGTGGTATTAAAAATAATTAAAAACCCTACTTCCTTTCTGTTCTCTTTTCTTCCATGGAAATTTCATCTATACTGAAGACAATAAGTATAGTTGAGAACATTAGATCCTTTGGGACCCAGGATTTTAAAATATATACTTTGATTTCCTTAAAAGAGATTCTCTAGTTTTGTAAAGGAATTTGGAGCTGGCCTTGGAAATGGGCAGAATGAATGAATGAATGAATCATTCAGAGGAGGAGTGGCTGTAGGAAAGATTACACAGATCTGGGAAGGAGGAAAGTATGGAAAAGAAATGCAAAATAACCCCATCTTGATTTTAACGTAAAAGAGAAAGTTGGACAGGCTTTCATGTCTCTGTTATTCAATCTTATTGAAGTAAAAAGCATTTCTGAAATCCCTCCCATGTCTGTTGCTTAACCTGGTCTTTCTCAAGGGGATCTTGGAGTCCTAGTGGACAACCATTTAGATATGAGCCAGAAGTGTGCAGCAGCTGCCAAAAGAGCCAACACAGTTCTGGGCTGCATAAACAGAGGGATAGAATCAAGATCACGTGAAGTGTTAATACCATTTTATAATGCCTTGGTAAGGCCACACTTGGAATATTGCATTCAGTTTTGGTCGCCACTATATAAAAAAGATGCGGAGACTCTAGAAAGAGTGCAGAGAAGAGCAACAAAGATGATTAGGGGACTGGAGGCTAAAACATATGAAGAACAGTTGCAGAAACTGGGTATGTCTAGTTTAATGAAAAGAAGGACTAGGGGAGACATGATAGCAGTATTCCAATATCTTGGGTTGCCACAAAGAGGAAGTCAAACTATTCTTCAAAGTATTTGAGGGCAGAACAAGAAGCATTGGGTGGAAACTAATCAAGGAGAGAAGCAGCTTAGAACTAAGGAGAAATTTCCTGACAGTTAGAACAATTAATAAGTGGAACAACTTGCCTGCAGAAGTTGTGAATGCTCCAACATTGGAAATTTTTAAGAAGATGTTGGATAACCATTTCTCTGAAGTGGTGTAGGGTTTCCTGCCTGGGCAAGGGGTTGGATTAGAAGACCTCCAAGGACTCTTCCAACTCCGTTTTTCTATTCTATTCTATATCAGCAGGGTTACTTTGAATTTCTTTCTTGTTCTTCCCTTTTTCCTATATTCCTCTAACACTTTTCTATCTCAAGGGAAAAGATATAAAGAGTTTGGAATAAAGAATTTATGGGGAAAATCCTCCTCATATATTTGAACAATACCTTATGATAATTGATCCGCTGCTCTAAAATGGACCAATTTAAGGTGATTGATGCAGTCCTGCAACCTTTCATATCTTTCATACATGAAGCATTGATCTCCGTAACTTCTACAAATAGAATATATTATTTTGAGCTCATGATATTAGAGAAATGGGGAAAAATGTTTTGCAAAATATATCTGTGGATACTTTGAATTCAGATTCATAGCATGCAACTCTGGCACTGCCCCAGTTAGAAAGTATGAAGTTATGAAGTTCAGTGTTCCTTTCAGCTTTTTCCCTATGAACTGTTATTTGGATTAAAATTAAAAATACAAATGGTAATGACAACAAAATCACAGGCATGTTCCAAACGGATTACATCTGTTATGCATGTTTAGAACTGGGAAAGCGAAGGGGAAAGGGGAAAGGGGAAAGGGGAAGGGAAAGAAAAGGAAAGGAAAGGAAAGGAAAGGAAAGGAAAGGAAAGGAAAGGAA
>WNWU01000001.1:15549479-15617448 GCA_012654045.1 Ptyas mucosa | reverse complement strand
GGAAAGGAAAGGAAAGGAAAGGAAAGGAAAGGAAAGGAAAGGAAAGGCCTTTGTCAAGCTTTCTGATTCTAAATTGGCAAAAGCTACCATACCTAGACAAGATACAAAATAAAACTATTATAGTACTGCATAGTAGAATGACGCTATTTCAAGCAGTTGATTGTTCTCTGTAAACACTAGTTCCTTTTTATATCCTTTGTATTTTAAATCCAGCATAGATTTTTTCCAACCTTTTCATGGCTTAATTAAGAAATTGCTTTTAATTTCTCAAGCTTGGCAATGAGAGCATTTGAATATGCTTGGAAGAATACTAGGTAGTATTTCATCAAAGTTTTGAATAAAGAGCTTGTCGGTAGTAATGGCTCGGAGGAATCCTCCAAAGACGTTATTATTCAACCAAGAATTATGTCAGAAAAGACGTTAACCCTCTATAGACAGTGAATGTGGAGATATTGAAGACGGAGTTTGTATTATAGGCATACCGATCTTAGAGGGTGTGATGGAACCTGTAGAAATTCAGTGCTAGTAGCATGCCAATGGTGTGTTTTACTGTAAAGATACTAAATAGAGTTAATATGTGACAGTATATAAGAAATTATGAGCTGGGATAGCCATAACAACAAGTCAGCCAATGGGAACTGTTTGGTGACTAAGAAACAGGATCTGTTGTGAGCCATGTGAGACAGCTCGGAGCCTGGGCGTGGCTTAGCTTAGGTCTGTGTGTGTGTGTGTGTGTGTGTGTGTGTGTATGTAAGTTTTCATGGGTATATATGTGTGTACAGTTAATATTTCGGGTTTCTTCCCATGTAATTGTAAACATATCCTTAAAAGGGTAGTAGCGATGTTTTGACGAAATCACATTTGTCATCTTCTGGCTAATGTTCTCGGTTTGGTTCTTATGGGCAAACTGTGTGATCGTAACTGACGTTTTTGTATGAAAAGAGGCAACACTGATTGGTCAACAGTGTTGCTGTATTCTAATTGGCTGATGACGTAGCTATATTTTGATTGGGTGGATAAGTTATGCTGGAACTGCAACACACCCTTTTTGGTGAACCCTTGATCTATGGTTTATATTTTGTGTTAAGATTCGTCTATCTATGAGAGCAGGTTTCCAAATAGTAGGCAGACGAGGTGTCATCACGTTTATTCATACAATATGGTCTTTTCTCTATTTCAGTGGCCTCTCTGATTATTCTGCCATTGAGATTTTCTATTTTTGCAACTGTTTTTGTGTTATTATAATAACAAGAGCAAACAGTCAGTTAAAACCTCTTTCTTTTTTAATGTCTATTGCATATATCACACACATGTAACAATAGCAATAACACTTTGACTTATATACCACTTCACAGTGCATTACAACCCTCTCTAAGTAGTTTACTGACCTCGGAAGGATGGAGGGCTGAGTCAACCTTGAGCCAGTGAGACTTGGACTGTCAAACTGCTGGCAGCTGGCAGTCAGCAGAAGTAGCCTCCAGTACTATATTCTATCACTGCACCACCACAGCTCTTTTAAAAAACATGTAAAAAGGGACATTTTAAATCTTGGTCTTTAGATCTCTCAACATTGTCAGACAATATTCTTGAGAATTACATATGAATCCAAGAAAGTGCAGAATATATTCTGCAGTTTCTTGGATTCATATGTAATTCTCAAGAATATTATCTGATAATGGTTAAGAGATCTAAAGGCCAAGACTTATAGTTGCCAGCTTCAGCCCTTAAAATTACATCTGTACATATCAAAACTTGGGTCCACTAACTGCACTGACACCCTGACAGTAATATCTAAAAGAAACCAAACTGATTTAAATCAAATGACACATATATAAGTGAGATGGCTTATCGTGATGAAGTTAAATGAACTGCAAGGGGGGGGGGGGAATCCAACCCAACTTAATAAAGCAAGAACTGAAATCTTGTTAGCACAAAAGGAGCAGAAATCTTATAAATATTCAAACCCTTAATCAAATAGCTTAGGGGAAAAACTGTTTGGAATGTTCATAATTACTTTAAGTGGCTTATTAATGTTATCATTTTATGATAGTGATAGTGCATTGGGGACATCTAATACTTAATTGTGTCACAGTAGCATACTAAACACTCCATGTTTGGTCACTTGGGATTATTATCCTAACAAATGAAAACAACACTTTCCAGTATTAATAATTCCTGGCATTTATGTAGTGCTTGAGAGTTTCAGTACTTCCCATAGTGTGATTCAATTAGCCCTGTATATTTCTAACCATCCATCTAGCCATGTAGAGTGGTTGAAAGAGACTAACTTGCCTAAGGATGACTAGGCAGGTTTGTGGGAAAATATTTATTATTTATTATTGCGATTTATATGCCGCCTTTCTCCGGAGGGACTCAGGGCGGCTTACAAAAATGACAATTTCCCATACAAATCACAATAAAATTAAAATCAACAGCCCAATTAAAAACAATTTAAAATTATAACAATGTACACCCATAACGGATCAGTTGAGTTGACAGAAGAGCAACGTCTTCAGCTCACAAAGGAAGGAAAGGAGGTCGGGGGCCGTCCTGAGCTCAGTGGGCAATCCATTCCAGAGGGTCGGGGCTCCCACAGAGAACGCTCTCCTCCTGGGGGCCAACAGCAGACATTGTTTGGCCGATGGCACCCTGAGGAGTCCCACTCTGTGAGAGCGCACGGGACGATGGGAGAGCGCTCATTTGAACCAGGAATTTTATGGGGCAGTACCCTAACTAGTATGCTAAAGTGGCCAAATAGGTAAATGACATGACTGGCTTTTCATCTTTCATATCATATTTTAGAGCCCATGAACTGTAAACAGCAACATTTTCCAAAAAACATATTTACTGTGAGGAACATATGCCAAATTCCATAATTTTTATCCTTAATTTCTTCTGATGATAGCATCTGATTAATTCCAGGTGAGCTAACTCCTGATCTTCTGTATCCATTAAAAATGGAAAACTGTAAAATAACAATTTTTGGTTTGATGTTTTTTGTCAGGAAAATGTGTTCTTTATTGGGCTATATTCTTCCCTACTTTCCAATGTTTGTTTTTTAGTAGAAAGACTTTAAATATAAAAACTAACCACCTTATTAGTCACACATCTTCCCTTCCAAACAAATATACAGAATTTAATGAGGGTATTTCTCATGTGGGCATAAGCTTAAACATGTGTATAACAAGATATTTTACTTGTATTTGGATGTCTGTAAATAGTTATAGCAAATAATTAACTATTCAGTATAGTATGCATAGAGCTATAAAACCATGCAGTCAAAGTAATGGGCCACATCTAGTAAGCTCTTTCATCAGGGCTGCTAGATCTGGGGTGCAAAAATTCAAATGACGTCTAGATAGAAGTAGAATCATATAGAAAACTCTGTTATCATCTAGGGTAGTGTTGGCGAACCTTTTTGGCACTGAGTGCCAAAATAGGAGCACAGATGGGTGGGCAGAGGAGCACCAGAAACCAGAAGAGCAGCTCCCCAGCACACATGCACAGGAGCACTGGAAACAAGAAGAGCAGTTCCCCAGCATGCATGTACATGCCGGGAACTTGAGCTTCCGGTTTCCAGCGCACATGCATGTGCAAAGACCAGCTGGCCGGTGTACATGCACGTGCCAGAAACCGGAAGCTCAGCTTCCCAGCGTGCACGTGCATGCCAAGGAGCTTTTCTTGCAGTTTCTGGTGTTCCCGTGCGTGTGAAGACCAGCTGGCTGATGTGCATGTGCACGCCGGAACTGGAAGAGAAACGGGCAATGGCTGGCGTGCACGGAGAGATGGCTCTGCGTGCCAGTTCCAGCACGCGTGCCATAGGCTCACCATCACTGATTTAGGGTTCTTCTAAGCTTTTACAACCTAGACCTGTTAGCTCTATAGGCTTATTTTTAGGTCTTTCTGGAGCCATTGTTTTACAAGTTACATAATTAAATGTTAGGATTTCTCATTTTTATCTTGCAAAATGATGCCTCTGTGGATCTTCTAAGCTCATTTTTTGTGTTCTTGGGTCATTACACCCAAGATTACATATACTACACCCATTACCCGGCACAAATACACCTTTGTTTTATCCCCTAAATATTTATACTTTTTCCTTTAGTTGTACCGTTATGATTATTCTTCTTGTTATTTGTAATTGTAAATTTGAAGATTTGAGATACTGGAAAAAACAGGAGAGAGGCAAATGAAAGCACACAAAAAATAAAAAAGGAAGCACAATAATAATGACAGTTTCTACACTATCATATGAAGTGTTTTCACAGCCACAGGTTTGAGATTTATAGCAAGATGTCAGTTATCTCATGGCCTATGAAATTCACAAATGCAGCAAAATGATAAAGGGGAAATAAAGAGGTTCCTTTTTTCTTTGAAATTGCTGGTTTCCAAATAAATGGTATTTAATCATTTATTTTTTTTATAATGATATAAGTGGCATTTTTTACTTGAGGCACAGAACAGTCCCTGACAACCTCTTTTTTGTCTAGTGCTAAAAAAGTAGGTTGAAGTTAGAACAAAACAAAGAAAACTTTTTCAAAGAAGTGAATTGCATATGTCTACATACATCCCCATGATACTTACTGATACTCACAGGTAGAAATGGACATTTATCATAACAACTTTAAAAAAAAATAGTATTTAATATTTAAATATCATTTAAAGAAAACTGATTTGCTCTGGGAGTATATTTTTAAAAGAAAAGATATCTTATTGTATTTTGGGTGGCTGCTAGATCAAAACGTGGACTTTGGAATTTCCAATACAGAAGAAAGTACATTGGAGTCCATAAAAACTCTAAACATCAAAGACCAAGAAGAAGAGGCTTACAAAAATCTGGCTTTTGTCTATTCTATTCCGTTTTTGTGGCCGTACAAAACTTTGTAAATTTTACAAAAGAGTGTCTGATATTTCAAAAATACTGGATGCATAATCTCAAAACTATCTGGGCTTTACAAAAAAGCAGTTTCTGAGAATGAAAACAATGACTTTTGTGAGCAGACATTTATTCGTATGGTCTTTTTCTTCTCACTGTGGCTCTCCTTAATTCCTGACAGCCTTCTGTAAAGGGTCCTTCAATCCTTTTTGGAGCTGGAAGAATTCTATCACAGTTATGCTTAAGGAAGTCATTCTTTAAGCAGGCAGAAATACTCTGTCTTGAATCTATAGTACTTCTCTAAGTTCTTTCATGACTGTGCTGGTAAGCTTGAAACTGTAGACATTCTATGGTTTAAATAAATGATGTCATTGCTCTCAGAATGGTGGCAGACTTTAGCAGAGGCGGGTGCAGATTGTAATCAGAATGAAAATAAGCACATGCACAAATGTAGAAAGAGAATAGAGTAGCTTTAATAAGACCCCCAGAGTATTCATGATAGAGAAGAAATTTAATGTAAGGGCTTCCTGCTCTATAACTATGTCTTATATCAACTTTATTCACATGATGAAAGACTGTAGAAATTCTACAAAATTGTAGAATTTTGATTATTTATCACTCAGGTATTCAAATGTTTATATTTCCTCTTTATCATTGGATTTAGAGTGGAACATGTCCAATAAAGTGAAATTTGTACCACCAAGGAGGATTTGGAATACACCCTTTCAAAGTTAGTAACATGTATCCATGAGGAACAAGAGCAGAAAATGACATTTGAGTTGGAACTGTAATCCCCTTTCCCCCCTATATAATAGACTGGGAATTTCTAATTATTTGCTTATCCCACTTGTGACTTATTATAATATTGTTTGATAGTTCTCTTTCTTACAAATGAGAGAGAGGATGCTAAGTAAAATGAGACATTATGTTCCTTAAGAAATATCTGGAGTGTTATGGCATATCAACAAGAAGGAGAAAGGAAGGAGAACATTGGTTTCATGCCTCCATAGTCCATAGAGTTTTTAATCATCCATGTACAATTTGATTTGCCGAAAGTGAGAAAGGGGTAGGATAGGAATAGTTTTTTTTTAAAGAACACACACGCTTATTTCAATTCTTATCTCCCAATTGGCTAACTTAGATTTAAACTATTGATATAATATAATGAAAATAAGGTTACTTCCTGCACTAAGTTTAATTTTAATATCTTAATTATTTAATGCTTTTTATAAATGTTATATTTTTCTCTTTCCAAACAGAGCAAGTATTGTACAAAAGCGAATTATTTATTTTCAAGATGAAGGATCTCTCACAAAGAGATTGTGTGAGCAAGGTATGGTGAATACTCCTTTTCTGTTTCCATTGTTCTCGCTCTCTGATGAATATGATTTGCCCACAACATTTTTCTCTTTTAGTTGGGAGCGCATGCCAGCTGAATTTAAATAGTTTTCAGTCATATTTATTTCAGTGCAAAAAATCTGTCAGATTTGATATGTTTTGACAAATTTCTACTACTTCCTAAATTAACTGCATCATCAAAATTACCTTTTGAACTTGTTTATTTGCCAATGTTATGTTACATTCATTTATGTTACAAATGAATTTTCTTTCAGAATTCATAGTGATCTTGACTTGGACTTCATCTATGTTTAAATTTGTAAACAAGTAAATTTAGGTGCTTTTCTATGTAGATCTTTCTTGCTATTCATAATAGTAACAGTAACAGAATTGGAAGGGACCTTGGAGGTCATTTAGTCCAACCCCCTGCTCACGCAGGAGACCTGTACTAGGGATTCGAACCACCGAACTGCCGACCTTTCACAAAGTAGCCTTTATATTGCTGGCTGATGTTGATAAAGTAGATTCAAAACAATAACTAGGATGAAGTTAGTCTTCTACAAGATCAAATGAAGGGTTTCAGTTGCTGGAATAGTATAGCAGAGTCTTGTTTTTGAACCAAACATTTATTTCCTAAATTCGTTCTGAGATTTCCCCAGACTGTAACTCTTGCTCTGTGCACTGGGAAGTCTGACCAGGATTGTAGTCTTGGAAAAGTCTATGTACCAACAGAAATAATTTGATGGAATTTAGAATGGAGCAACAAAATCACTCAAGCTCACATACACGGGTACTAAAGTTTGTTTACTGATTGGATTGAAATATAGGAAAGAACAATATATATTTAGGCCTGCTGAAACAAAGTTGCATTGTTGCAAACAAAACTGATGTTCTGAACATTTGACTCTTTCCCACATACTGCAGAAGAGCATGTGTAGAACTGCTAATTTATATATTTGGGAAAGGGACTACATTCTCAAATTGTAGTAACAAAGGTTATACGGATATTCCCCCCCCCCACAGTAAATCAAATGTGTGTGATAATACACACACTGTAGTCAATAAACAAGCTGGCCTTGAAGGACAGAGGGAAGATCCACTACCGAGGCAATGATCAGATAAATGAAACTTGAACCCAGGTCAAAAAAAATGTTTGCAAAAATGTCTTTCACACACACACACACACACACACACACACACACACACTCAGAGAGAGAGGCAGGGGAGACTCCTAATTGTCATGAAAGGAAACACAATCAGTGTTTGCAAGTTTCTGTTCCAATAAAGTACTATAGTCTACCTTATAGGGATGGTACACACCTCAGACTTTAAACAATAAACACTGCATACTTAGAAGAAGCTACTCCTGCCAGAATAATGGGCCTACTGAGAGAAGCAAGTGGCATATAGGAAGTTATATCTACTCATCTTCCTTTTATCTTTCAGGTGCAGAAATAATGCAAAGTAGCTTTTTTTTTGCAATTGCCACAGGGGTGGTATTCACTTACCTTCCCAACCAGTTTGCAAATGTGCATGCTTGCGCCATCTTCCATGCATGCACAAGGCCTTCTGTGCATGCGCAGAGCCTTGAAAACATCAAAAAATGGGACGTCATGACGTCCATGCAGGTAGGCGAGGCATCCCGCCGTCACCCCTACCTGTTCGCCTAAACCAGATAGAACCGGCTGAATACCACCACTGAATTGTCACCATAATGACATGCAAGCTGCTTCATGCAGACTCATTATGCCACTTTCACACAGCTAACCTAAAATATTTTGTCAGAAGAGAAGATGTACTTTTCCCCCATTTTCCTTAACAGAAGCAAATTGGACAGGTCATTCAACTTTACAACAATACTGGTCATATAGTATCTCCCACATTTTCATTTGCCTGAACACTTTACTCAGAAGGATTGTAAAATGTGTGTTCTGCAGATGTTTAATTTCTTTTGAGATTACATTCATAATGCATAATTTTTATGTAGAAACCTTCCAGAAAATACTTTCTGGATCTTCTTGCACAAGACTAGTAATTCTTTATGCAGCCCTGCAGAGGAAATTACCACTGCAATTCATTTTATTTGTGTCTGTTTATTCTTTCAATAATAGTCATTTTTAAAGGGATATCCAGGCAAATGGCCTTCGTCTTTTTTCCCTTTGACCCAAGAATCCTGGATTAGCATAAATTGGCCTTGACTTTTATACTCTTCCTGAAATATCCTGAAGTATGTGTCTAAGATGCTTAACTGAATTTAATAGAACATGACATATCTGACACTCACCAGGCTATCTCACTTTCTGAGTCTATTTAGTAATGCAGATTGCTTTCATTTTGAAACAGCTCTTTATGTCATAAAGGGTGAATGTGCTCAGGAAAGTCAGTGGAGCAAGTTACATAAATGAAATGGAGATGTCTGTTTTGTGGTCTTGAATGCAGAAAAGTCAAAGGAAGCATTAAAAGCCAAAACAATTTGTCAAGAATCTGAATTGCATCCCATTTGTTTCTAAAAGAAGGAAACATTCTGCCTCTCGACATGTTTTGAAACACTTTTTTACGGCATGTTTTTATTTTTATCTCAAACTTAAGTATTCGTGTATGTACGAAACATTTGCTTATGTTACACGTCACCCAGTGGTGGGATTCAAGTAATTTAACAACCGGTTCTCTGCCCTAATGATTTCTTTCAACAACCAGTGTGCCAAATTGCTCAGAAAGTTAACAACCGGTTCTCCCGAAGTGGTGCGAACTGGCTGAATCCCACCACTGATGTCACCATGTTCTATCTGTAATATCACTACCATAGACAGCTGTGGCAGTGAGCAGAATTTTCATAAATTTTCAATTCTTTGAGGCTTCTATTTCTATATGAAGAATTGTTGTTTAGAAGTATACCTAGGGAAATTTATCTCTACTATCAAAACATAAACACCAATGGGAGAAGAGATTTGAGACACGTCTTTCCCCAAATTATGTCTTTCGATATTTTAAGGTGGGACTACCATAACCTGGGAGACAAAACAAGGAGAATCGATACTACAGATACCCTAGAATTCTACAATATCATACTTTTCTTGTCAATATCTTCCCCTGTACATGCAGTATATATGGTATTTTATGGAACTAAGTTTCAGGCCTTTTCACACGTAGGTAGGTTCATTTCAAAACAGGGAGAGGGAATCAGAAGGTCAAGAAAGAAGCAACAAATGAAGAATGCAAATAACCTTTGAAAAATGACAGGTAACCTCTGTCACTTCTGACTCCCATCAGACAGGATTTTGGCTGAACTGAAGTCATTTATAAATAAAAGGCCGTCTCTAGGTCCAACTTAGTTCACGATCACAAATGTACCAATGTATACTTGTATTTTACACAGAAAGAGAAGGATATATTGTCTCTCAAAAATGTATTTGCCAAGTCTAGAATTTCAACATTTTGCAGGCCATCAAAGTTTGGCGACTTCGTAAAGTTGAATTAGAATAAATAACACTTCTTTTTCCTAGGTGATTATGAAAGATTTGTGTTACTAAGTTTTTTTGAGCAAAATTGAAATTCTAGAATTAAACTATATGAGGAAAACATATCATATAAATATGTAGCCTTACTTTTGGCAATAAAATACACTTTCTTAAAATACAGGGTTTTTTTTAATATTGAACCTATCGTGTATGCACTTAGCCAGTGCTGAATATTTAACCTTCCTGTAATGAAATGTGAAATTATCTCCTAGGGAAGTTCATTCAGAAAAAAGCCCAAATGATCACTCATACTTCTTATTTGGGTTATTGGACTGGTCCTAATGTGGTAACACCAGTAGGCATGGACACACTTTAGTGTGCCTATGTAATATCATTTGTTTGTAATATTCCCTGAAAGAATGGAGTATAGAGTTATGTGCTAAAGAAATATCCTTGCTTCAGCGGTGAAATCCATCCGGATCTATCCGGCTCGCACGAACCGGTAACACTGGCAGCAAGTGGCTCCGCCCACCCACCGGGACATCATTATGTCCCATTTTTGACCCTCTGTGCATGCACAGAAGGCTCTGTGCATAGGCAGAAGAAGTGTGTGCTCTCACATTCCTGAACCAGTAGCAAAGGTAAGTGCATTTCACCTCTGCCTTGCCTCATTTTGTGTTGACAAGATAAAGTAAATAACAGGTATAAGTAAGCAATAGAACATAGTGTCAAACTTCAAATGGAGTTGTTTGCTGTTGCAACCATTATTGCTTTTCAGCTTGCCAAGGAACTATGGGGAGAGGGAAGGGGGAGATAGAACTAAGCTCCAGACATCATGATGCTAGCATGGGAACCAAGGAAGTTTCAGCAGGTGTTTACTAGAGTCAAAAAAACTTTCTCACAATACAGAAGTCTTCATTGGACAATGTGACCTGGTCTAAAGTGGGGAGGGAAGACCTGAATTTTAACTATATGGGTTTACATGGGAAATAGTTTTGCCCTCTTTTTTGCCAATATGATGTACTCAATAAAGTTTTGCATTAAGAGATTGGATCATCTCAGCCGTGCTTGCTTTGGTTGGGTTCGTCAGTCAGAACATGGACACATAGACATGGAAACTATTCTAGTCCTAGGTACACATACAAAGAAGAAACATATGAAATATCTGGATCCTGGGAAGTTTCTGTGCACATGCCTATTCCAGGGTCTATCGACTATCATCCTTGGGGTTTTCTGACAGGCAGAAGGGACTTAAAGTAATCTTTGCACTATATATGGTGCTAATTCTGCTTCATTAATAAAATCCCTTCACAGATATGGATATTGTATTTGAATTTGAACAAAATCTGTTGCCTAATGTCTTGTTCAGGTACATAATGCAACTCTTTTACAGTTACGTATTACACAAAATAATGTTTTATATTATTATTTCTTATTAGACTCTGCCATGGATGGTGTGACAGATAAGCCAATCATAGACTGCTGCGCCTGTGGAACTGCTAAATATAGGCTTACGTTTTATGGAAACTGGTCAGAGAAATCACATCCAAAAGATTATCCACGTGAGTATTCTATTTTTTTCCCATGCTTTAGATGACCCTATATGGTCTTTCAAAGGACTTTAATTACCGTATATACTCAAATATAAGCCGACCCCCCCCCCAATTTTACCCCCAAAAACTGGGAAAACCCATTGACTCGAGTATAAGCTGGGGGTGGGAAATGCAGCGGCTACTGGTAAATTTCAAAATAAAAAAAGACTGGTCAAAAGTGCGAGGACCTGTCAAAAATCACTTTTTTCAGCCCTCTGGGTAGTCCTTTTGTGCATATGGACTACTCAGAGGGCTGAAAAAGTTATTTTTGACTGGTCCTCACACTTGTGACCAGTCCTCGAACTTACAACTGTCCTCACATTTTACGTTTTTGCCCTATCTTGTCACCATGGTAAAGAGAAGCAGTTGTGAAATGAGTGACATGGTTTTAAGAATGCTGCACGGGCATAAATGTGAGGATGGTCATAAGTGTGAGGACCAGTCAGAAGTGTGAGGACCTGTCAGAAATGACTTTTTTCAGCCCTCTGAGTAGTCCCTATACACATATATCACATGACCAGCTAGCCACGCCCACCCAGTCACTGGCTTGATCTAATTTCAGGCAAGTTGAAGCCTCTGTTAAGAGATACCAGGGCTGGGTAAATGTGGCCCTTTTACAACCTGTGGACTTCAACTCCCAGAATTCCTGAGACAGCCAAGCTGGGAGAACCCACTAGCTAGCAGCCAATTACAAGAAGGCTAGCTAGCAGCCAATTACAATCAGCTCTCAACTCAAGGTCAGTGCACATGGGATCTCCCTAAACATGAGGATTTCTTTGTTTCTTTCTCCTTTTAAGCCCTCCCCCCAGCCCGTTTTTGCTTCCAGGGGGCTGCAGAGAGTCTTGCTAGGCACCCCCTCATGCCCCTAGCAAGCCTTGGGAGCTAGTTGCAGGGAAAAAGTCATTTTTTTCATGACCTGAATATAAGCCGAGGGGGCGTTTTTCAGCCTGAAAAACGGGCTGAAAAACTCGGCTTATATTTGAGTATATACAGTATTTTGTATTCAGATTTTACACATGCACAGAAAAGCAGTCGAGCTTTCATATCCAAATGTGAAATGTATGGATCATGAGGTTTCAACTGCCTTCTATTGCTACCCTACAGGGAAAATGCTAAGATAAAATACCATTTCAAAGCATTGAACATGTAGGATTACAGCTCTAATTGGATGCTTATTTAACAACATGGCACTCTGTTGCATTCATCCTCTAGGCTATTATTTTCAGTGCTGATCAGTGTTTTATATATAAATTTAATTTAATATAATCCTAATACTTAATGGGGGGGAAAAGTCAGCCATTATTTGATTGTAGCTCCCCGTATTAGAGGTCCTAGATGTTTACCTTTTTTTCCCCAGTTCTGTTATTGGATTTTACTTTTAGATCTTTAAATAATACCTTCATATCAGTGACAATGAAACCAATCAAGTGACCTGAAATTTTGAGTCACTTTCAGTTTGCTTTAATAAAAATTATACAATGGGCAACATATTATTAAAGGCTTTGTATGTATTTTATTCTTTAATATTGCTTTGTTCTCATGCAGCAAGCTAAAATTCATGCAGCCAGAATTTTGTCTATATATCAAATGTTATTGATATCAGCTTCAGAGATTTTTGTCTCAACTTTATTAAATTGAAGACTGCCCAATTCAGATATAGAACTGGGTGTGTTAATAAAGGAGTTTATATTGACACATTAAAATTTGTGCTTTGGATTTGTGACTGAAGTTGAAACCACAGAGCAAATGCAAAGACTAACTTTTCCTACAGCTATATGGAGATTCTTAGTCATCCAGGTCATGGTTGTCCCAAAGGTGCTTTTTTCAGGAGGCAACTGGACTTCCTTGTTTTTTTCTTTGAAGACAGGTTTTCCTACTGCTAAGATTCTATAGTGCAGGGGTCCCCAAATTCTAGGCTCCGACCCATTACCCGGCTTGAATCTTTCGGAACTGGGCTGCAGAAGTAGCAGGCAGGCGAACACATGCATCTCCATTTGTGAGAGCAGATGATGAGCGCTCTCCATTTGTGCAAGCAGTGGGCACACATGCCTGCCACTTGTGCAAACTGAGTTGCACCTGGACCCGTTTGTCTGCTGCATGTGGGGAGCCTCACCCTCTCCTCCCCCCCCCCTCAGCTGGTCCCCAAAGCTGAAAAGGTTGGGGAACTCTGCTATAGTGATTGTTGATGTGAGAATATACTTGCTTTACTTCAATTGGTAGACTAAAATAAAATTCTTTTGTTATTTGTAAACATTTTTCTGAAGAATATGGGTTCTAAGTTCTGTTTGCTGCTTCTTCAGCTAAAGAATAGTTATGAGTAGTTCTTTCATTTTAAATGAGATTAAGTCTCATCTCATCTGGTGGTGAAATGGGCAGCAAATAAATTTAATAAATAAATAAAAATTAAAAAATAAGTCTCCTTTTCAGTTATTATTTCAATCTGGCCATGGGACTGTCACTAGGAGAATGTATTAAAATATATATTAAATACTATAAAATGACCTATACATCTAGTATTTGTTACCTAACATGAGCCAGAAATGTTTGCAGCTCTGGTTCAGTGTGCATGGAAAAGCAGGTTGGTGGCCAGCCAAAGTCAAAAATATGGGCATGGAAAAAAGAAGATAACAGGCACATTTATTGTGGGGCATGCAGAGTACAGGAATATTTTCATTCAATAGCTAGAGCTAATATTACACAGTTAAAAGATTGGTGAGCTTAAATCCAGGGTGCACTAATTGAGATTTCCTGCACTAGAGTAGTATTTTAGAGCCCATTTTATCTCAGGGGGATATTGTTTTTTTTAAAATCTTACCCAGTTAGGCTGAGCCAGGCTCTAAGAGCCTTGGATTCCAGACAAGTGATTTATTGAGCTCTTCCTATGAGAGTTGGGGAAATGTTTTATTTTGTAAAAACAAATATATAAACATGTTATGTGAGCGCTTTCTATATTCTATTCTATTGCTTTCTCTATTATGATACTGTATACTATTGCTATTCGATTGCTGTTATTATGACAATGTTTATACTGCTATGTTATCACTGTTCAATATACAATACCCTCTTCAATTTTAATTTTTCTCATCTCAAAGGCTTTAGCAAATTCTGTGGAGCAGAGTTCTACTCTGGAAAAGCTTTCCTTTAGATACTTGTATATTGACATACTACACGTATTGTTTAAATACCATAGCAAAATTTGGTGCAGTGGTTAAAGCGTCAAACTAGAAACTGGGAGACTATGAGATTTAGTCCTGCCTTAGGTACAAAGTCAGCTTGGTAACTATGGGCCAATCACTCACTCTCTCATGCCTAGGAAGAAGGCAATGTCAATCCACTTCTAAAAATCTTGACAGTAAAACAGCAGGGATTAATTCAGACAGTGGCTGGAACTGAAAAATCTGGCTCCAATCACAAAACAAACCACAGCAAAAGTCCTGGCTACTGTAATTCTTTAAAGACCCAATCCAAGTTCCATACAACAATTCTATTTTACCTGATTCTGTCCTCACCCATCATTCCAAGTTCTTTAAAAAAATGATCACTTTTAAGTCATCTTTCTTTTTTTCAAACAAGAAACACATGTCCACAAGAAAGCACTTGACTGTAGTAATCAGCCATTTATTTCAATAATAACCTTTTATGAATAGATCTTTTAAAACCAATGTCTCATTTGACCAATGTATATTATCACTCTTAACAATGTGCTACATATTCATGACAGTGCTACTGAGACAAACTCTTTGATTGCACTGTAAATTCATTTTTTTCTAAACAAAACTCTATTATCATCGTTAACAACAAAAGAATGTGGAATAACTTGGGTTTTGCTATTGTTGTTTCATTATTTCAGCAGTTACCATTATGCATTCTCATTTTGTCGTTGGTATTCAATTATAGTAACAGTTTTGCCCTTCAGTTATAATACATTTTCTTCGTACCTGCTATTTCTTTGTTCATTTGAATATGAGGTGCAACATTGCTAGCCATAGTCATTGCTAATTATATGCAGTCTAGTAAAACCTCACTTTTGAAAAACAGCTCTGCAGGAAAGTGCTACTGTTCCAAAATTACTGATTTCTTACCGAATTAAATCTAATGGAGTTAATGTTGAGGATATAAATCAAAACAATGCACTGAAATTTTTATTCCCTATTTTTACTAACATAGGAAAAAATAATGTTTTCCAGTTTGGTATTGATATAACAAGTGCCTTTCTTCTTAATTTTTTTTTTTTTTGCCATAGTAATAGTACTATTTCATGCAAATAATTGTAAAATGAATAAATAATATACAAAATAAATTAATACAATATTAAAAATTAAAATGCAATTAATTCTCAATGAAACAATAGACAATAAATTTATTTTCAAAATCTAAATTCTGGAACAATCAATTCAACCAGACAAGGTAATATAAGGTAAGAGGGGTAAGAGGTAATATAAGAATCTTAATTTTTAATTATACACATACATGCATATGGACATCATTTTAAAATGTTCAATTTCCACTAGCTTCCATGAACTGACAAAGTATAAGGACATCACTGATGTCCTTAACTCATCAGACCAAAGAAATAGTCCTTCCATTAAAGCAAGACCTAAAGCTATTTTAGCTCCTTTATAAATTGCATTAATTTAGATTTTAATTGAAGGATCAAAGGCAGTTGACTTCACAAAACAAGAACCAGAGACATAAACACCCAAAGACAAAATGTTATTCTAGTAAATGGAACAAACTAGATCAGGTTACTTGGTGAAGTATATAATGAGAATGAAGGATAATGAAGATAATGAAGAATACTGTATCTATATGGGGAGCTTGGAACATGATAATGTGACTAGATTGGAAGTCTATAGAGAAGTATTGCCAAAAGAGAAATTTGACTGAAGGAGGAAACATCACAAAGTGTCCTTACAGGCATCTTTTGGATTGAATAAAGGCAGAAAGTAGTGTATAACTAACAAACTGCTACATTAGTCCAGAAATGAAAACAACCAGCTTTATAGTCTCATGGCTACAGGATGATCAGGAAAACAATAACAGCAGCAGCAGCATATCTTACCCATATTTCAGATGTGCAATGACATCCAAGCCAAAACACCTACAAGGCAATCTAACAAAATGTGTTATACTGCTATTTATAATGACTGGTGGTTAAAAAAAAAATCAATTGATTGATTGAGATTGGGTACACTGCATCATCTAAAAGAGAGATGGAGGCCTATACCTGTGTGGAATTTATATAAATGTAATACTGAATCCGGCAATGTGAAATTAAGGATCCAAAAAAAATTATACTGATGATATAGTAATAAGAGCCTGGTGGTACAGTGGACTAAGGGCTGTTAAAAGTAGCACTTAAGTTTCCAGCTGCCTGCAATTACTGCAAGTTCAAATCTCACCAGGCTCAAGGTTGACTCAGCCATCCATCCTTTCTAAGGTAGGTAAAATGAGGACCCAGATTGTGGGGGGCAATAAGCTGACTTTGTATAAATATACAAAAGTATGAAGGCTATTGCTTAACGCATTGTAAGCTGCCCTGAGTCTCCGGAGAAGGGCGGCATATAAATCAATTTTTTAAAAAAAAACAATAAAGAAATATAAGGAACCATAATAACAGAAGACAAGAAGAAACCATTCTAATCAAGTAAAAATATATAACCAAGAATAACACTAGTTACCTAGTTTAGGTAATGAAATGTCTGCAAGAAAGTGATCAAGCTCAGAGAGCATCAAGGACCCCTGATTTCAATCCAGACCCACAAATATTCTCCTTTATTGGTAAGCTATTGATTGATAATAGATGTTCAATATACAATTGCTTTGATTGATTAAAGTTAGTTTTAGTATTTTAGGGACTTTAGTTTTAGTTTTTAGGGACTCTTCCAATACCTTTTCTGTATCTGGATTTGCATTGCACGTACTGATTAAGTGATGAAAAACAGATTCTTAGGGGGTAGCACCTGGCTTCAACAGGAGCCAGAAAGTTAAAATTTGATGGTAGTGCTAAAGGAAATGTTCAGGGCTTCTGCCAACTTTAGTATCTTTCCAGTTTTAATATCTGACAACAAGAAGACACAAGCTGGGAAAAGGATGTTGGAGAAATTTGATTTTCTGGCTGGAAGATGACATTACAAAGCACCAGACGGTGTGCTGATACATCCCACAAAGAAAACTGGATAATAAAGTAGTCCAGATGGCATTGTTGGAAAAAATTACAAAATCATAAAGGCAGACAAGATCCAGGACACTGGCCTTTTCTCAATTTGGGTATTCAAGAAGAATTAAAGGAAAAGGTGCCAAAAGACAGGAAATTTCAGATGTTAACATGGTCTGTAATCCCATGGCTGGGATTTTAAAGTTTCTCCAATCAGTGTGGGGCTACAACCTGAATGAGAAAGCCTTGTGATTATGATAATCAGAATAATTATTTACCTCAGGTGGAGGTAAATCAACCCAATTGGACATCTAAACAAAATTTTAAGTGAATGATCAATAATATAAATAAAATACAGACGGAAAAGTCAATTTTATCCAAAGAGCCTAACTTGTACTATGTAATAATAAGCAGTAGACAAAGCAATTGCCATGGTATCTTCAGTTTAGCTAGGTTTCAATTATTGTTTACAACACAATAGAATAGTCAATTAAACATTAGACAGGAAATTAGCTTTCCTGCTTAGTGAGTGTGGATGTCATAGAACACAGCTATAAGGAAACTTATTTATAATGTTTCTAATGCAGGGAATCTGACTTTCATGCTAAATAGACTATTACTAGCAAGGAACTCTTTTTGTCAAGCTTAGTCAAGATGTCTTCAAAATATGGAGGTCATAATAATCAACTGTTCAGATCCCAGTGAATACATAAGGTTCTTAAATCTCTCCAACAGTTCTGAACACTCACACACCAGTCCATTTTTCCCATCTCCCTATATTTCCCTTTGCCTGGTTTGCTTTTACTACTAATAATAGTACTGGCAGTGATCTTAGGAAAACCAGAGTTTCTTAAATCAATGTTTTCCCCCCAACAAGCCTCAGTTTCCTCCATAACCAGTAATACCGATAGACCATAAAATCTACTGATAAATAATAAACTATAGACTGGAAATATCCATCCTGCCTTTAAAAATCACCCTCTCCCATTCTCTGTCACTTCTTCCAACTATAGCTTACCTCTCATCACCACCAAAATACAAGAGGCACTGTAAGTGGAAGAAAATAAGTTGGCCTTCAAATTTCTTACTCCTAGGCAAGCACCATGCTATAGAAGCCCTATATTACTGCAAATCAATATCTAGAATAGAGAATCTGAGTACTATAATAAGCATAAAAATAGATTTTGGCCTTGAATAAGTTGAAAATATTTCAAGTATAGTTGGTTGGTTGGCTGGTTGGTTATTGGTTAAGGCACCAGACACAAAGATAGCTGGGTAAATTTGGGTAACTTTGAAATACTCTCTTCCTTTCAGCTCTAGGAAGGAGGTAATACCAAACAACTTCCAAAATCTTGTCAAAAAAATTGCAGGGCTTGTCCAGGCAGTTGCCAGGAGTCAATATTGACTTGAAGACATAAAATAAATATAAAATATTTCAAATATAGATCCTAGGTCTCAGCTATCCATGAAATTCAAATGACGCTGGAAGTGTATGTGTTTGTGTGTTTGTAGAGTAATGTTTTGTTGAAATTCTGGCCATAATGCCTAGTGTCTTTCACTGTCTTGTTCCAAGATCTTTTAATAACTAATAACATAGTTCAGAGAACTATGTCTGGAGTTGTTGCTACTACTCTTTGATCTATTCACTGTTGCTAAACTTTAGAGAGGCTCCCTCTTCCACAGATGCTGCTTCAGCTTTTGAACTGATATCACATATAGTATGTTTGAAAAATCCAGATTGTTTATTAGTAGCATGGTGATTGGACATGGGAGATTTTATGACATGTTGGAAAAACAAGATATTGGTTTAATAAACTCTTGGTGGCTGGTTATTCATTATGATTAAGTGAATTATTTATTTTTATGTGCTTTTGGTTTTATTAGCATGCTCTTTGCAAAAGGCGAAGTTGCGATGATATATGGATGACTGTTTCTTTAAGAACCTGGAACATTGAGAGAGGACAGAATAAATTTAAATATAGTTTATTTATATCTCAAATGTAGAAACCCCACACCCAGAACAACAGTTGTTGGCAGGGAGTAGATCTTAAAAGCTGAATTGCTATAAATAGTAACTTTGTGAATAATACCGTATTGAATTTAAATTATGCTGTTGATTCTTATGAGGAAATAGTTATCATTATATAATTCTCAAGTCTTAAACAATCATAACAGAACAAACAGTAACACTGAATTATAATATCTCATTCTATCATGACAGCCATTTCTGAGAAGGCACACAAGTGTCTCAAAATACTAAATGTGCCCAATAGCCAAAATGTTTAGTTCCCTGTATTAAAAATAATAAATCGTAGAGCCTTATCTCCTGTGTTACTTAGTTTTTGAAGGAGGCAAATGGACACAATCATGTCATTCCTTGCTAAACCATAATATGACTTTGTGGTATTCCCACAGGCCAATTGCTGAATTAAATGGGACTGACTTTGAAATGGAACTGTATTGATCAAAATAGAAATATTAGCTTTTTGAAAATACATAAAAAAACAAGGGATAAAATGTTTGATACTTTTATAGAAATACGGGAGAATTATTTTTTGGAAACTTTCCCACTTGAAAATGAAATGATGTACAGCTACATCACAAGATGAAAGAAATATCCTTTCAAAAGCCCTTTGTACATTTGAGAATTACAGAAGTGATAAATGATCATGTAGAGGTTATAATAATTTTTACACAATTGTCAGGCTGTAAGAAATGATTAAATATTGTTAAACTTTACAATAGTAATATAAAACATGCCAGAAAATACAACCATTCTTTTTTTTCTTTTTTCTTTTGCCTGCATTCCTATGCAGGTTCACTTCATAAATATGAACATTTTTGAATCCTGGCACTGCCATAATGAGAATTATTCTCTTTGCTTTACAGTCATTCAGACATGGGAGTTTTGCCAAAAAATTTGACACTAATGGAGATAGCATTAACTCCCACAAAACAACAAACTGCAAATTGTAACTGTAAATTCCTGGGAGGCCAGAACGTTTTCTTCCTATCAAGATATTTTAGGTTTAAAAATGAAATATACCTGTCAAAATGGCTGTTTCTTGTGTAGAGGATATGAAAAGATTGAGTGAAGCAAAACCATATTCACTTTGGACTGTGGAGTATCATGGAATGTTCATCATCCGAATTCTTCTGAAACATCCTAATAGGTTTTCACTTGGCTGGATTCTAGGAATCTATTTCATGTTGTTATTTATCAAATGATATTTCATTTGCCTTGTTAATTTCAGGAGACATTTCAAATGCAGCATTTTGTAGAACTGCTGGTAAAAATAGACTTGGTATTTTGTAAGGAACAATTTTCCTTCTTACTGAGAATATAATTTGACCAAAAATCCTGACTTTATTAGATTTCTATGAAAATCAAAAAGAGAACTTAAAGAAAATGTTGCTTATTTTTTTTTCTTTCGCTAGTGTTAACATAACTAGCTTATAAATAATGATATAAGCACTGACTCTGCTGATGTCTTTCTCTACATTACTTACAGACTTTTTATTTCCTAGCTCCTTGTTGAAAATGCATTTTAATATAGATAAAACTTTTTAAATTCTGGTCTCGACAGAATCTGAAACATATATATAAAACATACACATTTCTCTCAAGCTTCTGACAAAATACTGTAAATACAGTTGAAACATTTATTATAACTTGTACATGGCAATTTGAGATATACTCCAATCTATACTTTGAAAATCTTTCTGAGCCTTTGAGTAGATTGCACAGACATTTCATCATAAAACAGCATTTTGCTTGCTTGAGGCTCTAACATTTCACATACTGATTTGGGAGTGCATTCCACTGAAATAACTAGGAAGCACTTGCAAGAAAGACAATGTCTGAATCCTAAGCAAGTTTAATAGAAACTAGCTTGCAGTGATCTCAGTGAAACTGATTTCCACATTGACAAATAGACTGCACACTTATAAACACATACTTATAGACTGCATGTATGAGTCTATTAATTTATATTAATAGTATATTAATTTATTCCCTCTCCCATAGTATTTTAGAGGAACTGGTAGTTTGCAATTTGCATCCTTGGAATACAATAGCTTTAGTAGGCCACTGAAATATGCCAATATATAATTTTTCCCAGATTTCATCTGGGAACGAATACTAAAATGCAAAAAACCTTTTCACATTATAATGCATTCAACTCATGATTTGTCAAGTTCAAACCCCTGCTCTTAACCAATAAAGATAGTCATAATAAAGTTCTGTAGAATTTTAGGTCTACAGCTTTCATAGATAACAAGAACTATGATAAGAGGTTAGGACAATTGCATTCTAAATTATTCGCATGGGGGTATCTCGAAAAGTATCGCTAAAATAGTTTTATAGATAAAATAGTCATAAAACCATAGGCAGCAATTAGAGTCTCTGCAACAGTCTTGATACTTCCACTTATATTCTTTATCTTTAGACACATTTGCCTGCCAGTAGCCTGCCTCTTGTTATACCTTTATCCATAATTTTTCCTAATGATATTTAGAAATGGATCATTAAATTTCTGATCTTTCTGAACAAGTTATCTCATTTTTTGTTGCTTCCTAAATGGAAGTAAGATGATAATCTCAATTGAAGGTGCTCAAAGCAAGGACCCAGCTAACTGCACAGGACTACCCTGTTCAGATCAGGATTATCCTGACTGAACATATTTTACTTTCTTTCACATTAATTTATGAAATTAATTTGCATCCCTAATTCAAGATCCTATAATTTCTTGTTTCCTTAATTCAAGAAAGATCTTGAAAAAAATTTGAAGTCCAAAAAATAGCATGCCATCCTACTCAAGGACATTGGTCATTATCTGAATCTACAGTTTTCCAATCTTAAAATATAGTCTGATTACAATCTCAGAGGATAAACCTGATGTGGCTTCTTCAACATTGTGAAGATTTAGAAATGATTGAAGATTCTTCAAGGATCGGAGTCAGTAACAGTCAGAAATTATGTTCCTTATAGACTCATTTGCCTGACATTCGTTGGTGCAGTAAGTCTTCTAGTTAAAAGAAAGTGTCATTGAACAGTGTATTATGCTGTCCAAGGTGCTGACTGTTTCTTTATCTTTTCCAGTACCAGGAATTGCATGTTACTCCAGACTATATATACTGACTTCCTTAGGTTTCATAACTAAGCCAGTAAAATGAAGAATGTCTTACACATAAGAAAGTTGCTATTGTGACTAGTATTGCTTATCCTTCTAAATTCACTGTTTTACATTTGATTTTTTAAAAATGTAACCTGCTTGTAACAACGAGAACAACGTTTAAATTATTAAATCATAAAATGCCTTTATATTTAAAAATACCTGCTTCTTTTCTTTGGTAGTTTCAAAGGGTGGCATTTTGGAAGCTTTACACTATATGCAATTGTCAATGTTAAAAATACAGATAGAAATTTAACAACAATTTCTTAAAAGCCATAAGTTTAAACAATGCCAATAAAAATTATGAACTATTTTCCAGAAAGTGTCTTCAGAAAGGAATCCTGCAAATGTAGATGAAGCAATAGCTTTTATCAATATACTGCACACTTTTTGATAGACATTTAAAATATTCTTTCTCTTTTTAAAGGACGAGCCAACCACTGGTCTGCAATTATTGGTGGATCTCATTCCAAAAACTATGTTCTTTGGGAATATGGAGGATACGCAAGTGAAGGGGTGAAGCAAGTTGCAGAGCTGGGATCCCCAGTTAAAATGGAAGAAGAAATTAGGCAACAGGTAATATATCATATAATCTATTAAAACAAGAAAAAAGATTGTGACTTATTAAAAAACAGATTGGCAGCAAGATTAAAGTAATTAAAGGAGAAGAATTGAGATATTTTGTTATGTAGATTGTCAGTATCTATTCTAGGAAATTTTAACTAAGTTAATTATAGTTTTCTAAGTTAATTACAGGATTTTAACGTGTAACATGTAATTAAATATTCTCTTTAGACCACGTTCCAATTTATTCTGTTCATAATGCAATATTGAACCATAGAATTTATCTGTATGTTTAAGTTAAGAGTTTCTATATAACATCTTTAGCGTTGCTTTTTTCCCCCCGACATCAATTTTGAATTAACTTAAGCATTTACAAAATACACAGAGAAAAATCATCACAACCATACCATCTCATATTGAAGGGAGGTTCTGTAGGGAAACAAAAAAAAAGTGATGGCAGATGGTGTGCAGGGTGTGGGAGAAGTTTGCAATCAATAGTGTAATCTTAAATTCTCATATTTTCTAGTATGGTATCACATCTGAAGTGAATTAATAGCAACAATTGTTATAGGCAGAACTGGTTGAAGCATCAGATTTTATCTAAATAACAAGATCTTTTCTATATTTTATCTATGATATGTGGGGTGCCACAAGGGTCGGTCCTCTCGCCCCTTTTGTTCAACATTTATGTAAAGCCGCTGGGTGAGATCATCCATGGTTTTGGGGTAAAGTACCATCTGTACGCTGATGACACCCAGCTGTACATCTCCACCCCGGACCACTCCCAACGATGCCCTTGAAGTGATGTCCCGGTGTCTGGAGGCTGTGCGGATCTGGATGGGGAGGAACAGGTTCAGGCTTAACCCATCCAAGACTGAGTGGCTGTGGTTTCCGACATCCCAATATAGTCAGTTGACGCCATCGCTGACTATTGGGGGCGAATTGCTGGCCCCCACGGAGAGGGCTCGCAACTTGGGCGTCCTCCTGGATTCACGGCTGTCTTTAGAAGAGCACTTGATGGCTGTGACCGGGAGGATTTTTCATCAGGTCCGCCTGATTCACCAGTTGCGTCCTTTCTGGATTGGGACTCTCTACCCACAGTCACTCATGCCCTCGTCACCTCCTGCCTGGACTACTGTAATGCTCTCTACATGGGGCTCCCCTTGGGGAGCACCTGGAGGCTCCAACTGGTGCAGAGTGTGGCCGTGTGGGTGGTTATTAGAATAACATGGCGCTCCCACATGACCCCTCCTGCGCGAGCTGCACTGGCTCCCGGTGGTCTTCCAGGTGCGCTTCAAGGTTTTGGTTACCACCTTTAGAGCGTTCCATGGCTTAGGAGCTGGTTACTTACGGGACCGCCTACTACCACAAACAGCCTCCCACTGGCCGGTACGCTCTCATAGAGAGGGGCTCCTCCGGGTGCCGTCAGCCAAACAATGTCGACTGGCGGCCCCCAGGAGGAGGGCCTTCTCTGTGGGGGCACCCACTATCTGGAACGAGCTCACCCCGGAGATATGGAGGATCCCAGATCTGCGTACTTTCCAACGTGCTCTTAAAACCCTCCTATTCCAGCAAGCCAGCCTGGCCTAACTTTCTCCCCTTTTCTTTTAAATTTCTTTTAAATTTTTTAAAGTGAAATTTTAATTTGTTTTAAATTATTGGGATTTTTAACTGTCTCAGGATAAATTATTTAATTTGGTTTTAATTATGTTTTTAACTTTTGTATTTATGTATTTTATTCTGTGCCTGTTCACCGCCCTGAGTCCTTTGGGAGTAGGGCGGTATATAAATCTAATTAAATGAAAAAAAATGATTTCAGTTTCATTTAGCTTCAAAAAAGATTTCAAACTGCTTTCTGTTGAGCAATTAATTCTGCCTTTAAGATATAGAGCATACTTTTATGAAAAAAAGTTTATCTAGGAAAAAAAATCATACAGTGTTTATTTGTCAAACTTTTTTGTCGCTAATAAGCTCCATTGAACCAGAAGAAATATGGTTGATTCAGTTGTTTGCATGATGAAATTTACATAAATTTGACTTTAGCCAGTTTTTCCTCAAGCTCCAAATATTAATATTACAGTATTTTTAACACTAATATGGTTGGAAGTGGCATATATACTCTTTGCATATATTTATTGTGTTTCCTATTTGAAGGATACAGCAATAGTAATTAAACATTTATATTTAAACTGCAGGCCCTATTTGAACTTCATATTTTGAGAATGCATATGCTGGGAAAAATATCCTAGAGCATGCATACATTTTCTTTTCTATTCTATCTTTTAGGTGTGGGTACCACATTTTTGAAAATATTTTCCTAAAAAGCAATGTTGGGAAAGAGATCACATCAATTGATTTTTATCTTGCAGGCTAAGGGGCCACAAAAAGATTAAAGTCTATTAAAGGCCATAAGTAAAAGAAGATGTACATTTTTTAAATCTCTGCAAATAAGTTTATAAATAATAATGGCTTTATTCTGAATGTAATGTTCTGACAACAGCAAAGGAAGATATCAGGAAAATAATTCGTTGGATTGTAGTAAAAATAAAGATAAAGGATGGGTGATCAGAAAATGGCAGAGTAGCAAAATCTGCACAGCAGTTGAAGGCAATCTTCACCTAAAGACTAAATTCTAATATTTGAGATGCATTTGTGGCTTTTTGTGTATGTGTGTGTCTTTAAAGAGTGTTGGTCTGTGTTTCAGGGAGCAGAAGATTGAAGTATTCCCTCAGGCTATACAAAGGTTTTATTGCTAAATGCATCCTGAACTAAAACTTTCTGGAGTGAATTTAAATAGGCATTCATTTTATGTATCAAATGTGAAATGAATGAATAATTGAATTTTCTTGGTGTTCTCTAAGACAGCTCAGCTAAGCAGGAAAAATGTCAGTGCTGGATGGTACATTTCTATTAAAGTGAGATACAGTCCTTCTAGTGTGATTTTTTTTTTTGTTTTCATTGTCCTCAGGTACATAACATGTATGCTTTTTAACCAGAAAATAAAGAGGATGTGCAGCTGTATGTAGAATAGCATCTCAGTATCTTCATTCTCTCTTTCTCCTTCCATTTGCCCAATATTGAGTACTGTATAGTACCAGACTTGGAGGTCTCCTGTACTTGCTTCATTCTGCTGGTTATCATTTGGCAGAGCAAGAAAGCATGGAGAAGGATCATATTTCATTACTTATTAGGTGCTAGATATTTCAAAGACATCTCTGCAGCAATCACTACTAATTATGGGGACTGTCACCAGGATCCAGGGCAGCCTGCCTTTGGCTACAAATGGTAAAAATTCCTGGCTTCAGGACCCTGATTTATAAATTACTTTATGTGGGTATGATTGTAGTGGTTTACCTGCCTTGGCTTTGGGGTCTCATTTTGAATCTATAGTACACAATTTTACGTAACTTCAGAGACCATGATTTTTATTTGGTTTCTTTGCCCTGCTGAAAGCACTGCCATTTCCGTTAGATGACTCTGTTTCTCTCTCTCTCTCTCTCTTTATGATTATCCCCTTGTATCGTTTTTTCTCCTAGTGATAATAGCCTTTTGGCTTTGTGGTTTTACTTTCCTTTGTGGTCTCTTTCCTTAGTACCTTGGAGGGCATTTTATTTTAATTTAGGGACTGCAAAACTGGTGGTGGGAGGGGTTTGTGGTTGGTTGGTTTGTATATTTGTTTATTCAATTTGTATGGCTGCCCAGCTCAATAAGTAGCTTTGGGAAGACAACAAAATTAAAATAAAATCAAAACAACATAGATAACATAAAAATTAAAATACATAGCCAAAAATATTTAATATCCCATCATCACTGATACAACTATGAAATGGGTGTCTGCACACAATTGTGAACCTGGGTCTTTAGGACTTTATCATCATCATATCATAAGGTTATTTGTCAAGCATATATAAGATAACAGGTAAAAGTATAAACATAATTTGAATACATGAAAAGAGTAAGTAAAAAGGAATATTAGGACAAGGACGGTAGGCACGCTGGTGCACTTATGCATGCCCCTTCCAGACGTCTTAGGAATGTGGTGAGGTCAATAGTAGACAGTTTAAGGTTAAAGTTTTGGGGGTTCGGGGAAGAAACTACAGTCAGGTAGTGCATTCCAGGCATTGACCACACTGTTACTGAAGTCGTATTTTCTGCAATCGAGTTTGGAGCAGTTTACCTTGAGTTTGTATCTATTATTTGCTCGTGTATTGTTGTGGTTGAAGGTGGCCTTTATGAAAGGCCAGCAAGGTCAAGCCCATTCTGGGAAGTCTTTGAGGATTGTCCATATGACGGCCACCACAGCAGAAACTGGCATTCCTGGGCTGATGGGACTTGAAGCATGTCCACCTTGCTTGACCGAATTGCATGAGTAGAAATAAATGGGGAAAGATGGTCCCTCAAATTGGTTGCCTACAGCTCGACTATATAGCTACACAGTCTTTCCTGATCAATTGTCATGTGTTTTTGTTATGGAGTGTGTGGATGATCTTGGAGAACAAAGGAAAAAGATTTTGCTTAGGAAAAAAGAGGCTGCAGGAGAACCCTACAGTTGCTTAATGGTAAGAAAAAGAAAATTAGGAAGAACTCATCCTAATTGATCAGATGGTTAAAAATGGTGGCAAGAAGTTCATGCTTTCAGACTTGCAAGGTTCTGTTGATAGAGCCTTACAACAAAGTAGATTTAGCTCATCTAATCATATTTCCTGTCTGGTTTACCCAAGACAGCAGTTTTTGTAGCAAAAATATATTCTGGTGGACTGGTGGTCCAGTTTTGTACCATTATTTTATTTTATTTCCAAAATCTTCAAGAATCTTAAATGGATCTTATCAAAATATGAAGGTTAGGTTTTATTTCATTTTATCTGGTTTAAGATAATTGTAATATTTTTTTTCAATACTTCTTTTCATTTTTAATTATTTGTATTAAATTAAGTTTTCATCTTTCTTATAAAAGGTTTGTAGTTATTTAGGCAGAAAAGTGGAATCTTCAAATAACTTTCATTTGATCAGCTTATCCTTGGGTTTATCAGAGAAAAAATACACCTTTATTGTATATTTTCATTTTACTTTGATCCCAAGCATTGCCACAAGATATTTGTGTGTGACGGAGTTAGTGACCTGGAACTCAAATATGCCCTTCATTCAGCTTCTATAGACTAACATTATTTTACATTTTGGATGAGCAATTGCTGAATATAGTCAGAGTTTGAGTTTTCTTCCCCTATAATCTCCTTGGAAAGCTTACATTCAATACACGAAACCTTTTCTCTCTCTCTCTTTCTCTTTTTGAGTCTCTTTGTCATAGAAGATGAATATAATACTTTTACATTAAGCTTGGTAAAATAGATTAGATTTTAGATTAGGAATGAGTTTAGAGACAGAGAGAGCTTATATTTATAACTGTAGCTCAGTAATCAATAAAGCTAATCTACACTTGTCTCACCAGCATGGAAATATATGGATAAATCAATGTTTAGCACATATATATTACATTCCCAACTATCTTCTAAATTGGGATTTCTGGCCAGGACTGCAACTGATGAGCTGTAAATAGGAAAATATACTTCAGATAATTCCTATGGTGGTTAGAGAATAAGTGGAAGAGAAAGCTACAACACCCTCTTTCTCCTTTGCATTGAGTATTGTGGAAAAGAAAACGGTGGATGAAACATATTGTTTGTCTCATAGAGAAGAGCAGTTGTTAGATATAAAAAGTACAGATAATCCTTGATTTACAACAGTTCATTTAGTGCCCGTCCAAAGTTACAACAGTATTGAAAAAGCAACCTATGACCGTTTTTCACACTTACGGCCATTGAATCAACCCCATGGTCATGTGATCACATTTTGCAAACTTCTGCCAAGGAAAGTCAATGGGGAAACCAGATTCGCTTTTCAGCTATGTTACTAATTTAACAGCTGCAGTGCAGGGGTGGGTTCTAAATTTTTTTATTACTGGTTCTGTGGGCGTGGCTTATTTTGTGGGCATGGCTTGATAGTCATGTGACAATTCTTTAGGATTTAGCAGAGGTACTGGTCTACCAGGCTTTTAACTGCTTGCAGAGCTGTACCGGTCTACCCATTTATTTTTGCAGGCACTGGTCTACCCATTTACTTTTGCAGGCACCGGGCTACCACCAAACTGCCTTTTACCACTGATCAGCTGTAGGGCGGCCCTTTGAAGGCCCGCGGCAAGAGTTTAAACAGTTTTTCCTTATAACTCATCAGCTGGGATTCAGGAGGCAGCAATAGATTGGGGGTGGGGCCAAATAAAAGGTAAGAATAACGTGGGGGAGGGTGGGGGGTGGGGGAAGAACCAGTTTGGTGATATCATATCGTCACCACTACCGGCTCGTCAGAACTGGACCAAACCGGGAGGAACCCACCACTGCTGCAGTGATTCACTTAACAACCATGGCAAGAAAGATTGTAAACTGGGGCAAAACACACTTAACAATTGTCTCACTTAGCAACAGAAATTTTGGATTCAATTGTGGTCTTAAGTCAAGGGCTACCTGTATTCTATATGTTATAAAGCCTATTATCATCATTATTTCTGATTAATATAATTTATAAAATGTGACAGTTTAAAGGATTGTTATTTCTATCTTATTCTATTTTTCTGTTATGGTAATGTAACTTTTCATTTTTATGCTTCTATAAATCCATATGGAATGTAGTCACATAAAATAAATATAAGCAAACAAGCAAATAAATGAAGTGAGAATAACCGTTTTTTTTTCTGCTTTATAAACCCGACTTTGAATGTTATACTGTTGTGTAAGATTACTCAGTCTTGTCATCTGCAATTAGCATTAAAATTTATTATTAATTTATTGTATTTTTAAAAGACACATATAAGTTTGTTCATACTTTATCTTATCAAAACATTTTTAAGGTGCAGTGTGGGGATATAAAAATATGAAAAGTACCGTTTTCAAGTTTCAGCCACAGTAAAGTCTAGACAGGCTTGTTATGCAAATTGTTTGCTAATTATGCACTTTATGGGATAAGTAGGAAAGGATACGTCAACTATCTCTCTACCAATTTATCATTGCAAATTATTCTTTTCAAGTAGAGGGTTGAAAATGAAAAGTATGATTTAGATTTTTTTTAAAAAAAACTTGAATATAAATGAAATATAAGACAATTGGATGTTATGAGAAGTTTGTACACACTTTCCTGGAAGTAAGGTCCACTAAATAATAATCTTTTTTGTTTTTGTTTTGAGTAAATGTATTTAGGATTGAATTGTTTAAATAACAAGTTTAAATAACTTCCTGTAGTATCATTTGCAGTTTATTTCTCCACTTCTGTTATGTTTTAAAAATTCTTGGGTAATTCTTTTCTGTGTATAGTTTGGTATTTTCTTTTTATCAGCATTAACACATTTGGTGGTTGTTGTTTTTTTATCTCTGCTTCTGATAATGAAATGATATTGTTGGAAAAGTAAATATAATGCTTTCTGTTTATTTTGTTTCACACAAAGACCTAAGGTTTTGGGGACATTTTAATTTTATTTTCTTGGGAAAAGTGCTTGCATGATTAATTAGACTGCTTGTTATTGATTGAAGATTATTGCCTTGCAACATTAATTAAAGGTTTCTTTAACTTTCATCGCAACAGCCTTTGTCTGGTGTTTCAGTTTTGATTTGGAAACTATGAGAATGCAAGTTTCTAGAATTTGTATTCTGTATGTATATTACTTATAAATAGCTACACTAGAACCTAGTTTACAAATGAACTTTTTCTTGAAATTTAGTGATTGTAACTGGTTATATACTGTAATATCACAATTAATAGCTATAGAAAGTTTCATGTCCTTTTCCTTTTGACATGCATCTGTACTGTTGAGTAATTATACTTTCCAAATGTACATTTTAAGGCTTCTAAGACTAATTTGTGATGAACAGACATCAAGATTATAGCATGTTTTAATTTTATTGATAGAAACCTACAAGCTGTTATTATTAAATTTACTTGCTGTCCATTTTGCAGTATGAGGCGACCCTGAGCTATAATTCAAAAATTGTTGCCAAATGCTGGTTTATGGGAAGGAAGGAAGGAAGGAAGGAAGGAAGGAAGGAAGGAAGGAAGGAAGGAAGGAAGGAAGGAAGGTTCTGTTCAAATATCTAACCACTCTTCCCATTCTGGTTTTCCTAAACCTATCTTTATTTCAATAAATTAACAAAAGAGAAAGATATCTTTTCAGCAGTATTTAAAAAACTGGCAAATTATTGCAAATTCACTTCATATTCTGCATATTGCATATTATTGTAGATCTCTGTTTTCTAGCTGCTACAGGATAGACTGTACATCATGTTCTATATTTAGTTATTTAATCATTTTTCTCCTCAAAACATTCCTTGTCAATATCAAAAATAATGGAACATGCAATGCAAATCATGACTAAAAAGCTAGAATTGTACTAGGATAAAATCTCAAATTGGTCCTGTAAAGTTAGGCCAACTAGATAAATGAATTCTGGAATATATGTTGAACCAAAATGCATATTAGATTTTTACAAAGGAAACTTCATCAGGTCTAATGGTAAAGTAGACTAGGGGGTAAAAAGGAGAAAAAGTTGTTGACAATGGTGTTTGCTACTGTTTTAAAATAAATGCACAATATGCAATAGTGTTCTTTGGCATATCCTAGTATGAAAATAGTACAAAATAGAGGAGAGGATTTTCTGTATGACCCCTTTATTATGAAATGGTACCCCCTGGCCATTAAACGTTGCCCCAACCTTGTTAACATTGGAAACAGATTAAAATGGAGCTCCTTTATTTAGCTGGATCACACCATTGATATTTTATATAAATATGTATTGCCTCATTTTAGTTTAAAATTGGTTGAATTCTCTTTAATTCTAAATGCATTCTATTGGAGATGTTTTAAGTGTACATACATTGCTGAGGGCAACATGATTGTGGAGGTACGGAAAACAAATGAAACAAGTAATAATTCTCTTCGGCTTTGAAACGGAGATGAGCACCGAACCCTAGAGTTGAGAATGACTAGCACATATGTGTGAGGGGAACCTTTACTTTTGCCTTTAAATAGAAACCATTGAGCTGCTTAAAATGTAGTAAATATTTTATTTGTAAATCCTGCCGTGTATGGTTGTCACACATTATTTATTTTTGTTTTGCTTCTATATATACTAGGAAACACAGAATGGTTGGATTTCATTGTTTATATTGTGAAAAATGGTGGCGTCTGATGATGGCTTGGTTTGGCAGAAAATAGTTCCTCTTGAGAAAGATGAACCATCTGTTTTCCATTAGTCCACCTATCTTTTTAGTGTCCTAAAAAGGTACTATCCCATATAGTCCTAAGAAATTGATTGGAGATAGGAAGCAGAATAGCCCATAACATTTGAACATTTGGGGTAGGAAAATCAGTAAAATCACTTCCATATTGCTGTCAAGAAAGCTACATTATCGTGTTTATGAAGTCCCCAGGAATTGAATTTTACTTGAAGGAGATTTTACCTAATGATTCAGTTAATATAATGCCCTTTAATGTAGAATGAAGAACATTAGCTGTTGATAATCTAGATTTGCTATCTATTCCTTTATCCTCAATTAAGAATGTATAGCTGGCTTTAGCAATCACATTATGCATATGATTAGTTCATTTTTCTTCTTATTTTCAAATTATGTATGTGGAAGAACTACATTTTGCTTGAACTGGTCCTTAATATGATATTGCAGCAAGTTTTAGGAGACAAATACTTGTCACGTTCTATTTGGAAACAGGCTGAATAGTAGAATAATAGGGAGAGATACTGCAATTGTCTTTAATCTTTTCCCAAAATACTTGTTCTATTTTAAGCTTTTATTCCAGGGGCGGGTTCCAAATCCTGTTGCTACCGGTTTGGTCGTGTGCGCAGAAGCTTCCGCGTGGGTGGGCGGAGCCTGCCACCGCCGCCGCTACCAGTTCACCTGATCCAGTGCGAACTGATAGCAACCCACCACTGTTTTATTCTCAAGTAACAGATGTCTTCCTGATATCTGAAACACTCTTATTGGTTTCACTTGTGAACTTCATTGAATACAGCCTGGATATAGTTAAAACACAAAGTATTGTGTTGTTGCACAAAACGTATAAGAATTTAAATCCAGCTACAGCATGAAAGGGACAAATATTTTAAAATTAGGAAGTTCCTGAATATATTACATTTGCCCAAGCTCATCTCAACTGTTTCTAGTCCCTTAAGAAAAATAGCTCTCAGTAATTACTGTATATTGTATTTAACCTCCATAAAAATTTCTTACTTAAAACAAAATGATGATTTGGATCAGGAATGTATCATGCAATTAATACAAATACTTTTAATACTTTTTGGAGATGATATGAGGGGATGGTGGTGGCAGCAGGAAAACCACTTGAACACATCTTGCTATATGAACATAAATTTCAGATTGCCCTGAGACAATATAAGCCAAATTGAAGCACTGGTGCAGAAACAGTTCTTCAGAGTTTCTTGCTAATCAAGGGATATGATTGAAAGAGAAGCAAGTATGTTAATTTAAAAGTCCCACTGATTTCAATGGGATTTATTCTCAGAAAAGTAGGTATAGCATTGAAGCCTTTCAGGTGAACCAGGTTGAAATGAAAGAAGCCCCCCACCCACCCATCTTAGTATGTACAGTGACTAAGATGGAATTATGTTGAACGTTGTTATAGAGAAGCAAGTGGACTTTATCTGTTTATGTAGCGTAAATGAGTATACTAGATAGAAGACTGGGAAACTTGGAAAACAGTTGGACAGGAATCAAAGCCTTCATTATTTTTCTGGGTTTCATGGAAGGTCTCCACCAATTTGCAGTTTAAAACATGTATCATTATTGAAAATTGCTATCTTTTAAAATACTGGATTTCATTTTGATGCAATGAACCCAAGATTGGCAAGCAAAATATCATCACTACATTCAGATAAATATTTTTCTACTTCAGAATCCCTTAAATTTGCCAATTTATGGTGAGAGTTAAGCAACATTTTGTGTGATATCTTCTAATGTTGCTATATTTCTCAGAGAATCTGATCAGCTTGTTGAAAGTAAAATTTTAGGACCTTTCATGCAACTGGATCTTTTGGGAATTTGGACTCCTTGGTGAAAGAATCCATGACGGTAAAAAGAATTCCTTCTACTTGTTGGTTTAAAAGGTAGGATGGTTTTCTCCATCCAGAGAATCCTCCAGAATAATGAACTTCAGTTCCCAGAGTTTTGAATGACAGCATGACCACGGCTGAAATTATCCTGAGGAAGATCATAGATTTGGGCACGCCCAGTTCAAAGAATGTTGAGGTAGAAAGAGTTGAGCTGTTTGTTCACTTTGTATTCTATTGCAGATTTTCTTAAGTGCTCAGTAAAGTTGTATGCCTGGTGTAATTTAATCTATTTATGTTCTCATTCAGAGAAGCATCGACAAACCAGGCTTCATATATTGTGACTAGAGTGGCTCTGTGAATGAAATTACATACAGTGTTGTGCAATTTTGGATTAGAAATTATAAAAATCCATCTTGTAAAAGCGTGAAAGCAGTTACTCTTGATTCTAATCAACTTTTTAATCAGTGTAGTGGCACTATAATAAGACTGTGTAGAATCCTGAGAATATCTGTTTGCAACTTCTTAAAGCAGTTGTGCCTTCTTTGTCCTGGTATTGTGTTGTTTCTTTTTTAGAAACGAATCTGAAGGGCTGCAAAGCTACGATGATTAAGCTGTGAGATGAACAGCTTCGAAACTGAAATGCTGGTCCTTAGCTTTTCTCTTTCAGATTTGACTATCATCGAATCTTTTAAAATGTGATCTTTTTATATGGACATTTCTATGCACTGTGTTTTTTTGTTTGCGTGTGTGCCTCTGAATCGGTGTTGACTCCCGGTGACTCCTGGACTATAGTCCTTAATTTTCTTGACAAGATTTTTCAGAGCTGTTTGTCATTGCCTTTCTCCTAGGCAACGAGAGAAAGTGACTAGCCCACAGTTGTCCTGCTGGCTTTGTCCCTAAGGCAGGATTAGAATTCACAATCTCCCAGTTTCTGGACTGACACCCCTAACCACTATACCAAACTGGCTATTAATATTCACTATGAATTAAGTCATCAAGCAATATTCTTTTACAAGGATTCCACATTTCCAGATTTCTTTTCCCTGGAGGAATGGAAGTAGGGTGTATAGTAGAAGCACGGAGAAAGCTTAAACTAATTCTGATGTACAGAATGGATTAATTAACTAATTAATCAGTGATATCTCCATAGTTATAATATAAAAGCAAATGAATGATGTGAAAGCCAGCTCAGTTACTTTGGGCCAATCATTCTCAGCCCAACCCATCTCACAGTGTTGCTGTTGTGTGGAAAATAGGAGGAGGGAGGAGCATTAGGTATGTTCACCATCTTGAGTTATTATAACACATAATGAAGACAGGATATAAATAAATGTCTAGCATGCAAGCTGTGCTTGATTTATATGACAAGCAAAGTTTGCACTCCATGGAACATCTTATAGACAATCAATGAAACTGTGTTTTGTTTTCCTCATCCATTGTTTCCTTTCCCTTTTTTGTTACATACTCACATTCCATATCCCATGTGACTTTGCAGCACTGAGATGTTTGCAAAATTTACCAAATGATCGGAAATGATTTAATTAGTTGTGATGCACAGAGTGTGGAATTTTCTTGGCCATTCCTCAGTCATTTCTGGCAATGATCAGAATACCATGAGCTGAGGAAAGAAAATCTTCATTTCTTCATCCAAGAGTCTTGGCTGTTGTGTGAAACAATAATTAATGAGGTAAGCAACTTGTTATTGCTCTTCTATAAGGCCATGACTGCAATTCTTCCCAATTTCTGAGGGAAACCCATAAAATTTATGTTATAAACCAAGTTCAGTGTTCATGGTGTGTCAAATCAGCATGCAATTTTTTCGTCTGTCAAAATTTGTAGATACAACCAATTATGTATTAAAATATTTTACATGGTAGAAGTGAAGGAGACACATGTATATCCCAAATTCATAGTAAGAATCAGAAAGAAATAATCATATAAGTACGCTTGGTCAGATCTCAAAAGTAAAGCTGATAATTTCTTTATAATGCTTTTTAAAATCCATGTTAGAAGTCATGTGCATATTGTTAATAACTTTACCCTAATACATCTGTTGGCGTACAAGTTTTTAGTTGTGAAAAGGTTACACATCATGAGGGACCTAATGGTCCTGTTCCAGCTGGAGGTGGCTGCTGGATTGATGGCAGACTCCACTCCCCTCTCATTCTCTACTCTCCATCTTCTGTTATCATATTGATGTTTTCTCTTTGTTTTCTTTTTTATTGTTTATTTTATTGTTTTATTATTTTACTTCTCTGTTTTGTTTACATTTCTTTTCATTTCTTGCTTTTTATTGTTGTAAGCTGGCTAGAGTAGCCCCACAGGGAGATAGGCAGCAAATCAGTTTGACAAATAAAGTCCCATGAGGTCTGAGGCCATTCTGATTTCCGAAGCCTGAACATTCTCCTTGCTTGTTGGAATGGGTGAAGACTGCATTAATTGGTGTTTATTTAGGAATAGCAATAGTACTCAGACTTATATACCGCTTCATAGTGCTTACAGCCCTCTCTAAGTGGTTTACAGTCAGCATATTGGCCCAACAGTCTGAATCCTCATTTTACCAATCTCAGAAGGATGGAAGGCTGAGTCTGAATCAAACTTCTGGCAGTTGGCAGAATTAACCTGCAGTACTGCATTCTAAACATTGTGTGGCTTAGTGGAAGTACTACTTTAGCCATGTCCACAGTATTGTCTGGGGCACTACATATCCTCTTCATGACCTGCTTTCCTTGATACCATCTGGGAGGAGGCTTCATGGTATCCAAAGCAAAATATCTAGATTCAATCACAGTTTTGTCCCATGTAGCATCAACTTTGTGAACTCTCAAGTTTCCTCTTTCTGCTATTATTCAAAATAGACAGTGATGTGTGTGTGTGTGTGTGTGTGTGTGTGTGTGTGTGTGTGTGTAGGCAGTGGCAGGGATTCAACCAGTTCGGTAGAACTGATACCTAATTTTTTGCTGAGTTCAGTGAACCCGTTAGACGTGTTCGAGAAAATCTGTGTTTTCTGGAACACATCTGGTTTTCGTTCAACTTCCTTCCAGTCAAAAAAAAAAAAGCCTCCCCAAAAGTCCAAGAGAGGAGCAATGGAAACCTTTGAACACATCATTCAGGAGAAAACTGTCTCAGGTGGCAGGGGTGGAGTCTGCGCATAAGGTGGCAGCCCAGGGCCAAAGTGCCGGTGGAATGCCAGAGGGTCAAGTACGGTGCTGAAGTGAGTGGGCACCCATGCTGGCTGCCCCTTGCCAGCCAGAGCTGGAATGCCTCCATGTTTAAGTGCCGGTAGATATTGGCCTTCCTCTGGCAGGCCTGGGCAGCTGCTGGAGAGAGATGGGCCCATTTCAGCGCCTGGTGCCCAGATGCCCTCGCTTCCCCCAAGCATTTCTTTGCTTATATGATTTCCAGCTCTGTCTCATTTCTTCGTCATGTTTCTCACCATTGTGTGCAGGGAAACAAAAATTTGTGGGACTTTATAAAAAAAGTTCAATCAATCAATCAATTACAACTTCTTGCAAAAAAAATCTCGTGAAGTTGGAATTGATTTATTAAACTTTTTTTGTTTTTTAGTCCCACAAACGTGTTTCCCTGCACACAACAGCGAGAAACATGACGGAGAAGTGCGACAGAGCTGGAAATCAGGTTGGCAAAGAAATGCTTGGGGAAGCGAGGGCATGTGGGGGGGTGGGGCAAGCTCCGCAGTGCAGCACTGCACTGCAATGAAGAAATGGGCAATGGAGCAGCCAGCCTGAGGGAAGGAGGAGGCCGCTTTCCCTCTTTCCTCTCCCTGTTCCTCCTCCTTCCCTCGTGCTGGCTGCTCCATTTCCTGTTTCTCCACTGCAGTGCAGCACCCAAGATCCATTTTGATAGCGAGGGGGGTAATTTAACAACCAGTTCACCCAGGGTCAGGTTGGCCATCGTGGAAGGCTCGTCCTGCATGTGCAGTGGAGCTGGACAACAGGGATGGGCCTACACCCAGGCCTCCAAATGTTCCTGTTTTTCAGCGTTTGGCTGATTTAAATACTGATACTCAATAAACATAGAGGAATTCTTTGGTTATAAGGAAATATTATGCCTTCTAAGATAAAATCAATTCATTTATTTTTGAAAAGATCCCCCTCCCTTTAAAAAAGAGAGATTTCCAAGCTTTGTGGAGCTGGTGGGAATTTCAGTAACGTGATGTGGGTTTTTGAAAAAGTTGCTGCTGGGTAGGCTGCTCCTTTTACAAAGTAATTGCCACTGAGGGGCATAATGAGTTCCCAAGCATCAACTCAGCAAAATGCTGTTTTGTTTACAGAATACTCCACGCTGTGCCTATGGGTTCATCTTGCTTCTGTTGCTGAGGGGCCCTTTCAAGACAAAAGCATTGGGCTTCAGCCATCTATCATATTTATTTCTAAGAAAGCCTTTGGGATCCAGCACATACTTGGATATAAGGATAATTGTAGAGGCTGGAGCTTTGCTTATCAGCATGCCAACCACCATTATTTTATCTATAAAAGATGGTATGGGCTAGAAAGCCTGCAAATTGGAACCACCCCTATCGGTTGTCTAACTGACAATCTAAATTCTAAAACAAAATGTTTTCCTTGTTGCCGTATCATGTGGCATTTTCTGTTGTTGCTTATGTATACATGTGTGCATTATTTTATTTTTTTTTCAAAAGAGCGAGACGCTACATTTCCCCTTTATTTATTATTGTGATTCCAGTAATAGAAGGAGCCTAATTATATCCCTGGCAAACTTCTGTTCTTCATAGAGCATAACCTTTGTGTTGTGGGTTTTACTTTGTCAGCCAGAGCAATTGCATCTTCCAATCGATACACTTAAAATTGGTTCAGTGGTTAGTATAGTCTCTAATTGGTAGGGGGAGAGCACAATAGGTCTGAATAAATTTCTCAGCCAGAGAGAACTCATGTTCAGGCTAGTAAAACAACTAAATATCTCAAAATATCAACACACACACACACAGTTTCTTAATTAGTTTTCCACTGCAGTCTCCAATCAAAAAGCAGATTGTAAAAATGGGTTAGATCAGGGTTTTTTTTACATGGTATAGTTTCGATTTTCATACACAGACTGGTTGGGGAAATAGTTCTTTTACAATATGTAATACAAGACAGTAATAAACTGATTGAGAAATACGTATTGTATATGGAAATCACACCAAGAATTAAAAAGGTTGCATTCCCTGCCCCTTTTAAAATCAGAGATAATTTAGGAATGTTTTAAACTTGGTTGGGGGGGGGGAAGAAAGTGGATTTTTAAAAATCATTTTTGATACTGGCCATAAGGATATACTATGTAAATAAGAAATATGAACATTTATTGCTAAAGACTTAACTATTTTAAGTGCTTTAATCTTCAACCTTTAATTTCAGAAGGGTATAAGTTAATAATAAATTGGGAAGTAGAGGCTAGGTTTACAAGTTCTGTTTTGCGCTCAATTTATGAGACAGTATCCTGCTTTCAAGATTTTTAAGGTATGTTTAGGGAGCCTGGTGAAAATGAAAGCGTTAAGGAATAAAGTGCCACTCTAAAGATGCTGAGCTCAAGAATTTGGGTTCAGAAGCAAAAGCAGTTGTTCACAAGTGGCTTTGCACACAAATACACAAAATCCTATTTGTTGTTTTTCTGGTTTCTATTGTTGCAGGATTAAGCACTGGAAATGCTTGCCAATCAGCCATGGAATTGCTGTCAAATCCTAATCTGATGGAATGTCACTTTGCGGTTTTATATGTATAGCAAGAAGAGTTTAGATCAGTTATATTCTCCCTTTGCTAAGAATGTGTCCATATTTATTTCAAGACAGATACATGTGTGGCCCTGGTGAGGAAAATAAGAGAGACAAAAGTAAGCTATTAATCTCAACCCTGATGGTAAGGAATATCTTGGAACCATTGGAGAATGAGGAATATATTTATATCAAGTTACAAAAGTATCTTTGTAAGATGTTATCTTAATGAGTTCAAGAGAAACTCAACAAGAAGGAAAGCCAGGAAGATATAGGTCAAATAAGAAATAGGTAATAGACTATGATTTAAAGGCAGCTGGGAACTTTTGTCTTTCATCAACCAGGGAAGGTTACTTGCATTCTGATTTTTATACAATCGACGCCTACTCAAAAATTTTATATGTAAGTGGTAGTCTTAGTAATCTAACTGTAGATCCTACTCTACAGGGAATTGCACACTGCAATTGTTTTCACACATTTTAAATGCTAGATTTTCCATTCAGAAATAAAAGAGCATATGATCTGCCACTCTGCATGGGGGTATATGTTTATACACAAATACCCTTATGCAGGATAACTTAAGTACTCTAGCCCAGATAATTTAAACTAAAGGAGAAAAGTTATGATCATCTATCATCAGTTTTGTGGAGTAGGCAGAAGCAAAATTTTCAGATTTTCAGCCTTTTTCCCCCAACCATTGGGAGGCTTGTAGGAATAGATTTAAGGAACAAGATGAATGTAGTATGAATGTTTTGAGTTTAAATCAGTAATCACTAATTTCACTGTTTAAGGTCTCAGCCTCCCCTTCTCACTCTGGTATTAGGAGTGGGAAGGGGAGGCTGAGACCTTAAACAGTGAGATTGGAAAGCAGCCATTAAGATGCTGTACAAAATTATTATGTGTACAACTTTAAAAGTAACCAAAGATTTACTCCTTTGCATTAGTTTGTACATGTATACACATGCCATTGGAAAAGGTATAAAACATGAGAATCTAAGAATTTGAAGTACAATTTGCCCTGATCTTTCTTCTTATAAAAGTACTTGCGAATGTCACTCTTATCATAATGTATTATGTCTTATATGGGTTGGTTATTGAAACCAAGTGTAACCTGGCAGTTGTACTATCTGAGTGGTTCACATTTAGCAGTACCCTGCAATTAGTTCCTAAGAACATAAAGTTGTCTAGACTCTTTGGAAGCAAAGCCTGACCTTGTCAAAATATTTGTAAACCTTAATAAGCACTTGGCACTCATACAGCTCTTCTGGATGTAACACAAGTACTGAAATCAGTTTCTTTCATATGCTAAGTACATTGCTGTCATTTGTAACTCTGGAAGAGTACTGAACAGGACTTTGCTCCACTGCTGGCCATGTCAGGCTTTGCTTTGATGGTTATGTAATGAACAGATGTTTACCTCTTGGAGATGGAGCATGTGGTCACCCCATGGTAATCAGGTGTTAAATGGGTCTGCACCGAATGCGTAAAATTCAGAGGGGAAAAAATCAAAGTAGTAATGTAAAACTCAAAACATCTCCCAAATATCCATTGTGTCTTTTTGTATAATTTGCTAACTGTTTGCTATTCCAGCACCATTTGAGTCTGCTTCCACCTAGTAACATGGGTAACGACTTCTGTTTCTTCCATGGCACTTGCCTCGTCTGAATCTGTGATGCATATCATACTGAATACAAATGCTGTTCATTCATGCAGCATACATTTCAGCCAGATATTCTTCTGAAGGAACTCTCTTTTCCTAGTTATACTCCCAAAAATGAAAACCTCTCTTTTTGGTCCAGTTAGTCAGTTACATATTTGATAAAATCAACTGCATGAAAGTTGTCTTCAAGAATTGACATTATCATTTGCTATACAGCTTTGCCAAGGAAACCTAAAATTCTTCTAACTGCTAATTCTTCTTTGAGAAGAGATTTGTTTGTTGTCTTCCATGAGAACAGAAATGCTTCTGAAACATTGCAAATGGAGGATTATTTAAGCCATTTGAGTTATTCTTACGGAACCTGATGCCTGCTAGTGAATCAGATTCTCCAATAGGCTTGTGAAGAGAAGTAAAGATCCTTTAATGCTATTTTTTTTAACGGGTAGGTACTTGTGACAAGGTAATTACTGTAGAGCACAACAAAGTAGCAACAGGTTCACATATCAGTTCTCATTACAAAACACCAATGATTTTGTGTTTTGCCATACATAAAGCATCTTTCACAGAGGAAAACAGCATGTCAGGTAAAAGACTGTAATGATAACCTTCTCTCTGATAAAAAAAATATTTCTGTATGCAGGAAATAATTTTTATATAAAGGTCAAACATTTGATGCATCACACAGAATCTGAACTAATAAGTCACATTTTGCACTTGATGTAAACTGAAACGAAGAATGAATTCTATTGATTTCAGGCAACTGGTGCATAGCTAGTTAACCTGATTTTCATAGAAGTTGCCAAAAATATTAATGTTGGGCTAAGATAAGTTAAATATTAAAACTCCAAAAATAAAAAATAAAAAGAAAGGAAGTGGTGAGGAATTATGTTAATTAGATGTCAGAAGACATTTGCTTTTCTTGAAAAAGGCTGACACGGGTTTGGAAAAGATTGTAATGCTTAAAAGAACCAAGAAGACAAAACATTTGAAATTCTGAACCAATAAAAGTTTCACATTCACATTATGAGTTAAATTACATGAATGAAAAGCTTAATGCCTCAAGCAGAATATAAGACCTCTTTCCATTAAACTAATTGAAAAGCAGAGACAGTACCCTAGAGATGAGCAGGTAGACAAAAAGTAAGAACCATGCACTATACTCAGGGGATTTTGTGAAACAGAATTTCATGAAAGATATAACTTCAATCATCCATTCTTTTAAAAGCATGATCTAATAGGGAATAAGTCAGGTGGAGATGGGAAATATATATATGAATGGAGAATGACTCCTAGTTGAAAGGACAGTGATGACATGAGCGACCAACGTTTCAATCATCAGAAGTGTAAGGTTCAAACTGAACTAAGCATATTATTTTGTATCTATTTATTTTATTATTTATTTAAAACATTTATATAGCTGCCCATCTTTCAACCAACTCTGAGAAACTTCCAATAAAAAAAACATTAAAAAATCCACCACCAAATCACTTAATACAATGAATTAAAACATTAAAAATCAATAAAAATCTGATGCCAGTCAGTTCTAATGTGCATCCAATATTTATTCGTTTGTTTGTTTTGTTTATTTATTTATTTGACAACAAGTATAAGGAAACAAGTAACATTATAAACATAGACATGGACACATGAAAAAAAATTGTCACAAATAAAAGAATATAAATAGGCAAAACATAGCCATAAACACATAGAATGATTACATATAAATGCGGACAGTAGGACGGGGACGGTAGGCACACAGGTGCGCTCATGCACGCCCCCTTTACGGACCTCTTAAGAATGGGGTGAGGTCAATAGTAGACAGTCTAAGGTTAAAGTTATGGGGGTTTGGGGAAGTAACCACACAGTCAGTATATTAATATATGATATAAAAAGGGAAATTAGCCTGAACCATAAAGCTACAGTAAAAAAAAAAATCCTTGAAATGTCTATAATTATAAATAAACAGAAATTGAAAGGATATAAGATTACCAGAAGTGTATTTTTCTTTTTAAGCCCTCAACCATGTTTAGACAGCATCTTCAAATACCTAACGTTATAGAGTTTGCTTTATAAACCCCTTGATACATATTTTTAACATTATTTGGGCAGAGGTTTCATTATTGTTTTATTTCATTTTTAATTTAATTGTCTGAGAGCGGTTTTCTAGTCTTTAAGGGCAAAGTCTGCAGTGTGACATTGATGGAGCACAATCATTTCATTTGCAAAGCAGTTTTTAAACTTGTTGAATAAAGATAATTTCCGAAAAAACGATGCCCTTGCAGGTTTTTTTAAAAAAAGGGAAGGAAACGATGCTCTGACACTGAAATATAAGGTGCAAATGTATCAAGAAGTTATTTGCCTGAAGGATTAAAACAGATATAAGAATGAATAGAGAATATTGTAATATAAATGGATGAAGCATTTTCATTAACTTCTGAATATAATCTCACTGGATTCCTTTTGAAAGACATTAAAGGCAGTTTTATCTGTAGGCTATCCTGTTCACACCTGGCTGGTCCTATTCCAGAAACTCTAGTTTCTGTTTCTTACACAATTAAAGTTGCAAATCACAAGTTGCTTAATTTTTTTCCACTACAAATCTTTGGAATTAAGTAGTAACTGGATTCCACAAACAGTAAAAAAAAAAAAATTACAGCAGAGTTTGCAATATCAAAATTCCAGGATGCAGCTAACCTAGGCCATAGCAGCTCTAACAATATGGCAGGTTCAAAAATAATGATACAGTTTGTATAGTGCACAGTGTAGTGAGCTTTTGCTATTGTTATTTGTCTTCATGAGGATAAGGCACATCTGGCACTTTAAGAACAGGGTTTTTTTTTTTTAACCCAAACCAAGGATGGAGACTAAAAACTTTCAAGCTACTGGATGTGAAACGGGCTCTCTTCCCTTCCCCAGCAGAATATAGCCAGGCTCTAAGTTCCAAAAATAAGGAGTTAACAACTGGAGCTGAAACAGTATTTGGTGCTATGGGAGCAGTAAAATGGAAGGAAGAAGTAATCTGCAGAATGCTTTGTTTTGTTTTAAGTAATGCAGTCTTCACTGCTCTGTTAGTTAGAAGGTTGTGTGAATTGAACCAAGAACTCTTCTGTGCTTAGAAGAATTTTAACTCTTGACTTTTTGCATGCTTCTATGCTTGATGGTAGCTATATTTTTTGCCCCGTGGGATATTGGGATATTTTCATCAGAGTGAATCGGTGGTGGGTTGTCCCCGGTTCGGTCCAGTTCTTGCAAACTGGTAATAAAACCGACAGGAGGTGTTCCGCCTACTCGCCCAGACATCAGTATGGAGGATCTGCGCATGCGCACTCCCATTGCGAACCAGTAGTAAAGGTAAGTAGAACCCACCCCTGAGGTGAATGTACTTTCAATATTATGTTGCCACTTTCTATTTATGAAACCAGTCATTTGCTGAGTTGCAGATAAATAAATTAGAAGATGGAGAGGGAAGAAGGGGGAAGGAGAGGGAAAGATCCCAAACATTCTTATGTTTTTTTTTCCCCCAGATTTATATGTCTGCTTTCTATGGAATGTAAGGATCTGAATGCAGTTTTACAATCTTTTTGTCCAGATTTCTATTTTGGCATAGTGGAATAATAATATTTTGAGATAAATTACTGTTTTAGATCAAAAAGGGTTTTGAGAACTGAAGCAAACGTTGAAAATAAAATGCTACTTTTTTTTTTCTTAAATAGCTCTTGATTGGACCAGGTCAGCCAACAAGTCACCAAATTCCAAAGTACAGTGTGCTTTCTGTCACATACTGTAACTCCTGGCTTCTTCCACCACTTCTCTTCTGCTAACTCTCCCATTTGTTTTTATTCCTAGTGGCTGCCAAGCTCATATAACCAGCCTGTTTCTTTGTGCTGCTCAGTCCTCTTGGATTGCTTTCCCCTCCCAGAAAACAGAACTCCCTGAGCAAAGCTATGCAGGCACTCCTGGATTTATACTGGTAATTGAGTTCATAATTACAGTTGTAATTTTTGTGGTCCTAAGTTGAGTGACCAGATTTAAAGTTACAACTGTTTTTTTGCAGCAATCATTAAGGTCCTTAAGCGAATCCATTTTCCCCAATGGGTGTTTTTTGATGGAAGCCAGAAGTAAATGCTGAATTATTAATTTTTTTTACAAATCACAGTCATGTGATTGCGGGATGCTGCAAACAGCTATAAAGCTGAGCCAGTTATCAAACATTCAAAATGCAATCATGTGACTGCAAGGGTGTATGCAGTCATCCTAACTCCAAAAATGCATTGCAAGTAGCTCTGGGGAGGCTGTCATAACTTCAAATGGTTGTTAATCCAAGTGGAGGACTACTTGTGTATGATTCCCTCTGCCTTCAATCACATTATTATCCCAGTCCTGAGAGAGTTGTTAGATATTCAGTAGGGTTGTTGGGGTTTTGTGTTTTTTTTTGAACCATGCAAATCATGCATTGCTTTGAGAAGCAGATAAATCACAAATCAGAAGCAGGGAAATGATGTTCTTCCCCACAATTAATTTAATGCTAGATTTCAGGATCAGACCATTTTGGATGCCTATGATTGACGAAATGTAGTAAGAAATGATAGGGCTCCTGGATTTTTCGTACACTGAGCCTCTTTTGAGCAGTTTTATCCAATTGCTTGTAGCTCAATGCAGAAAGTGTTTGTACAACCACACTTCATTAATTACAATTTTTATTAGAGCTGGAGAATTGTGGTCCAGGGGGTCGCGATGGGTCGGACACGACTTTGCAATGAACAACAACAAAATTAGAGCTGAACCCAGTTACCTGCCCAAATAGTTTTCCAGTGAGTTTATGAAGACAAGGAAAAATAAAAAAATAAAATAGTCAAGGGATAATATTTGAATTCAAAAATTTAATCTCTTTATCTTGCTGTCTATTGGAGGCATCCTCCCCCCCCCCCTGCAATATTCTCCATCCCAAAGGAAAGTTACCTTGGAGTGCACTAGGAGAACTATAAAACAAAGCAAAAACTTAATAGAAGTTTTTAAAAGAAATATAATGTAATAACATGCAGCACACCTAGATTTAATCATAAGCCTCTACCAGATGTTCCTTTGGGGAAAGGGAGATTTTAAAAAAGGTAAGAAGGCAATCGTGGTGGGACTGTCTGAGCTCCATTTGGGTTTTATACATTTCACACATGTACTGTTAAGGGTTTCAACTGCACTTTGACTTCATCTTTCCTGCTTTGATTTACCATGTGGTTGCCTCTGCCCCCAACCACAATAAAAACCTTCAAAGCAACTTTTCTGCCTCCCAAACAGATTCTTTTTATTTATTTATTTTTCTTTATTTCATTTGTCAAGCATATATAAAATAACAGATAAAAGTATAAACATGATTTTGAATACATGAAAAGGTTACGAGTAAAAATGGATATTAGGGCAGGGATGGTAGGCACTTTGGTGCGCTTATGTACGCCCCTTACAGACCTCTTAGGAATGGGGTGAGATCAGCAGTAGACAGTTTAAGGTTAAGGTTTTGGGGATTTGGGGAAGAAACCACAGGTAGTTCATTCCAGGCATTGACCACTCTGTTGCTGAAGTTGTATTTTCTGCAATTGAGTTTGGAGCTGTTTACCTTGAGTTTGTATCTATTGTTTGCTCGTGTATTGTTGTGGTTGAAGCTGAAGAAGTCATTGACAGGTAGGACATTGTATTTGTATGATGAAAGTTTTCCAAGAAGTACTATTTAAAGGTGGGTTGAATTGTGAGGTAGAACTTGCTTTCTAATCTCAAGAGTACAGGCCTGCAGTCTGAATAATGTTATCTCTACCTGTGTGTGTGTTGAAGAATATTATGCAAATTACAAATGGTCTGATCTTGGAGTAATGTGCCAATCAGGATTTATCTCTGTGCCAGATTTCTCATCTCTCTGAATGTTGCAATAATTTTATTGGTGTATTGTTGAAAGTCTAAGCATATCAATATTTGTATGCTTGAAAGAAAAATAATAATTTAAATACAAAAGTACAAATTTTATACTCATTAAATTAAATGTTTAAATTAGCATTCTTTGGGGATTTTTTTCCTTTCTAACTGAAGATTACTGGAGAAAAAAATGGAACACAATTATGGAGAAAAACATGTCAGATTGGAATGCCTTTGAAATAAAAAGATTAGCTCATTCATGTGTATTGAATACATGATCACTTAACATTTAAAAAAGCAACAGAAATTTAGGTGGAGGTTTGATACTTTGATACTCTTCTAAATGGAAAGTTTGGGGCAAAAATGGAATTTCATAAAAAGTCATTGTAGCATTAATTAATCCTATTGTTAAAAGTGATCATTTGGGATTTCCTGAAAATTCTTCCACTGGTATGTCAGTAAATCAAGAACAACCCCATCTTATTTATTTGAACAGATTGCTCAGCGCTGACTAGAAAATATTAATTTGCGCAAACATTTCAGAGAGAAAGAGAATTAATTTCAAATCTTGTCAGAAGAGATAAAGGACAATATATACCAAAAATGTACATTTTTAAACCAGGTATCCAGGTATTCCAACATTTTTTATAGCTAAGTACATATTTTTATTGGCAATCCAGTTCCAAGTTGCTAAAATAGCCAAGTTTTAGATAAGCAGACATTATGCTGGCTGAGTCTGTGTTACATTGTAGCGCTCCAAATAAGGGAGAGGATTTTGAGGAGAAGATGCTCCCATTGACAGCAACTGCTTGAAATTATTTAAGATTATATTCTACTTTGTGGCAGCATTGCAACCCTCTCCATAATAGTCCTTCATATGCCTCAATTTATGAAAACAAAACAAAATACTTTTCTCAAGTCTCTTTCCTGCCAAGGGAGTTAAGAACCAAACCTAGATACTCTTTTTTTTCTTGCTCTCTCCGTCTCTCCAACATCACTATCTTTGTGGTTTGTGGTATATCATGATTATCATTTCCACAATCATAATGCCCACCACTGACTGGAGCTGAGATTTTTCATAGCTCTCTGAGATAAATGTGGTATGACTAAGGTTAAGTCAACCCACCCATGGTGTGAAATCACAAGATCTTTCCTACAAGCCAGGAGTTAATTCTTGTAGGATTACCATTTCTAGTTTCCAACAAAACTGGAGAAAGCCTGACAAAGATAGACATTGTCTTCTAAGAGTTATGTCACCCTAACAGATCATAGTAAGCTCCTGTTTTGCCAACAGTATCTTGTCTGTGTTCAGGTTCAATTCAAAACAGGGGCTTTGGTCTTTGATGCTCTGAATAAGGGATGCTTGCTTGAAATAATTTGTTTATGGTCAAAGGTTATTTTTGTTAAGGAAAGAAGGGAGCAAATAGGGCCTATAGAATGCTTTTTGACAAAGGCTCACATGGGACTTTACTGTTAAAGCAATCATGTGGATTGCTTTACTGCTGCTTTTTCATGGTGTGTTTTTATGTATTTTTGTTTCATTTTAATGTATGCATTTCACAGTTTTATTATAAAGTTGAGGTGCCATGCAGTCTGCTGAAGAAAAAGGTATAAAGAATAGTTAAAAAGTAATAATAATTGGTATTCTGTAAACACAATGCATTTTGGACTGTATGTAGCTGAACTTTCCATCCTTAGGTTACTGACACTGTTTAGAATTTATTAAGAGCTGAAGGAAGTGTAATTGTTATTGTGTGTTTGTCATGGTGAAGAAAGAGAGAGAAGGAGGGAGAGAGGAAGGAAAGAAGGGAAAAGGAGTTGCTTTGGATTCCTGAATGATAAAAGCACATAGTCAAAGAAAAGTGTTAAACAGACAAATAAACAAACAAATGTTTCTTACATCAGGGCTCAACTCTTGTTTTAGACATGAAATTAGACCTAGCACGGTTAGAAAGCACAGTTGTAAATAACCTGGGACACATTTCACCAGTCCATGTAGCATGCTGGCAGGTAAATTTTTATTATGCCTATGTTACCTTGTTCCGGGAGTTGAAAAGGGCTGAACAGAAAACATACATCATGATACAAAAGCTTTCAGATTTTTTTTTTTAAGCCACTATACTTGTTCACAATTTTCTTTTCTTCTGCTTTAGTGGTTTGCAGTATACTGTATATCAATCCTATATTCTGGAGGGAACAGAATGCAGTGTATGTGTGTATGTGCGTGTGTTAAATAAAGCCTTCAATAACAGCTCCATGTTTCAAACAATCTGTAATATAAATGAATGAAAAGTGCCCCCAAGATACCTTAGATATGCTTATTGTCTTCTCTTCTGAATTTCAATGGATCTTTTTCATAGGAAGAAAGAAGAGGAAAAGGGAAACAACTAACACTATATTAATTTAATGGACATTTCCCCCCCCCCCAGATTTTGGGTGTTCCAAATTGGATGACATCAGGTTTCTAGTTGTAATATTATCATAGATGTTTGAGAGAAAATGTCTCTCCATCATTCTTTGGTCCTAGAAAAACTATAGAAGATTATCTTCCACTGGTTTGTGGTATGATACACTCAACATTGCTATCACTTCTATAAACATTATCTCCACATGTACCATGAATTGGGGTATCAGCCTGCTGGATCATTGGCCTATATACCATAACAAACTTTGTGAGGTGCAATGAACAAAATATATTGATCTTCATCATCAGCGTCAACTTGTATGTGGTTTTATTGCTCTCATACTCTGTTCCTATGGTACAAGCATTCTTTTATGAGAGGAATTTAAAAACTATTGATTTAACATCAATTCACTTTTAAAGAGAAATGAGAGGCGAGAACAATCAGTGAGTCAATTTTAACATCTCACAATAACTTGTTCTTGCTTGTTAATTAGACTCTGATTCTTTTCATGGCTGGATGTTGCATCTAAGATAGATTTCTCTTATTTCACCTACCACTTGTTGCTTATTTTGTTACAATACATGATTTTGAAATAATTACTCCTTGTCACAAAAATAAAGTTAGTCAAGGTCTATTTTGAGCATTTCCTTTTGTAGCAATTCTTATGGGTCTGTGTGTGTGTGTGTGTATTCATATATTCTTGTGCAATTAGATTCTGTAAATGATTTGTTTTTTCTTATTATTGTTTTCATTTTTAAAAAAAACTTGAATACCAGCTAGATATATATATATACAATAGAAAAGTAATATTACTGCTAGCAGAATATTTGCTGATTAACTATCTGGCTGCCTCTTGCATGAAGCATAAATAGTTTTTTCATGATAGTATTAAGATCTTACATGAAACTTGTCCTAAGAAACAGTGAAATTGGATGAATAATCATCAACAATATATCCTTAGTATCTTTTAGTCTAAAAACTTTAATTGCATTGCACTGTACATCAAAGTCATATTAATATACCATGCTGGCTAGCTTGGTCTACAGCTTGTGCCAACATGGTATATTAATACGACTTTGATGTCACAATGAAATACTTCTACAGTTGCAGCCAGTGTTAACATTGTAATACAGATACTTTGGATAAGAATTTAAATGTTAGTTACGGCTGTATATGACAAAAGTAATGCAACAGAAATAAATACAATGGAAAAGCATTAGACCTTCAAACAAAAGAAGCAAACAAACAGAACATATTGATCTTAGTTTTTTATACAGGTACTCATCTAGCTCATCTACTTATCTAGCAATTTTAATTGGGACCAGCAGTTTGGATATTAAGTGAAGCAGTCACTAAGTGAAACCACAACTATGCTTATGATCTTACTTGAGACTTTCCTTTGCTTTACAGAACTGTGAAAGTTGTAAATGCATGTTTATGATCACTCTGAATAGTCACTGTCCAAGGCAGTCAGTGTACAAGGACTACCTATAAGCTGATAGACATAAGAATCGCAATGCAAAATGTAAAACTCAAATTTAATGCAGCGGATTCTGTCCATGCAATGGGGAGAGGTCCTTTCCACCCCTCTTGCACCATCCTGAGTACTCAAAGGATCTGTTTCAGAAAATTCAGTGGCTTTTTAATGTGGCAAGGATGTAAGAATTCCAGAAAAAGGAGAAAATGGCAAATGTTTTTTTCCCCGTATAGACCTTTGCTTCCACAACATCAAATTCCATCCATTGGATCCATGTGAAATGAACATATGCATGGAGAACATTCCACAGAATCCAATTTTTGTGGATTTTAGAATAATACACACTCTGAATCAATACCGGGGTATGACTGGAACAATGTTGCTGCCGTAGCATCCCCAGCAGAAAAAATCAGGAAGAAATATGTGTGGTATGTTCAAATGTACTATCTTAGAGCAATTTTGTCCCACTGTATTGTCTTGTCTATACTAACATTTCCTGTACATCATTTTTTTCTGAGATTTTATGGATCAACTCTTGTCTTACTATCTGTCAATACACACCATGTACACAGGGAGACACACACAGGCACACAGACACACACTGACATTTAGATATTGAATCCAATACCCTACTTAGGGTGGGAATCCCTAGTCTCTCTATGAGCCCATCCTGGTACGGAGCCATTTATTTCTTTGAGGAACTGATTCCACTACAGGAATGCTGTTACTTCTTGAGAACTTTCCCCCACCTCTCGTAATATTGAATCAGGCTATGTTTACGTAACTTAAATCCATTATTCAGTGTCTTGCACTCTGGAATTAGAAAGAGAGAACAGGTTTTGGCCTATCCATCTGACACCTTTTAGGAATTTGAAGAGTTTATATTCCCATTCTCTCATCTGCCTGAAGGCCAAACAAATCCAACTCCTTCAATCTCTCTTTAGAGGATTTAGGTTCTTGTCCTGTAATAATTTTTATTGTTCTGCTCAGAACCTGTTCCAGTTTTTATGAATCTTTCTGAAAGTGTAATGCCCAGAACTGGAATTTGAGCTAAGCAGGATAGAACAGAATAATTACATCCTGTGATGTGTAAATTTTACTTCTTTTGATGCCACCTAAAATTCTATTTGCTTTCTTAGCAACCACATCACATTGTTGCCTCAAACTCAGTTTTTGATTAGCTCTGTTCTAAGGTCTCTTTCAGTGGCAGATGCCATTTAGGATTGCAAAGTGAGTGGGCTGACCAAAGATGCTGGACCATGGAGAGGGTCCTGACATAAAGATGTCAAGTGATGGATGGAAGGAAGTTTTGCAGAGTAAATGTTGTCAGCCCTCCCAGGTAAAGCAGACAGATAACACAACTAGATGAGCTAATTCTACTTCATTGTAAGGCTACACTAAAAGAATCTTGCGAGTCTGAATGTATAAACTTCCAACTGCCACTTTTAATCATCTGATCAATTAGAATCCATAACTTTTTTCTGTCTCAATCTATTAAGCACTCCTGGATTTCACGTCTGGCACTAACCATGACACCAAAGTTGTGGAGGAGAGAATGGTGCATACGCTCCTAAGGAGAGAAGAGGGCATCTCTCAATTCAGCCATATTAAGATCTGCCCTATCTCCAGACTTTCCATTTTAAGATAGTTGAAAAGGTTATGGGCAGCTCCCTACAGAGGATCCTGGAAGAAAGAGATTATCTTGGTTCTTCCAGTTAGGGTTCAGACCAGTCATGGGATAGAAAAAACATTGCTTAACTGGTAAATGTCTTCTGTCACGATCTTAATAGAGGAGCAAGCCCCTCCTATAGTATCTAGTCAGGTTTTTGGCAGAATTCAGTACCATCTAACATCTTTTGGATTGCCTGCAAAGGAGTCAAAGTCACCTTGTTCTCCTAAAACGCTCCTAGGCCAAAAATACAATTATAATTCTTAGCATTGTTTTCTTTCCCATTCCTAATTCAAAGAAATAGGAGGGATTTTTTTAAATGGCTACAAAAAGAAGAAATAATCAGCTTTTCCCACTGCTGCCAGACCCGTGCAAACCAAAATGGGATAATAATGTAAAATTGCCTCTCTGTTATCTTTTACCATCACATTGGTCTCCCCAATGCTAACTACATTCAAAAGATTGTGGGCAAAATAAGAATTAGAGCTGTCCAGCTACAGAGAGGCTGGTCTGCATTTGACAAGAATTATTTCAGCTCCCAGTGTCATCTTTTATATCTCTCCCTGAAAGAAAAAAAAAGCCAGCAATAGTATCTTGACTGGAAAATGTCTACATGCAGTCCTTTTGAAAACAATAATTTTCAGTCTTGACACTATTGCAATTAGGTATGAAAAGTATCTGAAAGAAATTGGTATCTATTATGTTGCATAGCTGTGCATCAGTTTTAAATGTTTTCCTTTGAAAAGTTAATGAAGTGATTGCTATATTACTTTGTAGATGGAATGAGAAAATGCATAATGAAGAGCCTCTAAATATGATGACCTTTTTCAAAAAGGAAACGAATCTCTTTTAAACTTTCCCTTTGGCGATCAGGTGCCTATTGAACTCGTTGTATAGAGTAGATTGCTGATATTTTTAAATACTTTTCTTGCTTTCAGTAAATCATGTAGCCCCATTTCTCCACAGCATTTTTGTGAAATACTTTCAGCTTTTATCCATTAAGATTAAACAGAATGTAATTATATTCCTTTAAAAATCATTTCTCAACTCACTGCAAAAATGTGTAGCTATTATCTGTCAAGTATACAAATCAACTTTGCCTTCAGGTAAGAATTGAGTGGCCTTTTAAATCTAATGTAGAAGCAGTGCAACATGCAAAACAGAGCACATCTTTTCTTTATGTTAGAAAATCATATGGGGACCCTATGAGATTGTGCTTTTAGCAAAAGAATATTTATTCATTATTTGCATGGTTAATTTTTAAAATTATATTTATAATAAATCCTGTAATAAAAGTCTGTAGGTAGATTATACAGGCTAAAATAGTATATGATACAACTAATAGACAGTAATTGCTGTTGAAATAGCATTGTATATAATAATAGCAGCTAGATATTGTTTGGGACAAATAGTTTACCTCATCCTGAAACTATATTGTGTAGGGGCCAAGTAGGCTTTCTTAAAATGGAAATTTCATGATATTACCATTATTGCAGTGTTGCGGTTGTGGGACACGGTGGCTCAGTGGCTAAGATGCTGAGCTTGTTGATCAAAAGGTTGGCAGTTTAGAGGTTCCAATTCCCAGTGTCGCTTAACGGGGTGAGCTCCCGTTACTTGTCCCAGCTTCTGCCAACCTAGCAGTTCGAAAGCACATAAAAATGCAAGTAGAAAAATAAGGACCACCTTTGGTGGGAAGGTAACAGCGTTCCGTGCACCTTTGGCGTTTAGTCATGCTGGCCATATGACCATGGAGACATCTTCAGACAGCGCTGGCTATTCGGCTTTATAACAGAGATGAGCGCCACCCCCTAGAGTCGGGAACAACTAGCACATATGTATGAGGGGAACCTTTACCATTGTTGTAGAGCCTTCCACCATACCTGTCTAGATTCACGTGAGGATAAAGAACCTGAGAAGGTTCTGAGCACAGAAGAAATTCAGCAGAATATCCTTACCCATAATTCTGATTGTAACCAACCTTACCCCCATTTTGAGGTAGCTTGGCTCAATTATGTATACTCTCACAATTACAAACTTATTTGCATTAAGACTGTGCCCCCAAGGAAAACTTTAAGAAACCCTGTGGATGGTATTTTGATATAAACAAGAGATATGATATATAAGATGGTTGCCTATATAAATCTTTTTAAGTTGAATAAGAGTCAAAGGAGAGATTATTCCAAGAGAAATATTCACCAAGGCACTAATGTTTACTCATGTCAAACAGAAACTGGATACATGATAAGTAAACAGAAAATAATGTGTGTTTCATCACATTGCAGCTACATGCATGTGGAAGGGTTGTAATAATTTTTCTCTCTCTCATTTATTAGCGTTGTCTGAACCACCATAGCATTTACCAGAAAGGTCTATTCACCATGTCTACCATATTTCCCAAATAGAAGCTCTTGGTTTGAAAAGATGGAAGACTGGTTCGACATGAGGCTGACATAAACTTGCCATTCATACTTGATTGTGCAGTCATTGTTTATACATACCCAATTCTGTGTGCCGTAAAGAGAACAGGTGTCCTACTAATATATAGGCTAATCTCAAAATCTGTAATGGGTTTTCACAAAACTAAATTGTGCCCATTTATAATTTATATTTTTGAATGCTTATAATTAAAACATTGTAACATTAATTTACCCATTTTGTTTCATGTTTGTATTCACAGAGCAAAGAACTCTATTGCAGCATTTCTAATCATTTTTTATCAGACATGCCAAAGTCTGCTAGAAGAAAGATAGCATTTTACAATGTTGCTAAATAAGTTTCTTTATCATTTCCCCTGCGCACACACACACACACACTCTTTCTTAATTTATCTCATCTCTGAAAACATGGACAAAATTGCCTCTCTTTTCTCCCATCCCAAACTCTTTTAAAAAGAAAAAGAAACAATATAGGTAAGAACAGTTTAATTGTTTCCCATTTCAGATATCCCTTAGGGGACATAACCTTGAGTTATAAAAGCTTTGTTTTGTCTTTTCAATAGAATATTTGAAATACCTTAAGGTTCATCCTAAAGAGATGATGGGTTATATAATTGTGACGGCAGCTGGGCTGTTTTAATCTACTACTTGGAATGTTCCATGGCAGCACTGAAGAAAGAATGCAACTTTTTAAAAATAGTGTGTGTGTGTGGAAACTTTCCTTATTCTACTCTGGATCCCTGACAAAGCATCTCTAATAATGCCTTCTTTTTTTCCCTTTTTTTTTGGGGTGTGTGTGTGTGTGTGTGTGTGTGTGTGTGTGTCTTCAACTTCACAGGAAGACTTACTGGGTTTATCATGCCTGCCATTTAATGATACAGCTCTCAGATATAACAGCTGTCATTGTTATTGTCCACGAACCATTTGTCTAATATGTATTTTTCAAACTTAGCAAATTTAAAACTTGTGGATTTCAATTTGCATGCGGACTGAGGAAATCTGGGAGTTGAGGTTCACAGATCTTAAACTTGCCAAGTTTGAAGAATACTGGTATACAGATTGATTGAATGATGGCTGATTGAATGCAGGAGTTTTTTCCTCCACCGTGTCTATTTTTCATTTGGAGTAAATAAAATGCCACTTCCAGAATCCCAATTAAAGATCACAAGCACAAAAGGGTGACAATTAATTGATCCTGCCTCCATGTGAGAGCCTGGTTCTCATATTCCTGCAGTTTGCAGTATGTTTTTGTTTTAGGTTCCTGTTCTAAGGGGAAAAGTTTGTAATATCCTCTTAGTTTTGCTTTTTTCCACAGTATGCCAACCAGAATACAGATTTTTTTTTTCATGATAAGTTTAATAATAACAATTTGGAAAGTGTTCATGTTCCCAACTTCACTGACATTAGGGGGAGAACTAGTTCAGAATTGGATAATGATTGGAAAAATAACCTGGCTTTCTGAATTGTGTTTCAAATTCAGAAAACCCATTGCACAAACACTACAAACCTTAAACAGAACCTTTAAAAAAAAAACTTCCACAGAATCAAGCTGAATGATTTATCTAGTTTAGTTTTCAAGGACTTTGGCAGGAGAAATGTTTTTGTCAGCTCAAAACACCTGATGAAAGTGATAACACTTTTTATTTCTCTGGGTCTGTGAGGAAAAATAGATGGCAATGGGAAAATAGAATGGCTAATTTTGTTTTCCTCGCCTTACATGGTAAGATAAGTCCACCACATGTTGATAATATCAGCATTTTAATAGCAGCAATTTATCTGCGTTGGAGATAAAAATAATGTACCTCTTTTAAATTAAAGGTATGCTTTAGCATGGGAATTAATTCTGTGATTGCAATCAGATAGCCAATTTATTTTCAACAAAACATATAGCTCCTTTTTTTAACTGGATGTAATATTGCTATTACATATGTACTGATTCAATTACTATTTCACATTATACTACATTTAGCAGCATGTGTGGTAGAGATATTGTATTGTCCAGAAAAGTGGTGGCATAACAATCTTCAAAAATGTTATCCAGCCAGGAAAGAGAGCATAGGTTCAGAATTGATAGATTTACATAAGGCAGAAGTCAGAGAAGAAATGTTGGTAGTGAAGATACTACAGAATTGAAACAATGTGAAAACAGTACGAGGAAATCCAACAGAAGATCTCCCATTATAGGTGGGTACATTATTTAGATACATAACAAAGAAATGGTAAAAGAAAAATGAAGTAGTAGAGATGAAACATCTGAATTTCTACTACAGTGATAGCTTTTTTTATATATTACAATTTAGATCTGTTCCTTCTATGGTACTGTGCAACTTTGTGCCTCCACCTATTGCAATATGATCATGTTTCTCTGGGGATTGTTCATATAATCTAACTGAATATATTGAACACATCTGTATATCAAACGGATCTCATTTGCATCCGCTTCTTTCTTCAGGCATCTTTTAATTTCCAGACCTCCTGTCATCTAAATACTGTCCAATCACAGATTTCCTTGGTTTCAGATATGGAACCCAGTCAGACCTATAATCTTGCCTTGCTTTCATTTAATTTGTCTTCTGTGGTGTAGGTTCAACTGTGTTTCTAGGAAGATGGAATGATGAGTGCTATACTTGAATGCTTTCTATATATTTTATCTACTCAAGACGCTTTCTCAGAATATTGGTTTAGTTCGGGAATTAGGTCCCTACTTATCTGTAGAATAATTTGATGTCTTAGCTGTGGCTTATAGTGGTCATAAAATATATATTACTTTTATATATCTTATGCTGTACTACATCTATATAATGGTAAACCAATGCATTTGGAAATAAATCCCAGCAGTGGAGCTTCTATCAGCTGAAAGATAACATAAGTTCACATCGTTAGGAATCTGCTTGCCTGGATTATTCTATGATATACTTTACAAACTATACTGACAAAGTATTTTGTATGTCTGTGTCTATAGGCCATTTGAATATGAACAATTTAACACCTGCCTCACTGAAGAAGGGACTTTTAACTAGTCCTTAAAGACCTTTGTATTTTAGTCTGTTTGCAATGAATAGTGCTTGGTTTTACTTAAAACACTTTCACATGTCGTGGTTTATTATGAATGTTGTAGTTTTCATTTATAATTTATTTTGATAAAAGATGCATATTGGAAGGAGTTGCTCTTATGGAAGATTTTACATAAAATCTTACGTACATAAAATTATCTAATTATCTTACTACATATTATCTTATTACATAATTATCTTATATTTTATTCTTATATTTTATATATTTATATAAATATAAATGTATATATATAATATATTAAATTATATTATATTTATAATTATATTATATTTATTACATAATCATCTTAGTACATAAAGTTATTTGCTACAATGTCCTACCTGTCAATGACCACTTCAGCTTCAACCACAACAATACACAAGCACACAATAGATACAAACTTAAGGTAAACCGCTCCAAACTCGATTGCAGAAAATGCGACTTCAGCAACAGAGTGGTCAATGCCTGGAAAGCACTACCTGACTCTCTGGTTTCTTCCCCAAACCCCAACTTTAACTGTCTACTGTTGACCTCACCCCATTTCTAAGAGGTCTGTAAGGGGTGTGCATAAGCGCACCAACATGCCTACCGTCCCTGTCTAAAGTCCCCATTTATTCATATCCATTTCATGTATTCATAATCATGTTTATACTTCTATCTGTAATCTTATATATGCTTGACAAAATAAATAAAATAAAAACATACAAAAATTGAATAAACAATAACCTGGGATGTCATAGTTTTGGGATAGGCATTTTTTAAAAAAATAAAAAAATAAAGACTTTTCTACAAGGCAATCTGGGTTCATTGGTTAACTACCAGTGTGAAGTTCACTATATTTTATGTTCTTTTATCATATTATCATCATTTACTTTATCACTGCAACCTTTTTACTTTCCATGGATTAGGTAGCATATACATTCTTATAACAAACAAATGAACATTAATGCAAAAATCCATCATATTCTGTTTTACATTTACACTTAGGCATATACATGTGCTGTGGCACATGTCCACATGATTCTGAGAATTAATACAATAAAATTTTATGATACAACATTTCTTCACATATTCATGTATAAAGTTTCCATTATATACATTTGTTCTATAGGTTGACATAGAATTTGAAGAGGAACAGCATTTGAAGTTATGGTATGACAAGCATGTCTCATGAAGTGTTAGTTGGATCAGCTTTCTAACTACTGTAATGAATAGCAAATAAAAGGTTCAGGAGTAATAACACAGTAGATTGGATAGAAATTGTGTAGTGAATTGAAACTGGGGGGACAGAAACAGATAACAAGGAAAATAACTAAATTCAAGCAGGTAGCATGTAGGAGGAAAACAAGCACTGTCATGTCTTCACTGGAAGAATTTTCATCAAAATATAAATCCAATTTCTCCTTGCTACAAGTTTCTGAAATGATGTCCTGGACTTGAGATCTTCTGAAGATACAGATTCTGACTTAGAGAAGGAGGCAAAGAGAATGTGCTTGAATAATGCTTAAAACTATACAAAGCTAAAGTAAGTAAAACGACTAATAAAGAAGAATACTTGTAGTTCAGGGTTGCAATGAGGGGTCCTTGATCTCTGAGCTTGGTTGTTTTCTTGCAGACCAGGGGTAGGTTCTTAATTTTTTTACTACCGCTTCTGTGGGCGTGGCTTATTTTGTGGGTGTGGCTTGATAGTCATGTGACAATTATTTAGGATTTAGCAGAGGTACTGGTCTACCAGGCTTTTAACTGCTTGCAGAGCTGTACCGATCTACCCATTTATTTTTTGCAGGCACTGGTCTACCGATTTATTTTTGCAGGCACTGATCTACTCATGTATTTTTGCAGGCACTGGTCTACTCATTTGTTTTCTTTTAACATTGATCAGCTGTAGGGTGGCCCTTTGAAGCCCGGCGGCAAGAGTTTAAACAGTTTTTTTCCCTCTAGCCATCAGCTGGGACTCAGGAGGCAGCAATAGATTGGGGGTGGGGCCAAATAAAAGGTAAGAATGGCACAGGGGGGGTGGGAGGGTGGGGGGCCAGAACTGGTTCGGTGATGTCATATCGTCACCGCTACCAGCTCGGGAGAACCGGGCCGAACCGGGAGGAACCCACCACTGCTGCAGACATTTTACTACCCAAATTAGGTAACATCATCAGTGCTAGTCCTCACTGAAATGACTACTGGTCATTTCAGGACTACAGTTGGAGTATGCATCTGAAAAGCAGGGACCCCTTGGTAGTACAGTGGTCTAAAGCACCCTGTTATTAACACCAGCTGCCTGCAATTATTGCAGGTTCGAATCTCACCAGGCTCAAGATTGACTCAGCCTTCCATCCTTTCTAAGGTAGGTAAATTGAGGACCCAGTTTATGGGGGCAATAAACTGACTTTGTATAAATATACAAAAGTATGAAGGCTATTGCTTAGCTCATTGTAAGCCACCCTGAGTCTCCGGCGAAGGGCGGCCTATAAATCAATTTTTTTAAAAAAAACCCTATGAATGGAAGCAATGTCATTCTTGCTTAATCAGAGATAACTAAAATTAGGTCTTAGTAATCATGGTGGAGTTCTGTAAGAAAAAAGAGAGACATAGGGAAGAGTAGGAAAGTAGAAAACATAATTCTGAGGATTTTGTGCAGCATTGATGACAGGTTTAGCACGGTTAAGTGAATCATGGTGAAAGGGAGGAAGAGCAGGGGGAAAAAAGATAGAGGAGAAGTTTAAGATGGAAGCTCTGTAAATATTAATCCAAAAGTATATTAACATGATGTAAAAGACACTGAGAGTCTTGTGCTTTCATGTACTGCATGCAAGAGTCGGCAGTTTACAAGTATGTTTGCATTCCAGCTATGCTCTCAAGAGTACTGTAGTATGGTCCAAACTTCCAGATCTTGTTTTATATTTTTGCAGGATTTTGAAATTTCAAATTGTTCAATACAATTGTACAATAGCTTTGTAGATAGTTGAAAATTGTCTATGTGCCCAATCCCCCAACATGGAACAATCCCTCTTCTCATATTTGGATGGTGTTTATGGAACAAAATGGATGCCTTACGTACTACTACATTGCAGTAAGTAAGTAAGTAAGTAAGTAAGTAAGTAAGTAAGTAAGTAAATAAGAAAGAAAGAAAGAAAGAAAGAAAGAAAGAAAGAAAGAAAGAAAGAAAGAAAGAAAGTTAGTAAGTGGTTGTTTACTGTAGTGACCAGCCTACTACACTCTTAATATTGGTCAATGTAAAATAATCTCAAATCAGATGTCTCAGCAGCCTTAGGGCTTTCTTTAATTACTCTTACGTTAGTTTTTGTCACCTGCTCCTGTTTTTTTAATAGGTTTTTATTTGCTGTAATAGTTGGGAAAAAATAACATATTTAGCATGTCTGGAGTTGAATGAATATTATATTTCACAAGTTTCTAGTTAAAGAATATAATAAAAACTCTTTGACATAATCACCTCATTAATTATATGGGTCTGTTATAAATGTTGACATTTATTTGAAATGAAATATGAAGTGCAATAATGGTCAGGAAAAGTATATCAAGATGACAAATAAAATAAAAGTTAGCTTTGAAAAGAAATATATTGACTTAATTAAATCTCTGTCATATGCCTGAGGGAAAAAAAGTAAATTGGCTTCTATTGTATTGGGTAGATACTTCAGATTTGATATAAATTAAGTTGTTATTAATTGTTTTGCCTGAATCCATCATTTGTAGTCAGCATAGTGTATTGTTATTTTTGAGGTGTGTTGGATCTTGTGCCCAACATAATAAATCATATGTTAGTGCAAATCAATCTTTATGTAATGACAGAATAGTCAAGAAGTTCTTCCAAAGCTATTTTTCATCACATTACAGATATCTATAATATTGTCTAATACTGTGAAAAATTCAGTAGTACTATTTTAATATGTGATATCCTCCTTTTTATACCAGTGCTTGAGTGCAATAACATAATTACAGTTAAACTACTCAAATACAGTATGCACAAAGCCTTGAGAATCACTGCTTTCCATACACACCTACTTGAAAGGACAATGATCTTTCTGAAAAGGTATACTTCACAGGCACAGATATTAAAATTGTTCATACATTACTCAAAGCCATAACGTTGTTGCCCTGGTTTTGACATCCCCCAAAGTTTGATTTCAACATTTTGACTTGAAAATTATATTGGAAGACTTAACATAGAGTCACTTGATAGTGAGATGGGTGGCATATAAATTTAATAAGCAAAAGAAAGAAACATCATATATTTAAGTAGCCAAGCATTCTGGTATGTTTAACAAGCTATCATTATTTATTTCATTTATTTATTTATTTTATTCAATTTATAAACCGCCCTTCTCCTGCTGGAGTCAGGGCAGTGTAAAGCCAGAAATAAAAAACAATCGATACAAAAATTTAAAATTTAAAAGAATTATAAATTTTGGCCATAAATTTAAAAACCTCATAGCTAAAACCCAGTTTAGACAATTTAAAAAATCCAAAATCTTTAAAAGGGGGGGGGGGGTTCATGCCAGCCCTGCTTGTTGGAAGAGAAAAGTTTTTAGGGCATGGCGAAAAACCCGGAGATCTGATAATTTTTTTTATTTATATTTTTATTTATATTTATATGCTGCCCTTCTCCGGAGACTTAGGGCGGCTTACAATGCGTTAAGCAATAGCCTTCATACTTTTGTATATTTATACAAAGTCAGCTTATTGCCCCCCACAATCTGGGTCCTCATTTTACCTACCTTAGAAAGGATGGAAGGCTGAGTCAACCTTGAGCCTGGTGAGATTAGAACTCGCAGTAATTGCAGGCAGCTGGATGTTAAATGCTGCCTTTTAGTAGGAGGCATTAGCCTGCTATGCTACTCAGGCTCCTATGATATCCTGCGTATCTCCAGAGGCAGGTTGTTCCAGAGGGCGGGTGCTGCCACAGAGAAGGGGGTGCTGCCTCCCCCTGGGGGTTGCCAGCCGACCTTGCCTGGCCGACGGCACCCTGAGGAGTCCCTCTCTGTGGGAGCATACTGGCCGGTGGGAGGCTATTGGCGGCAGAAGGCGGTCCCGCAAATACTTACAGCAAAGACTTAATAGGGGATCTCAATCCAGTAACTACTTTATTCAAAAAATGACTAGCAGACTTTAAAAGGATGTCTTCTTGTATATGAAGCCGAAAGTTCATATTTGTGTCCTATTGACTTATTATTGTCAAGAGTAGTCTGGATTTTGTAGCTACAGTAGCCTCACCACAGGCCTTTTTAATGCCCCTTCTTGGATAAGCCTTCCATAAAAGTGATTGTCTCTTTATTTCCCCAGTCATTCAATTCATTGTAGTAAAGCTTCAGATTATTCTTTCTACATAGAGGTTTCTTTTTGTTTTTGTTTTTTTGCTGTATTGTCCTCTAAGAGTGCTGGACTTCAGTTCACATCATCTTTCAGGCAAAACCTGCTGGGTTTTTGCCAGCTTCTTTGACGGTCTCTTGTACTGGTACCCAATTTTGAGAAATCTTAAGAATGCTGAATTACAAATATGCTAAATATATATGATAACCTCAGGCTTTCCAGGGAGGCAGTGATTTATACATAAGAGGGATGGGGGAGAAAACAAGGAAGAGAATAAATGAATTCTGTGTTTTAAAATGTATGGTGACTCTGGTCCTTGCAGCTACTTGCTGCAGGGATTTAGTTGGAAAAAGCAAGTTGACATGCCCAACAATTTATTTAACTCCCCCCTCCAACTCATTTTTGTTTTTATAGATGGGTGTTCCCCAAGCAAGTCTTTTGAATTACAGTGGATCATGTTCTTTTGGGATATTAGCTTTCCCAAAGTTAATGGAAAATCATTTTTCTTTCTTTGCCAGCAGTATTCTTTCTCTTTGTCATTTTTCCTTTCTTCAGGACCATGTGACCAATCCAATAGAGAAAACAATACAAAATGAATGTCATAAAAGGGAAGGGCAACCCAACAGCAGTTCTATCACCCAAGTTATTCCAAAATGCAGTTGATCTACTTCAGGTCATGCTGAATATCTTTTCCGCTGTCATTCTCATCTTTAAATTAAAGCAGCAGAAACAATCCACATTTCTTTTTCTTTGAGCCTCAAATGGCTGGGATTTTCAGCCCGATTGCCCTTGCCAATTCCAAACTAGCAAGGCTCATACAATATAAAAGGATTTTGATTTCCCATGTTGACATTGCATTATTGCATACTGAGCTGTAGTACTCTACCGAGCCTTATAGTCATCTTTCATCCATTGTCACTGCTTTCTTGTGTGAAATCTCTTAGCAGTTTCAAGCTCTGGATAGGTGGGCAGACCAAAGTGGTTTAAAATCTGAGGTGGATGCATCTCCACTATTATAAATCAAGTCATCCCTGACTATATATCTCATGGAGGGAGAAGCATGGGGCATACACCTAAAAGAAAAAAAAGTGGGATTGTTTACCTATATTTGGGGAGGACAATATTTTGATAATCTAGAACTGCCATAAGTGATGTTGGACTTTTGATGAACAGGTTTGATATGCACATGCATAAGAAATGGATGTGAGGATTTAAACTTGTTTTTAATGAATATGCACCTTTCTTCAGAATTTCTGCAAACCCAAGAGTTTAGAAAATGTTACATGCTTGTCACCATCCTTTTTGTTGCTGGCAGGAACAATGCACAGTACTTCCAAACTTCTCATACATATATGAACTAGGTCTGCCCACAGTGGCCACATTTCTCTTTGACAAGGAGCTTTTAATTACATAAGTGATTTTATGTGCCTAGCTGGATCTTTGCAGTTTCATGACTCACCCCATAGACAAGTTTCCCTGACTCTATTGGCCTCTTCTGACACTTTGAATCAAAGGTGAGTAAAGATTTGCAGCTGTTTAACTCCAGGTTTGTGAAACAGGGAAGGGTGTAACTTATGAAAGCAACTTGCTTGAGCATCATCAAAATATAGCATTTATATATAAATCCCCCATGCCTCTTCCTCTGAGATATATTCAGTCGGGGACAGCCCTTGCATAATATGGCATCTGTATAAATGTCCAAACAGATGCCAGAACAAAGAGATGGGTTTCCTTATGATGTGTACACAACACAATTAATTGGTACGTTGCATTTTAATGGGAAATAGCTACTCTAAAATATGCAGGATAGTTCAAATGAGCATCCCAATCAGGAATTACAGACTTCATTGGTTATTAAAGCAGGCATACTTAATCTTTAATTTCCATACATTATTATCCATGCATGCACAAATATATGCATACTCCCAAATAAGAAAAAAACCCCATCATGATTGGTATAAGTTCCCTCTAGCACATAGGTCAATATACTATGACTAAAATCATTACAAAACGATCATAAAAGGTGTAGATAGGGAAGAATGCCTTAGTGTTTCTGCAAAATAAATGCTGAAATGAAAGTATTCCTATAATGTCAACAAAAATAGAAAACATGATTATGGATTAACAAGAGAGTGAATATATTTGAACTTTCTAGCAATGGAGACAACAGAGGGATTTTCCCTTCCCTTCCCTTCCCTCCATTATCCCATATTAAACATTGTTTAACAATAAGTTGAATTCTGAGATGTTATGGGAATTTCTTTGTCCGATATTTCTGACATTGCTTCTGAGCCTTGATCAACAAAGTCTTATCAACTTCTGTAATTGGAATAAGTCCTTCTTCAAACAAACTTGACAATGACCACTGAACTGTCTGCTGTTTTCTAAGTAGGTCAGAGTTTTCACATAGCAAAATGAAGGCAGAGATATTGGACATACATCCAGGTTAGACAGTGTGAAGCTCAATTTTGCTCATGGCTGCAACTCCAAATATAAGCTGCTCAACTTAAAAAAAATAGTAGAATTCAGTCTAAATTTACTTGCTTATTCTAAGTCATATTTATCCTTACATTGTGTTGCTCTTTGTGGGAAATTAGGCTTTTGATAGTATTTTAATATACTTTAAATAGTTTAATTTCTTTGGGTCTAGTATTATGAAAAAGATGCTGATTTCAAATCCAATATCTTGTCAATAGCGTGGAAACATTTAATAGGCTTAATAGTTCCTTGGAACCAAATTAGTTTGTTGAAACCTGCTTATGCATTAAGTTGTTTGTTCTGAATGAATATCAATGGCAAATTCATTTGTATTGAACAAGAAATACATTGAAATATATAATTTTATGGCCATCGACTAATTAATTTTTGTGCTTCTCCTCCTGCTTGTAATTTTTTTTGTGTGTGACACTAATGAATGTGCTTGTAGTTGTAAAATCATATACTTCATATATAATGTATCATATATAATACAAGATATGTATATCCTGTACTCCTGGCAACTGGAAATAATTATCATATGTTATCACCCTCTGTACAAGGGCAATTGCATCTAAAGATATATTAATGTTTTCACAAGAAAACGTTAAAGAAATTGTGCAGGATTGTCAGGAGAGACAAGTGTGAGCTCTGAAGCTTGTTTTGAATTAAGCTTGAAATTTTCAGAAAACTTCAGGGCCACTGTGAACTCAGAAAATATAATGGTAGATAGATTACTTTTCAGTTTGGAAACTGGAAGGAGGGAGAAGAGTCAATAGCTTTTAAGGATGGGAAAGTAGCAGAATTAAATTATAATTCTATGTCTTTCTTCCCCTGTCTTCTCATTTTTCTCTGCTCATGCTATCTTGGAGAACCCCCAGTTCTCTAGAGCAGATCTGAGGGCATATCAAGTAGTAGACAAACGGAAGAAAAAACATTGATGGATGCCTTTCCGCAATTTTGGTGCCACCATCATTAAAAGAATGGGGGAAAATTAAGTATTGATACTTTACGAATTTCAGTCGTTTTTCTCTATTTTGCTTACTTTCAAATATGTTGCACCTTCCCCCTCCTCCTCAATGTCTAATTTATTAAAGAAATCAATTAACCAGTATTTGTACATATCTCTATGATATATTCATGTAATTGCCTTTCTTACTCAATACATCATACCATTATTATTATCAGCTCAATTCAATCCACTGTAGATGATGGCCTTTTTATTGAAGATCATGGAACATAAACTAAAGTGCTGGGCCAGTGTGGTTTAGATAGGTGGTTTTCAGCTTCTCAGTCTAGGGCTGACAGTGAGTCAAGTTGGCTTCCATGATTAAGAGAGGGTTAGAATCTGGGTCTCCCCACTCCTAGCACAGCAATTTAACATCTAAATCATATTCACTTTATGTTCTTATCATAGTGAGTTGCAAATATGAATATGACATGACATGACATGACATGACATGACATGACATGACATGGCTAGGGTAGGGTAGGGTAGGGTAGACTAGACTAGACTAGACTAGACTAGACTAGACTAGACTAGACTAGACTAGACTAGA
>WNWU01000001.1:15454566-15540689 GCA_012654045.1 Ptyas mucosa | reverse complement strand
TAATAATAATAATAATAATAATAATAATAATAATAATAATAATAATAATAATTTAATTTGTATCCCGCCCTTCTCCCAGAAGGGACTCAGGGCGGTGAACAGCCAGAATTAAAATACATACAATACAAAAATTAAGATAATTAAAAGATATTAAATCAATCGGCCTCCCAATTTAAAACCCCAAATCTATAAAATTCAAAATCCCAATTTAAAACCATTTAAGCTAGGCCGGTTTGCTGGAATAAGTAAGTCTTCAAGGCTTTGCGGAAGGTACGAAGGTCCGGGATCAGTCCTATTCCAGGAGGTAGCTCATTCCATAGGGTGGGTGCCCCCACAGAGAAGGCTCTCCCCCTGGGGGCCGCCAGCTGACATTGCTTGACTGACGGCACCCTGAGGAGGCCCTCTCTGTGAGAGCATATTGGCCGGTGGGAGGTTATCGGTAGCAGCAGTTACCATTGTAAGTTCGTAAGTACCCTGGCCCTAAGCCATAGAGCGCTTTAAAGGTGAGAACCAATACCTTAAAGCGCACCCGGAAGACCAATGGGAGCCAATGCAGCTCGCTCAGGAGAGGCGTTACATTTCTTTAATTATACTGAAAATGTGGGAAATATTTAGAGTTGGATTCACATATGAACATACTAATATGATGTACCAAATAAAATGGATTTTTGAGCAAAGCTACAGCCTCAGAATCCTGAATTGATTGGGACTCGGAACCATGACATATAGCTTTTGTAAATCAGGTAGATATCTTAAAGTAAATCTCTAAATCTGTAAAAACTGTAAAAAAACCCCTCTATTAAAGCAAGTGTCAGGCCTGGAAGCCATCTTTTGCATTGGGCCTTCAGGCCTGCCACATTTTCTACTGTGGGAAACTGGGAAGGGGGGATTATATGGAGCATGGGTGATATATAGTCATAATAATATTCTTTTCTCAGAGAGCCAAGGACATCTTGCCCTGCACCTGGAGGGCTGGAATTGGGAGGCCTCTCCAGTTGGGACGGAGTTTTGATTGGACAATGTGATGGACTTGTCGGTGCTGGGCAAGGACTTGGACTTTCTGTTGGGTGGGGAAACCCTGGAAGCTTTCAGGTTTGGATTTTCCCAGATGTGCCAATATGACATCTGTAATAAAATGGAACTTTGAGGAACATCAAGCCTCGGAGTCTTCTTTCATTGGGGATGTTAATCGGAACCCTGACAGCAAGCTTGTTTTCGTCTATTCATATACTAAAAATAATCATGCCTTTAGAATGCAGCTTGATAACATGTGCTCAATGACTTCTTTTGTAAAAGCTTATTTCTTAGAATAAAGTCATGTGGTCCCCTCCAGTATGATTGATATAAGAAAATACATACTGTATGGCATTTGTAAGAATTTGCGCAGCTCTCTCTCTCTCTCTTTATTATTCATATTTTATTATTTATATTATTATTCATATTTCTATGCCACCCACTCTCCGAGGACTCAGGGCGGCTTACACCAAAGACAGTATACTAAATAGCATATTGCCCCCAACAATCTGGGTCCTCATTTTACCCACCTCGGAAGGATGGAAGGCTGAGTCAACCATGAGCCGGTGAGATTTGATCCGCTGATCTGCTGAACTAGCAGTCAGCTGAAGTAGCTGCAGTACTGCACTCTAACCACTGCACTCTAACCACTGTAATGTTAAGTACACCAAGGCTCAAGGTTGACTCAGCCTTCCATCCTTTCTAAGGTAGGTAAATTGAGGACCCAGTTTGTGGGGGCAATAAGCTGACTTTGTATAAATATACAAAAAGTATGAAGGCTATTGCTTAGCGCATTGTAAGCCGCCCTGAGTCTCCGGAGAAGGGCGGCATATAAATCAAATTTTTAAAAAAAGTAGCATAAAATGTTAGTTTACTTCTAGATGGAACCCACTTTGAGAATCTTATGATCAAGGATTCAAAAAGGTCATCAAGTGATTGTCTATAATTGCTTTAGAAGAAACAGGAGATTGTAGTCTGAGTCTGCTCTTGCAAAGCTTGGGTAGCAGATCCTTTATTTCAACCCTGTCATTTCTTTGAATAACTGCATTTCAATCCATTGTGTTCTCATCACCTTCAGTTCTTTTTCTTGTGCTGTGGCTTACATGAAACAGCTCTTAATTGGTATTTAAAGGTACATGGTAGCCCTGTGAGGATTTGGTTTAAAACCACATTATTATGTTCCAACTCTTTATTCCCTATCATACAGCTGCCACTCTGCATCAAGGGGCAATATTTGTGGGTGATTTATTATTTATTACATAAATATTAATATCTCAAGATCATCTCATACATAGGACCTTTCTCAAAGAGGTCTCCTTTTAGGGTAGAAACCTTTACCATCAGCTGTGTGCAGCTGTGGGAATGCTAGTGACATGCAATCATTTCTAAAGAGAATTAAAAGCTGAATGTTTGTATTACCAATGCATGACTGTGACAAACAAAGAAATAGAGATAAATGGGAGACACTAATTAAAATGTTTTTCTTTAAGAATTACAATAATAATTCCCCCCTGATTAGTGACTTGATGTTTATTGACAGTCAAAGTGCATTCATTTAGCAAGGATGATACGGAAGCAGTGGTGGGATTCAGCCAGTTCACACCACTTCGGGAGAACCGGTTGTTAACTTTCTGAGCAGTTTGGTGAACTGGTTGTTGCAAGAAATCATTAGGGCAGAGAACTGGTTGTTAAATTATTTGAATCCCACCACTGGTTCTAGAAATGAGACGACATGGGAAACGTCCAGTATGAAATGCGTAACAATGGGAAGTTTGGAAGACCTTTTTAACTGAAGCTCTTTGTCCAAGTGGCTTGAAAGATCTACTATAATAAACAGTTTGAATAGAAAATAATCTGCAACCAAACTTATAAGTGCCAGAAGTGAGACAAAATTCCATTATAATTAAAATAGAAACAAACAGCAATAAAACGAAAGACGAATAAAACATTAATGAAAGAGAAATGAAATCACTGAGGCATTATAAAGTGGAAAATGTGATGAGCTATCATACAGTGCTGGAGTCACCTTCAGAAACCTTCATTTTCAAGGTCACATATAACCATGGGCTATTTTTTGGAAAACAGTTGCAGGTCCAAATAAGAATTGATTTCAACCTTTTAAACACAAAACTAAAGAAAAGTGCCATGTTACCAAATATACTGTATATTAGCAATGAAATACTGTCTTTTATCAGTGAAGTATTATTGAAATTCCAGTAAGAAATTAAAGTATAAGAAAGACAGTTTGGAATGCCATATGATTTTGAGCATCCCATGCTGCCAATTCATTTTCCTATAATTTGTTGCACAAAATATCTCCAAATCAGTTTATTAAGGCATGGATATAAATAGGTGATACAATTCAAAGCTGGGAAAAGGTGAGAAAACATGTTGTAAAGAGCAAGTAGAAATTCTGGCCATTGTAGAATATCAATAAAAAATACTAATTGACAGCGAATACTGTTCAGTGTAAAATTCACTCACATATAGGTGTGAATTTTTGCAGTTTAATGGAAAACATATTTGGTCTAGATGAAAAGAAAATCAAAGATCATAGGCATCTTTTTCTTAATATCAAAACGATGATTCGTGAATTGTTAATGGCACAGCACAAACTCCATTCTTTTGTGTATGTTTTGCAACAACACATGTAAATATATCCCATATGAGTTTACATCTTCTCACTACCATTCCACAGATGCCTGTGTAAAGTATGTAATGACAGCTCAGACTTTTGTCCTAAATAACTTACCTGAGCTGAAAAAGCTTCTTGGATGAGAAGCAAAACATCTTCAAAGAAAAAACAGAAAGTCCGGTTGCCTCTTTAAAAATATAGCACCTTTGGGACTTGAAATGAAGCCTTAATGGAAGAAATAATACATTGTTCATTTCTGTCAGCTTTTTATCCCCTGTCTTTTCTTTCCTTGAGCCAGTTTTGAATGGTTAGTGGACTTCAAAACCCGAACTTTATTGTGTGTCGACTATCAAATTTAGATAATCAGTAGGTATCTTAGGCATTTTCTCCATTTTACTCTGTGTTAGGGAAAAGTTGTAAGCAACAGCATGATTGGTCATAAAAGGAAACAGCATGATTGGTCATAAAAGGATTGTCATGAGAAGCTTATTATCAGATAGACACTTATCCATGAGATAACTTGTTTAACCCTCTCCTCTTGCAACAATGTATTGATCTTGTTGATAGACAGAGAAGAATAGGCCAGTGAAAGGAAATTGCTCCAAACTATTGTTCCGTGTGCCATTGGCGTTTAGACTTGCTGGCCACATGACCATAGAGATGATTTCAGACAGCGCTCGCTCTTTGGCTTTGAAACGGAGATGAGCACCGCCCCCTAGAGTAAGGAACAATTAGCACATATGTGCAAGGGGAACCTTTACCTTTACCTTGTTGTTATTTTAAAAGTCTTCTATCCAAGTACTTGAAACCTCCCATGGGAATATTTGAGAAGTCTGAATTATTTTTGATCCAGAACCAATTCTCACATCCCAGATTTTCAGGATAATAGTAGGTTGCAGTTTGGAGGTAAAGAGTAAAAATCTGCATGGAATTAAATATCTTGTGCTTGTTCAGGCGGATATTTGGATCCAACTAAACATATTTATTTATGACCAATTCATGATTTTTAAGTGTTTCATTTATAGTGGTAAATGACCCAACCTGTTATTGTCATATTATATTAAGCTGACATGATCTTAGAACATAAATGAAATTGCTATATAAAATTCAATTACATATATCCCTAGCCATGAGGTGCCCTACCTTTGATAGCATTGCTAAGCAGTATGCAAGGAATCAATGCAAGTTTATTGAATGTGATGTGTGGGGAACATAAGCATTGATTTTCCCCCCTATACTATAAACAAACTTGTATTGATTAAGTTTTGTACATGTAAAATAGGCCTTGCCTTTACCGAAACAGAATTTTCCATTGGAAAGTGATTGGAATGGTTCTTGTCACTGTGTATGAAGTAGATGCTGTGTTATATTAATTCTAGCAATGTAAAATTAATATATTTAGGCCTGCAGCTGAAATGACTAAGGAGCTCATTTTATTTATTTCCATATTCAATTGAATATCTGTATGCATAATGAAGAATGTAATGAAAAAACAATAATAGCCGTTAGATGTATGGAAAAAATAGCAAGAATATGCACAAGGGTATCTAGTATTATGGTCCACTTTACTTTTTGGATCATTAAAGTTTGCAAAGCAAAACAAAAATAATCCACTCTCATTATATTAGTAACAATTTTTTTTCATCTGCATAATGATGTGAATTCATAGATTCATCCAAATGAAGTAAATGCCATTTGTTTCTTGAAGTCAAAGGAATAGAATGAATTCTAATACAATGAATTACTCTCACTTTCTTTTTCAAAATTTAATATCTATTAACTATTAAAAAATAATGTTTGAATTGAGAGAGTTCTACAGGGATGCCAGGCTAGATTTACTCTTCCATAACTCAAGAAATTATTCAAAGTGACATAAAAGGCCTTCTATAATTTTGCCCTCTCCCCATCACACCTCCAGAAACAAAGCAGATTGAAAGATTATTTTGAACAGAAGGAAATGGATGAATCAATGCTCACTAATGTCTGTTTTTCTTTAGAAAGAAACCAAAATTCCAGGATGAAGATTCATAAAATTGCAGCCAGTTGTATCCATCTGTCAGTGAAATAGTTATTATTTACAAGGGAAATATTCCTTTTCTTGCAGAGTTCCATCCCATGTAATTAGGGTTTGGAAACTTGGGTTTCTCAAACTTGGTATTTTGAAATTCCCAGAAACAGGTCTAGGAAGAGCCATGACTGGGATATGGAAGAAAACAAAGATGTTATATTAGTAGTTCATCCAACTTTGAATTCATCCAACCCATGAAACTGTTCTTGTTTAACAAATGATGCCAAATGTGGATCACTCAAGACAAACCAGAGAATGTTTATCCCGTGATTTAAAGAAAGGGATCTGAAGGATAATATATTGGATGAAGGTTGGAATAATCTGTTCTCTTCTCCCTTTATACCATGGCAGGGGTGGGTTCTAAATTTTTTTACTACCGGTTCTGTGGGCATGGCTTATTTTGTGGGTGTGGCTTGATCGTCATGTGACAATTATTTAGGATTTAGCAGAGGTACTGGTCTACCAGGCTTTTAACTACTTGCAGAGCTGTACTGATCTACCCATTTATTTTTTGCAGGCACTGGTCTACCCATTTATTTTTGTAGGCACTGATCTACTCATGTATTTTTGCAGGCACTGGTCTACTCATGTATTTTTGCAGGCACTGGTCTACTCATTTGTTTTCTTTTAACATTGATCATTTGTTTTCTTTTAACATTGTAGGGTGGCCCTTTGAAGCCCCGGGGCAAGAGTTTAAACAGTTTTTTTCCCTCTAGCCATCAGCTGGGACTCAGGAGGCAGTAATAGATTGGGGGTGGGGCCAAATAAAAGGTAAGAATGCCGCAGGGGGTGGGGGGCAGGGGGGCAGAACCAGTTTGGTGATGTCATATCGTCACCGCTACCAGCTCGGGAGAACCAGGCTGAACCGGGAGGAACCCACCACTGCTGCAGACATTTTATTACCCAAATTAGGCAGCAATAGATTGGGGGTGGGGCCAAATAAAAGGTAAGAATAACGCAGGGGGTGGGTGGGGGGCACGGGGGGCGGGGGGCAGAACCAGTTCGGTGATGTCATATCGTCACCGCTACCAGCTCGGGAGAACCAGGCTGAACCGGGAGGAACCTACCACTGCACCACGGGTGTCAAACTGGATTTCTTCCAGGGCCGGATCAGCATTGTAGTTCTCCTCCCTGGGCCAGCTGGGGCAGGGATGGGACAGCACCCTGCCGGCCAAAATGGGGCACAGGGGACCCCCCATGCTCCGTTTTGGCTGCCAGAGGCACCACAGGCCAGTCCTTTGCTATTTCCAGGCTGACCCCGCGGGCCAGATTTAAGCACCTCTGAGTATGACACCCCTGTTCTACACCAATCCCATCCAAATTCCTGGAAGTTTTCCTCACAAAACATGGCTCAGTTTGGGCAGCTTCTACAGCAGTGGAAAATGTTAACCTATATAATACATTCTTGGTTTACAAAGAGGCTCAGCCTCATCAGAGATATGATGTATCTAACTAGATGGCTAAAAACTCCCCATTACCTTTTCCCCCAAATGAATTGTGCTTTTTTGACAGGGCTGACGCTTCCATTCTTTTCAAGCTTACCTGAAAATGAGCCCCATTGACTTGGTTTTGCGTCTCAGTCCACAATGCATACGATTGAATGACACACTCTAGACTGTAAAGGTTTAACAATGGAAGGGATTTGCTTTGGAGGAACAATGAAGAAAAAAAGTACACAGAGCTTGGATTTTTTTTTAAAAAAAGGAAAAAAAACCCTGCTTTTTTTCAAGATCATTAAAATAAGAGGTACATTAGTGCTTTAAAACAGAATAAACAGACAGGTTCTTAAGAAATCAAATGTAAGTGTGCCAAATGCAAAGAAAATCACAGCTCTGTTTGATAGGGCTTTCTTTTTGTCTGTTTTTTTTTTTTTTAAAAAACCAACAACAGCAAAAGCTAACACTATAAAGTAATAAAAGCCAAGCCAGGGACATGGTTCTACAAGGTGGAAATAAGTAACCCCATTGATTCGGCACAATGACTTCACAATGCATTAGCTATAATTGTGGAGTTCAAACCACAGCTCGCCTGCCGTATAAGTCTTTGAAATGGGCACATGCTTTTGTGCTTGTCTCTGGCTTCATGTACTCCTCTGTGAGTTTTACCTGTAACTGCACCAGCAGGATATTTTCTCACGCCAAAGATGAATGCAGCTTTTTGTACCAACCCAGCAGGATTTGGCCTCCTTTCTCATGCCATTATACAGAAAAGGAGCATGCATCCATTATAAATATTTGAAACTTGAGCCTACTGTGAGGGAAACCGCTTGAGTCAGAGGGAGGCTCGGCTTTAAACTACAATATCTTGATAAGCAAGCACATTTGTGAAACTCTTCAGCACCTTCAGAACAGATGAAAAGTCTTTTCCATTCTTTCCTCTATTTCTCCCTTTAATGTCTCATTTTGTTTGGTTCTTTTTTTTAAAAAAAAAAACCTCTTTTCAGAATGGCACTGCTGTCAAATTCATCCCAGCAATGATCTTTGAAAAAGTTTTCAAGCTGCAAGCCTAGTTCGAGAGGAAGGAACCGACTTATTCACCCCTCCCGTTTTTTTTTCTTCCGGAGAGATACTATTCCAAGCATCATTTAAATCGGAGAAGCGTGATGCTGCAAAAAAAAAATTGGCACAGAGAAGAGAGGCTTGCATAACTGAACTAGGAATCAGGGCGATAATTGCATGAGGGAGGAGCTGCTCTGAAAGAGCACTTAGCTCCCATTAAATATATTCCGACTTTGATATAAAGCTAATTAAGGTTTTATGGATATCCACCCAAAGTTTCGCTGGTTTAGGTGTAAGACAAAATATGACTCACGATGCTAAATGTTGGCTGCGTTATGCAGAAGAGCCTCCCAGAGACATTTTAAAGGGAAGAATCAGTGGTGGTTTCAAAAATTTTTACTACCGGTTCTGTGGGCGTGGCGTGGCATGGCTTGGTGGGCATGGCTTGGTAGGCATGGCAGGGGAAGGTTACTGCAAATTCCCCATTTCCTCTCGATCAGCTGGGACTTGGGAGGCAGAGAATAGATGGGGGCAGGGCCAGTCAGAATTTTTACTACCGGTTCTCCGAACTACTCAAAATACCGGTTCTCCAGAACTGGTCAGAACCTGCTGAAAACCACCTCTGGGAAGAATGGCTGCTTAAAATTTAATTAATAAATAAAAAGGGGGAATACTGTGCATTTTCAGTCTTGTCCTATTAAGGTCAGATATTCCAAAGGGATTGATAAAAATATTTATCCTAAACCAAAAGAAAACTCAAAGTTTGGCAGGAAAAGGAGAAAATTGTTCAGCTAGAGTGACTTGTTTACTTGTTTACTCCTAAGTGAATCCACTTACTCTCAGGAAGCTGATGAAAAATGCAAGATGTTTGGAGCCTACCTACCTTTTGCTTTCTGTTTTGTAACAGAACCAGCCTTATCCCCCCCCCATTCCCCCCCCCCCAAAATAAAGCAGTTCTGGGAAAACGAATTTGCTCAAGCTATGTAAGAGTTAGTTGGCTGCACAGCATTGACCCAATTTCTCATCAGTTTTTTTTTTCTACTGCCAAACTTTGCTGTTAGGAAACCTTGATAAAATCTAAATAGGAGGGAAAGCATAGAAACCTAGTATCGGCCACTTTGTAGACTGAATCTGAATTACAGACAAACAGTAATATCAAAGGAAGATGAAATTGAAATTCTCTCCTCAACGCACCCTTCTTCCTTAACTAAATGTTTGAGAAGAGTGGGATTATTTTCACAATTTGAGCATGGCTCTGTCTTATCCTTTTTGTGCAAATATATGGAGGGCACTCTACAAAATTATTTATTTTATTTATTAAATTTATTTGCCACCCATCTCATTTCAAAGCAGTTTTTTCACGCCATGAAGATGTAGTACAAGCATTCACCTTTAGCTTCCCTGTAAGAAAACCACTTCACATAATCAAACATACAACATGGAAATGTGTGTTTTCAGCCCAGGAGTTCACTTGTAGCTTGAGGTAGCCTGGATACACAGAATGTTTATGTGACTGTCTGGGGCTCAAGGAATAATAATAACAACAACAATGACTTTATTGTCATTGTACCTGTGTACACACTATACCCATACAATGAAATTCACTTAACATCCAAAGACCAGGTTCAACACACATAACAATCCCCAAACACACCCCCACCCACCACAATTCCCCACCCCTAAACCACCCAAACATCCACACAACAGACCAAGTAATACTGTCCAACAGCTCACTGATGGTGGCCCTTTAGTTCATAGCAGGATATCCATCTTCCTTGCTTGAATACTGCTCAGTGTAAATTCATTCTAGGGCTGCTGTAGCTCAACCAAATGTAAATTTGTAATTTTTTTCCCCCACAAGGTTTTTATTATTTTTTTTAAATTAATTACATTTACTATGGCTTCCCATTCCAGAAGACCCCGGAGTAACCAAATATACAATTAAAACAGCTGTGTGGTATTTTTTAAAAAATGTAACCAGACTTGGCAGCCCAGATTAAAAGTAACCATACTATTAAAAACAAGATATAAAACACAACAGGGACTTCACTGGCACAGGGCCGAGCTGAGGACTTTGTACAGTATCTGTATGATAAAATCACTCAGATTCGGGAAGACTTGGCCGCTGACTGGGTTAGTTCAGACGAGATGACTGAGGCAGGTCTTGAGAGTGTTATCTGGGAGGAGTTCGACCCTGTGGCTCCCAAGGACGCAGGATCCTGGGATGGCTGAACGCGATCACATGTTTATTGGACCCATGTCCCTCCTGGTTGGTGCTGGCTTCCCGGGAGGTTACATGAGGCTGGCTCCAGGGGATTATTAACGCTTCTTTGAGTGAGGGTGTCCTGCCAGCTGCCTTGAAAGAGGCGGTGGTGAGGCCCCTCCTCAAGAAGCCCTCTCTGGATCCGGCTTTTTGGCTAACTATCGTCCAGTCTCCAACCTTCGTTTTATTGCGAAGGTTGTTGAGAGTGTGGTGGCGCGGCAGCTTCCCCAGTACCTGGATGAAGCTGTCTATTTAGATCCACTCCAGTCCGGTTTCAGGCCTGGGTACAGCACGGAAACGGCATTGGTCGCGTTGGTGGATGATCTCTGGAGGGCCCGGGGTAGGGGTTATTGCTCTATCCTGGTCCTGTTAGATCTCTCAGCAGCTTTTGATACCATCAACCATGGTATCATGTTGCGCCGGTTGGAGGGATTGGGAGTGGGAGGCACCGTTTTGCGGTGGTTCTCCTCCTATCTCTCCAACCAGTCGCAATCTGTGTTGACAGGGGGGCAGCGGTCGAGCCCGAGGCACCTTGTCCTCTTGCCCCTCCTGTTCAACATTTATGTAAAGCCACTGGGTGAGATCATCCGTGGTTTTGGGGTGGAGTTCCATCAGTACACTGATGACACCCAGCTGTACATCTCCACCCCAGAAATCGCAACAATGCCTTGGAAGTGATGTCCCAGTGCCTGGAGGCCGTGCGGGTCTGGATGGGGAGAAACAGGCTTTGACTCAACCCTTCCAAGACCGAGTGGCTGTGGCTGCTGGCGTCCCGGTATAGCCAGCTGGCACCATTGCTAGTTATTGGGGGCGAATCACTGGCCCCCACGGAGATGGCTCGCAACTTGGGCATCCTCCTGGACATACGACGGTCGTGGCCAGGGGGGCTTTCTATCAGGTTCGCCTGATACGCCAGTTGCGCCCCTTTCTAGATCAGGACTCCTTACGCACAGTCACTCAAGCACTTGTCACTTCTCGCCTGGACTACTGTAATGCTCTCTACATGGGGCTCCCCTTGGGGTGCACCCGGAGGCTCCACCTGGTGCAGAATGCGGCCGCGCAGGGGATTATGGGAGCGACGGGGCGCTCCCATGTGACACCTCTCCTGCGTGAGCTGCATTGGCTTCCGGTAGACTTCCGGGTGCGCTTCAAGGTGTTGGTGACTACCTTTAAAGCGCTCCATGGCTTAGGGCCGGGGTATTTACGGGACCGCCTCCTGCCACCAATTGCCTCCCACCGGCCAGTTTGCTCCCACAGAGAGGGCCTCCTCAGGGTGCCGTCGGCCAGACAATGTCGGCTGGCGACCCCCGGGGGAGAGCCTTCTCTGTAGTGGCCCCTACCCTCTGGAATGATCTCCCCCCAGAGATACGAGTGATCCCAGACCTCCGGACTTTTCGTCAGGCCCTTAAAACTCATTTCTTCCAGTTAGCTGGGCTGGTCTGACCCCATGTCTTGGTTTTAAAGTTTTGATACTGATTTTAAATTTGAATTATTTTTTAAATTATGGGCCAAATTTTATTTAAATTATTTTAAAACGTATCTTAACTTTTGTATACAGTGTTTTTAGTTGGCTGTTCACCGCCCTGAGTCCGCAAAGAGAAGGGCGGTATAAAAATTTAACCAAATAAATAAATAATAAATAAATAAATAAATCCTCAGCTCTAGGAAGAGAATGAAGTCTTAAGGGCTCTCTGGAATCCCAGCTGACTGGCTACAGGGAGTGCTCGACTTAACACCATAGATTTGGCGAACATTCAAAGTTAAAATTGGCCCTGTTGCGAACTGGTAGTAAAGGTGAGTAGAACCCACCCCTGATAAGCACCAACCTTTATCTCCCTTGAAACACTGCCAGAGACCTAACTGCCAATTAGTTTTGCAAGGCCAAATGTAGCACAGAGTCAAACAGGATTTCTCAGTAGCACAGAGTCAAACAAGACTTCTCAGAGCTTGAACCGACTATATGAACTAATTGCTTCCTGCAAAGGCTCACGTCCGTTTGCTCCTCCTTTATGTCTTATGAGAGGGGCCATTCAACTCCAAGCAGTGGTGGGATTCAAATAATTTAACAACCGGTTCTCTGCCCTAATGATTTCTTCCAACAACCAGTTCACCAAACTGCTCAGAAAATTAACAACCGGTTCTCCCGAAGTGGTGCGAACTGGCCGAATCCCACCACTGACTCCAAGCCTTACTCCCGTCACCCTTTTTTTTCCTAATTGTTCTTGCCTTCTGGAAACTCTGCGCTTGTGCGCACTGGGAACAGGCTCACACTGTTCTTCTGCCTTGCTGATGTCCGACTCTGAGGCTCCAGAGGCAGCACATAACTATCAGATGACCCTGGCCCCCTCTCTGCCTCCAACACAGAGCCCTCGTCCGAGCCTTCCCCAGACTCCAGGACTGGCCCATGTTCCTCCCCAACCTCCTCACTGTCTGACTCTGCTGCCAGTTCTGCAAGCCGCCAGCAGACCACAACACTGATTTTGTATGTGTACATTTGCCTATGTGTACATACCTATGTTTTCTAAAATAGTATACATATCTAGTAGGGTAAAGTGAACAGAGGACAACTGACAAACAGAAATATAAAAGAGCAGTGCAAGTTTATTTTATCCAGTGTTTATCAGTATCATCATCTCTATAGATAATTGAAAGAGAAAAAAAGGTGAAAATGACCTGAAGGAACTTGGTTCTCAGGCAAAGCAATAGCTCCAATTTGAAAATTTTTAAGCCAGTGTGGACATTCACCAGTTTTGCAACTGCATTTAGGAAGAAAATAGTAGAGCTACATGTAATGGATTTGCTCCTTCACTGTGTTCCAATCTGTTAACTTTGCTCCCTGTTACATTTATCTTGTGTGGGAAATGCATTATTCACAATTGAAAACTAGTCATGGAGGACTTAAAATACTACGAGAAGGTTTTTTTTAAAATCATTGTTGCTGTCCTGTTCATTATAAAATTACCATCTAGTCTTATTCATATCTACATAAGAATAAGCCAAATTGAATTCAAATGAAATTTGCTTTTAGCTGAAGAAAATTGCTGCCTTAGTATTGTATTTCAGACTGTGGACATACTCAATTTGCTTCAGAAGAAGAAAGAGGCCCCATAGTTTTCCCACTGCCAGTATTATTTGGATATTTATTCGAGGTCCAGTAACAATCTGTGCATCTGTATGCATTTGAGTTAATACATGAGCAATATAAAGAGTTTTAATCAAAATAAAAGGCAGATCTTTGGGGTGGCTCTTAACAGTCCATTGTCTGAGGATATAGTTGTTTTGATTTAAAGGAGATTAATCAGCAAAGCATTTAAAGAGTTATTTTTTTCCAAAATATAACACAGCCAATCCTCCCTGTCCTCCAACCTAAATCTCTTACTGGAACAACAAATTGCTCAGTGCATCCATTTTCTTTTTATGTAACTGGAGATAGTAAATGAAAGGTACAAATTGTTTGCAAAAGCTTGAGAATAAAAGTCCGAATCTCATGAATAGGTCGTATACAAATCATTGTAAAAAGTGATGTGTCTTTTTCCTTGATTGTTTGTTTCATTGATTATGTACCATCAAGTCTACATAGCTAGAGTAATTACTAGGAGAGACAACATGTCTTTAGAGATGGATGCACCTGGTTGACCTTGTTTGGGGTGGCAATCTAAGCAGGTTTTGACTTGATCAATACTTGGTTGGGGACGTTCATAGAAAATTCAAGCTTAATTTGAAGGAGATTATCTTGCTAGTATCTTGTAGAGATGTGTATATAATTCTTTAATATGAAGTTATGTTGTCTTCCAAATGACATGTCTAATTTGATGAGAAAATTACTAAGGTAAGTGTGTTTTCTTCAAATGGAATAAATAGCTATCGAAAATGCATGCTGTTCAATGACTTAACATTATCCATGGGCTACAATCTTTTAGATTACTTGTGTAATGATGTATAAATTTGTTATTTTTTTATGTGTGGTGAGAAGTTGATGCATATACCTTTACTTCCAGAGCTTAGATCAGGTGTGTCCAACCTTTACAAGTTTAAGATCTGTGGACTTCAATTCCCAGAATTCCCCAGCCAGCGTGGCTGGTCTAGACAGCTCTGTACTTGAATAGAAGCCAACTGTATAAGGTTCATTTGGAACAATATTGCACGAAGCCAGAGTTGTCAACAGAGAGAGAGAAATCAAGTGGGAGAAGTGACAACACTTGCTTCATGATACATCATGTCAATCCCATGACAGAATCCAATATCAAGATGCAAGTATGAGAAGCAGGAATTTGCATTGTTACATTACAATGTACTGTATGTTCTATCATATTGTCAATAAAAGTTATTTTATCAATATTCAGTCATAAGCAAGCTATTGATACCCCCTGCCACAAAAGAACATACAGTTTTAAAACACTTCTACAAACAATTTTATCTATCTGATAATGCAGAGGGTCCCTATATTTTGCTGTTTTGTTTCTTGTGACAGTGTTTCTGCACTGTAAAATTCCATCCTTTCCTATATTTTCCTATATACTTGGAAAATCCTCCTTTTTATCTCTCTCTCGAATTATTAAAAATTGTGATTCCTGGCCAGAAATATATTGCAAAACTTCAAACTCTGTACCAGTTTACCAGTTCTCCATACTAGTGGACCAAGTTTCTTCATACTAATACAGGGGTTCCCAACCCCTGGGCTTCAGCATGTTCGGAACCGGGCCACACAGCAGCAGGCTGGAGCACACAGCTCAACTTGTACTAGTCGAACTGCCTGCACATAGCAGTGCAGGCAGTGGTGGTATTCCCTTCCCTACCAGTTTGCAAATGTGTGCGTGTGCACATCTTCCGTGTATGCGCAAGGCCTTCAGCACATGCGCAGAGCCTCAAAAATGTGGAAAAATAGGATGTCATGATGTCCACGCAGGTGGGCAGGGCATCCCATAGTCGCCCCTACCAGTTCGCCCCAACCAGATATAACCGGCTGAAAACCACCATTGATACACATGTACGCCGGCCTGTTGCTCATGTAGACCGGTTCTCCTCTTCCCCCCAGGTGGGCTGCCAAGCTGCAACAGTTGGGGACTGCTGTACTAGTAGACCAAGTTTACCATGTGAAAACTCCTAAAAGAGATATCCTGGTTATGTGTATTACCAAGACATCCCTCTTTTTGTTTAAGACATAGTCTTGAAGCTTCGTTTTACACATTGATATTCAAATTCAGATTCGTTTATTACATTGTCAAGAAAGTCACCTTTGAACAAATGCTGCCTGTGATTTCTCAGTCTTCCTCTCCCTCCCTCCCCCTCCCTCCCTCTACTGGAAATAAATAAACCTCTTTCCTCTGAGCAGCATTGCCTTAACATGCTCAAAACAGAGGATTTTTAAAGTGCCAGAAAACCTGCAGGATGATCATGTGTCTCATACATAAACTGAGGATTCTAAAAGAAATAGCAGCTTGTTTGGCCATGTCTTTTTTTCTCTATTGTGGCACTTTGCCATGGCATATTTAGTGAAAGACATATCACTTTAAGCCTGTAATGAACATTGATGACGCTTCTTGTTTCAGAGAGTCTTAACAATTTCTAACTATGGCAAATTGCAGCAGTTTTCTGTGGTGAAAAAAAGAAATGACTAAAAATGGGCCTAAGATTGCTTGGTATTTTTTCAGAAACTCTTTTCCTTCCTTTTATTTAACCAGAACACAATCCTTTTTAAACAGTGGAAGTTTGAGGATTTCTTTTTCTTTTTGCCCTAAAATATTATATGTACTTTTCTGGAATTCATTAAAAATGTAACAATTTGTATGAAAATGCAAAAAAATGAATTGAGGAGAGTATTCTGGATACTTATCGCTTTATAGAACTTCATTCTTACCCATAATAAATCTTCAAGATATCCATTTAAATATTATTAGCATTCTTTTGATTTTGAGAATTATGACTTAAAGTATACTGCAACTTTATTATTCACTTTTAAAAGCAACTAAAGTTAAAAGTGCTTTTACCTTGATGTGATATCATGTTTTCTAATAGTCCCATTAGGGTATTTGTGTAAGATAGTTCAGTCATCTGAAATTGCTTTCTTGTCTCATGTTCAAGCTTTTGACAGCATTGTTTGAATTTTAATTCAATTTTGGAGAGACACTAGGCATGTTAATTGTGTTTATAGGTGTAAAGGGAGAACAAGCAAAAGAATAATATGTTTAACATCTAGTTCTGCAGGGGTCACTTTTCTAATCACTGGTTTTTGATACCACAACATAGATATTCACAACAGTGTTGATTTGCAGGAGCACTTTAGCTAAATGTAGGTGTCTGGGACTAGCGTAAGTGGTAGTATGATTTAGTAATTTAGGTGTTGGATGGGGACAGGGAAAATGTAATTTCTAGTCTATTTGCAGCCACAGAAGTTCTCTTGATAACTACTTTTTCCTCTGTCAGCTCAATCTATGGGGTCCTTGGTGCTCTCTGAGCTTGGTTATTTTCTTGCAGACATTTCATTACCAAACTAGATAACATCATCAGTGCTAAAAGAGAGTGGGGTTGCTCTCATTTTATATACTAGTGACTTTTCGTATCAGTTTTGGTAGGAGCAGTCTTGGTGGTTCCTTGATTTAGACTGTTGTTTACTGTTAACTTGTTTGTCTGAGTTGATAGTTCCTTGATTGGAATATTGTTTACTTCTTAATTGTTGGTCTAATGTTAATCTTGGTGTTAATCTCTGCTCCTCTGGGTGTTGCTTGCAGATGAGGAGGTGTCTTGATTTTTTTGTTTCATTTTTTGATATTTGTCATTGTGATTGTCTTTTGAATTTATCTTAAGTAACTTGTTACTTACCTCTTTGTGCCTGTTGATGGCTTAATTTGTCTGAGTGCCAGGCTTCCAGGAATTCTCTATTGTTTTTGGACTTGGTCCAGGATGGTCACAGTTTCACAGATGAAACTATGGCTATGTGTATCCATATTTTGTGAAATTAAGGAGTTTTCATCATGTCTTGTGGTTGCTAGTTGGTTTTCATGGAATACATTCTGCTAGAAAACAATCAAGCTCAGAGAGCACTAAGAATCCTACACTTCAACCCTGAAATACAATATTCTCTTATGTCAGCTTAATCTATATAGCAGGGATGTTCTTGTAGGAACATTAGAAGGAAACAGCATCATGCACACCATTTTGAACTCCAGAACAAAAGGGATGATACACATTAAATAAATTAATTCACAAAGTATATTTTTCTATACTTAGGAGCAGTGGTGAAATCTGAATCGGTTTGCTACTGGTTCGCTGGCTGCGCATGCGTGCTGTGTGCCAAGTGTGTGCTGTGCACATGCATGCGCATTTCTCACCAAATGAGTGCTGCGCTCGCATGTGCAATACACACCAAAAGGAGGCTTGGGAAAGTAAGTAGAACAGCGGGTGTGCGATCTTGGGAACCTTTTAAAAAACTTTTGAAAAGCATTTTTTACTACCAATTCAGGCGAATAGGTATACCACATGATCATCGGAACCTTTTTTTAAAAAACTTTTTAAAGCATTTTTAACTACCGGTTCCGGAGAACCAGTAGTAAAAAAATGCTTTAAAAAAGTTTTTTAAAAAGTTCTGACAATTGCACATTGCTCAGCTGATCCTCGGAACTTTTTTTTTTTTACATTTTTTTACTACCAGTTCGGCAAACCAGTAGCATTTTTTACTACCAGTTCGGATGAACTGGCCCGAACCTGTAGCATTTCACCCCTGCTTAGGAGGCAAACTGAATGTTTAAAGGAAAACCACTCATGGCATTCAGGAAAACCAGTGTTCAAGTAAGAACATATAGGATTGCAGTCTTAACTGCCAAAAATTAGGACCTTTTATAAAAATAGCTTTTAGTCTAATTCAAGCGTCCCCAAACATGGCACTTTTAAGACTGGCTGGAGAATTCTGGGACTTTTAAGTCCACAAGTCTTAAAGCTGCCAAGGTCTAATTGATAGTTGACATAGGGCCACTTCAAATCTTTCACTAGAACGATGCAGCATTTTCAAAATATAAATATTCAGGTGTTCCATGTAAACATGGAAATAGCAATAAAATTGCTAAGACATTTAGGTTTTTATATGTGCAATCAAGGCATGTATAAGTTTATATTTATGCAACTAACATATATGTTTACCTGTAAATAAGAACAGATAAACAAGTCACAGATTCAGATGTATTTGGTGTGTACTTTTCTAAAATCAAAATATCACACACCAATTTGTCATTACTTTAACACCCAGTTTTTACAAGCATATATTTTATTTTTCAAATTAGTTTGTCTCCCTTTCTTCAAAACTATTTCCATTGCTTCAGCTCTTTGTAATGATGTAAAAATATGTTGAGTCATGCTTTTCATCACGGTATTTGAAGAAGTGCATATTTAAAAGGCAACTACGTTCTGACACTTATCACAGTAATCCCGGTTGCTTAAAACAAACTTTCCCTGTTGAATATTCCAGTGAAGCTCATTAGGGAGATGTTGCAAAGTTTAAAGACATATGGCTATTATTGGTATTAACAGCAATAAGAATACAGCATTAGTAATAATAATAAAAGTAGCAATAACAAAAAAAATTATAGCAGTAACTGAATACTGCCTTTGACTCTACATATGAAAAAAAATCAAAGCATTTAAAACCCCCATGGTAAAAGTTTTGCATCAATTAAAAATGAACAAAAATAAGTTACTCCACAAGATTGAATTACAAATTGAATTAAGGAGGAAAAAGAATTCTTTTAAAAAGCAATTTCAGGGACAATTGTGCTGTTAAACTTTTGGTAGTGCTTCCTCAAGACAGCTCCAATGCTACAAACTGGGAATTTATTTATTTTATTTTATTAGTCATATTTCTATGCCTGCCACTCTCCGAGGACTCTGGGTGGCTTACACCAAAGACAGTATAATAAATAGCATATTGCCCCCAATAATCTGGGTCCTCATTTTACCCACCTTGGAAGGATGGAAGGCTGAGTCAACCTTGAGCCGGTGAGTTTTGATCCGCTGATCTGCTGAACTAGCAGTCAGCTGAAATAGCTGCAGTACTGCACTCTAACCACTGCTCCACTGGCTACCGGTATTCCGTGCTCAAAATCAGGAGATTGAGATCTATTTTAGATACACGTTTGTTTATCTTTCTAGGGAGGAAAAAAAAAAGCTTCTCCTTTTGTGACTGTGACATTTTGTCTATGCTCAATAAATAAATGTTGACTATGCTAATAACCCAGATCTTTTCTGACCTTTCCAAGAAAAATAAATGCAGACACTTAGAACAGAAGTGCAACCTTTTGAAGGAGATGGAGTGAAGTAAACACAATCTATTTATTGTAGCATTACTGATTATTTAACTATAATGATGGCTCTAATTATGCAAGAACAGAAAAAAGTCTAGGTCACTACAATCAGATTTGGCAAACTAGAAACCGTGGCAAAGAGTGAGGCATATAGCCATTCTAAAATTCAGTCGAAAAACTTTATGTATGTATGTATGTATGTATGTATGTATGTATGTATGTATTTATTTATTTATTTTGTCAAGCATGTATAAGATAACAGATATAAATATAAATATGATTATGAATACATGAAATGGATTCGAATAAATGGGGACATTAGGACAGGGATGGTAGGCACGTTGGTGTGCTTATGCACACCCCTTACAGACCTCTTAGGAATCAGATGAGGTCAACAGTAGACAATCTAACGTTAAAGTTTTGGGGGTTTGGGGAAGAAACCACAGAGTCAGGTAGTGCATTCCAGGCATTGACCACTCTGTTGCTGAAGTCATATTTTCTGCAATTGAGTTTGGAGCAGTTTACCTTGAATTTTATCTATCGTGTGATCATGTATTGTTGTGGTTGAAGCTGAAATAGTCAGTGACAGGTAGGACATTGTAGCAGATAATTTAATTTTATCAAACTTGTCATGGAATTTCTGTGATCCAAATAAACATGATTTGTAGCAGAAATGGTCACAGACTGCTATGGTTTTCTCTAGTAATAAAAATGTAAATTAAGATGATGGACAAAGTACAACGTCACTGAGGTTCATTGAGAAAGGTAATATTCCAAAGGATATTTTAGAAAGAGTTCATAATTTGCTGTTGGATCATTTAGCAGAGATTTGTTTATTCATAGATCACTTCTGGAAAATATTTGATATCATCTGGCTATCCCAAACAGGATACTTCTCAGTGGACAAAGTTAAGCATAAGTAATAGAATGAGGAAATATTGAACCATCTCCATACTTTGATAATTGGTAATTCAAGATTGGTAATCCTAAAATGTGGCTCCTTGATCAAAATTAATGGAGAAAAGGTTCTTAATTTGCACTTGAAATGAAAATGATTAAATTGACAGCAAGGGGAGAGAATTTGGTAGTTGCGACAAGACTAAGCAATAGTGACAGAGAGAAAAATGAGGAAGAGAGTCAAGGTCAGCTAGAAAGAAATGTCTATTAAATAGATTAAAGAAGACTGAACATTTTGAAGGGTCTTCAGAGAAAAAAGAAAATTAGGCTATGAGGAAGGACCCCTTAATAAAATGATGAAGTACGAAGAGTCATACAAAAGACTTTATAAAGTAAAATGAGAAAAAAAACTACAGCTCCCATTTTTCTTTGCCAGCATAGTCATAGTTTTTACTGCCAGTATTTACTATCTGAACTAGACTGTGTTGTTTCTCTGTGTCATATGTGGGCATATGCATAATTTTATATTTATTTTATTTATTTATTTAGTCATGTTTATGTAGTGTATAGGGATGCGGTGGTTCAGTGGCTAAGATGCTGAGCTTGTTGATCGAAAGGTCGGCAGTTCAGTGGTTCGAATTCCTAGTGCTGTGTAACGGGGTGAGCTCCCCTTACTTGCCCCAGCTTCTGCCAACCTAGCAGTTCAAAATGCAAGTAGAAAAATAGGGACCACTTTTGTTGGAAAGGTAACAGTGTTCCATGCACCTTTGGCGTTTAGTCATGCTGACCACATAATCACAGAGACGTCTTCGGACAGCACTGGCTCTTCAGCTTTGAAACGGAGATGAGCACCATCCCCTAGAGATGGGAACGACAAGCAAAAAGGGTAGTGACTACCCTTTGAGAGCTGTATGCAACAAAATTTCATTTTAATGTATGCCGATTAGTGTACATTTAAAGTGACAATAAAATTATTCTGTCTTACTAGGTTGCTTTGTACACAAATCTGATGCTGCCTCCTATTGTATATCCTTTGGCTTTTAAGGCTTTGGGGTCCATTCATTTTGATGGATCTTTGCAAAATATACCAAAGTAGTAAGAGTAAAAGAAATATGTATAGTTTTGGAAGATCAGGACAAAAGAAATGGATTAGCCCTTTCTGAATGCCACTATGAAAAGGAAAAAGAAGTTCTTTTTATGCCATTAAGATGGGAAGTGAAGGACTGCTTTCTTTAATGGTTTATTCTCAGTTTATATGCCTTCTGGCCATGCTGAAAAAGTATTGCTATTCCATAAATATTGAGGCAAATATTAGGGAATAGAGGAACAAGCTTCTGGTGGCTCTTGATTCTACAAAGAGCCGAGGTGGTGCAGTGGTTAGAGTGCAGTACTGCAGCTACTTCAGTTGATTGCTAGTTCAGCAGATCAGCGGATCAAATCTCACCGGCTCAAGGTTGACTCAGCCTTCCATCCTTCCGAGGTGGGTAAAATGAGGACCCAGATTGTTGGGGGCAATATGCTATTTAGTATACTGTCTTTGGTGTAAGCCACCCAGAGTCCTCGGAGAGTGGGCGGCATAGAAATATGACAAATAAAAAAATAATTAAAAAAAATACCATTAGGCAAGAATAAAAAGCCAACCTGATAACAATTTTGGAAAGTTGGTAGAATGTTCATGGCAGAAGTTGAAAACATTGTGCTGTGCCAATGATTGAGCTATGGCTCTAACATGTCTGAAAGGCAGCAGGCTAGAGATTTTGTTTATTGCTGAGATGGCATACATACTTTGTACATTTCTAATTTAATTATAACTAATATTTTTTATATTTAATGTGTGAAGCACATTAGTAAGACCCAATTCCAAAAGAACTATGATTAGAGTGGAAAGCAAAATCTTAGTGGAATCGTGAATTTTATCTCTCAAATCATCTTTCTTAATAGATTTTTTACCAATGCACATAAATGTATCAGGAATGGGAGGATATGCATATAAAAAGATACAGGTGCACTTAAAACCATATCTTATTTATTACCAGTGGTTTTTATATCACCTTAATCCTTAAGCAGCTTTTGAGCAAAGGACACATCATGAAAATACTGCAAATCTTTAGTACATGGCATACACCACTAACAAATCCTGCTGTCATAAATTCATCAGGCACATAATGATAACAGGTCATTCATCCCAGGTAAATCCCTCAAGTCATTCCTGAGTCTCCAAATTGATTTTTTTAAAGTCCAAGTCTTCTGAATATCAATAATGGAAGCCCAGATCTTATAACTAATGATTGGACATCCTCCTCAGAAGAGGAAATTCCAAAGATAGTCTACTGCTAAGATGTTTCCCACTATCTGTTGCATATTATATTTGTTTAGTCTAGCGGAATGATTGACAATGCCAAATGTATAGATTTTCTTATGGAGATCAGATAAATCAAACCTCGGTAATCTAAGAAAAGAGTTTTAGAAGCATTCCATTTTTTGTTTGCTCACACTTTTTTTTTTAAATGCTGGCATTGTGAATCCAAAATGGATAAAAACAAAATGCAATTGTTTTTTGTACTTTAGGGAAAGTGGAGCACTTATTCTTTCCATTAAGAAAATGAAATAACTGATTCTAAATTTAAATATACAAATGTATGCATCATTCTGATTTTTAATCAGAGAAGCAAAGTATGAGTTTCTTTTATATATACCATATCTAACAGGTTTCTTTCCAGTCTTTAGAAAAACTAAACAGCTTTCAGATACATTGGACCACGATGATAGAAATAAACATAAAAATAAATAAAGCATTTATCTGAAATGTTTTGTGGCCTGTTCCCCCTTAAAAAAATAGTAAAAAGCAGGAGAAAATATAAACATGGACAAAACTTCCATCCAGTTTTCTCCGGTTCCTTTTTCCCAAGCTCATTTTTTTCAGTGCCAATGTTTCTTCGAACGGTCACTAAATGAACTGTTTTAAGTCAAGGACTACCTGTACTCCATTTACAAAATTAACTGATTCTTCCCTCTGTAGATAACCAGCCATTCCCTCTTTCTTGCAGATAAACCAGGGACACAGATTTTCACACATGCAAATGCACATGGACACACATGCTCTCTCCCTTCCTTCTTTCCAGAAGCAGAACAGGATGGTGGTGGGATGTATCCTTGCTTGTTAGCTTTTAGTTTGGAAAAGAATTCAGACTGCAATATAAGTTTAGGATGCTGACATTTTTCCATAACTACATACTATTTGGAGACAACTGAAACTAAAAGAACAGTTTCAAAGCACAAGTGCATATTGCATATGCTCCACCACAGCTTTATATGAGCTGTGGTGGCGGCGCAGTGATTAGAATGCAGTACTGCAGGCTACTTCTGCTGACTGATGGCTGCCTGCAGTGTGGCAGTTCGATTCTCACTGGCTCAGGGTTTCCATCCTTCCAAAGTCGGTAAAATGAGGACCCAGATTGTTGGAGGCAATATGCTGACTCTGTAAATCACTTAGAGAGGGCTATAAAGCACTGTGAAGTGGTATATAAGTCTAAATGCTATTGCTATAGTGAGAAATAAATTCTTGTACTTTAATTGCTTTTCTGTGAGAGATCCTGGTTTTTCATTGGATTAAATATGCATTAACAATATATATATATATATTGTGAGCTGACTGTGAAAGTGATCAGCTATTAAAAAGAAGAGATGTATATTTATACTCTTTTCCACAACTAATATGTGCGCAATTACAACAAAAATCAGCAAATACAATGCAGGATTGTGTCTTTAATAGAACTGTCATAGAATTCTGTATTTCACATGTATAGACATTTCAAGCAAAGCCAAAATCCACGATTGCCACAATAGAACTTTTTCTCCCAAATGTCTGCTTTGGTATTTTTGCTTTACATTTCCATATGTGGTTCTTGTTGTTTAAGTTCCATTTTATCTTTGGAGCAGGGGTGAAATCTAATTTTCTTTGCTACCGGTTCTGTGGGCGTGGCTTGGTGTGGCTTAGTGGTCATGTGACTGGGTGGGCGTGGCCAGTTTGACATCATTCACATCACTCTGCTGTGCATGGGGCGCTTGGAGAGAGAGTGAGCAAGACAGCTTTTCAACCTCTGTTTGTGTGTATGTATGTGTGTGTATGTGTGTGTGTGTGGGAGGGAGGGAGGGAGGGAGCCATCTGAAGCCGAGGCACCCAAACCTCTGGCAGCAGTGGAGGCAGCTTCTGAGCAGCCAGCTCCACCTGACCTACTCCCTGACTCTTGCCATTCTCCTCGCCCCCACCCCATTCAAGCAGCGGCTTTCCTGCTCAGCCCCAACAAGCTATGCATCCATGGTGCCTGCACCAGCATCCCGAAAGAAGCAGAGAAGCCTGCCGCTGCTTGAGTGGTGGGGGTGTGAGGAGAACAGCGAGACTCAGGGAGTAGGTCAGGTGGAGCTGGCTGACTCAGGGCTGCTCAGAAGCTGCCCGCGCCACTGCCAGAAGTTTGGGTGCCTCAGCTTCAGATTGCTCCCTCCCTCCCTCACACACACACACACACACACAAACAGAAGTTGGAGAGCTCTCTTGCTCGCTCGCTTTCCAAGCGCCCCATGCACAGCCCATTTGAGGAAAGGGCAAGCACGGCTGGGCGCGTTTGGCTGCAGAAGGAGCTGCAGCACAATGGGGTTGTTTTGTTCACCAAAGTGGTACTTCGGGAGGGCAGGAGGACATCTGCAGCTGACAACTATAATGAATATGTCCACCTGCCCTCCTGAAGCACCACCATGGCGAACAAAACAACCCCATTGTTATGGATGCATAGCTTGTCGGGGCTGAGCAGGGAAGCTGTTGCTTGAGTGGAGGGGGGGGGGACAGTAAGCTGCTAGCTCTTTCCCTGCAGCCCTGCCATGCTTGCCTGCCTTCCGCGTGGACTTCTGCTTGCCTGCCTTCGCAAGCTGGTCACCAGGACACCAGGGAGGCAGCATGGAAGGCAGGCAAACATGGAAGGCTGCCGTCTGTGGACTGGTTTGGGGGCGTGCCCAGCCAGCCATTGCTCCCGGTTTGGCGAACTAGCCTCAATCTCCACTACTTACTCGCCAGAGCCGGTCCGAACCAAGAGCATTTCACCCCTGCTTTGGAGGTAAACCTTTTTTAACCTTATTTTATTTGTTTCCAAAAATGTATTTCTGAAGTGTGGAATTTCTAATGAAATTAGCATAATTATCCTAACATGAAAGTTTAAAATTACATTTCTCCCATCCCCTGCCATTTGAATTTTGTTTATAATTCAACTGTTTGGATGTATTTTTATACAGAGGATTTAAAAAAAATAAAAAATGCATTAAATCTGTTTAAGACTTTTAAAATATGATTGAAAGATAAGCTTAATTCAAACTTTGATACTTCACCCAATACCATATTTCTACATTTCTGGTTGGAGAATTTGAGATATTAGCCACAAATCAAGTATTTCTCACCCTTTTCTAAAACTAAAACTTGAGCATCTGGTATCTTTTTTTCTTTTTCATTTAGAAATATAAAATACATTGGGTGATCATAAGTATGATTTGCTAGCACGTGAAACCAATGAAATTGTGTTGTACTGTAATTTACATGTCCTGCTAAATCTTTTTTCTTTGGTATTGGTGTATAGACTGATATCTTCTAATCATATTGGTTGGCCATTGTTTCATTCTTCAGATTTGTTGACATAGATTGGTTACAAACTGTACTGATTCTTCTTTGTAACTTGCCATTTTCTGTGGATATTCTATCAACTACTGTAGTCCTCTTACTTGGTAACAACCAAGGTGCTGATTTAACTTTATTTTCCAGTATTAGAGGTTCTTATAAATAAGGATTTATCTTGGATATAGAGTATTTCAATATATTCTTTCCATTTTTGTTTATCTTATTTTATTCAGTTACTTGGTATCCTTTAGTACAGGGGTTCCCATCCCCAGGCCGCAGACTGGTGTTGGTTCATGGCCTGTTAGAAACCGGGCTGCACAGGTGGAGGCGAGCAGCGGGAGGGCAAATGTGTGGGCTTTTTTCCCACGGTCCGTGAAAAAATTGTCTTCCACCAAACCAATCTCTGGTACCAAAAAAAGTTGGAGATCACTGCTTTAGGATACCAATTCAAGGTTGGAACTTCCTTCTGTGTTCAGAGATCTTGTGAAAGTCTTTTCTTGTTTACTTGAGCAAGACCCATCCATGATCTCTTCCACAGTCAGCACCATTTATTATTGAACTGTTCCACATCTTTGTACTAACAATATAGTCAGTTTGATTTCTGTGTAGGCCATCTGGTCATACATACACACAAACAAATTCCATGTTACCCTGAAAATAAGACTGGGTCGTATATTATTTTTTGCTCCAAAAAAACGCATTAGTGCTTATTTTCTGTTTAGGTCTTATTTTCAGGGAAATACAGTACTAAATGCATCCATCTGGTTCCGATCTTAAGTGGGGCTTATTTTGGGGGTTAGGGCTTATATTACGAGCATCCTGAAAAATCATGCTAGGGCTTATTTTCCAGTTGAGCTTATTTTCAGTAAAACACAGTCGTAGTAATTTTAAAATAATACGTATTATTTCTCAAACAATATACAAATGTATATCCATAAGATAGAAGTTTTACACCAGTTTGGAAGGCGTGTTGGATTATTAGAAAGTTACAATATATGTTTCTGGGATTATTTCTCCATTTTATTTACTTCATGTTTATTTTCTAAAAGCCTTTTTATGATAAATAGGAAATAGCACATAACTTTCAACTGTACGTCTATCTGAGAGATCCATTACATCTGAACTATTAAGTAAAACCTCACCACAGCAGTAAAAGTGACTCGTCTTTAACTTTTGCCAGAAATTCTACCCTATTTTTCCCCAAAATAAAACATCCCCTGAAAATAAACCCAATTGGGCTTTTGAACGCATGGCAATAAGGCTAAGCGCTTATTTCAGGGTTCAAAAGAAATATAAGACAGGGTCTTATTTTGGGGGAAACGTGGTACCTAAAATTAAATAGTTGTTATGCTCAAGTTGGAACAGATCAAAGATTTACACACATGCTGGACTGCAGGGTTAGATCTTCTGATTGCCACTCAGTGGAAGCAGATTTCTTATTTGTCTCCCTGTCTCTACCATTTGAGAATAATCACAGTAAAAATGAATAGTAGTGACATGCCATTACATCTGAAAATACTAGACACATGGGGTAGTTTAATATCCCATCATGAAAGGGAGAAAAAGCCCAAAGCAATAAACCCAGTAGCAGTCCTTCTCTGAAACACTATTTCATACTTCACAAAGAATTGGGTTTTTTCCTAGAGAAAAATGATACTGTATTGAATGGCTAATTCCACTAAGAGAACTAATGAGGCAGTGTGAGATATGTCTAAGTTGTTTAACCATTATGTTGGAAAATGACTTTGAATGATTTCCACTTTGGTTTGCAACCAGCATACTCCAAATCCATCCATATTCCCAGATCAAAGCAAGCATACATAACACTCAGCACAGCTAGCAAAACAAAACAAACCTCTCTATAGCTTGATGTTTATTTAGTAAGCAGTAACTGGATACAGGCAAAAACTGGATAAGAAAGAGTTAAAAAAAATAGATGAAAAGTGGCATGTACGTAAGGCAAGAATTTTGATTGATTAATGTTGTGGCATCAAGTCATTTTTGACTCTTAGAGAACATAAATATAGATTGTCTGCATGATGATCTTTGACTTGGAGGCAAGAATTAATATTATCAATATCTCTCTTAAAAATCACAGACTTTTCCAAAGTCACTGGGAATAATATTGCAGATCAGTGATAGCTAACCTTTTCCAGACCGAGTGCCCAAAGCGTGTGTGCGCTCCCGAACCCCCAAAATGCAATGTGCCCCATGCATGCATGTGCAACCCTGTGCATGCACACGCAGCCCCACACATGCACCCTGTGCATGTGCACGCCCCCCCCCCCCCGCATATACCCCCTGCCGAGACCCAAAGGCCAGCTGGCTGGTGGGAGGGGCATGTGCATGTGTGGCCAAGCTGAACTGGCATGACAGCTCATGTCCCCACAGAGAGGGTGCTGCATGCCACCTCTGGCATGCATGCCACAGGTTCGCCATCACGGCCGTAGATAATTAGAACATACGGTCACAAAGAGTGTGACTTTTGGTTATTCCAGCTAAGGGAATCACAGTAGCAGAGTAGAGATCAAAAGTAGGATGCCTTCCCTGTTTGCCCTATGAAGAAACAGTTTGGCGGTAGGGATGATGAATCCAACACAACATAACTAAGCAAATCCATACTTTCTTCTTTGGTGAAAATTATATTTGGGCACATTTTTTTATTCAGGTGATATGTTAAAAAATCACATTCTTTTCCATTATGATCAAGACAGTTCATCTTTAGAAACCTTGTCAACATAGTACAGTATGGTGTCAACCTCCTGTTTTATCATCACAGCTACTCTGTGAAGTATAACAAGGTGATAGATAATGAAAAGTAGTAGAAGAGGAAAAGGTTTCTCCAACAACTCAAACATTCTTATATTTGCATATATTTGACTATAATATCTCTCATTCTACCCACAATTCACTCTCTGATTTGACTTCACTGCTCATTCACATTTCTGAGATTGAGCTGACCATCTGTCTAGTTTATGAACCATGACAGCGGTGAGAATGGAGCACACCTTCCATCCATGAGTATTCATTCATATATTTTTTGCTCATGATATGCAAAAACACTCATTTATCTCACACAAATATACGGGAAACCAATAGCTGGAATATCCTTTTTAAAGTAAGATTATCATAGCTCGATGTTCAAATTCTCAACCAGTGATGATAAGATCAGAGTTGTCGTGAGTTGACACAGTTTATGAATCTTCTAATTATAATCTAGTGAGTAGTGAGTTTATTCTTGCGGCTTTAGGGGATCAATTGTACTTCTGCAGATATTATTGCCTATAAATCCTGCCAGATGTTATATGGGGATGCCTTTTTCATTCTCATTTCTTTATGTGAGAACAATAGTGTTGGTCCAAGCTGGGCCTGGCAGAGCAGCTGTTAGATTGGAATGAATTAATACAAAGGATCAGAATGTCTCAGTAAAAGGACTGAGTTGTTCTTTAGTTGTTCTTTGTTTTTATACATTAATTTATACTTTTCTAAGAAAAAATATAAAGTCTGCATGGAAAGCAGGCAGTGTGTGTGTGTGTGGAGAAGGAGAAAGAGGATTTATTTTCATCAAAAGCAGATTACTCACTTAATAGCATTACAAACAGTTTTGGGGGTCAATTGTATCCAACAGGTTTATCAAATCCCATTACAAACCTGCTTTTTTCATACTTTTTTAATCATAGCTATTTGTAGGGATTATGCCCAGCAGTAGTTATTAATTTTGATTTGAGATCACTTTGACTCCAATCACAAATCTCTCCTGCATGCTTCTGGTTTTATGAGAACATTACTGTTGATGAACATTTGTACCCATAAAGGCAGTATATGACATCCTATTTTATGAAGTGTAGCATAATACTCTGGTTGTATTGAAGTTCCAAGACATATGTCTATGTCAGTGACATAAAAGGGAAAAAAAAGAAACTACTTGAAATCTAAGACAGCATGAAGCTGAGAAATTAGCAAAACCTATACGGAGTTTCAGTTGAACTTTTAACAAAAATATAAAATTTTGACCAAAGAGTGACTAATCTGGGACTCACTCTATTTGGCTAATAAAAAACAAAACAAAAATACTTCCCATATTCCTTACTCACAATTTAGATGTGTGAGAAGCGAGGGATTTTGAAGATGGGACAACAACAACAATAACAAAACCATTAGTCTCCTTTCTATAATGAGAAAGCCAGTTTGGTGTAGTGTTTAAGGCATCAGGGTAGAAATTGGGAGACCATGAGTTCTAGCCCCACCTTAGGCACAAAGATCTTGGGCCAATATCTGTCTGTCTGTCTGTCTGTCTGTCTGTCTATCGTCTGTCTGTCTGTCATCTCTCTCTCTCTCTCTCTCTCTCTCTCTCTCTCCCTCCCTCCCTCCCTCCCTCCACTCACAGAAATAAGACAATGACAAACCAATTCTAAAAATGCTGCCAAGAAAACTGCAGGGACTTCACTAGGGCAGGGGTGTCAAACTCAATTTCAATGAGGGCTGCATCAGGGTTGTGTTTGACCTGGGGTGGATGTGGTCAGGTTGGGTGTGGCAATCTCGACGTCACTCGTGTCATGGGCGCCTGTGGTGGCCCAAGTGCTCTGCCAGTGAAACAGGCTTCCGAGCTCCATTTTTGGCTCTTGATGGTCTCCTGCAGCCCTCTGCCAGTCAAAATGGAACTCAGGAGGGCTGTTCATGGTCCTCGTGGGCTTTGTTTTTTTACTATGATGGCTCCTGCAGCCCTCTGCCAGTGAAAACAGAGCTCAGGAAGGCTGCGTGCAGCCCTTATGGGCTCCATTTTCAGCTGTGATCGCCTTCTGCAACCCTCTGCCAGCAAAACCTCCATTTTTGCTGGCAGAGGCACCGCAGGCTAGTCCTTCACTGTTTTGGGACCGGCCCCACGGGCCAGATCTAAGTACCTGGTGGGCCGGATCCGGCCCCCAGGTCTTGAATTTGACACCCCTGGTTTAGGGAAGCACCAGGAATCAAAAAGGGGCTTGAAAGTACAGACAAGGCATAATGCATAATAATACAGCAGTCTCAGGCAAGGTTTTTATACCAATAAAGAAACTTGTGACTGTGTGATCTTTGTCTATATGCATGCCATAACTGAGCTGCAAAATTCCAGGCAATTTCTGAATGGCAGCAAAGGGTTTGATATTTCTTTATTTCATTTGCCATAGTTTTCACTTGGCTTTCAGGAGTTCTTGGGAGTTCTTGGGAGACCAGGACACTTCTCTTATAGGCAGCTTTCAGAAATACAGCAAAAAAAAAAAATCAGTAAAAACACGCAGACATAAACAAACACATACACCAGAGGTGGGTTTCAGCAGGTTCTGACCAGTTCTGGAGAACCGGTAGTGGAAATTTTGAGTAGTTCGGAGAACCGGTAGTAAAAATTCTGACTGGCCCCGCCCCCCTCTATTCTCTGCCTCCCAAGTCCCAGCTGAAATAGGGATTTTGCAGTATCCTTCTCCTGGATTGGGGAGGGAATGGAGATTTTACAGTATCCTTCCCCTACCACGCCCACCAAGCCACATCCACTAAGCCATGCCACAGCCACCAAGCCACTACCCACAGAACTGGTAGTAAAAAAATTTGAAACCCACCTCTGACATACACAACTTACAAATATAATAATTAAACACTAAACATTTAAGATTTTTGGATACAATTTTTTTTCCACTTCTTGTAACAAGGAGGGACTTTCCTTCAACTGACAATGTGTTCTATAATATGATAAAAAGCTAAATTAATTCTTGAGATTTAGTCAGTGGTGGGATTCAGCCAGTTTGCACCACTTCGGGAGAACCGGTTGTTAACTTTCTGAGCAGTTTGGCAAACTGGTTGTTGGAAGAAATCATTAGGGCAGAGAACCGGTTGTTAAATTACTTGAATCCCACCACTGTGGGATTCAGTGTATCTATGGCGAAGCCTGCAGAATATACAATACTCTACTGCTGACTCTAAATACAGTACTCTAAAGTTTGGAATAGACCACATAACTGTTGGCTGCTGTTGCAAGTGGTTATATCTAATAAGATTTTAAGTTTTACTTTGTTTTTATTAAGTAGAAATCCAGCTCTGTGGAGAATTTCTTGAAACCCCAACTAGGATCTATAGTCTCTGATCCAATATTATAGATAGTTTCATTCTGCTACAATTATATTGTATTCCTGAGACATTTAAAAAACAAATAGAAAATCTAATGATTCAAGTTCCTGGAAACTTTAATATTTACTCAGAGCTAAACCAAGCTGATAAAAAAAAGCACTATATCAGCACCATACTGCTTCCATCTCAATTTTTCTTCACTTAATTGTAAACTCAGGATGGCCCAGTTTGAATCGAGATCATTGGAGTGGAAGGGTGAGAATTTGAATTGTTCCTAACCAATTGATATCTTCTCAAATAGAATATTTTTATACCCCTCAGTATCAAAGGTGATTTTTTTAAAAAAAAAATAGAGAGGAGATTGGAAGAATGACTAGACTTCTCTTTCCGTACTTAATATAAATCCAGATCAGCCCCATGTGGATATGCTTACAGTTGAGTAAATAAAATCAGAAATCAAACCAAGATGACACACAATTTCTGTCATTCTGAGTTCTCAGAGGGATATGTGGAAAGCAATAAATCTCCACTCTGGATGAAGAATTGTTCACTACTTTATTGCATTAGAAAAATAAGTAGGGGGAGGGAAAGGAAGGAAGGACGAAAATGTCAGGCAGAGATCAGGTGTGGCTCTGTGCAACCAAAGAGACAGAGTCCAGGTTATCTCTTAAAGTTACCCCTTTATTCAGCTGAACAAAGGTGGGTCCTTCCATAAGATTGGAAGAACCCTGAATGCATTTTGAAGCAAGTATATATAGATTTTTTGTTTTTACTTAAGTTACAGAAGAGGAAGCCGGCATATAGTAGGTAAGGTATAGAAATTACAAAAATATTTGTGCATGCATCTTGTGGTTTTATCATGTGTTTACTCACAAGGTTGTGGTTTCTTATGGAACTTTCCACAATGCCAAATGAACTGTATTTCAGGCATTTCAACATAAGAAATAACAATTATCAGAGTTAACAGGGTGGGAGGGAGGGAGCGAAGGAGGGAGGAGCAGACAAGCAAGCAGGCACACAGCCTTTTATTGCTTGGATCTGTAACATATTTTATTAATATAATTAATTTTATTAATATATATTTTATGATACTCAGAAAACTTTTAAGGCCAAGATAAGTAAGTTTAGAAATAAAATTGACAATGAGGTGATTTCTTTCTTCTTTTTTTACTTTTAAATTTATGAAAATGAAAGAAAAGTATTTTGTAGAATATTTCTGGATTACAAAGTAGATACTTTATCTGTATCTTTTTTTTTTTTGCAAGAATATTAGGGCCTGTAGAATTTTTTAAAATGCCCCTTTTTAGAACACATGGATACTTCCCTGCATTTTAATTATTTGTTTCCCATTATGATAGTCTGCAACCCTCTGGATAGCCACCACATGATAGCACGGATGAAGCAAACACGTCTGCCATGTACAGTTCTCTGGATTTGCAAAGCTCAAACCTGGTAGTCCAAATCATGAAGCAAGCATATTTAAGATCGAGCAGTATAAATGCTCTGTTCAAATATTTATTTCATTTGTTTTCATTTAAAGTTGTTTAGGATAGTTTTTTTCAAATCACAGGCATCACAAAAATTTACTCCCAAAACATCTGAACGGTGGAGTTGTTTAATTGACTCAGCAATGGTCTGGAAGGAGACTAGAGGGAAAAAACAGCTTGTTTCCACAGCCTAATGTTCTTCTCAAAGTTATGTGAGGGCGGGAAAGGATCACCACGCTGAAGCAGCACAACAAGCAATATGAGCAAGGCTCATTTTTGGAGGTCCAAATCTAATGTCACTGATACCTCAGTGCTTGATGGTCTATTGACACAAGGGAACAGTAGAGTATATATTGAGAATTGAGGATTTGTGTTACGTTTCTTCTTTGTTGTTACTCTACCTGCTCTTTTTCTATAAAAAGTCGCTGTGTGCCGAAAGCGCTCACGCACCATAATGCATGCACGTGTGATCCCTGTGGCCCTCCCATGCATGCACATGTGTCCCCCATGCAAGCACCCCACCCCCACACATGCAACCCCCACACGCTCCACTCCCTGCACATGCACATGCATCTCTTGCATGGACCCCACCTCCTGGCTGGCAGGAGGCGTGCGGGCATGCACAGTGGAGCTGAGCTGGGGTGACAGCTCGCATACCCGCAGAGAGGGCTCTACGTGCTACCTGTGGCACGCGTGTCATAGGTTCGCCATCATGGTTCTATAAAATTGCTAACCTGAGATCACTTCCTTCTGCCTTTCTTCCAAGGTACACAAGAGGATATCAGTTTTGAGTCTCCTAGTAGGATGTAGATACTAATATTAGGCTTTGCCTATCCCAGTAAATAAAGCTCTTTTCTCTTATAAAACCTGCTTTGCTACATGCATGTGTACTCTTCCTCTTACTATTCTTCCTTACTGAATTTGGTGGCCATAACATGTACATTTCTCTGTAAGTCTCTGCCCACTAGGCAGGCAATGACATTACATGGTTTACTTGGAAAAGCCCAAACAGATCAAGCAACATGATTGGCTGGTAGGCTGACTATAAAAAGATGGAAAAAATGGCCTCGATGTAACCATGCCATGTTGAATGCAGGAATCTCTGCTTAAAAAGGCATTCTCTCTTTCTCAATCAATTAATCTGAACTTGCTGATGCATTAGATATGTCTACAAATATTATAGGGAAGGGTTACTAAAGTTTGAAGCTATCCTATAAATCAACTGGGAGGGTTCATATAGTGGCCCAGAGATGTTATGATATCAAGATGTTTATGATATCCTATTATATACATAATAGAAGTATATTCTTTAACTACATCGTTGTCTTACCTTCCCACTCCCAATTTTCCACCTGTTATTTATCTTGCAGATGTTTACTGCATGAATTTCATATAGATGCATTGTGTAAACTATTGATTATAATATGCAACTCATTGAGTTCTTCATTAAAAATAAATTCAACTGCAAACTTTTTAAAAACAAAGATATGAAAATCTCCTACAGTCTGGTCTAAAACATTTATGCCTGACAGACCTTTTTTTTTAATGAATGTAGAGGAAAAATTAAGGTCAAAATTTTATTAATCTTTTGTTATCAGCCCCTAGCAGTTCTAGCTTTTAGTTGAAAGTCATTCAGAAATATTAGCCCCAAAGATTTTGATATTAATAGCAATAATAAAGCTTACTGCTTTTCCATTATGGGGATGCTAAATATTGAAATTTCACACCAATAATATAGATTACTTTTAGCTCTAAAAGGGAAAAGATTTCTCTGAGCTAACTAGTGCCTAAAATTGGATTCATTACCTGTTAGCAGCAAGAGCCATTTAAATGGAGAATTAAAATTGTTTCATATTTTTGCATTAATTCTTTGGTGCACTTATTGGAAGAAGGCACACTTTTCTCAACCTTCAGGGGGGAAAAATCACTGCATCTGGATGTTATACTGATTAAGGTGTTGGAGCAGGGGCAGGAAGAGCCATGTTCTACTCTATCATCAACTACTGACTATGGACCGGTCACTTTCTCTCAGCCCAACCAATCTCACAATCTCAATCTCTTATCTGGTGGATAAGAAGAAGTAGAGAACAATTTGTAGGGTGCCTCCAACTCTTGAATGAAATAAAGTCTATAAATATATTTTTTTAAAAATCATCTTCTCACCCCCATGGGTGATATGTGTTTTTCTCAATTTGTGGTTCTCTACCAGAGGCCTAGGGATTTGAGAATTCTATACAACATCTTAGCTGTTCCTATCATCACATTCTTCTGAAAAAAGAGCTCTGATTTTATTATTGGGATTTATTTCAGCCACTCTCCTAGCTTTGAAGTCATTGAATGTTCCTACCATCACTGGGACCACATTGGCTTTACTTTCCACATCCTTTCTGGTTCTTCCTTCAGGGCCCAATACTTCTCCAGTTTCTCATATTCCTTCTTTCTGTTATACTATTGTATAAGTGTCTGTGGCTTGGCATTGCTACATCAATCACTACCATTATCTTCTGGTCCTTGTCTGCTATCATGATGCCTCATTGTTGGCTAGTATCTCTCTGTCTGAATCTGGAAGTCCCACAGGTTCTAAGCTCTTTCTTTCTCCACGACCTTCTGTAAAATCTCTCATCTGGACTTGGGAAAATCTAGGCTGTACACCGTGCAGATGTTCCTGTACACAATGCCAGCTAAATCACACAGAGAGAAGAATCCATTCAATTCACACTTACCATCAAAATCTTGTCAGTATGTTCAGCCTGGAAAATTAATTGAGATATTTACGTACTAATATTACCTAACTGACATGATGACAGGATAATTAAGTAATAGTTTACTTTTGGCCAAGAAACACAGAATACACAGATTTGCCAGCAGCTTTCATGGAGTTGCATCTTCTCAAGCGCACAACATCCACACAGCTGTGTCATCGCAGAAGAAGCTACTTGTTCTATTGAAAGGAATCTATTTCCAATTGAGATGCTCTTCTAGTGTGCATGGGTATGGAGGGGGATATAAGTAGGTGCAGAGGACCCACATAAAGGATAATAATCAGCGTATGGCAAGCTGTTCTTATCTAGAGAATGCATTGTACAAGACATTCCGCCTGGTAAATTATCCATCAAAAACGTCCATCGAGAGTTCATGGCAGATGTTCAATTCAAAATGCATGCTGCTTTTAAAATATGCAAGGCAGAAGAATTACCCCAGCTGATGTTTGCATGTGAGAAAGTAAAGAAAATCAGGTGTTTTTAGTTTTGCTTTTTTTAGCACTAGAAGTTGTTTTTGATTGTAAGCCATTAGGCCAATCAAGAAGCTTCTTGTTCTGGCGGAGGTACATTAGATGCACTTAAGACCTAGGATTTCCTGTTTAGTTCCACGCCTTATAGATACTCTGCTGCTAAGGGCTACTGGTTTCAGCTTTGATATTGTAAAGTTAGCTTAGATAGAATTAAGTGTCACTGAATGGGTATCCTTAAGAAGCAGGGTCTGCTGGTATTGGTAGACTTGATAAAAGTGTGGTATAATGATTAAGGTATTAGGCTAGGACTACAAAGTCTATGTTCAAGTCCATGTTCAAGTCCATCTTCAGCCACTGAAGTTCACTTGATGACTTTGTTCGGTCACTTTCTCTCAGCCCACCAGGTTCTGTATTCTTGATGAAGGAAACATTGGAGGAGGGAATATTATCCTTAAGACTATAAATCTAATGAACAAATAAACAATTAAAAGATGAGGAGAATCTCACTGGTTTGTTTATTGGTGAGTTAAATCAAAACTGTGTAGATCTGTGGGTTTCAGGTTCCATTATCTGTGCCACTATGAGCTGTGGTGGCGCAGTGGTTAGAATGCAGTACTGCAGGCTACTTCTGCTGACTGCTGGCTGCCTGCAGTTCAGCAGTTCGAATGTCACCAGCTCGAGGTTGACTTTTCCTTCCATCCTTCCAAGGTCGGAAATATGAGGACTCAGATTGTTGGGGGCAATATGTGGACTCTATAAAACCACTTAGAGTGGGCTGCAAAGCACTGTGAAGTGGTATATACTGTAAGTCTATTGCTATTAAGGAATTATTTGGATTTCAAAACAGAAAAATCTGAAAGGCCGGGAGAGTCTCCTTTGATCCTAAACATGTTATCCAGCAAGTAATGGAGTCAAGAGAGATCAAAATTTGCTGCTCTGTTCACATCAGCACAATGTCTTGCAACTATTTAGTAGAAGCAGGACATAATCCACAAAATTTGGAAGTCACTCAACTCATTTGCAATCCTGATGACATACCAGAAATTATAATTGGCTTTATAGCAGCCTTCTTTGGACCCTTCTGCCAACTCACTATAGATAGGTTACTAAATAAGAATATACATATGGCAGAGAGATTTTTTTTCCAGCCAAGACAGAAACTTAGAACAGCACTGAAATCATTGAAATTGTTTTCCACAGTTGATAAATATGCATGAGAGAGCTTTATGTCTTCGGTTTATATGTATATATTCTATCCTGGCTGAAGTTCCTTAGAAAGATAGTAATGTTTCCCAGCCTTGTAACTTCTAGATATGTAAATTTTAACCCCTAAAATTACCTAGCCAGCATGAAAATTGCTGAGAATTCAAGAATGTCAAGTCTATGTATTTGACAATTAATCTGGGACTTTCTTGGGAAGCCAGAGTTTCTCAGGGCAAAGGTTAGTTAAGTCAGTAACTAAGAGTGGCCTAGCTCTAGGAGTGAAATAAATAAAGCAAAACAATTTATTAAGGTGATAAACAGAAAGAAGATATGCCCCATTTATACCCTCGTGTTTAGAAAAGACACTATTGTTTTCATCCTAACATGCAATAGATGTTTATTGTGTCTCACTGTATTGAATGTCTGTAAATTTCTCCTGAATTCAAACTGGGATCCTGACAGTTGCCAAAGTTGAGAAACATTTTCAAATGTTCTATCACAGTGATGGCTAATCTTTTCCGGACCGAGTGCCCAAAGCGTGCGTGTGCCCAAACCCCCAAAATGCAATGCGTGCATGGCCCCCTCCACATGCGCCCCACCCCCATGCATGTGCACATGGCTCCCCCGCAAGCACCCCACCCCTGCACATGCACATGCCCTCCCACACTCACTCTGTCCCCTGCACATGCGTGTGTGGCCCCCCCCTGCACGTGCCCCATCCCCATGCATGCATGCACGCCCCCCACACACACCCCACACACCATACATGCGTGGCAGAGACCTGAAAACCAGCTGGTCTGTGGGAGGCACACATGCATGTGCAGTGGAGCTGAACTGGGGCGATGGCTCACATTCCGTCAGAGACGGCACTGTGTGCCACCTCTGGCATGCGTGCCATAGGTTGGCCATCACAGTTCTATGAGCTTTCTCCTTTTAGCTTGGTTAAGTTGTTCTTTACTTTCTGTCCTGGAAGTATGTTTGTAACCTTTTTGATTTGAAATGTGTGGTTCCAAGGTAAATCCCATGGTGATGAGAAAACTATAAAGAAAGATAGTGGATTGGCCATAAATAAAAATTAAACCTGAATCTCTCTCTCAGTAGCATTTCCTCACAACATTTCCTAAAGTGCAATATATATATATATATATATATATATATGTATCTCTTTGTCATATGTCTTTCTTTTTAAGCTATATCAAGAGATTCTTAGAATTGACATACTGTCATAGCAATAGTTAGGATTTGCTTTCCATCTTCCATTAGTGCTTTCCGTCCTCCCAATTTTATAGCGCATACAGAGTGACTAACAGTGTTTGAAAGTTTGGGTTTTATTGATATTGTTTTGACAACCCTTGGCTTTCTGCCAAGACACTTGGCATAAGTCCTGCATCCCTTTTGCCTCCCTGGTTGTCTGGAGACACTACTGGGTTGCTCTATTTTCTTTATGTTTTCCAGGCTGCAGATTTTTCTTTCCCTTAAAATGTTGAGTTATCTCACCAGTTCACTGCCTTCTATTGCTGTTGGTCTGTATCCATTCCCTTAATCTAAGCACAGGGTTGCTTTTGTTTTGTTTTGGTCTTTTTATGTGCACAAGAAAAGAAGGGGTTTTTGTTTTTCTGAATTGAATGCCCAACAGGTAAGCAAATGCTGGGGGAAATGGGGGTTACTGCTTATTTTTGGAGTCCTAATTGCTGGCACTTTTCTTTTTACAGGCTTTATAACTTCATGAGATTAATGCTATTAGATCTGGGCTACAAAAGATCTGGATGACCACTAGATGGCAACAAAGAAATAAAGATAACTCTATCTGGAGGGGGGGGGGACCAACTTAAATTTGTTTTCCCACTATTTTAGTAATATCATGAGAATTATACAGACAAAGGTGTCCTCAACTTATGTCTCCAATTGAGCCCAAAATTTCCTTTGCTTAAGCATGACAGCTATTAAGTGAGTTTTGCCCCATTTCTTGTCATTGTTGTTAAGCAAATCATTGTTGTTATTAAGTGAGTAACACAGTTGTTAAGTGAGTCTGGCTTCCCCATTCACTTTGTGTGTCAGAAGGTCGCAAAAGGTGATCACTGAACCCCGGGGTACTGCAACCACCGTAAATACATGCCAGTTGCCAAGCCTCCGAATATAGATAAGATGACAGATTAAACAGATTAACAGAGTTGGAAGGGACCTTATAGGTCATCTAGTCCAACCCCCCACCCAAGCAGGAGACCCTATACCATTTCTGACAAATGGCAGTCCAATCTCTTCTTGAAAGCTTCCAGTGATGAAGCTCCCACAACTTCCGAAGACAAGCTGTTCCATTGGTTGATAGTTCTCACTGTCAGAAAGTTCCTCCTCATTTCTAGGTTGAATCTCTCCTTTGTCAGTTTCCATCCATTATTCCTTGTCTGGCCTTCAGGTGCTTTGGAAAACAGCTTGACCCCCTCCTCTATGTGGCAGCCCCTCAAGTATTGGAAGATGGCTATTATGTCTCCCCTGATCCTTCTCTTCACTAGACTAGCCATGCCCAGTTCCTGCAACTGTTCTTCATATGTTTTAGTCTCCAGTCCCCTAATCATCCTGGTTGCTCTCCTGTGCACTTTTTCTAGAGTCTCAACATCTTTTTTTATAGTGTGGTGACCAAAACTGGATGCAGGACTCTAGGTGAGGTCTTACTAGGGCTTTATAGAGTGGTATTAGTACCTCACTTGATCCTGATTGACCATGGGGATGCTGCTATGGTCGGAAGTGTTTAAAACGGTCATAGGTCACTTCTTTCAGTGTAACTTTGTACTTGTAACTTTGAACCGTCACTAAATGAATGGTTGTAAGTCAAGGACTGCCTGTAATGGGATGATGATGTGGAACCTATACAGTATGTATTTGCACTTTTTCAGTCTCATTTTTCCCGAACCTTTTCATGAAGTCATCTGGGGAGGTACAACCACCACTAAAGAACAAAAGTTAAAAAATAGTTTTTAAAAGGACATCATTCCCTAGAAGTATTGATACCATGCGGTGCTGGGAGGGCATTTGCTTCCATTTCCGCTGACCCTGGGATGCTAAAAACAGCAAGCAAATACCATAATGAAATTACTCTCGACCCCAAGCTACCACAAATCCTGCTATATAATGAAACCCCTTCACCCCTTCTTTCACACACACAGAGAAGGAAAATAAATTGCTTGCGTACAGTCTCCCTTCCGTATTCTTATAGAGGCATTACTTACTCTGCTTGTGCATGCAACAAAATATAGGCAATTTCTAGGAGGAGGAGGTGAAAAAGCCAGCAAGCCACATTTCTGCTTGAAAGACCTGCTAGGGTGACAATTGGGAAATGTGATAATTTAAGGGCTTGGGGAACATCCACAAGCCCCACAGCCTTCCATGCTTCAAGGAGCTTTACTGCCCTTTCAAATACAATGCAGCTGAGTTGAAAATAAAGTGATTTAGTTGCCAAACTCAGAAGATAGCATGCAATTATGGGAGTTCAGGAGTGATACCTTTGATTAAAAAAAGAAAAAAAAGTTTATTCTTTCCCCTGAGAAATGTTGGTCTTTGATATAGCTAATGAAGGAACTTATTTTTTTCAGAAACAGCCATAGGCTAAAAGGCTGGCCCTTTAAAAATAGATAGATAGATAGATAGATAGATAGATAGATAGATAGATAGAGATAGAGAGATAGAGAGATAGATATGGGGATGGGGGATAGAGATAGAGATAGAGATAGAGATAGAAATAGAAATAGAAATAGAGATAGAGATAGAAATAGAGATAGAAATAGAGATAGAAATAGAGATACTAGGGATGTAGTGGCTAAGACGCTGAGCTTGTCAATCGAAAGGTTGGCAGTTCAGCTGTTCGAATCCCTAGTACTGCGTAACGTGGTGAGCTCCTGTTACTTGTCCCAGCTTCTGCCAACCTAGCAGTTCGAAAGCACGTAAAAAATGCAAGTAGAAAAATAGGGACCACCTTTGGGGGGAAGCTAACAGCGTTCCGCGCGCCTTTGGCATTTAGTCATGCCAGCCACATGACCACGGAGACGTCTTCGGACAGCGCTGGCTCTTCGGCTTTGAAACGGAGATGAGCACCATCCCCTAAAGTCAGGAACGACTAGCACATATGTGCGAAGGGAACCTTTACCTTTATAGATATACTGGAGAGGATGTTGTACTAGACATTATTGGTTTAAGAAAATTAAAGTAGTGATAGGACAATACAAATCTGAACAAGATATTGAGCAGCATTTAGGCACGAAAACCAGCTGGGTATCTTGGGCCGGTCACTCTTCTCAGCCTATGATGTCAGGCTTGGGTGACAAGCCAATTGGTCAATTCCCTGTTGCAACCAGTGGATCAATACTAGATTCATTTGGAAAAAGCTGACCTTCCACTTCCAGAGGAAAAAATTGGGAATTAAAAAAAAAAATTAACATGTATTGTGACCAAACCCTGGCTCGCCTAAAACAATCAAATTACTTTGAAGATATATCTTAATTTTATTTGCATGCAAACAATAACACAGTAATATGCTGGGTTCCCAGGAACATTTTGGCACTTTGCTATGCGTCCTTGATCAAATCAGAGCTTATATAGGTAGTCCTCGATTTATAAACTAAACAGGTTTAGTGACCTGTTCAAAATTACAGCAGCACTGAAAAAAAGTGTCTTATGACCGTTTTTCACACTCATGACCGTTGCACAATCCCCATGGCCGCCTGATTAAAATTCAAATGCTGAGCAACTAGCATATATTTATGACAGTTGAAGCATCCTGAAGTCATGTGATCAGTTTTTGCAACTTTCTGACAAGCAAAGTCAATGGGGAAGCCAGATTCTCTTACCAACTGTGCTATTAACACGGTTGTAGTGATTCACTTCACAACTGTGGCAAGGAAGGTCGTAAAATGGGGCAAAACTCACTTAACAAATGCCTTGCTTAACAACAGAAATGTTGGCCTCCATTGCGGCCATAAGTCTACAACTATAACATTGGCCTGCAACATGGCTAAGATAAGGCAAAGAAAAAAACAGACACAGCCTAATGTTGGAATACTTTAAAGAAACCCATCTCTGGGGCCTTATTAATATTGCTCCAGTGGTGAAATCCAATTTTTTTTTACTACCAGTTCTGTGGGCGTAGCTTGGTGGGCATGGCAGGGGAAGGATATTGCAAACTCTCCATTCCCACCACACTTCAGGGGAAGGATACTGCAAAATCCCCATTCCCTCCCCACTCCTGGGGGAAGAATATTGCAAAATCTCCATTCCCACCCCTCTGAAGCCAGCCAGAGGTGGTATTTGCTGGTTCTCCAAACTACTCAAAATTTCCGCTACCGGTTCTCTGAACTGCTCAAAATTTCCGCTACCGGTTCTCCAGAACCTGTCAGAACCTGCTGGATTTCACCCCTGTATTGCTCCCTTTCCACTAAGTCAGCAGGGCTAGCTGTAGTATCATTACAATATGGTGAGTGAATAGAAACAAGATGGTTTACTGGGCTACTGATTCCGGACTGATTCTTCTCCTTGATCACTCAGGGTCAATTCAGCTTGCTTTAAGTGTTCTTTACATGATGGGGCAGAGAATGGGGCATCCCATAGATTTGGTACTGAATACAGCTGATGTGTGTATGGGGGAGGAATACTATTTACTTCCACACACACGTTGTTGTTCGTTGCGAAGTTGTGTCCGACCCATTATGACCCCATTGACAACTTTCCTCTAGGCCTTCCTGTCCTCTACCATCTCCTGGAAACCATTTAAACTTACGCCAACTGCTTCAGTGACTCCATCCAACCATCTCATTCTCTGCCGTCACCTCCTTCATTTGCCACACACATAACCCTGTTTAATACATTATCTCTGTGCATCAGTGGTGGGTTGCCCCCGGTTCGTACCGGTTCTATAGAACCAGTAGTAAAACCGGCGGGAGGCTCCGCCCACCAATCCCGACGTCATCAAAATGCTTCTGCGCATGAGCAGAAGAGTGCATGCGCACACGAGCGTGCATGCACGGCCCCGCTGCAAACTGGTAGTAAAGGTAAGTAGAACCCACCCCTGCTGTGCATGTAAGAAGCACTGTAAAAGATGTAAGTATAATTCTGATTCTAGGACTGAATTAAAATAATCATTTTCAGGATCCTTTTTTACTAATTAAAAGTGGGGTTGATTATGTGCCATTAAGACAATTATAGACTTTTGAGAGCAAGATCCTTGCCTAATGTGTCCAAAACATGATAGTTTTAGTTTGGTCATTGGCATTTCAGCTGGAGAACTCTGAATTAATTTGTTCTGTGATCTACTTGTTTGATTTTTCTTTTATCTGTAGCATTCTCAGGGTCTTCTCCAATATCAGTGTTCAAAAGCATCAATAAGCTTTCTATCTTGCTTCTTCTAAGTCAAACCTTTACTTTCACAGAATGTCATAGAAAAAAAATATATATTACCTCCATGATTCTGATCTTTGTAAGTATACAAACGCCACAGCACCTGATATCTTTCATTGCTATCTTATGATCATATTTTTTGACTGCTGAGTCCTTTAGTATTGATAATCAATCCTAATAGTCAGAAGCTATTTATGATTTCAATGTTTTCATAGCAATTCTGCTTGCAGTAGCTGCTGTCATTAATTTGGTGCGCATATTTAGCCTTAGTGGCAGTTGTTTTATTGTGGTCCTTGATTTTCATTTCCGTAATAGTGTGGTTACTTGCAATGAAAGAGATATTAGTGTCTGTAATGAACTGATGGATAGATTTTCTGCTTTAATTCCTTGAACTTCTTTTGTAACTCATCACAAAGATTTATAGGACTTCTTAAGCAGAATAATCTGCATAAAGGGAGCAACGGACACTGTCTCGCACACCAAACGTATCACAGTTTAAAAATCAGTGTGCATCTTCAACAAATACATGAATTTTGAATGCCCATTCTTTTAGAACCAAGATCCAGGAATGGGTTTCTCCAGAAACTGTATCCCTTGGCATTATTGACCAACTGTGTATTTCTATTAGTGAGTCTTTGTGCAAAATGCTAAAGGGTGCAAATGACAGATCTTAAGAGGTGCATTATGGATGAACCATATGTTGTGCTCTGTGCTCACCAAGGTTATTGAAAGGAAGTTCTGTGGATGGAGGAGACCAAAATAAAACTTTTTGGTTTGAATTAAAATCATTATGTTTTGTGAAATGCAAACCCTTCATTCCAAAATAAGACCCTTATCCCATCTGTGAAACATGTGGTGGCATGGTTTGAATTTGCTTTGCTGCCTCTGGTCCAGCATAGCTGGTCCAGCACAGCTGGTCTAGCACAGCTGGTCCAGAGCCAAACACCAAACATGGTCAGTGCTTATTTTGCTCCCTCTGGACCAGGACTGTTTGCCATCATTAATGGAATTAAGAATTCTAAATTGTACCAGCAAATTCTACAGAAAAATATCAGGGTATCTCTCTGTGAACTGAAGCTCAAGAAAAAGGTCATTCTGCAAGACCCAAAACACACAAGTTATATGACAACATGATGGTTAAAGCAGAAAAAAAAAGTAATAGTTCAGAATGACCAAGTCAAAGTTCTGACCTTAGTCCTACAGAAATGTTGTGGAAGGACCTGAACCAGGCAATTCTCAACCAACCAACCAATATCTCTGAGTTGGAGCTGTTCTGCAAGGAGGAATCCCTCCAAGCCAATAGGCAGAATTGTTCCAACAGTTATCAGAAATATTTACTTGACGTTTTTGCTGTCCCAGAGTGTGCACACCAGGTACTGGAAGCACAGGTTCACTTATTTTGCCACACACAAATATTTATTTTATTTTTATTTTATTTATTTATTTTGTTGAGTACATATTAGATAATATATATAAGCATGAAATGAATACATAAACTGAGTACAATTAAAAGGAACATTAGGACAGGGACAGTAGGCACACTGGTGTTCTTATGCACGCCCCTTACAGACCTCTTAGGAATGGGGTGAGGTCAACAGTAGACAGTCTAAGGTTAAAGTTTTGGGGGTTTTGGGATGAGACCACAGAGTCAGGTAGTGCATTCCAGGCATTGACCATTCTGTTACTGAAGTCATATTTTCTGCAATCGAGTTTGGAGCCATTTACCTTAAATTTGTATCTATTGTTTGCTTGTGTATTGTTGTGGTTGAAGCTGAAGTAGTCATTGACAGGTAGGACATTGTAGCAGATGATTTTATGGGCTATGCTTAGGTCATACCGAAGGCGTTGTAGTTCTAAATTTTCTAAACCCAGAATTTCAAGTCTGGTGGCGTAGGGTATTTTGTTATGAGCAGAGGAGTGGAGGACTCTTTTTGTGAAATATTTCTGGACGCGCTCAATTGTATTAATGTCTGATATGCAGTGCGGGTTCCAGACAGATGAGCTATATTTGAGAATTGGTCTAGCAAATGTTTTGTATGTTCTGGTTAGTAGTGTAATATTACCGGAGAAGAAGATACGCAAGATTAGGTTTACAACCCTTAATGCCTTTTTGGCAATGTTGTTGCAGTGGGCTTTGGCACTTAGATGATTTATTTAACTGGGTGTCTCATTATCTAGTGTTAGGACTTGTGTGGAGAACAGTCATATTTAGATCATATTTATGGAGAAATATTGAAAATTTAAAAGGATTCACAAATCTTTAACCACCACTGTTTGTGATGCCACAATTATAGAAGAGAAACTAAACTATAAGATGTCCTGTAAGTGAGGGTCTTATAGAAAAAAAACGATGATTGTTTTTAGGAATGATATCAGCCATACATCTAAGCAGAACGGTTGTGTGGACAAATGGTTAAAAATGAGGCACTCCAGTTACAGAGATAACATGTCTAATGGTTTAAGTAATGATATTGTGAGTTCGGTTCAAGCTATTTGGGCAGCTGGCAACTCTTTCAATCTTGTGCTGACCTTGTCTTAGATAAAATTCCCTATTGGCATTTACGTTAGTGGCTATACAAAAAGAAGAAAAAATGCAACAAACACTTGATCTTATTTTTCCTGAGATTCATTTGCAAACCTAAATCAGAATAGTGAATAATTTCATGGCAAAAACTGCTGCGTTCTCTCCTTTTTTTGAACATTCTTAATATATCCCTTGAGGAATTAAAATGAAAATAACAAGGCTTCAGAAAAGAGTACACGAAAGTCATTTTCCCCCAAATGACATGGGAGCATGGAGTGAACAAAGCTATAAAAGCACAATCCATATCAAATTATTCTTATTAGAAGGGCAGCTAAAATTAAGGAATGGTATGAGAAAGCAGCCTTTCCTTATCAGTGTCGTATTTAAGTTTATGTTTTTGTCTTTAAAAAACATATAACCCTGGAATTGGACGGGAACTGAAGAGACAGAAATAATCTGGGATCAGCAACCAATTACAAGGTTACGATCATAACCAGCTCTGTGTAGCCTTTTGGTAAAGTCTCCAACAAGCTAAAGGTTCAGGGCAGTCTATATTCTTTGTAACAAAACTTGGGGAACCAAATAGAGTCCATTTGTTGAAGCAGATGAAGTTTGATTAACTTTGGAGGGACCATGGCTCTTAATGCAGTACTAGAAACCATCAAGAGCAGTTTTGTCTTGGCCGGAGGTCTGCAACCTTAAACACTCAAAGAGCCATTTGGACCTGTTTCCCACAGAAAAAAAAGAAAAACCAGGAGCAACAAAACGCTTGCCGTGCCTAACTATTTCTTGAGCAACTACAAAACTAGCATATGTAGTTGAATTAAATATTATTTTTTCTTCTGAAACTTTTCTTTTCTTGGATTTATCCATCGTTGGCCTACCAGGGGTTGAAAAGCTCAATAAATCATGTGCTGGCAGGTGTTGCACATTGGTGGTTGTGACACATATTTTGAGTGACAGAGCCACAGCAGAGGGGTGAAAGAGCCACATGCGGCTTCAGAGCCACAGGTTGCTGACCCCTGGTCTAAGGCAATAATTGGATTATTATATAGGCTATTTAGTTTTACTATTCCAATTCAATTCAGAATCCACTTCTTCATTAGCAACTTTTCCTCTGTTTTCAAGGACATTTTTTTCTTTTTTAAAATTCTCTCCCAGATGCTAATGTGAGCCCACAGGTACAAGCTGTTTTGTATGCTTCATTACAGCACTATTTGATAAATCTAATTCCCAGCCTGACATATAATGGAAGAGTTAATAACCACATCCTTTATAGAGAAAACACATCTGAAAACAAGAAAAGTTTTAAGTTTGATCAGAGAATGAAAAAAAATTATTTAAAGGTTTACAGGAAACAACAGGAAAACCTGCCCTACATAGAAAAAAGATGTCATCAAATGAAAGATTATTGGGTGTGAGAGTCTGGTCACATAGTTCATAGAAATCAATAAGTGTTTTGCAGAGTCAAAAGAATCTTTGGGTATGCATCCAGAAAGCTTCTTGCTTTATACTTTAAATGGTTTCATAGGAATCAATGAGAGTTTAATAACAGCAAAAGATGCAACCTGAAAGAATCTCTTGTGTTCCTAACTACCAGCTGCTGACACTTGTCAGCTGTCAACCATACATGTAGAAAATACCATTTTGCATGCTTGATGTACATTTGTTCTAGAAATTGCATTCAAATAGTAGTGTATCAAATCTTATGATCAGAACAAATTTCAGTTGGCTAACTGCAGTTTCAATCAAGGTTATATAGAAAGCTTATTTGTGCTAAAACATTAACAACTGCAGGTTATTTTTATTATTTGGTTGGTTAAATTTTGCAAATTTAAAGTCTATGAGCCAATTTAGTTTTGCATAACTACCAGAGTAATTTACTCTTGATGAGATTATTACTTAAGCATTTTACTCCAAAAATGGATATGCTTAAGGTTGAGTGATTATTGGAATTCAGCCCAAATCTGCTGGCACCCTGTATTTTTGAGGGAGCAGCTCATAAACTATTAAATTGTAAGTAAATTGAGAACAAATTAATTGCTTTTGATTACATATTATTATATCAACAATATGGACCTATATACATATATGCCTATTTTATCTTTTACATTACTGTCGAACAAAGAAAAGCAATATAGGTAGTCCTCAGTGAGCGATCATTTATAGCTATTATAGTAATGAAAAAGTAACTTTGTTATTTATCTATTCAGAATGGAATGGAATGGAATGGAATGGAATGGAATGGAATGGAATGGAATAGAATAGAATAGAATAGAATAGAATAGAATAGAATAGAATAGAATAGAATAGAATAGAATAGAATAGAATAGAATTGAATTCTTTATTGGCCAAGTGTGATTGGACACACAAAGAATTTGTCTTGGTGCATACGCTCTCAGAGTACATTAAAAAGATACATTCATCAAGAATCGTAAGGTACAACAGTTAATGATAGTCTTAGGGAAACCGATTTAGTAACTAGTTTGACAGTGTTGAGGGAATTATTTGTTTAGCAGAGAGATGGTGTTCGGGAAAAAAAATGTTCTTGTGTCTAGCTGTTCTGGTGTGCAGTGCTCTATAGTGTTGTTTTGAGGGTAGGAGTTGAAACAGGATGTGAGGGGTCACTCATTAAATGTTTATGGCCAATCCTCATATTTACAACTTTCATAGCTCTGTAAAGCAAAGGAAAACTGTATTAAGATTATTAGTACAATTATAGTTTCACTTGGCAACCACTTTGTTTAACGAGCTGTCAGTCCAAAGGTGGTCACTAAACAAGGATTACCTGGAATTCTGGAGGAAGAAATGTTGGGCTGAAATGGCTCCATGAAAAGTGGAGTCAGCGACCACAGCTGAATGAAAGAACAGTGAGTAGACCGGCTCTTCAAAACTTTTCTGGATAAGAAGAGGACTTCAGATCACCCACAAGTTCTCCATACATTTTCTCCTCTTGAGAAAACTCCAATACAGAGGTCTCCAGTGGATTTAGAGCACTGGGAGATGAGGGAATAGCCATCTTGTTCAAACCACTTTTGAAAAGACACTAAGTTTGCATATTTCCTTTTCTAATCACTTTTGGAAATTTGTTGTCAACTGCTTTTCAGCTATTACAAATCTTTGGATAGACAAGCTTTACACCAGTAGGTTAATTTCCTTCAACACTTTGTGGGGAAAAAAATTAATTAAAAGTTTAAGATTTTTAAAAAATCTTTTTTTTTGAATAAGCAGCAAAAAGCTGATTAATACTTTTATTTTCAGAAACTTACAAATAGAATTCTAATAAATTTGTAATAAGATTCTGTAATTAATTATAAAGATCCTTCCTTATAGAAAAAACGTTTCATTTTGAATTAAAAAACATAATGTTATTTTTTTTTAATTAAATACTACAGTGCACTAAAGATTACAATTAAAGGAGAAGAGCATATAAACTCAATTTACATTTGCAGGATAAAGCAAAATACTCTAACATTGGGAACATTGAAGGGTATTTTTGATCAATGAACTCAGAAGTTAATATTAATAGAATCAACACTGACATTTGTATCTATGGAAAGAGTGTGTAAAAATATTATGGAAGAGGAACCAATTTTTTCCTGAAAAGTTTGAGACTGAGTTCAAAGTGGATTTACAAATGACAGGCTACAAGAATGATATTGAAAAAAAAGATGTTACTGGACCTAAACACTGACATACAAAAGAAACCAGACAGACATAGCAAACATAATGACACCTCCTCTTCAATTGCAAACCTCAGGATAACCACCAAGTTTTTAGCAGTTTTCTAAACATAACAAAAGTGGGAGCCCCATTAATCTCTTGAGGAGTGGGATCCCCGAGATTCTGGCATCCATGTGATGTAAGAGAAATGTTTATACAGTAGCATTTTCTATTTAGTTATTTCAGTGTTTTCATATAGCTGCAACAGCAGATTTTTTTTATCATGTGATCAGCAGTTATCTTGAACTGTTCACATCCCTCTTCATGTAATTATATTTAAATAACTGAAGAATGCCATTATGTTCCTGTCTTCACTTTCTCATTTTCTTTTCTACTAACCAAATTCATCCATTCTCTCAAATGGACATCAAGACCATCCATCATCTGAACATGGGAGCTTTTATAGATCATCAGCATCTTTATTTCAGTAGATGTCAAAGATGGAAAATACAGAGTTAAAAGAATTAGTGAAAGAGGAGTAATGAATATATTTCCAAAAAATTATTTAGTGCTTTTATTTAAAAATGCCATGAATACCAAGATGAGTTGTTCAACACCTAGAAACTATTTCAGGTAGGAAGTATTTTCAAATGAGGTTTTTATTGTATTATGGCTTTGTTTCATTCATGGATCTCTATGGAGGAGGGATCCAGACAGCACCAGTAAAAACAGAAAAATAGAACAGTAAATCAGTGTCCTTAGATTGGTAGGAAACTCTACAAGCTGTGCATCTAGAAGCATCATTGTCTAGCATAGTAAAGCCTTATCAAATAATTCCAAAATCGTTGGACTCCAAAATTGGAGCAATCCTGGAAACACTCGTGACAAAAATCACACCAATCTACAAGAATAGTCATCCTGGATCAGGCCAAGATTTTGCATTTTGTTTCTGACAAGCATGGCTCAATGATCAGGAAAAACATCCAGGAGTCCTGCTTAAGATGTAATTTTTCCCATAGAAGCTTCCTTGCATTGGATTCAATTAAAATAGTTTTTGCTCTTGTTGCTGTTGTTGGACATTTTTCCCATGGAGTTACTCCCAATGCAACCGCAATCCATTTTCATGATTTATATACAATTTTGGTTACCTTTAAATCTTATTAATAAGACTTATTTTATCAGCAGGCACTGATTATAGAAATGCTAAATAAGAATAGGGCTAATAATTACTCCCTTTGGATTCCTGCTTGAAACAGTTGTTTGTATTGATGTCTCAACATGAGCAATTACACTTTGAGGTGTTTAATTAAGTCAGTTGATAAGCTATTATACACATGAGCACAACTAATTCGACTTTGTTTAAAGTTTAAGATGAATGGAAGGTCTCAAAACTTCAATAAATTCAAAATATGTTGCTTTCACGCAGTTCCCTTTCTCAACCCAATGACTAGTTTATTGATACAGTCCCTTAATAGGAAAAATATGTTGATAACATTATCTATATTAATATTGCAGAGCTGCTGTCCTAAGCAGATTTATCTGGCAATTTAAAGAGGGTTACACTATATTTTAAAAAAAAAATCTCAAATGCCAGAAAAAATTAATGTGTTGTTGTTCATGTTTCTTGGAGTGTATCTTATGAGGTCAATATCTTGTTTCCTCCTTGTGCTAAAGTTTATGACGAGGTTCTGCACATCCAATATACTACAACTTGCCATGAGAAAAAGAATTCCAAAAGGATCATGGTATCAGCCTGAGATATTATGCAGTCGACAAATAGCTTAGAATTCCCCTTTAAATGGGAGATAAGCAGTAGTCCAAGGTCTATGAGAGAACACAATGGAACCAAACTTTCAAGTGGGAGAAAATGGCAATGGAATTCCAAATGTTTTATATTGCATTACACAGAGGTAGTTCTCCCTAGGCTGCAGATGGCCAAAAGATGACATAAAGGAACTGGACCTAGTCAAGTGACACCAAGAAGCAACTGTCTTCCATCTGGCTTTATCTGTATTCTCAAAGTGACCCACTCTTCAAGATGAGCAATTAATCAATGCAGCACAGATTTAGATGCCCTCTCTTTTGATTGACAGGTAGTTCTCAGACAAGTGGTTTCTAGTACTAATAAATAATAAAAGCTACCAATGAAATTGCAGTTGATTTCCTACATGATTAGAGACATCACACTTACTCTGTACATTCAGCTCACTATATTTTGTGAAAGTGAACCTGTGCAATTTGTGAATAAGAAGATTTAGTTTACCTGAACTCTCAGTTGAAATGGGGGCAGGAAGGAGGAATGATATATTTAGGTTTTGCTCATCACGAAGCATCAAAAGCATTTAAGATTTGTTTTGTATAAAATGATTACCCTGGAAATGTTTGATTTCAGAAAAATTACTTTGCCTTGATGGCAACCAAGAAAAAGAATTATTCAGGGAACTGAAAAATTGGAATGACTAGTTACATAGCAGTATGAAATTATTTCAGACAAATATGCATCTTACGACTATAAAATAATGCCATCAAAGATTATTCTGAACATGTGCTAGGCTGTGATCAGGAATAGGCAAATCTGTCAGTTTTGGTTCCACTTAATTTTTCTTTTTTCCAGCAGTACATTTAGCTTGATGCATTTCTATATCTACAAAAATAGATGCAGAAACACATGAAAGCTAAAAGTAATCCTGGAAAAATCAGCATACATTTATTTAAATTTTATTTATTTAAAATCTTTAAATAAATAAAATGTATTTACATTTTAATTTATTTTAAAGTCAATAAATAAACTCATTTGTATATGTATTTTTCTCAGTATTTTCACATTTGCTTTTGTCAATGTTCTTTTTTTTCTGTAATATTTTAGTGTGTGCTCTTTCACTGATTTTTTAAATTGAGAACTGCATTGATTAAAGCATAGATTAAAGGGTAAGGTTCAAAGAGACTTTCTCTTTTATTAGACTCTGAATCTAGATTTAGAAAAAAAAATAAAGATGTAGGTGTTGATTATGATTTTAGCACACAAAGGTAAATTTTTTTTGAACTGAACTCAATTAGAAAGTAAACTCAGACTGAGGAAGTTATCTTCTTCAATTCTTGTGAAGAAGAGTCCTGGTGGCACAGTGGACTAATTCACTATTATTAACATCAGCTGCTTGCAATTACTGCAAGTTCAAATCCCACCAGGTTGACTCAGCCTTCCATCCTTTCTAAGGTAGGTGAAATGAGGACCCAGATTGTGGGGGCAATAAGCTGACTTGGTATAAATATACAAAAGTATGAAGGCTATTGCTTAACGCACTGTAAACCACCCTGAGTCATTCCCTCAGACGGACTTGGGGAGGAAGAACAGGTTGCAGCGATGGTCAGAGGGCCTTTGGACAAGTTCTTCTTGTCCACCAAATGTACCACTCATAATCATCTTCACTTACGTCATGGTCACTTCCCACTTGGCGTTCTGCAACATTCCTTTGATGGAGTTGCTCTTGAAGACCATCCAGAATTTTCAGTTGGTTCAGAATAATATGTAAGCTTGTATACTTATTTATTAATGCATGTATTCATTTATTAGATTTGAATAGCCACCTCTCTCACGTATGTGATTCTGGGTTGCCCACAATAATTAAAAATAACAGTGATAATAAAATTGTAAATAGCTGCAACAAACATACAACTATACTGAAATTACAATTAAAAGCTCAGTTAAACACAAACTTAATCACAGTTAGCAGGTGAATGCAACCACACTCAGTACAAACACTAAAAAGATTCAACTTTACTACCAGACCTCCAGGCACAAAGATACTTTCAATGCTTTCAGATCCTTCCTAAAGGCCATCAGTGTTGGGGCCAGTCTAAGTTCTGGGGATCACCCTATGATCTTCCATAGGGTGGTTGCAGAAAAATCTCTCTTCCTGGAGAGAATGTACTCGTCAGAATATATTCCTTAGTGGAGGGACCAGTGGTTAAATATAAAAAATTTTGCTACTGGTTATGTGGGCGTGGCTTGGTGGGGGGATCATGTGACTGGCTGGGTGTGGCCAACTTTTTTTAAAAAAAATTAAGCATTTTTTACTACCTGTTCGCCTGAACTGGTAGTAAAAAAAATGCTTTTAAAAAGTTTTTTAAAAGGTTCCCACGATCACAGCTGTGCCGCGCGATCGTCAGAACCTTTTTTTACTTTTTAAAAGCATTTTTTTAATTACCTATTCGCTTGAACCAGTAGTAAAAAAATGCTTTAAAAAAGTTTTTTAAAAAAGGTTCTCACACTCGTGCAGCATAGCTGTGATCATCAAAACCTTTTTTTAACTTTTTAAAGCATATTTTTTAATACCGGTTCACCTGAACCGGAGTGAACCGGTAACATTTCACCCCTGGGAGGAGTTCATAAAATACCTCTCCTGCCTGATTGGACAGAACAGGTTGATGTAACTAGGAAGAGGTGGTCCCTCAAATATTCTCATCCCATGCCCTGTAGGGCTGTAATAGTTATTACCATATATGTACATGTGTTTTATAATTACTGCATTAGGGCATTTACTTTTAAAATATGCCTGCTTAGTTTTGAGTGTTGGCTAGTGCCAACTAATTCTAGAATTCCCAGTGGAATTTTAACCTTGTTCCTCAGACTGCTGGATTTTGCTTTTCTAGATTACCATCACTACAATCTCGAGGTTGAATTATGTGTCCGCATCTTCAACTTCAAGCCAACCTTCTATACGTTATATCTAGATTTCTGATTCTATCAGTACAAATGTCCCAACTGTCAAAAGTTCCTTGCCTGGGGATCGATTCACTCATTCGCTATTTTATTCACTTATTTATTTATATTATTTGTTCTCCTCTGATACATTTTATTGCTTGCCATCTGTTTAGCTAATAAATGTCAAAAAACCACTGGGGAATGTTGGAAGAGGCTGATAAAACATCATTAATCACAAAACTCTTTGCTTTATTAAGGACATTGCTTCTTAGCCTTGGAGATAGTTCAGCAGATTTTTGTGGAGTTTATTAGGAGTGTTTGATATGGTCCCTGGACCACAATTTCAAATGGCTGCAGCTGCTTTGTAGCTTCAAGGAACAAATCCATAAGGACACTTCACTGGATGATTTGGGCAGGCCTAATAGTTTGATAACCCTGCTCTGTCATAACAATGCATTTTTTCCCATTTATCTTAGACAACATCTGATGGATTCTGTCACTATTGTTTAACTCTAAAGTGACTGCATTTAAACACAAACTTCAATTGGGCAATTTATTATTTATTTAGCATACGGCACGTGTTAGCCAGGGATCACCGAAGTGGTTGGCCGCCTCTATGAAAGGAAATTTTTTTGGGCGGTGTTATCTTACCTGTGGGATGTCTGAATGCCGATAGGCAATTTGGGGGGGCTCCTTTCCTGTCCCTATGCAGTTTATTTGCTCACAGAAATCGAACCGCCGAGCTGCTGACCTCAGCGGAGCACCAGCTCAGTGTCTTATCACATGAACCACCGTGGCAATATCATATATAGATAGCCCTTATTTAGTGACCACAATTGGCTCCAGCAATTCAGTCCTTAAGCAAAGCGATTCCTAAGTAAAACTGCCTCTATGCTAATGTTCTTACTTCAGCTTTCCTTTGCTTTACAGACCTGGGAAGAAAGTGGTAAATGTGAAGATCAGTTGCAAAGTTACCTTTTTGTCATCATTTTAACTGTGAATGGTTATTTTAAAAAGGCAGTCACTAAACAAGGACTACCTGTATATCAAAATGACAGTATAATTGCATATATACTAGCCCAAAGGAAGTCAGTTTTAATTAAATGTATCTTTTCCAATTAACACATTTTATTAAAAAGCATAAGCTTTCCTGAGCTGCAGCTCATTTTATCAGAGGCATGGAGTGGTTAAAGCGATGCAGTTTTAATATTTTCTTTAAGTCTTTTCTTTTTTTTTCCCAGGGGAATGAAATGAAAATTTCAGACAGATTAAAGCCAGATTTAATTGAATCTTCTGTGAGCATGGCTTTTGCACCACTTGCTAACAGCTTTATGACAGTTTCTCTCAGGGTTGCATCTTCTCACCCATTGAGATATATAGACAGATTTTCTTCACGATTTTTTTTAAACCATTTGTTATATGGCATCAACTCATTGACCAACTAACTTTGTTCTGAGCAGTTAAGTAGCAGTCTGGATTAGCTGAACTAGATTAGCCAGCCATTGAATACCCTTCCCCTTTGTACCAAAGATATTTTTTTCAAGAGGCAACTGGACTTTCTAGTTTTTGTTTGAAGACATTTCACTTCTCATCTAAGAAGCTTCTTCAGCTCTGACTGGATGGTGGGGAATGGAAGGATTTATACTCCTTGCAGACAGCTGGTCATTTGCATTCTTTTAGTGAGTCGTTAAGGTCATCTGGAGGTTTATCAGTCATGAGGGTCACCTGAAATAAGTGGAAATAAGTGTGGAGCCTTCTTAGAACTGTTGAAAGGACCGTTTTATAGACTGGAGATAGACGATGTCTTATCTCTCCCCCTCTCTGTTGAGAGAGGGCTGTTCAGTGTTGACACAGATGGCCTCTTTAACCACTCTTTCAAACCAGTGGTCCTCTCTGTCCAAAATATGGACTTTGTTGTCTTCAAAGGAGTGGCCTCTGTCATTTAAATGCAGATGGATTTCTGAATCTAGTTCTGATGTGATATGTTTGTTCTCCTATGTTGTGTCATGCATTTATGAAGTGGTTGTTTCATTTCCCCAATGTACAGAGAATCTCCATAGACATAGAATCCCCTTTGTAGAAACAAGAGTCACTTGTTTGAGATGAGCGGCCATACAAACTGAATAAATAAATCAATAATAAACAACCTTCAATGGATTTGTAAATTCTGGCATAGGTGCTTGCCACCGTATTGTAGTAAATTTCATCTCATCATATCAAAAAACAACAGGTATTTGACATATTTTAAAGAAAAGAAGTTTCAATGAAATCTGGCTTTAATTTGCCTGAAATTTTCATTTCATTCCTCTGGAAAAAAAGAAAATAATCAAAGAAAATATTAAAACTGCTTCAGTTTACCCACTCCAGCAGCTTAGGAAAGCTTATGCTTTTTAATAAAATATGTTAATTGGAAAAGATGCATTTAATTGAATAAGACTCCCTTTGGGGTCAGGACATTTCTGGAATCTTAAATCAGAACTGAGTACTCTTAAGTAGGATTCATAAATGGAATGAGAGAATTAGTTATATTTCAAACTTAATTTTAAAATCAAAACCCCACATGGATAATATGGTTTTCAATTATCACAGTTCTGTTTCTCTTTTCTAGAGCAATTCAGTGTGAATTTTGCTGTTCTGTCTGGCATGCCTTGTAAATGAGCACTGATTTTTTTAAAAAAATAATATATTTCAATTTAGATAGGTTGGGGGCTTTGGTATAGCTATTTTTTATTTTTCTCATTGTTTCTTTGAAATATAATTTAATAGACCTGTTAGGAAGGAATTGGGTCAAATATACAACCTCCCATGCCTGCCTTCATTCCCTCAGGCCATAAAGAAAAAACTTTAGGCTCATAGGGAATACTGATGTTGAATATGCAGACACAGCTCATTTCGTTTATCGTTTATCGTTTATTTGATTTATATACCGCCCTTCTCCCCGAGGGGACTCAGGGCGGTGAACAGGCAGAGATAAAAAACATAAATACAAAATTTAAAAACAAATTAAAACCAAATTAAACAATTGCCCAACAATTCAAACCCATTTTTTAAAAAAATATATAAATCCCAGATCTAAAAATTTGGATTATACAATTTAAAATTTTCTTATAAAAAGGGGAGATACTATGCCAGGCCCGCTTGATGGAATAAAAAAGTTTTTAACTCACGGCGGAAAGCACGAAGGTCCGGGATCCGCCGAATCTCTGGGGGGAGATCGTTCCAGATAGTGGGTGCTCCCACAGAGAAGGCTCTCCCCCTGGGGGCCGCCAGTCGACATTGTTTGGCCGACGGCACCCGGAGGAGTCCTTCTCTATGGGAGCATACCGGTCGGTGGGAGGCTATTGGAGGTAGTAGGCGGTCCCGTAAGTACCTGGGTCCTAAGCCATGGAGCGCTTTAAAGGTGGTAACCAACACCTTGAAGCGCACCCGGAAGACCACCGGGAGCCAGTGCAGCTCGCGCAAGAGTGGTGTCACATGAGAGCACCACGTCACTCCCATCACCACCCGCGCGGCCACACTCTGCGCCAGCTGGAGCCTCCGGGTGCTCCTCAAGGGGAGCCCCATGTAGAGAGCATTACAGTAGTCCAGGCAGGAGGTGACAAGGGCATGAGTGACCGTGAGTAAGGAGTCCTGATCCAGAAAGGGGCGCAACTGGCGGATCAGGCGAACCTGATGAAAAATCCTCTCGGACACGGCTGTCAGATGGTCTTCTAAGGACAGCCGTGAATCCAGGAGGATGCCTAAATTACACGCCCTCTCTGTGGGGGCCAATGATTCGCCCCCAATAGTCAGCGATGGTACCAGCTGAATATATCAGGACGTCGGTAACCACAGCCACTCAGTCTTGGATGGATTGAGTCTGAGCCTGTTCTTCCCCATCCAGATCCGCACGGCCTCCAGGCACCGGGACATCACTTCAAGGGCATCGTTGGGGTGGTCTGGGGTGGAGATGTACAGCTGGGTGTCGTCAGCGTACTGATGATATCTCACCCCCAAACCACGAATGATCTCACCCAGCGGCTTTACATAAATGTTGAACAGGAGGGGCGAGAGAACCGATCCCTGTGGCACCCCGCATATAAGGGGCCTAGGAGTCGATCTCTGCCCCCCTGCCAACACCGACTGTGACCGGTTGGAGAGAAAGGAGGAGAACCACTGTAACACAGTGCCTCCCACCCCCAACTCTTCCAACCGGTGCAGCATGATACCATGGTCGATGGTATCAAAAGCCGCTGAGAGGTCTAATAGGACCAGGACAGAGGAGCACCCCCTGTCCCGAGCCCTCCAGAGATCATCAACCAACGCGACCAATGCCGTTTCCGTGCTGTACCCGGGTCTGAAGCCCGACTGGAACGGATCCAGATACGTTGTTTCCTCCAGGTGCTGGGAGAACTGTCGCACAACCACACTCTCAACAACCTTCACCAAAAAGCGAAGGTTGGAGACCGGACGATAATTTACCAACATTGCCGGGTCCAGGGAAGGCTTCTTAAGGAGAGGCCTCACCACCGCCTCTTTCAAGGCGGCGGGAAAATCACCCTCTCCCAACGAAGCATTTATAATCTCCTGGAGCCAGCCTCGCGACACCTCCCGGGAAGCCAGTACTAACCAGGAGGGACACGGGTCCAATAAACAAGTGGTCGCGTTCAGTCTACCCAGAATCCTGTCCACGTCCTTAAGGGTCACAGGATCAAACTCAATCCAGGTAATGGTCTCAAGACTTGCCTCGTCCCCTCCCCCTGGAACCACCCAGTCGGAGTCCAGATCTTCCCGAATCTGAGTGATTTTATCATACAGATATTGAACAAAGTCCTCAGCTCTCCCCTCCAAGGGGTCCTCCCACGCTTCCTGTTGGAGCAGGGAGCGGGTCACCCTAAAGAGGGTGGCTGGGCGGTTATCTGATGATGCAATAAGAGCAGCAAAATAGTGACATTTTGCTGCTTTTATCGCCACTAAGTAAGTCCTAATATGGGCTCTCACTAGTGTTCGGTCGGATTCAGAGCGACTGGCCCTCCAACTACTCTCTAGGCGTCTTTTCCGGCGCTTCAACTCTCTCAGCTCCTCGGAGAACCAAGGGGCCAGTTGAGATCAGCGCCGGATCAGAGGCCGCAAAGGCACGACCTGATCGAGAGCTCCAGCGGCCGCCCTATCCCAGGCGGCCACTAGGTCTCCAGTCGAGGCGTGTGCCATTTGATGGGATATGTTGGGTGAGAAGGGGTAAATGAATAATTGCCTTGACTCCACACATGGACTAGGCTCCATCCAATGGGTTCAATCAAAGCCACCAAAAATGTCATGAAATGCCAGGCTTCTTCAACAAATAATCTACCATTAAACATTTAAATATTTCAGTTTCCAAGTCAATTTTTTATTAGGTTCATGAATGGATTTTAAGCTAAGATCATCCAATTTTGCATCAAACTTTTCTGAAGAAAGCCTAGATTGCTCTACACCAGGGGTGTCAAACCTGTGTCATCACGTGACGTATTGTGACTTTTTTCTTCTTTGCTAAACCAGGCGTGGCCATAGCCATCCACGAGTTTGACTGCCCTGCTCTACACAATCATAGCTTTCACCTTTCTCTTTAAGGTTTCACCTAGAGCAAATATAGAATATATGCAGTTTAGCTGAACTAAAATGTAGTCGATTCTTCCTTTTGGAACAGATTTGAAGACAGATTGAACAAGAGACTCTTAGAAATTGCCAATGAACTGGAAATGAGACTTTGTTTTGCTCAAGTGTTGAAATTTCATTTATTGGGAAACTGCCTTTGAATTGGTCATTAGCAAAATAATAGACCACTCAGTTTCAAATAAAACAAAACTAATAATATTTGATGGTATTATTTTATAATAATCCTTTGGAATTTTAAAATGCAGGAATTAATTCCCAACTTCAATGGAGTCCTATAGAAAGGTATTATCCTGGCAGGTTTAATTTAGCAAAGTGCATTAGTTTGATGGAGTCTCTGAATAGTTCCAACAAGATACCCTCAGTTTCTTACAGTAAATCTGTGTTTCAAGGGAAAGAAGAAATACCATATATATCTGTTTATAGAGAAAGAGAAAAAGGGGGAAAGGGCTTCAAGGAAGTCCTCAATGCCAAGAAACTGTTGATATACTAACCTGATTTAGCATGAAGTTTGATGTAGGCTTCATTTAGATCTTTAAGTGTGTTGTAAAAAATATATTGGCAGTTGCATGATATCTGGATACTATCCATCCCAGAGTTATCAGAAGACTCAAATCCAATCTTCTAATATTTTCTCTTGTTTTGAAAGGCCACTTGTAGCTTTCTCCATTGCAAGAAATAAAGCCTGTATCCCATCCATAGCTTCAGTTTCTTTCCTCAGCTGATGGTGCCTTTTGATTTAATCAGTTGGTAAGGAAGCCGAGTGACCACCATATTACTGGCTGTGGCTGTCGGAGCTTCATATTTATTCTTTTGTTTTTGGTGTAAGAAGATAATGAAGGAAAAAGGGTCAGGTCACCTGCCTGCCACTGCTGTTGTTCTTAAAATATAAGGGGAGAGAGGAAGAAGCAAATATGTCGAACGGGTAGATCTTCAGTTAATGTTTAGTTGCTTTCGTATATGGCACAAAAGTTTGTTGATTTCACTGGAAACATAAGTTTAGGTAAGTTTAGGTAAAATTGCAATATATTCTGCTATAACTAGAAACCAGGAACCTTTCTTCTACTTTAATACTTTCTAGTGCAGTGATGGCTAACCTTTTTTTCCTCAGGTGTCGAAAGTGTACGCACATGTGCAACAGCACACACACCTGTGCCCACACCCATAATGCAATGCCCTCCGTGCACCCTGTCCCCCTGCGCATGCACACATGACCCCCCACGCTCCTCCCCCACTACATATGCATACATGACCCACCCACGCTCCCTCCAACCCCCGTGCATACATGCGTGCCCCCTGCATCCCACGCATGTGCGCGCACTCCCCTGTGCATGCACATGCATCCCCCCCATGCCCCATTTTGGGCCTAGCAGGCCTCCCTGAAGCCTCCTACGGGCCCCCCTGCGGCCCGTTTTGGGGGCCGCTGCGGCCCATTTTTGGTCCCAGGAGGCTTCAAGGAGGCCTGCTAGGCCCAAAATGGGGCATGGGGGGCTGTGCTACACCCCCACCCTCCACACATGTGTGGGTGACCCCCCAGACCCCCTTCACATGCATGCATGACCCCTCCCACCCCGCCACATAAGCATGTGCATCTCTGCAGAGACCCAAAAATCAGCTGGCTGGTGGGAGGCACACACGCATGTGCGGTCGAGCTGAGCTAGGGTGACGGCTCACGTGCCCGCAAAGATGGCTCCGCATGCCACCTGTGGCATGCATGCCATAGTTTCACCATCTCTGTTCTAGTGTATTTTCCCAGGAATTAATATGAGATGGCTCTGTGGATTAGCAAGCAGTCCAAAATGAAGCCTTGTACTCTGAGTCCAGAGGGGGGAAAGGTGACACCAATAGGAGATCAAAATGTTGCATATAAACCTGTTGATGTTGTGACTCCAATCCTTAAGCTTTAATCACTCAACCCTTTTAAATTCCAACCAATTCTTTCCAATTTGATTTGGTTTCAAAGAGGATGATTGTATTATGAAAAGCAGGAAATCAACAACACTGGCAAATAAATGAGAGTGGAAATGTCGAGACCAGGAAAACATATGTTATTAAAGTGTGTGAGTGCAAATAAAACAGAATCCAAGAATATATCATCTTCCATAGATTCTAGTGATAAAATTATTTCGCAATTCCCCCATTGCCCTTAAATAGGAGTCTCACAGATAGAATGTCAACCTTCTAAGGCAAAAATGCTCAAAATAATATTGTAGCAGCAGAAATTATTCTGTAGGCATTCCTTCTAATCTGACATCTCAGTGCAATGTTTTCATGATCTTATATTGTTGTATTATTAAGTAGATCATTACAGAAAAATCGACATTCCCCACAATAGAAGGAGTATAAAGGAACAAAAGTCTAAAGACCAGCATGTGTAAAACTAAACAAAGGAACTGTGACCAAAGCAGAATTCTGCATGGATTAAAGAAATGGGGTGGAGTGGAACATCTTCATTCCAGAAGAGTTTTGAAAGCATCAAAGACTGAAGAGAAGAGGGCAATAGAACCCAAGTCTTAGGGTTTCTAAGGTTGAAGAATAGCATGGTAGAGAAATGCTAATCACTTTATTTGTTGTATGAGCAACTTCCTGGGTGAACTTTAGTATGATATTCAGTCTCACAAAAGTACCAGTTCGTGCCATCATTTTATTCGTGCCATCATCTTGTGCCTGAAGTTTCTGCAAAAACAAGAGTTACTGAATAATCCAAAATGGGAGGCTGGCAAAAGTTATTTGTCATGAGGGTGTTTTGACCTAGGCTTCCTGAGACAGTAAAAAGCACATGATTAGTCCCAAAAACCCTATTTTTATTTCAACAGCTGTGAATTGTGTTCATTCACAGCCCGTAATGAGTCACAAATAGTTCGTAAAGAGTCTGACAGAAGTCTGCCGCAGTCCTTCAGGATAAGGCTGATAAGCACCCACCTTTATCTCCTTTGACATGCTGCCAAAGACCTAATTGTACTGTCATTAACTTTAACATTTAACATGCTAACTGAGGCCTGTAAGAGTCTGAGATGTAACTCTTGGCTTTTTTGCAATTTCTCTGAGATTGCATGGTTTGAGCTTGAAATGAATTTGCTGGGATGTCCACTCCTGGGAAGATTGGCAATTGTCTTGAATGTTTTCCACTTGTGAATAATCTTCCTCGCTGTAGAATGATGGTCTTTAAATTGTTTGGAAATGGCTTTATAACCCTTGCAAGATTGATGGGCAGCAACAATTGCTTCTCTAAGATCATTGATGATAAATTATTCTTTGGCACTGTGGTAACACATCTCAATGCTGGAGACCAGCAAACTCCTAAAATTTCAGCCATTATAGAGATTGTCCACACTTGCTGGTGATCAGTTGATCAAGGGCACTTGGTTAGCAGCACCTACCGGTAGCTACTACTTAGCCTCTTCCTACCTATGGAAGCAGTAAGATTTTACTTACTTTTTCACACATGACTTCTCCATTTTGGCCTTTTTAAAATAAATAAACAAATAAATGATGTCATGGTGTAATATATAATACGTTGTTGTTCATCTGAGGTTGTATTTACCTACTTTTAAGAGCTGCTAAGGACCAGATTTTTACTACATCCTATTATGTAAAACTATAGAACTCAAAGAGGGTGTTTTTTACATGACTGTATGTTTGCTGCCTTGAGTTGTATATTTAAAAAAGGACAGGATTTTTTTTAAAAAAATATAAATATATATAGAGAGAACCCTTTCCCCATTTCTTGGTTTTATAAATTGTAATCTCTATTCATAGAATGGAGACTGTCAAGCACAGACCACAGTTTGCTCACTACAAGACTGATCAATCTCTTTATCTTGGTACATTTTTTCCCATGCAAAAATTGCAGGTTGAGTGATCAAACATTTATAGGCTGTAATAGCATAATGACTGGGATATTTTAGCTCAGGGATCATGGAAACCTTGGATAGCATTGGGAGTATCTCTGCCTTCAGCCACTGTCTGCTTGAAAAGAAGTAGCAACCTTCACAACTGGTTTACTTAACGGCTTTTTTTAATGCAGTCATTAAAAGTATTGATTAAATTGTTGCGTTACAGAAGCAGACTAAAAGGTTGTGCATGCACTTGAAAAATTTAATACTTGGAAACAGCAGATGATAATGCCATTTACCCAGACTGTTTTCACACAGCAAAAATCAAAAAATCATATTTCACATGTTCTTGTTAAGTGGCTGCTACTATATCACTTCACAACTTAAAAATAAAGTACTGTATATGTTGTTCCTTGTGCAGAGCATATAATAATGTTTTTCTCAATGTTTTCTGAAAATGAAAAGTAGTGGTGGGCTCATATCAATGCCATAAAATAAATCAATTCCTTTATAATATAAACTTCTCTGTGCATCCCTTTCATTTAGAGCTTCATAATTCTATTTATAACTGCTGTAAAGAAGATCAGAAGTTACTTTTTTTCTTTCTTTTCTAATTTACTTTTACTTTTTTCCTTTCTTGCCAATGTAGCCCTGATTTCTTTCTTTTTCTAATTTTATATTAGCTTGAGCTCTTACAGTATTTTCTTTTTTAAAAAAAAACTTTAATAAAAAATATAACAAAAATTAGAGCTTGATAAAATGATAATATTAATGCTGTGTTTAGCCATTATCCCATTCCCATTCTCTCCCCAATTGTCTTTCAGGAAAGTGTTTAGGTTATGAGGGGGTGAAGCAGCACAGAAAAGCAAGGAACACATGTTTTAAGAGAAAAAGTAAATGATGAGTTCAATGATGTTATGACATGATAAAAGGCCTTTTCAGGTCCTGACAGTTATATCATTAAGACCTGAAATGTGTTGAGGCTGTCACAAATATTTTCTTCATCTTTTGGCAATGATGGAGTTCAATTATTTGTATGCTGAAAGAGATCCCTTGTAAAAAATATATATATTCCTGATTAGCATGGGATTTAATCCTAGCATTTGCCTGAATATGAGAGAGGGGGTAGATTTGAATGGTTTGTTGCAGAATAGTTGAGACTTGCTTCAGACAATGTAGAAATGGTACTCATACCTTTAGTCTGGTTTACTTTCCTCTTTATCATTTAAATGCTTATCTGCCTGCCTATATACCTACCCTAACATTCATCAATGGTAAATTTATTTGGTTGTCGAAGACATTAGCTTAGTTTTCCAATGAATATCTTACATTTTAAAAGTTGTTTTACTGTGATTAGAGATGCCAGGTGCCCAATTTTGTTTTCCTCTCTTTTAAATGCTTACTTTGAACAAGCATCTCCTCCCCACCTATCTGTTTGTATTGTGCGGGGGCAGAAAAATCTTTGTTCTGGCACACTTATAATTGCAGTTATCACCCTGATGTTTTTAAATAGGCCACGGCAATTAGTTCACTGTGTAAATTAGGGACTTAATACTGAGTTTATTGAAAACAGAAGTTACGAATTCACATAACCTGGAGAAACCCAAGCGTTCACGGCCTCTATGAGATCCAAGATCCATCTTTGTCCCAGTTGGCATCTGACCCACTTTATATAGGTGGGCCCATACAAGATCCAGTTTTGTGTTAGAGCAATTGGAGTGTGACTTCAACAGTCCTTGTTCAGGGGTGAAATGCTCCCGGTTCGGACTGGCTCGGGCGAATAGGTAGCGATGATGGCTGGTGGTTCGGAGAACCGGTAGCAATGGAAGCTGGAGGCTCCACCCACCCGCCCCATTCCCCAGAGTCAGGGAATGCACCTTTCTCCCACAGCTGGCTGTCAGGGAAGGCAAGCGCCCGAAAGGTACCGGAGTCGCTCACTCTCCTTGAATAAGCCGGTCTGGTCCACATGCCGGCTGCGCAAGTGCACACTGTTTATTTAATTCAGCGGCAGGTTGGATGTGCGCTTGCGCAGCCAGCGCGTGGACCAGAGCGGCTCATTCAAGAAGGAGAGTGAGCGACTCCAGCACCTTTCAGGCACTTGCCTTTCCTGACAGCCAGCCGCGGGAGAAAGGAGAGCAGTAGGAGTCGGGGAATGCACCATTCCCCAATGCTGGCCTTGCCGCAGAGCTGCTGCCGCTCACCCTTTGCCACGTGGCTCTGCCCAACCGCCCCATTCCGCAGAGTCAGGGAATGCACCATTCCCCAACTCCTACTGCTCATCTTTCTCCTGCGGCTGGCTGTCAGGGAAGGCAAGCGCCCGAAAGGTCCTGGAGTCGCTCACTCTCCTTCTTGAATGAGCTGCTCTGGTCCACACGCCGGCTGCGCAAGCACACATCCAACCTGCTGCTGAATTAAATGAACAGTGTGCACTTGTGCAGCCAGCGCATGGACCAGAGTGGCTCATTCAAGAAGGAGAGTGAGCAACTCCGGTACCTTTTGGCCACTTGCCTTCCCTGACAGCCAGCTGCGGGAGAAAGGTGGGCACTAGGAGTCAGGAAATGGGGTGGGTGGGCGGAGCCGCGGGAGAAAGGTAAGGACACACCAGCAGAATAGAAATTTAAAAAGTTTTCCTACCGGGTTCTGTGGGCGTGGCTGGGTGAGAGGTGATCTTGTGACTGAGCGAGTGTGGCTGTGAGTAACTGAGTTGGCCACACCCACTCAGTCACAGGACACCCACCACCACCAAGCACGCCCACAGAACCGGTAGGGAAAAATTTTAGATTTCACCCCTGCCCTTGTTCAGATATTTTTGTAGCCACCTCTGTGGGGGTTTGTGTATGTGTATCAGTCTGTCTTTGTTTGAGGCATTGTTGATTCCTGATGATTGCCTGGCCAAATCTCTTCAATTTTATCAGCAGGATTTTAGATATGATTTGCCCTTGCCTTCATCCTAGGACTAAGAGAATGACCCAGCTGACTTTGTGCCAAAGGTGGAAGTAGAGTAGAGCTCATTGTCTCCTAGGCTTCTAGCCTGCTGCCATAAGGGTAACACCAAACTGACTGTCCAAACTGGTTTATGATTTGTTTGTGAATGTGCTTTAAGTTATTGCTAGATATAAACAGTATACATTATACACAGAGAGATTTAATATTCTTTTTTTTAAAAAGCTAACTATAACTATACAAAAGCAGCTACATGCTACATATTTTATGTAGCAGAGACCTGAGGATTAATTAATTGAGATGTATTGTTTAGAATAGAATACTTTATTAAATCTTCAGACTAATACACATGTCCTAAAATAAGAGAAGCCCTTTAAAAGTTAGAGACTTCTGTCAAGTTTATTGGCTAATCTATAGATTTTGTTTTCCTGATAAACCATTTTTAAAAATTCATTTGCCAAAGCTTTACTATTCTGGATCATTCAACTCATTTTATATGAATCTGGGATATTCAGTAAGAGAATTGGTGACTGAATGAGCTGGCCCAAGAGTGCATGTGTTAGGAAATTCCTCTTTTTATATAAAATCATGCCTCATGAAATTTTAAAGTTATGGGGTGGACACTTTTAACAAATTCCCAGTTAGTTATTCTATAATTGTTGAATAACTTACTTACTTATGTGAGAGGTAACCATATTCCTTATAAAATATATTTAATTGTTGAGAATGTTTTTATACAGTTCTTAATTTTTGTAAATGGTTGTTCCAAGTAATTTTCCCTGGAAGACAATTTTAAGCATGGTTTTTATGGTTTGGAAAACTGCACGAGTAACAATCACCTGCGCACAGCTGCTGATGCCCGTTTAGAATATTTCTGCTATAAATTCTGGCTTGAAAATAACGCCGTTAAGCTGATTTGTCACAAAAGCAATGAAAACTTGGAAAATGGCCAACTGATCACAAAATGTACAGCTGTAAAGTAAGCTTAATTAAAGTTGCTGTCTTTAAATAGAGATATTGCTCTCCCCTGCATGGTGCTCTCTCCCAATCTGGGATCTATAAGGATATTTATGCAAAACAGACATACAGCAAGCAACAACTCTGGGTTTTTTTTACTGTGTTTAACAAACAGAGGTGGGTTTCAGCAGGTTCTGACCAGTAAACGGTACCAGAAGAACTGTAAACGGTATCTGAAGAACTGGTAGCGGAAATTTTGAGTAGTTCAGAGAACCGGTAGTAAAAATTCTGACTGGTCCCACCCCCATCTATTCTCTGCCTCCCAAGTCCCAGCTGATTGGGAGGAAATGGGGATTTTGCAGTAACCTTCCCCTGGATTGGGGAGGGAATGGAGATTTTACAGTATCCTTCCCCTGCCACACTCACCAAGCCTCGCCCACCAAGCCACACCCATAGAACCGGTAGTAAAAATATTTGAAACCCACCACTGTTAACAAACATGCATAGGATAATGTCACAGGAAGAATGAATCTTATTGAGAGTAAGATGGGCAAGATGCTTTTCATACTTTCTCTTTACAACTCCAAGTACCTCCTCTCCCAATCCAGACATCAGTTCCCAGTGTGTGGAACTGAACTGCTAGAATTCCCAAGTAGCATGGCGCTGTCTGTAAAATCTGGGAGTTGAAAGTTCCTCGGTTAGGAATAGTTGTTTTGGAGATTTCACAAATTATTTGGAGCACATTTTTCAGAAAAGATAAGAGATTACAGGGGGGGGGGCAGAGAGGGAATTGGCAAAGTTTGCCTCTTTTCCATTCAATAAGCAGAAGGACTCCATTGATTTGATACTTCCTGGTACCAAAAACAGCCCTTCCAACCAGGCATACTAGGCATTTTCTTGGCATTTCTGCAGATAAATTATATTTGAAAGGTAGGATATCATGCCGCCTCCTCCAGTTCTAGTTGAGCTATTATATTACCGGTTGACCACGAATGTGTATTGCCTGAGCACTCAAGGAATTCATCCATCATTTTTTTTTTACATTAACTGGATTAATTTATTGATCCAAATGCAGTTCTTCAGATTGTTTTACACATTTTTGAACAGAAAGGCCTAGCATATATAACTGTATTCTTGTACATGATTATCTGAGAATACATTTCATCAAATGTATTCAAGGAGACTTACAAATCAGAACAGACAAGCACAGGATTTTATTACTTGTATGCATAATGTTTCATATTTGAAGTGCTTGACACACCCCATTCTGAATTCAAAGCACAAACAGCTTTCCACATCATGCTGAGGTATTCTGAACTCAAAGCGGGCAATTTTGACCACAATATCTCTGTCCTGAACTTGAAATAGAAATGTTTTGAACGTGATAAGTTTTGGAACACTTTCAATAAGAACTGAACTACCCATTTAAAATATTTGAGTTTGAAATGGGGGTTTCAGGCCCCGAACATTTCAAATTTCAAATGTTTTGTTCTGCCCTAGACTTTACCATATTTCTTATAAGACTTTGGGGAGTAAAAACATATTTGTCTGATACTAAGATAATACATATGATAACAGATCAGCCTCTCTAAGGAATCTATTCTACACCAGAAATAGTTTAAGATTCTAAACTCTATACCCGTGATGGCGAACCTATGGCACGTGTGCCCCAGGTGGCACGCGTAGCCATATCAGTGGGCACGCCAGCTCAGCTCTGGTGCGCATGTACATGCCGGCCACCTGATTTTCAGGCCTTTGGGCCCACCAGAAGTAGGGAAACAGGCTGTTTTCTGTCTCTGGAGGGCCTGGGGGTAAGTGGGGAAGGTTGTTTTCACCCTCCCCAGATGCAAAGAGAGGATCTGGAGCCAGGTTACAAAGAAAAATGGGCCAGGAGCAAGGGGCGGGGGGGCTGAGCACCCATGCACAGGGCAGGAATTATGGGTGTGGGCATGCGCATGTGCAAACCTCCCCTGCCCCCCCTTCCTGGCACGCAATGGCAAAAAGGTTAGCCATCACTGCTCTATACTATTATTTTAATGTATTATGCATTAATTTTTGTCATGTACATCTCTATAAGTGTTGTACAATAGGCAAAAGAAGAAAACAATATTTAAACAAGACCATACTAATATATACAGTAGGTCCAGGGAAAGCCTCTTGATGATGGAGTGTACCACCACTTCTGGCGTTACTTCCTTCCTCAAAGCATCAACACTCTCCCAAATTCAGCTAATCACATCCCCTCTGACAATCCAAAAAAGACAAGAGAGGCAAAATTCTAATCCAGCAATGGCAAAAGTCATATTAGAAGCAGCCTGTTTACTACATTAGCATCCCCAAGCTGAGAGAATGGCCAGATAACACTGCAAGACATTGATCAATCAGCTTTACCTTTTGTCTTTCTCCAACAGTTCTCCACTCGTTCCTTCTCTTGGAGATCCTCAGTAAGCCAAATATATCAGCAATACGTACCAGCTTTGATCATTCATCCATATCTAGATTATGGATTAATGTTGTCAACAGACCTGTTGCTTATCATCTACAGTTTGGAGGCAAAATCTTGTCTTAATATAATTCTTCCTAGAGACAGACTCAATCAAAGTCACTTAAAGATGCCTCATGTACTTGTTATATGTTTGTTTTTAAACTCTCTTAAATGTTTTCTACTTGCTGGGCAGTCCCTAACAAAGTTTTTGCACTTTTTGATAAAAGTCAGAATGTGGACCTTGATAAGATGAAAAATTAATGTAAGTGGTATCTAATGAGAGAGGGGGGAAAGTTCCTTATTTACCAGGATTTTTTAAAATGCAAAAAAGTGTGTATTCTGAATGATTGAGTTGCCATAAGAGTAGTTCAGTTCCTGAAGAAATATATATCACTGTATAAATATTGATTTCTGCCCAAACAGATCTATAATCACCAGTTATGATGAAGGATGGTTTTCTCAAGTGCCACTATTTTCAAAATGTCAGGTTATAAAAGCATCTCTAACCTGTCTGAGAAAATCATTGTTATATAAATAAAGTTGTGCAGGGAACATGTGATTGTTTTGCAAATGGTAAGGAGCTGACACGCACGTTAATTTGAAATAATCTGTTGCTCTCCCACTCACAGCAGGCAGTAGCACCTGTCTAACTTTGTCAGGCTCAAAGCTAAACAATGTCAGAGTAGGTTGAGAAACCATCAAATACTAACTTCAGGTTAGTAGACTAAAGTAAGAAGTAAAAAGAAACCTAAAAGAGGGCAAGGAAATAAGTTGAACATGTCTTTATAGTCAACAAAAACTGAGTACTATATGAAGGAGATTTTGCTTTCTTATCTTTGTAAAGGTAAGTATGTGACACACACATAGAAGTAAAATCTACTTATATTACACCTTATGAAAGTTAAAACAAGACAGGCAGAAGACTTGGACAATATATCTCTGTTTTAATGTACCATTAGAGATGCAAATAACTTGATCTCTACCACACCACAGCAAAATAAAACACTTTCAAACATCTGGAGAATGTGAGGAGGATATCTTACAGGGGCCTCCTTCTTGAACTTTTGACTTTCAAACATCCACATTCATCCTGACAGTCTAGCACAGTAAAGCCATGCAACAAATACAAGAGTTTTCAGCTGAAACTGAACTTTCAGAATGAAGTGGTGGAACTTGGATTCATCTAGTTCAGAAATAAAAGTGAACTAGCAAAGCAACAGTTCAAGAATTTAAGGAGCAAGGTACCCACAACTACTTCAAATCTCATCAGCCCCAGCAAGTGCAGCCAAGATGATGGCAATTTTGCAATTTTGAAACTATCAAAGTTGGCAAACAAGCTAACAGTAAATAGCCTAAATAAGGAACTACCAAGACCACTTCTACCAACTCTGACAAGGCAAGCCACCAGTATATAAAAATAAAAGCAAACCATACCCCCTTCTAGCACCGATGATGTTACCTAGTTTGGCAATGAAACGTCTGCAAGAAAACCACCAATCTTAGCAAGCTCTAAGGATCCCACAGTTCAATCCTAAACTACAAATAGTCTTTACTATCAGTAACAACAGTACTTAGACATGTCCCTGCCATTTTCTTCTCATCAGTATGAAAGTGATTTGCTAGGGCTTCTTCAAAAATGTTTATTGCAGCTTACAAGGCTACTTTAGCATCCTTAGGAGTTGCTCTAGATGGAATGTGTTAATCCAAGAATGAGAACTCAAGAACGTTGGCTAGTTTTTGAACAGTGGTGTGTTCTGGAAGAAAGATTAAAGATTATAACACAAGAATTGCAACAAGTACCCTACTTTTTCCCAAGTGATGCCCTTGACGCATTTGTATTTTATTATTTATCAAGTGTTGTTTTTGTGTTTAGGGAGGAGAGGTTACTACCTAGTATTGATGACCAGATCATAGTAGTAGCCAGACATTCTTAAATCGCAAATATATGATTTAATACAGGTACAATACACATTTTCTATTTACCCCTTCTTGTGGATATCAGTATTTTTAATGCAACCAAGGTTCTTTCACTTTCTTGCATTTAATTTATTTAATTTATTTAATTTATTTAATTTGTTTAATTTGTTTAATTTGTTTAATTTGTTTAATTTGTTTATTTATTTATTGGATAAAATAATAAAATGTCTACCCTAAAAACAAATAGAACATAATAAATCAGTGCTAACTTGGACAAACTGTCATCTCATAACTTGAAAGCTTTCCAGAAAAGCTTATTTTTTAATAGCTAATGGAAAGGCAACAACATAGGGGCAGATCAACTTCCTGAGGGAAGACTGTTCCAAACTCTGGGTACATCAATGGCGAAATAGTTCCCGACAGGCTCTACTCTCTCACTTCAGAGAATGAGAGGCCACCAGCAGATTATTGGGTAGGTTAAGACCAGCTGGAGACCACAGATAGAGTTTTAAAGGCCAAATCTATCACTTTGAATTGTACTTGGAAGCAAATAGGGAGCCAGGGCAGTCTGGAGTAGAAATATTAAATGCCCATGCCAATGTAAACCATACTGAAGCTTCATAATCCAAGTGGGTGACAATAAGAACATAAATTGCAGTCACAACATCCTTGCATTCCAGACAAGGCTGCAACTGGTATAACAGCCAAAGCTGGGCAGAGTCCTTCAGCTCACCTGCCTGAAGCTATGAATCCAGGAGGACCTTTCTCTTATACTGGTGGAGAGACATAAATCAAAGTAGTACCCAAAGTGAAAATGTGATTTACATATTTAAAAAAAAATAGGAGTGGAACTAAAAGTAATCATTAATAGAATCTTCCTTAGATGACTAAACTTCTGGTATCTCCTAGGAGACATCAAGAGATTGCATTTGCCTTGTATACAAATTATTGAGCACATTTTATGTATTTTATTTTTATTATTTATTTTATTAGTCATATTTCTATGCCGTCCACTCTCCAAGGACTCTGGGTGGCTTACACCAAAGACAGTATACTAAATAGCATATTCCCCCCAACAATCTGGGTCCTCATTTTACCCACCTCGGAAGGATGGAAGGCTGAGTCAACCTTGAGCCGGTGAGATTTGATCCGCTGATCTGCTGAACTAGCAGTCAGCTGAAGTAGCTGCAGTACTGCACTCTAACCACTGCGCCACCTCGGATCTTAATATAGTAATATCTGTATACATGTACACATACATGTGTGTGAATATTCCACTGAAGTAGCTCTTCACTGGAAATAATAAGCTTGTTCTTTCTAACGCCAAATTCAGCCATAGTCCAAATAATTTTTAAATACATATGAAATAATTGTCTTATTCCGAGCATCAGAAAACCATTTCCTTTTATGACGGTAATTTTTTTCCCCCTTCCTATTCCATTCCTGTTTCCTTATGATTGTGTCTGGTAAAACAGAAGGGACAGATATGGCAATCCAAATGGTGAGAAAAGCAGTAGCAGTTAGACTTATATACCACTTTACAGTGCTTTACAGCCCTCTCTAAGCCGTTTACAAAGTCAGCATTTTGCCCCCCGACAATTTGGGTCCTCATTTTACCCACCTCGGAAGGATGACAGGCTGAGTCAACCTTGAGCCTGGTGAGATTTGAGCCTGGTGAGATTTGAACTGCCAAATTGCAGTCAGCTGGCAGTCAGCAGAAGTAGCCTGTAGTACTGCACTCTAACCACTGCGCCACCACGGAATAAAGTGTGCCGCACGATCATCAGAGGCTTTTTTTTTTACTTTTAAAAGCATTTTTTCGGCCGAAGAGGTTGTAGAAAAAATGCTTTTAAAAGTAAAAATAAAAAGCCTCTGATGAGGTGGGTGGGGTAGCGAGCGGCGACTGGGCCGGAGACCAGTTCAGGGGTGTGGCCAGCCAATGTTATTACCGATTCTCCGAACTACTACAAATTTTTACTACCGGTTCTTGCGAACCAGTGCGAACCGGGAGCAACCCACCACTGGTGTTAAACTTGCTAAAGTGAAACTAACCTTTAGATGACCCTAACTGTTAACTCCAACTGTTTTCGGGGGAAACTTAGAACATATTTGGGCGGGCTTTTTCAAGGATTATGATTGGTTAAGGCCCAATGGGCCTAGAGTATAAATTACAGGCATTTGCCTGCTGTTCCTCAGTTCCAATTTTGAGACAATAAATGCTGTTGCAGATGTCTGTTTCTTGCCTAAGAAGCCCACTACACAATACTTTCTGCAATTTGATTCCAAGCAGGAGCAGGCAGGTTACTCTGACATTTCTAACTTGTCAGTATAAGAGCTTACTTTGCCTTCCTCTTCCTGTCTACTTATAATGCCTAGCAGCAGAAACTGGTGTGATTCAAATAGTATTTTTCAAAGGATGGGCACTTCATTTTTATTAAGATTAATTATTTGTTGATAACTGAAAAAATATAGAATAAATGTGAATTCCAGGAAGAACTAAATAAGCTTCCTGAGTCACCAGTGCTGCACATTATACTTTCTCCTCCACTTCTTCGAGAGCTTTGCTTGGTGAAAGAAATAAGGAGAAAACCAAAGCAGCCTGTTGTAGAAATGGATTTCCTTAAACTGGAGCATATGTGAATTAGAGCTGCATTAGAATCATTATAGTCAAGAATATGAGTCACTTGAAAGAGCAGCTCGGTTGGAGCTGCCAGTTACATGTAATGAATGGTCTGGGTATTCATCTAATCAGAGAGAAGTTTTGTTTTGTTTTAAAGTAGCAGAAATCTTGGGAGTAGATTGTGAATAGCATATCCTCCTCAACAATTTACTCAGAAAGAATCCTTGGGGAGAGAAGAAAAAATATTTGATATATGTTTCAGTTCATTGGAATTTTGCTTAAAAAATAGTCTGGTGGCTTTGTTTGAGCATCATTACATTACATATAACTTCAGAACTGCTGATACAGGGTTCTGGGAAGGAGCAGAGATAAAATTGCTCTCTATTTTTTTACAGTTAAGAGAAACAGCTATATGTCTGTTATTTATTATGCTTTCTTAACAATGGTTTCTTGTAAATAACCAGAATCTTTCATACCGCTCTTGGTTCTACTGGCAAAAATATCAGTATTAGTGTTGGCACATATTCGATTCTTTCCATAAATCCTTACAAGGAAGCTTTCTAGAGGTTTTGCTTTTCTCCCTTTTTGAGGGAGCATATATACGCTCGAAAAAAGAGAGCAAAATAACTTATTTGATTGACTGGTTGTTCTTAGGAGGATAGCAATAGCAATAGCACTTAGACTTATATACTGCTTTACAGTGCTTTACAGCCCTCTCTATGCAGTTTACAGAGTCAGCATATTGCCCCCAACAATTTGGGTCCTTGTTTTACCCACCTTGGAAGGATGGAAGGCTGAGTCAACCTTGAATGAAGGGTGGGGGGTTGTTGCTTTTATATATTAGACATAGACATAGACATAGACATAGACATAGACAGATATAGAGGGATGCGGTGGCTCAGTGGCTAAGATGCTGAGCTTGTCGATCGAAAGGTCGGCAATTCGGTGGTTCAAACCCCTACTGCCATATAACAGGGTGAGCTCCTGTTACTTGTCCCAGCTTCTGCCAACCTAGCAGTTTGAAAGCATGTAAAAAAATGCAAGTAGAAAAATAGGGACCACCTTTGGTGGGAAGGTAACAGCAATCCATGTGCCTTTGCCATTTAGTCATGCCGGCCATATGACCACGGAGATGTCTTTAGACAATGCTGGCTCTTCAGCTTTGAAACGGAGATGAGCACTGCCCCCTAGAGTCGGGAATGACTAGCACATATGTGCAAGGGGGAACTTTACCTTTACCTTTTTATAGATAGATATAGATAGATATAGTTTTTATCTTTGTAAGCCACCTTGATTCATTGTAAGTGGATTGGATGGCCCTATAAATTTTCTTTAATAGAATAAAACAATAAAATAAACAAAAGAACATTCCTCTCATAATTACACAGTGTCCCTGACACATCCCCTACGCAAATGGGGGTTGTTGTTTTTATATATTAGATATAGATAGACATAGACATAGATAGATATAGAGGGACTCAGTGGCTCAGGGGCTAAGATGCTGAGCTTGTCAATCGAAAGATCGGCAGTTCGGCAGTTCGAATCCCTACTGCCGTATAACAGGGTGAGCTCCCGTTACTTGTCCCAGCTTCTGCCAACCTAGCCCCTAGAGATACAGGAGAAACTAGTCTGCATATTATAAAAATGTTGTACTTATAATTTGGTATGTGCTAACATTCCAATGGCAGCTAAGCACCAAAAATATGTGGTGGGTATGGAATCTGTTGGAGCTTGTCCACCAGAAAAAAAAATATCTTTTTCTCATGGATGCCCAATAGATTGAACACAGCATTTAATCTCTAAATGTTATTATGTGTTGAGATCTGTATGTTATATAAGAAGCAACAGAACACTGTCCTTATTTCTACACTGGTACAAAAGGAAGTCCTGTGCTGGTTCTAATTCAGTAAATAAATATATATCACACTATCCACATGAAGAGCATATCAAACCAATCTGTGCCAAATGACTCTCCCCCTTCCCCACTGCTTTCATAATGTTGCTTTTATAGTGAATTAGTGAACAAGGAGTTCAGGCAGTTATTACTTAACTAGGGCAGTTTTTTCGCTAACTATTGTATCTTTCCTAGAATGCTTCTCAGTTGCCTCTTTAAGTGGCAACCCAAATTATTTAGAAAAAAAATGAATTTGGCAAAAAGATTAACTTATTTATTTCAAATATTCAGTTTCCCTTCTTATCAATACCAATATGGTTTCAACCAATTATGCATCAGTTTATGAATTATGTTGGGTTTGTTTTTAATATAGGCAGAAACTTGTGGATTTTGATATGAATTTTTTTCCCAATATGTTCATTTTGGGATGCATTTTTCCCTGATGTATACATTTTTAGAGGCAATCTCCCTTAATACAACTTTTTTCTGTGTAATGTTTTTCATCAGTATGACTGTGTGTGTGTGTGTGTGTGTGTGTATCCTAACACATGCATTTTTGTGCATTGCAAATATAGGTTTGGAACAGGGGTGGGTTCTAAAATTTTTTACTACCAGTTCTGTGGGCGTGGCTTTTTTGTGGGTGTGGCTTGATGGTCATGTGACAATTATTTAGGATTTAGCAAAGGTACTGGTCTACCAGGCCTTTAACTGCTTGCAGAGCTGTACCAGTCTACCCATTTATTTTTGCAGGCACTGGTCTACTCAGGTATTTTTGCAGGCACTGGTCTACCACCAAACTGCCTTTTACCACTGATCAGCTGTAGGGCAGCCCTTTGAAGTCCCGCGGCAAGAATTTAAAAAGTTTTTCCTTATAGCCCATCAGCTGGGACTCAGGAGGCAGCAATAGATTGGGGGAGGGGCCAAATAAAAGGTAAGAATAACGTGGGGGGGGGCAGAACTGGTTCGGTGACTTCATATCGTCACCGCTACCGGCTCGGCAGAACCGGGCCGAACCAGGAGGAATCCGCCACTGGTTTGGAAGCATGACTGGGCTTTGGTTGTGCCTTAGTTAACAATAAGTACTGGTAAAAAGTCGTGTGAAACTTCAAGCTAAACTTGTTTATTCCCATCTCTAGAAAAGTTAAAAAGATTTTTTTAAAAAATACTATGCAAATAAGCACAATGGAGACCTTTAGAGAGGCAACATGAATATGATATTTTGTAAGGGAAAACAATGTTATTTAGGGGAAAAAAGCATCTTGACAATATTACAATTATATATAACTCTCAATTTTATTCCGGCCTTAAAGAGATTCCCAGAACTAACCTATTGTCCATGTTTTCACAATTGTTGTGCATCCGTGTTGAAAGCATGGGGACTAGGCAGTATTTTATGTCTTTCCTTGGCTAACTTTTGAAAGTTGTGGGCTAATTTGCAGTCAGCAATATGATACCAATGGACTCCAAAGTCCTATAATACCAGTAGCTGTTTTTTGCCAATCCTGCAAATTAAATACAATTTATGTTAATGCGTTTAACTTAAAATAACTAAGTTCAGCTGCTCTCAAGAGATTTGGGGAGAGCAGATCAATATTGTCATAATGGGTTAGAGAGAGGAGCTGTCTGATATGAGATGTCCATATTTTTCCACTTTTAGTTGAAAAAAACAACCCCTGTGCCAAAATGCAACCTTATGCAAGAATGCCTGACACTTGAAAAAATTGCTACCTTCAGAGCAGAGTGTACAGTGTGTCGACTCCAAAAGTTTCATTGCTTTCTCCTAAAATATAGTTTCACAAAATACGTTTACAGATTGCAAATGCGTTGCTATGTGTTTCATTGTCACAGTAAACATTTTCTCAGTGGGAGATTCATATTCTCCTCACTGTGAAATAATCCTTGCGGAAATTACCGTAGGAAGTCAATTCCAATGTTACCTCCTGATGTGCGCTTGCATATCGCAAGATTAATTTAAAACATGACTTGTCAACTAAGAAACCTTATGTCAGAAGTATTGCTTGCTGTCAGGACAAACAGGAAGATTGATTGATTGATTGATTGATTGATTGACTAATATAATTTATATAACCACCCATTTTCCCCTAAGGTGACTCTGGGCGTCACATAAGTTCACTTCCTCAAAAAGAAAAAGCAAGAGCTGTATCTCTCTTCATGGAAATTATTGAGGAGACATTTGAAATCAAGTGCCTTTTCTGCTGATTATAAATCACTGCAGAATGTTATTCACCATAATACTGTTCAAACATAATTTTCTTTATTGATGTGCATTGCTTTTCTTTTACAGAGTGATGAGGTTTTGACTGTCATCAAAGCAAAAGCACAGTGGCCTGCCTGGCAACCACTAAATGTGTAAGTAGGAAAGGGAGACAACCTCCCAAAATACTTTTTGATCGTTGTCCTCTGACTGATTGCTGTAAACATTATGCCATCCACAAAAGTTTCTCTCTTTCTCAGATAAAAATGTGTTGATAAATGAATCTTCCAATCCATAACTCTGTCTAACAATATTTGTGGGAGACCAAGTTATGGGAGGGTAGTGGATTAGGCGTTAGTAACGCAATAATAAATCTAGATATATATTTCCCATTGTCTTGATCTTTTCTTGAGGACCAAGGATATATCTAATAGTTAATATGGTTCCTGCTTGCTTACAAGTAACCCAAATTTAATTTGATGGAAAATGAAAAATTAAGCTAGTTTGAATCAGGACTGCCTTGGAAACTCCAATTATGAGTAGAAATAGACTCCAATGGAAGAGAATGGAGCTCAGAATTGAACTGTGAGGTCCTTGATGCTCTCTGAACTTGGCTGTTTGTTTCCAGATGTTTCATTTTCTAACAAGAAAGCAACATCAGTGCAAGTGAGGGTGTGGTTGCCCCCATCTTGACGTGGTAGGAGTGTGGTTTTCTCTTTAGTAGTTTCTGGATTAGGGGTGTTCTAATCTTTTTTGTTTCCTTCTAATTCAAAACTGGAAATTCCTGGAAGCTTGGAATTTAGATGAATCAGCCATCAACAGACACATAGAAATAAACTATAATTATACACCATTCAAAAGAGACAATAAAAAGCTAAGAAGGAAACGTACTACCTGCAAGCAAACAACCAAGGTCAGAGACCATCAAGGACTCCACCAAAATAGGATTCTCCCATTCCTTAAAAAGCTACAGTTCCTTATATTAACGTATGACATGGCACATTCCATTTAAGAAAGGCAAGCAGGTTGTTAAAATATGACAATTTCTTATAACAACAAAATAACAATATTACTCTTTCCTCATAACTTCAAAGAATTATTGCCCTAGACTCAATTGAATTCATTACTGGCTGCATCTTTCAAGGTTCTTATTTGTTCTCTATGTTTTATATCTGCTCCATCTCTTCTGGAGCTTTAGAACCTTATAAATTGAAGCTCCCTCCAGGAGAACCCGAGATCCATAATTTAGGATTGGTAACTTAAATGAGAGCACTAATTAAAACATTTCAGTCACTTATCTTATTTTGGAACTCTATGTTTTTCTCTAAGCATCATTTTCTATAAAAGTTTTCTTTTAAATAAAAATAATAATATGCAAACTTTCTAAAGTATATGTCTATATAGGATACACCAAGATTTTATTTGAGGATTTCCAATAAGTTTATCTCTAGCCTGGAGTGTCTGCTTGGTTGAAACTTTTTGCACTGCCTTTTTATCTGCTACTTTTATCATAATGTGTATTACTTTATACTGTGCCACACATTTTTCATCTCCTCTCTCTAGAGTTGCTTGACTGAGTCTTTTGTTCAAATTTCTTTTCAAAATAGGCATTTATAACATATTTTTGTCAACACTTTCAACATTTCAAGACGATGTGTGATTTGGTCAAGCATACAGTGTATGTTCTTTGGCATTTCACGGTGTCTCGTGGTTTTGCTTATGCTACACAGCACTTTTTTGTAAATTGTTTTGTCCATACCGTGCCTATGTGGAAATTGTCTTTTTCAAGGGTGTCATTCCTACAGCTTTGTAAAATAGAATTTGAAAACTCATTCACATTTTTCACATTCACTTTCTCTGACCTTATTTACCAGGTTGTTTCATCAGTGAGTCTTTAAAAACAATACATATGTACTCCTCAAAAAACATTATGCACTTCAATACAATTAATAATAATTAAGCAAGTTAATTTGTTGCTTCTCAAATGCCCATGATATTTGTAGAAGTGTTGTTAAATTATATTTCATCTAATTGAAGAGAATAAAAGATCCAATATTCAGTTATTCAGCTTTCAGACTACTGTCAGGGCACATCTGTATACTGTTTTTTTAAGAACTGGATTTGCTTATAAAAAATTCAGTTCCCTGGAGTTTTCATTTGCAACTAATTTCATAACCACAGTTGTATATCCAAAACAGGCTCAATCTGCTCGAACAAAACTTGCTTTCTGGTTTTGCCCCTGGAGTATCATAGCAAAATTTGAATAAACTCTTATCAAGTCATTTGTTCACAGTAATACACAAGTGACTATAGACACAGATGGGATTGTAAATGGGAGAAAACTGTAAATGTGCCCTGCTAGCAGCTGCTAATATCTCTCTAGAAATATCCATTCAGGACAATTGTTTCCCAGGACTTTGTGAGAATGAACCCCACACCCCACCTTCCCACCCCCCCCAAAAAGTCTGAAAGAGCAGAATCTCCAAAATAAGGAGTGGTGGTGCTTATTGGTTCACCCTTATCAAGAGTTTTTTATAAAATATTTCTGAGCTCTTTTCTTAAATAGTCATTGGCTTAATCTTGGTGTAATACATCATGCTTGTATACATTCTGCTAAAGGTCTGTTTAAAATGTGAGGGAAAGTCATAACAGCAGGTGTTCCATGAAGGCTTGAGAATGCCCTCAGAGAACTCTTAATGTGACAAGAAGAGGGAGTTGACAAATTCAGAATAGGATAGTAATCTTCTCTATATAATAATGAAGCTTCAGTCATTTTTTCTAGCCCCATTTCTATATCATTTGAGTGAGTGGTGGGTTGCCCCCCGGTTCGGACTGGTTCGCAAGAACCGATAGTAAAACCGGCAGGAGGCCCCACCCCAGATGTCATCATTGGCGATCTGCGCATGCGCGATCCCGTTGCGAGCCGGTAGTAAAGATAAGTAGAACCAACCCCTGATTTGAGTGCAATTTGACACTCAAAGATCTCCCAAGGCCTCAAAGATAGGCCTTGAAAGTCGCTTGCTGCTGCTTCATGACAGGGCATGGAGTTACACATTTATCGTCCTCTTTTTAGATGCAACGCCTTCTCTCTCTCCATGCTAGGCCCATTCGAGGCAGCCCTGCTTACCAGGCATTTTGCACTATAGAGTTGTCACTGTTTGCTCCCTTGTAAGGATGCAGTTGGTTTAATTGAGGTCATGATGTGCTGATATAATAGTCACCATGACCTGGGGCCATTAAGGAACTGCCAAGTGCGGAAGAAGCTTCAGAAACAAAAGAGAAACAGCATGTTTCTTTTTTGCCCTGCTTTTTAGAAGCAGGATGATCGTGTCATTTTGTGACTTAACTTTAAAAGATTGCTTTGCTTCAAAGCCTCATTGAAATAAAACGTCCCTTCACAATGTTGCATGTTGTAAGCATTTATGCCCCAAGTGCAATAGATCAACCTACCTGTTGAAATCTAGGTTCTACAGACTTGAAATCAGTCAGGGTAATGTATTTCAGCAGATGATGTCTCAATATCTAAGGAAAGGAATTTTTTATAAACTGGTGCTATTTTTCTATTTAAGTTCTCCATTTTCCCTTAGTTAATTAAACTATGATTTATCAATGATTACAATATTGCCTCGGGATAAAACAAAATTAGCACATTATTATGCATAATGTAGCAGCCTAGTTGTGGCAAGGATAATTTGCTAATTCTGTTGACTAATGATGATGGATAAATTCCTAGACATAATCTCCCAACGTGCACCAGGAAACTGATTTGCAAAAACTATATTGCATAAAACATAAATGTGTGTTGTGTGCATGTGAATGTGAATGTGTGACTATGTATCTGTGTGTACACATAGTAGTTATCCTGAGATTGTGATACATGTAATATTTTCATCTTCAGTTATAACCCCCAGTCATCATGAAATTAGATCATAGTTGTTATAAAAGTTTTATACCCTAATCTTTTAGTTTTAAGGATACCACTATAAGGAAAAAGGAAATCTTATTTCAACTCCAAATAATAATTATTCTAGTTATTATTTTTGAAATTTCAATATTTTCTGAAAATGAAAATACGACATTGGTGCCTGAAATGGTTGTGTTTTATTTGTCGTTTAAAAGATTAAGCATTGCCTGTTATTAGACTTGTCATCCAACTGACAAAACTGTTAATCCTGCCATTCCTAATAATTTTTTTTCTCTTCAAATTGTGGTAAAGTTACAATCCTATTAGCAATTAATCTGCTAAGGAGGAGCACAAATGATTTTACTTTTTCCATGCAAGCTGTTCTGAAATGACAAAATACATCATGCATGCCCAGTGGTGAGATTCAAGTAATTTAACAACCGGTTCTCTGCCCTAATGATTTCTTCCAACAACCAGTTTGTCAAACTGCTCAGAAAGTTAATAACCGGTTCTCCCGAAGTGGTGCGAACTGGCGGAATCCTACCGCTGTGCAGGCCTCTCATAATTATATGCTAGTACCAGTAGGCAGGCATGCACACATAGAGATCCTAGCATATATGTGCACATAATATGGCACAATTCTGCATGCCACACTTGAACACAACTGCAGAAGTTGTGAATGCTCCAACACTGGAAATTTTTAAGAAGATGTTGGATAACCATTTGTCTGAAGTGGTGTAGGGTTTCCTGCCTGGGCAAGGGGTTGGACTAGAAGACCTCCAAGGTCCCTTCCAACTCTGTTATTCTATTCTATTCTATTCTATAATAAAGCATTTAGTGTTCTCTATGAGCAGTTTTCCCATAGTGGATGAAAGTGACTACTCTTGAACGTTCAGGTTTGCTTTAGGCAAAACTGATGACAACTTTTTTTTGTACATACAATAAGCACATTTGCACATTAATAGTGTCTGGCATTTTGACCAACCATGAGTGGAAGGTGAAAATCGAGACAGAATTTTGAATTATAATGCATAATGCAACCTTTTTCTTTTGGGGAGAAAAAGAAAATATCTCATTATATTTGGAAAAGGGCCTTTATTTCCACATAATAAACATTAAAGTCAAGATTTAAATCACTTAATTAAAATGACATTTAAAATGTTTAATTAAACACAGACTTGTTCACGCCAAATCTGTTTTACTTTGATGATACCCATCCAGTTCTTCTTCTGTATGATCAAGAAGAAAAACAACAACTTAATTTGTTATTTTCTGATGTTTTTACAATTGTTACATATTTTCTGATCTTGGTTTTTTTAGCTTGTTAATTGGGGGCGGGAGCAGAAATTTATAAATATGGTTTTGATAGTCAAAATTAAATTGGTGAAAATTGTCCCATCTGTTTCAAAAAAAAAATCTGAAATGCACAGAGAACATCTGAGTTCTTGTGAGAAGCACCAGTGCTATTTAAGTTTTCCAGTTTTTTGGCTTGCCACTCAAGTTGTATGAAAAAAAAATCTGACTAAAATAATCTGCAATTCCCTATTCACTGCAATTAATAACAATAACCCCAACTTTAGACACCTGTTTTTGTATTCCAAGCTATGCAAACATCTCTGGCCATTCCTAAGGGATACCATGAGGGAGGCACTGAGGTTTAATAACTGAGCAGCTTGACAGCCTCAGCAGAAAAATGAAGAGCATTTCGAAAAGAAGCTTTAATTAATCAACACATGTCCAGCTGAGGCAATTAACAGTACCCTCCATGCTGTTCCCGTTACATCTCACACTTACACTCAGCAGGAAACTTTACTTGCCAAGTTTAATTTTGGTTTAGAATGTTACCATCTGAAATCCAGGGGCAGGTTTCCCAAATGAAGCTACAAATCAAGAGCTACTTATGATAGCTAAATTTATTACTATATTTCTGATTCAGTTGTCTTTTTTTTTTTTTTGATAACATCTGTCTAGGATGGGGAAGCAATTTTTGGCATCTGCTGCCTTTTTTGTAACTCCTAGAGTTGCTCAATTCAATCGACCAGATTCAGTGGCAATTCAATACTTGGCATTGTGACTGTTTTGTCCTCACTACATGTTACCCTGTGTGCA
>WNWU01000001.1:15404291-15454556 GCA_012654045.1 Ptyas mucosa | reverse complement strand
TCCTCACTACATGTTACCCTGTGTGCAGCTTGACATGCAGTTAAACCCACCTATCCTTCAATAAACCAAACTGTATACAAAGATCTTGACATTTTATTAAAGGAACAGGGTGTAAAATTGGGGGGAAATAGAAATACATACAGTAAGAACCCAAATACAAAATAAACAGTGTTCAGTTTCTGGTGAGCATAACAATTAGCAAATACAGATAAAGTCCAAGTCTCAACAGCGATACTATGTACCATCAATGAGTAGTCCTTAAAGGTACTACATCCACATGAAGAGAAGTAAGAGGTGGGGTTCCACAAGGCTCCATCTTAGGTCCAGTACTCTTAAATATCTTCATAAATGATTTAGATGAGGGAATAGAACAGGAACTCATCAAATTTGCAGAAGACACTAAACTGGAAGGAATAGCCAACACCCCTGAAGGCAAGCTGAGGATCCAAATGATCTTGACAAACTTGAACAATGGGCCCTATCCAACAAAATGATTTTTAATGTGGAGAAAAGCGAAGATTTATATTTAAGCAGGAAAAATCAAAGGTATAAATAGAGATTAGGAGAGATCTGACTCAAAAACAGTAACTGTTTATAAACTGGAAGCTCAATACAAGTTAGAGAACAATAACAGGGTATACATGTACAAACTCTATGTTGGAGGCACAACAGTAATTTTTAGTGTTTTTTAAAATATATTTTAAAGAACAAAACAATATGTTAATCATTAGGCTTAAACAGGTCTATTTTCAAGATCCCTTGACTCCAAACCTTTCCCTACCCAAAAATAAATAAAAGACTTTCACCCCAAATGGCTAAAGCTTTCAGTTCTAGCCTCTCCAGTGATGTCACTAAATCATTTCCTCTCTACAGAGTGTAGAGCCTATTTGGGACATATTTGTATCATCATATCATGCCACTCAGAGGATTGTACTTTTTTTCTTCCTTCAGTTTGACTTGAATTTTCTTACTGTTTACATGATGTTGATCATGGTAATGATGATGGGAGCTGACATACTGTCAACAGTTAAAGACTCTCAGCATGTACATAGGTTTAATAAGGTCTCAAATGAACGTTTTCCTCCCATTAGCTAAGCTAGCAATTATTTTGCATTGGTGCTGTTATAAAGACAATTACATGTGGCAGAATATGTGTGGAATCAAAGTCCATTAGAAGGAAAGTCTTCTGAGATAAAGAAGAGCTGGAATTGTAGGGTTCCTCAGAGTAAGAGATTCAAATACACAGTCATATAAAAAAGTAAGTATGCCCTCTTTGAGTTCTATGGTTTTACATTATCAGGACATAGTAAAAAATCACCCAGTCCTTAGCAGTTCTTAAAAGTAGGTAAATACAACCTCAGATGAACAACACATGATGTATTACGCCATGTCATCATTTATTTTATAAAAAGAAAGCCAATGTGTTTGAAAATTGAGTTTTTCTCTAAAATAGAGAAGTCATGTGTGAAAAAGTAAGTACACCCTTACCACTTCCATAGGTAGGAAGAGGCTAAGTAGCAGCAAGGCAATGGTGGGATTCAGCCAGTTTGCACCACTTCAGGAGAACCGGTTGTTAACTGTCTGAGCAGTTTGGCAAACTGGTTGTTGGAAGAAATCATTAGGGCAGAAAACCAGTTGTTAAATTACTTGAATCCCACCACTGCAGCAAGATGCCGCTAATCAAGCGCCCTTGATCAATTGATCATCAGCACATGTGATTACCTCTATAATGGTTGAAGTTGGAGGAGTTCGTATTCCAGAACTCTAATGTGCTACAGACTGTTGCAAGGAGCAACAGTAGGCAGGGGTGGATTCTACTTATCTTTACCACCGGTTCGCATCACGCCTGCACATGTGCGCTTGCTTTGCTCATGCGCGCCCACGCTTTTCTGCACATGCACAGATCACCTATGATGACATCCAGGTCAACGGGTGGAGCTTCCCACCAGTTTTACTACCGGTTCTTGTGAACCAGTCCGAACCGGAGGCAACCCACCACTGATTTGAGGGCAATCTGAAGTTTTCTCCTTATCCAAAGAGTAATTAGGAAGAGCCATTCTAATCAGCTCTGATTTTAACAGAACTGCCTTCAGTCTGCCATTTCTTCCTCCTTCTTTCCTCCTCCTCTTGTTTCTTCACTATGAGTTGCATGAAAAAAATCCTGGTCTTTTTTTTTCTCTTGCTTTTTTAATCTACTGGGATCTATGGGGAATATAGAACTAACAAAGTAAATGAACCATTTTGAAATAAAGGGATTGCCTCTCAGTGGATTATTTCTGCTGGGTTGTCACTGACATGGTGAACTATTGGTCTAGAAATAACATCGCCACCTCATGTAATTTTAACATTTCCTTCGCAACAATTGATGTTGTAACTTCAATTCTCAGTTGGTGGAGTTTATAATAATTTTCAAGGTCTATTAAATATTTGAGAGAATGAAGTTCTTATTTGTATCACTAAAGAAGCAAATTAGGAAGCAAAATCCTGCTAGCATTGAGTTGAAAAAGATGGTGACTAAACACACGTTTAACCTAATTTTAATTTGTGATCTGGTGGCTAATGAGGCAAATGATTTTTTTGAAAGTTTTAGAGAAGGATGCTAAGGTACAGCATATTTCTTGATTGCTTGATCCTTTACTATTGATGGTTGATCTTAAAGCAGTGGGTCTCAACCTTCCTAATGCCGCGACCCTTTAATACAGTTCCTCATGTTGTGGTGACCCCCAACCATAAAATTATTCCTTGAAAATATGTGTTTTCCGATAGTCTTAGGCGACCCCTGTGAAAGGGTTGTTCGACCCCCAAAGGGGTCCCGACCCATAGGTTGAGAACCACTGTCTTAAAGGGAAGGACCTATCCACCACCATCAATATCTTCATTGTCAATTTTAAACCTGGTTAAAGTTGGTTCTACCTGTTGCCATTAGACTCTGCTGGGAATATGTTCTCTTGGCACATAGCTTGTATATTCTTTGCTCATTTCACCCAAGACAAAAATGAGGCAGCACAGCTGGATTTGGGGATCAAATACATGGTAGATTAGCACCCTAGCTAACTGCATCCTAGAATGCTTGAAGACCTGTGCCTGGAGAAAAAAAGACAAAAGGAATTACCTCAGATTAGCAATTTCTTAAAAATTGCTAATTTTTTATGATAATCATGATCTATTCACCACCCCTTTGTGGTGAATAGATCATGATACCTCCAAAATCCAAAGCAGGTTTAGAAGACACATGCACCCACAGCTCTTCCTATTATCTTTATCATGCTAATGAACAATCATTATCTTTCATATTTAAAGATGAATTTAAAAGTTAGAATATTGAGTGTAGTTTTTCCTTTCCTATTATTGACTTAAATCTACTTTAACTACAAAATAGAAGATGAATTAGAGAATATATTAAGTTAACATTAGGCAATGCAGTTAAACTTTCACATTACTCTAAATCCCTACTAGAGAGAATAGAGTTAATAAACATTTTTGGAATGGATAAGCCTGTGTCTCTCAACCTTGGCAGCATGGGGAATTCTGGGAGTTGATGTCCATGAATCTTAAAGTTGCCAAAGTCAAATAACATTGGCATAAGCAATCATGTATTCATTATAGTTTGTTACCTGGATGAGAGTTTCTACTAAATCTATACCAAGCATGTGTTAATCTGCATTTACAAGATGATTCAAGTCAATGAGCATCTCAGTTTTGAAAAATGAGTATTAAGGTAAATATTAATGACCTCCCTGTAGCACTGATCCTAGAGGACTAGCAACATGTGTAAGATGTTGTTATCAAAGTGTCCTTGGGAAAAAAATCCATAATGAAAATGCATTAAGATGTTTTCTTATAATACACGGCTGTCTTTAGAAGAGCATATGACGGCCGTGGCCAGGGGGGCTTTTTATCAGGTTCGCCTGATACGCCAGTTGCATCCCTTTCTGGATCGGGACTCCTTACGCACGGTCACTCAAGCATTCATCACTTCCCGCCTGGACTACTGCAATGCTCTCTACATGGGGCTCCCCTTGGGGTGCACCCAGAGGCTCCAACTGGTCCAGAATGCGGCCGCGCGGGGGATTATGGGAACAACAGGGCGCTCCCATGTGACACCCCTCCTGTGTGAGCTGCACTGGCTTCCGGTGGTCTTCCGGGTGCGCTTCAAGGTGTTGGTGACTATCTTTAAAGCGCTCCATGGCTTAGGGCCTGGGTATCTACGAGACTGTCTTCTGCCGCCAATAGCCTCCTACCAGCCAGTACGCTCAAACAGAGAGGGCCTCCTCAGGGTACCATTGGCCAGACAATGTTGGCTGGTGACCCCCAGGGAGAGAGCCTTTCTGTGGCGGCACCTGCCCTCTGGAACGACCTATCCCCAGAGATACGTATGATACCGGACCTCCGGACTTTTCGTCAGGCCCTTAAAACTCACTTATTTCATCTAGCCGGGCTGGCTTGATCCCATCTTTCGGTTTTAATTTGTAATCGATTTTAATTGGGGTGTTTTAAATTGTGGGCTGAAATTATTTAATACCTTTTAAACTGTTTTAAATTTTGTATGCTATGTTTTACCTTGGCTGTTCACCGCCCTGAGTCCTCTTGGAGAAGGGCAGTATAAAAATCAAATAAATAAATAAAATAAAATAAAATTATTCTTAATACATACAGTGTGAAACACAGAGTATTTACAATATATAACATAATTATGTTTCCATTTTCTTTCTCTGCTAGCACAATAATTCATTTATTATTATTAATGTTTCAGAAATATGAAAATACTTCCTCTTGAAACATAAAAATACTTTCAGTTTAAGTATAACTCTATTGAAATCCAACAAGACACTGACTCTATTTAGAATTAATAGTTTTGTTTGATTGCTCACCACCTTTTGTTCTAAAATCCAGTGCAGTCCATTAGTAAAGATCTCATGTTCTGCCTTCAATATCTTCACAATACCAACTTCTAAATGTCTAAATCAACAAATTGGCAGCACAATTGTTGTTTTGTTCCGTTAAGCACGTCCTTCATTTATCCAGCCGAGAAGAACAATTAAGGAAAAAATGTATTTGAATATAGAAAGCTGAAATCTTCAGAATGTTTGCTCCCAATTTTGAATCGTAAATGCACCTTTATTCTCAACTTGAATTAACTAACAATTATGTTCACATTTTGGGTTTTTTTATTTTATTTTCTTTAAAGTGGAAAGGAAAATGGATGTCATAGACTTTTAATAAAACAGCTGTTGTATATCATTAGCATTTTATTATACTCATTTCTTCAGAAAAATTATTCTCTTTCATAATATGAAAGTGAAATCAGGCATGCATACTTTTACCTACAGTCAGTAGGCATCAGCCAAGAGTTACAGCAACATGTAGATTTTTAAACAAAATATTAATTGGAAGATCTGTAGTTGATAATTGATAACTCCACTGACACATCCTAAAACAGATGTCCCACAGAGCTTCCTAGTCTTTAGGTTATCTCTTTGAAGGAATGGGGGAAAGTATCTAGAGATTAGGCTTCTAAGTAGATTCACTTTAGCCTACGCCAACTCTGTGTGAATCCACACAGTCTGTTTGCCTGGCACGAGGACATCTATTTTTCAGTAGTCATATCTGTGTGTCACTGAGCAGGCTTCATTTTCTCCCCACTGCTGAGGGGGAGCAAGTGCTTTACTTTGGAAGTGTGTTTTTGCTTTTATTCCACCTCCAGATCAGTGGTGGGTTGCTACCAGTTCGCCCCGGTTCGGAGGAACCGGTAGCGGCGGCAGGAAGCTCTGCTCACCTGCCCGGATGTCATCAAATACGATCTGTGCATGCACAGAAGTAGCATGCGCGCGAGCAAACTGGTAGCAAAGGTAAGTGAAACCCACCCCTGCTCCAGATGTTGCGTATAGGCAACGCATTCAGCATTGATGCTCATGGAGAAGGACACTCAAGATGAGGTGACCTTGTTGGCAAATTTGTGGTGCAAATTGGTTCAAGATGGTCTCCTGGGGCATTGCTCCACTTCATAAAAGTCCCTGAGTTGTTTTCCTTCCTCCGAAGCTTCCTTTGGTTGTGAGACAAATCAAAGGCCATCTTTCTGCAGCCACTTTTTATTTTGTTATTAGATCTAGCACTGCTTTTCACACTTGGCAAATTTAAGATGTGGGGACTTCAACTCCCAGAATTCCCTAGACAGCACAGTGGCTGGTACTCTCAGGGGTTCACTTCCTCTCCTGATGTAATGTGCTTGGGCTTCTTAGGTAGTTGACAACTTCCATACCAATCCCCATTGCTAAACCCCTTCAGCAATTTAGCAGCACTTGTTCAGTGGTTACACATAACTGTCAACCAGAAAGCTGTAGTTTCAAGGCTCTGGAAGGGAGGAGAGCACTTGAAAGCAACTATGTGGATGTGGTCTATGAGATAGGGAAACTGGCTATTACACAAGAAGAAGCAATGAACAGCTTTTCAAAATTAATGCAGATTTTTTTTTCCCCCAAGAAAAAGATTATTCTGTGGAAATTAGAAGGCATATTCTGACACAGCTTAATAACTAAAGAATCAATGTCTTCATGCATCAGTGATGGCATGTCGGTCATGATATCATGGTGTAAATTATGCAACTTGCACATGGGTTAGGCATCAGGACTCTTACTTATTTTATTCATTTAAATTAATTTTATCTATCTAATTTATAAAAGCCTTCCATCTCACAAACAAGTGACTCTTGAATTGTTTGTATGAGAACATCATGATGCACATGTCATCAATTTGATATAATTGGGGCATGTAAACATGGCTAGTCTAGTGTAACAGAAAGCCAGATCTTTGCAGTGGTTTAAGTGCCAGACTAGAAACCAGTAGTTCTACTCTTGTTTTAGACACAAAGCCAGCTGGGTGAACTTGGGCCAGTTACTCTCAGCTCAGTGAAAAAGGCAGTGACAAACCACTTCTGAAATCTTGCCAAGAGAACTGCGGAGAGTCAATTGCAGTCAATCATGCGAGATGTTAAGCGAATCTGGCTTTCTCCATTGTCTTTGCTTGTTGAAAGCCAGGAAGTCACAAATGTGCATCACTTGTTCATGGGGATGCTGCAACTGTTCTAAGTGTAAGGACCAGTTGTACATCACTTTTTTCAGTGCCATTGTAACTTTAAACAATTGCTAAACAAATGGTTGTAAACCGAGGATTACCTGTAGTCCAAAAAGGTCAGTAGTTCATGGCTGAGCAAGAATATATTTCCTGGTCTCTTTTTATGTGATGGCTATAATTTCCCCGGCCACGTATTCTGGTGATAGAAGAATTGGGATAAATGATCTGGAAAGCAATCCCAGCCATCCACATCTTCAAATGAACTCTGCAATAATCATTTCAATGAGTTTCTCAAATGTATGATTGCGTCATAGGCAGCAGTAAGACACAACCAGAGAACTGCAGTGCTTTATAGACCTCTTTTGATAATGAGGCCGGCAATTACACAAATGTAGCTCTTTCGAGATAAATAAAATGCTGCTGTGATATGCAGACTGGTTCTGGAGCATGATATTGGAGAAGAGATGAGATCCCTACCACAAGCTATTGATTTATCAAATATATACCCCCTGCCACTCTCAGCAGGTTACAATAATGATAGAATAAAGCATTTATGATATGATTAAAAATAAAATAAATAAAATTCAGTGCATAAAACCATAAGTAAATTAATCAGGCAGTTTAGTCACCATAAGGGCTCCATCATAATTTCAATTTCAATTTTTATAAATCTTTGATTTATTAACTTGTTTAGAACGTTTATATAGCCACCCATCTTATCAAAAACTCTGGAGGGCTCCAATCCAAAATTAAAGTAACATAAAAGCCATATGAAAACTAATAAACAATAATGATATCTTGCCCTGAATAGCATAGTAACCCAAGATGATGGAATATATTTTTAAGACTTTCAAAGTAAAACAGTTGGCAAATATTTTCATTTTACTTTCTGTGCTTTCTGCCCCCTGCCACCAGACTTTTACATTGGTTATTATAGCTAACTTTATTAGGAAATCAGGGCTGCCAGATACGTTTGAGTAGGCTAACCTTTTATAAATTGTATGGTGTTGCATTAAACAAAAATTTGCAGTTTGGGAATTATAGAAGAGAAAGAGGAAGATAAGACAGTTTCTTGTCTCTATGGTAACAGTATGGTATGCCATGCTCAGCTGTTTCCACCCCTTTTAACATCATTCTAAAGATAACTGGGATACGTCTAGCATGGAAAGATTCTTTTAATGTGATCAACAATAGAGTGTGAAACAGTGATACATAACAAAAGGCACGTCTCAAGCATGAAAGGAGAGTGAGAACAAAATTATCTACTGTATGACTGCAAAAAGACAATTTACTGAAGCTTTTTTTTTTAGTTTGGCTTAGAGGGACAAATATGAATTATATTGTTTTCCTCAACTCTGTGTCATCATTCTTTAGCTGTCTACCAACTTGAGTAGAGAAATTCTAATTAATTTCCAATTTGGCATCTGTGAAACTAACTTGCTTTTGTTTCCAATGATTGATTGTTGATAAAAAGTGCCATCTTGGCTGAATTATTGCATGGACCAGATGGGGAAGTTGATCCTGCTCATCTCAGTCCAGTAGTACTCATGCAATGCCAACACTGACTTGATGGTCAAGAAGAACTTCCTATGATTTGTGTGGTTTCAATATATTTTGCCCATCTGGTCTTCTATCCATTTGTGACAGTTTTGACGATTTAACTACTGTTAGTTTGTGGCAGGAAATACACAGAAGTGTCTTGTGACATCTTAAAGCACGTATCTTAGATCTGAGATCCTTAAAGGAAAGCCAGGATATGAACATTAGAAATAAAATACCATAATAAAAGTGTTTTTTAATATTCTACAGTATGTTTTGTAGTTTTGACTAAACTTATATGTACTTTTATTTGTTTCTTTAAAAGTTTTGTACAACTGCCCATCTTGAAACAGTTCTGGGCAGCTCTATTTCTACAACTACCTGTACAGACCTATCATAACAATTGATAAGCTTAGCCATCTCATTGTTTAACAATTTTTTTCTACAGGAGAACCTATACCAATATAAAAGTCACTGAACTGATTGTTCTTGCGAAGAACTTTAGCATTATGCTGATTCTGCCTTTTCTTGACATGTCAAAACAATTATATAACAACAAAGTTATTACTGTTTGGGGGACAAAGCCAAGGAGGGGGAGGGGGAGGGAGGGAGGGAGGGAGAGGGAGAGGGAGAGAGAGAGATATTTTTTTACAATTGTGAGCAGAAAGGACTTTCTTATTTGAAGGCAACTTCTCCCCTTCAGAATAAGAAAAGCTTGTACCATTCTCTCTTTTCTCCTCATAGTTTGTGATTTTCCATTATCTAATGTGGAAAGACACAGTCATCAATTCATTCATCCTAGATTTCTGAACTTTATAAAGATCACTGTGTATGTGCAGTTTATAATTGTTAAAAAAGGCGATTTTGTTGCATTATTTTTTACTTTTATGTACATTTGATCACAAGTGCTGCATGAAGTGTAAATGGTCTTTCCTTTGGGTTTAGGTTATATACAGGTGAAACTCAAAAAATTAGAACAACGTGCAAAAGTTCATTTATTTCAGTAATGCAACTTAAAAGGTGAAACCAATATATCAGATAGGCTCATTACATGCAAAGCGAGATAGTTCAAGCCTTGATTTGTCATAATTTTGATGATTATGGCTTACAGCTCATGAAAACCCCAAATTCACAATCTCAGAAAATTAGAATATTGTGAAAAGGTTCAATATTCTAGGCTCAAAGTGTCCCACTCTAATCAGCTAATTAAGCCATAACACCTGCAAAGGGTTCCTGAGCCTTTAAATGGTCTCTCCGTCTGGTTCAGTAGGAATCACAATCATGGGAAAGACTGCTGACCTGACAGTTGTGCAGAAAACCATCATTGACACCCTCCATAAGGAGGGAAAGCTTCAAAAGGTAATTGCAAAAGAAGTTGGATGTTCCCAAAGTGCTGTATCAAAGCACATTAATAGAAAGTTACGTGGAAGGGAAAAGTGTGGAAGAAAAAGGTGCACAAGCAGCAGGGATGACTGCAGCCTGGAGAGGATTGTTAGGAAAAGGCCATTCAAAAATGTTGGGGACTTTCACAAGGAGTGGACTGAGGCTGGAGTCAGTGCATCAAGAGCCACCACACAGAGACAGATCCTGGGCATGGGCTTCAAATGTCGTATTCCTCTTGTCAAGCCGCTGCTGAACAACAAACAATGTCAGAAGCGTCTTACCTGGGCTAAAGACAAAAAGAACTGGTCTGTTGCTCAGTGGTCCAAAGTCCTCTTTTCTGATGAGAGCAACTTTTGCATCTCATTTGGAAACCAAGGACCCAGAGTCTGGAGGAAGAATAGAGAGAAACACACTGCAAGATGCTTGAAGTTCAGTGTGAAGTTTCCACAGTCTGTGTTGATTTGGGAAGCCGTATCATCTGCTGGTGTTGGTCCACTGTGCTTCATTAAGTCCAGGGTCAACACAGCCGTCTACCAGGAGATTTTGAAGCACTTCATGCTTCCTTCCGCAGATGAGCTTTTTGGGGATGCTGACTTCATTTTCCAGCAGGACTTGGCACCTGCCCATACTGCCAAAAGTACGAAAACCTGGATCAGTGACCATGGGATTACTGTGCTTGATTGGCCAACAAATATGCCTGACTTGAACCCCATAGAGAATCTATGGGGCATTGCCAAGAGAAAGATGAGAGACATGAGACCGAACAATGCAGAAGAGCTGAAGGCCGCTATTGAAGCATCCTGATCTTCCATAACACCTCAGCAGTGCCACAGGCTGATAGCATCCATGCCATGCTGCATTGAGGCAGTAATTGATGCAAAAGGGGCTCAAACCAAGTACTGAGTACATATGCATGCTTATACTTTTCAGAGGTACGATGTTCTATGTACAATCCTTGTTTTATTGATTTCATGTAATATTCTAATTATTTGAGATTGTGAATTTGGGGTTTTCATGAGCTGTAAGCCATAATCATCAAAATTATGACAAATCAAGGGTTGAACTATCTCGCTTTGCATGTAATGAGTCTATCTCATATATTAGTTTCACCTTTTAAGTTGCATTACTGAAATAAATGAACTTTTGCACAATATTCTAATTTTTCGAGTTTCACCTGTATGTGTGGGTGTGTGTATTTGGAGCCTAATAAAATTCTATTTAGCAGTTATTTTAAAATACATAATGCAACTTAACATGCCTGCTGGCCTACTGCAAAATGCCTACCGTCCATTTGAATTTGGCACGTACAACTTAAATCATTCACTTTTTGATCTCTGCATATACCCTGTTTCCCCGAAAATAAGATATCCCCTAATAATAAGCCCTATCAGGCTTTTGAGCTCATGTACTAAAATTAGCCTCCCCTGAAAATAAACCCTCCCCAAAAATATTTAAATGGAGAGCTGGAAATCAGGTAAGATGGCAAGAGGAGCCCCATCTTGTTCCATGTGCCCCAAATTAATAAGACCTCCCTGAAAATAAGGCCAAGCGCTTATTTTGGGGTTCAAAAAAAACATAAGGCAGGGTCTTATTTTCAGGAAAACATGGTACAACCTACCAATTACCATGACCAGTGGTGGGTTCCTCCCGGTTCGGCCCGGTTCTGCCGAGCTGGTAGTGGTGACAATATGATATCACCAAACCGGTTCTGCCCCCCCACCCCACCCACCCATCCCCTGTGTTATTCTTACCTTTTATTTGGCCCCACTCCCAATCTGTTGCTGCCTCCTGAGTCCCAGCTGATGGCTAGAGGGAAAAAAACTGTTTAAACTCTTGCGGCGGGGCTTCAAAGGGACACCCTACAGCTGATCATTGTTAAAAGAAAACAAATGAGTAGACTGGGCAATGCAAAAATAAATGGGTAGACCAGTGCCTGCAAAAATATATGAGTAGACTGGTGCCTGCAAAAATAAATGGGTAGACCAGTGCCTGCAAAAATAAATGGGTAGATCGGTACAGCTCTGCAAGCAGTTAAAAGCCTGGTAGACCAGTACCTCTGCTAAATCCTAAATAATTGTCACATGACCATCAAGCCACGCCCACAGAACTGGTAGTAAAAAAATTTAGAACCCACCCCTGACCATGATATACATGCCCAAACAGTTGGCATGTAAGAGAAACTAGTTTCCCATGCCAACTCAATCTTGGTTTTTGTGAGGGCTAAGGTAATGGTGAGAGATGTGATGGTGGCAACAACACCACTAATATGCAGAATAGACAGTGGACTTTCTTTTCAGCCAAGTTCCCATCTTAGCATTATAATTTCCATTCCGATTATGAAAATGCTAGACCCAAAGCTTTTTTTGTAGAAATAACAGAGCATCCATTGTTCACCATGTGAACATATATACAACTGACTTACTGTCAAGAACAAACCTGTTTGCAGGAGCCAATCTGGGTTGGTCACTGGGACCAGAGGTTTAGTCATCCAAGCTTTCAGACTACTGCTGAAACTCTTCCTCAGGGAACTTCTCTCTCACCAGAATGTGCGAGACCTGCTTATTCCATTCTTCTTTTAAAATCCATGGGATTCATGGAGAACACAATGATTGTTTGTGTTGATGCTTCAATGCTTCAGAAATAAAATGCATTAAAAGTTCTAATCTGAAAAGATTTATTAAAGGATGTTTCTTGTCATGGCAAAGAAAGAAAAGGTTTAATTGCAAAGTTATGAAGCAATCCATTCCCTGTAATTAAGTTTCTATTAAAATGCCTTTCTGACCAGAAAGATGATTGCTAATTTGAAATATAATATTGAATGTTTTGTTAGATATCTTTGAAACAGTATGGTTTGTGAAGTGATTCAGAAATTTCTATATAATAAATAAATAACTCCATCTCCTATCCAAATCCTACAATCTGCTCTATACCACAGGCAATAGTGAATCGTTTAGGCAAGCTCACAAGAAACCCAAGGATTTCAGATAAATAACATTTACTAAAAAGAAGCCATAATCAAAGGATCTGAGAAACTTCCATGTTTCAAGAAGTTTTATCTGTAGAAGCAGTTCTTTGAACATGGACTCAGCCTCATCTTTTGAATGTCTTCTTTCCATCTATCCTTTACACACACACACACACACACACACAACTATCAGATTGTGATTGTGTTGTGATTGTGAAAACTAACTCTCCTAACATCCTTTATCACTGTGCACATCTTCCATTTCAAAGAGAGAGAAAAAAATATTGGGAGCAGCTATTGGCATCTTCTTAAATCTATGTGTGCTATCCCAGGTTGAGTTATAGCCATAGTTTCAGGAAGTGGCACAGCAGCTTTAAGGAATGGCCAAAAAGAGCTATGACAGTCTCTCTGTGGATCCAAAATGCTTTCCCCCCTTTGCATCCAGATAAACAGTACAGATGTACATAGATATAGTTGATATAGATACAGATAGATGCGTACCGGTAGTCCTTGAGTTACCACTGCAGTGGAGCCTAAAAACTGACCCAATTTTACCATCTTTTTTGGGCAGTTGCAAAATAAACAGCGCAATTGTTAAGTGGATCTATTATATGCTATGGTGTGATTTTATTGAGAACTGGAAATAAGTGCCGTAAATTGCGGTGTCATGACTGCAGGATGCTGCAAATGGCTATAAGTGCAGCCATGATGCCAAAGTTTGATTGTGGAAAAGCCCTGACCATTAGAAATTTGACTCTGGGTTATAAGTAGTCCCCAAAAATAGGTCCGTTGTAACTTTGAACTAAGCAACAAGTCTTAAGTTGGGGACTACCTGTAACCAATATTTTTTTGTAGACACTTGCAGTGCCAGTTCTGCAAAATATAAGGCACCCTGTTAAGATTTAAATTGATCTCTTAAAATGCAGCTAGGTCTCCATCCAACTTTAAAAATTGCATATTAAGAAGTGTTCATAGGCATTTTAAACAATTATTAAAGGAAGTGATGTGTTTTAGGTTTTTTTAGGAAGCACTCTGATGTCTGGGAACTTTCAAGATTTTACACAAGACTGCAAATACAATTGTACGCTTGTTGCTGTTTATAAAATATATTGCACTTTAGATTGAAAGGTGCTTGAAAGCTCTAAGAAATGCTTCAGGGATAACTTCTATTAGCTCTCACTTTTTAAATATATTATAGCAAGTAGTATAACAGTCAGAAAATAACATTCTGTGCACTTGTTGACCAGGCAGACCATTTCAATGTTTGTTATCTGTGAAATCCAGATTTGTGGCCTAATTCCCTTTTATCAGTCTTGATTCTCCCACAAGCAGTGTCGCTTCCGTCGATGGTGACAATGCAAGCTGCCTGTGAAAGAGAACATTCTTTCGGCATGGTATTCCCTTGTAGCTAATTATTATATCTACACCTTGGCATAATTGTCCTAGAAACCTGTCTGGTTTTGGGTGTTGAGTGATGAATTTCCATATTTAAGGGACAAAGAGTCATGCATTTTTCACTGCTAATTTCAGAAACTTACGGTATGAGGTTCTACACATTCATGGATGCTCTGTTAAATGTAATGATGAATGAGGACAAGAAGATATTCATTATCAGAGGGTATTCATTAAATGGTGAGATTGCATTCTTGTTTAAGTGACGTAGTGGTGCAGTGGTTAGAATGCAGTTCTGCAGGCTACTTCTGCTGACTGCTGCTGCCAGCAGTTCGGCAGTTCGATTCTCACCTGCTCAAGGTTGACTCAGCCTTCCATCCTTCCGAGGTGGGTAAAATGAGGACCCAGATTGTTGCGGGCAATATGCTGATTTTGTAAACTGCTTTGAAAATGCTGTAAAGCACTGTGAAGTGGTGTATAAGTGCTATTGCTATTTAATGTAAATTATACATAGAAAATAACATCCTGTCTTTAGGTTCTGTAATACAAGGCCCCAATAAAAAAAAACCCTGAAAGGTCTAACTGGCTAAAATAAGGTTTTCCTTATGGCAGAAAAGACAAATACAGTGGTGCCAAGTTACCTGTCACAGCAATAACTAAAAAGACCCATTTCCTGCTCATTTTTCCCATTTTACCTTTAGCCAGACAAAACCTTCTGAAGAATATTGGGACAGGTCATCAATAGTGTCCAAAATCTGTTACAGTGCAAAACAGGAAAAACTCATCATGTTTATCTAGGAATGTTTACAATTGCATGGTCATCATCTATTCAAGTATCTTGTCTCTAAAGGGGAAAAATATATAATTAGTATAATCATCCAAATTCAAAAAAGGCTTCTGAACCAATTCCATGACTGTCTTCAAGACAATCAGGACTAATCCATCAAGGAGCCATTAATCATTTCCTGTACCCAGCTAGTCATTCTGATCCCCACGATCCTAGAATGGAGGTGGAGAAAAAAGATTAATAAATGTGTTATAGATCACACTCCTTCAGATACAGTTAGTTAATAATGGAAGCCTTGACAAATATATAAAAATCAGACTGGCAAAATAACAGATGACAGGAGAGAAAAAAGGAAAGGACTTCTTTTAGGGCATAATTAACTTGTGCAATCTATTACAGGCTGTGAAGGCCAAGACTCAATATTACTTCCCCTTTTGTGGGAACATGGCTCTAAAAACCAGGTCCAAGCAGTAGTGGCAGGAGGTGGATGTGTCTTTACAGAAATCTAGTTCAGTCCTGTGAGGCCGTATTGGTATAGACCAGGGGTGGTTTTGTGGACTTCAACTCCCAGAATTCCTCAGCCAGTAAAGTTGTCTGAGGAATTCTGGGAGTTGAAGTCCACAAGTCTTAAAGTTGCCAAGTTTGGAGAACCCTGGTCTAGATCGGCCTAGGGCTGATCTAGCAGAACTTTGCTTTGGATCTTATAACACATTACTTGCATGAACAGTTGAATTTGTTCAGCCAACTTAATCAATTTCAATGTGAGCTATTTTATTCACAAAATTCTCAACATATAAGTCTCAATATGTATTCTTAAGAAGTCACTTAAGGGTTCAGATTGAAACAGGGTTTAACTCTTCTGACAATAAACACTGGGAGAATAATATTTCTTCTTCTAAGCCATGATGACATGGCTGTATACCTGTAAAATGAATATGTATCCCTGTCTTGGCATTTCCTGGACGCACTAATGTATCTTTCTCTGAAAAAGACTTCATGACCACTAGTCTCATAACAATCAATACACATGAATCTTGAAATAGTTTGCTACACATGAACAGAATGTTACTTATCTTAATTATATACAAGCATTAAATAAATTGAACTTTATTCCAAATAAATAGACATGTCTTCCATACATTTTTAGGCAAAGATGAGGGCAACAATAAATTAGCTGACTTAAAACCTTGATGGAAAATATGAACCTCAGATTCATGTCAGAAGTTCTTAAGTACCATATTTTATCATTGCAGATCCACCCTGGATAATCTCTCGGTCACAATCCCACAATCCATCCCACATTTTCTTGCATTGCAACTCATTCATCAAGTGTAATTTCCCTGTTCTCTGATTCCTAACCCATAGTTCCAGAACTGAAACTCCTTTATGCTTGCTTGTACTGCTTTGCTGTCATGGACATCCAAGATAGATTATTCCTTATGTGTCCAAGTTAGCAAAGTAATACCTATCATCAACACTGAAAGACCACTTTCCTATCATTTGTAGTGTAGGAAATGATATTTGTTTTGTCCCGTTAATAGAGCTGTGGAGCTTGGTGGCAACATGCAGAGACTGAAGCAATGAAGGCTTCACTCTCTTTAAAGTTCAATCATTTGCCTTTCCAACAACCAGTAAGTCATTATATTGAGACATTTCAGGGTCTTGAGACAGCTGCACTATTCCTTGCTTTCTTCTTCAAATATATTTCATAAGTCTCATACTATATATTGACTTAGTGATTGTGGCCACAGCTAAGTACTTTTCTCTGTCTCTATTGATTGTAATAATCATAAACAATGTAAATCTTGTGGATATAGTATATTGTCCCTTTATCTCTGTTGCCTTTATTTTGAATGCCTTTCTAAATTCTTTTCCTTAATTTGCTTTGTTTAGTTTACAACAGTAAACTCTACTTTGTCATAGTTTTGAGTTCAATTACATACCTACAGTTTGGTCTCTTTCTCCTGAGATATTTTATGCCAGTTTTGTTATGCAATCAGGCAGGTTAAGGCTACAATGAAAAGACTACTTCTGTTTCCATTACACTACATGTTACAGTACACAAAATTAAGATACTCAAGGTAACTCAAATAAAATGCCTATCTTTCTTCAGTAGCTTAGATTCAGTAGTTCCCCGGGGTGAATAACAGACTAGGGTATAAGTATAACAGTTTATGATTGCTGAAAGTAAAAGGGCTTATGATAAAATAATACAGCTTTGCCCTTTAAAGCAGGAGCAGCTTTGATCCCAAACCACATGTAGAACCATCTCTCTGTTGGTAGCCCCAATATTTTCTTGCTAGCATTTGATGGCATGAATGTTGTTTTGTTAAAAATAATAAAGATTGAAATTGACATTACACTCTTCACACACACACACACACACACACAGAGAGAGAGAGAGAGAGAGAGAGAGAAAGCGCTAAAAAGCTTGCTTTTAACATCTGCATTTGTCTGCCCCATTTGGTGCCACAATTGCAGTCATTTTGTTGGGAGGAGGGGGAAATTGAAGATTTTTCAGAGTAGAAATGGGCACAGATATAGTTTGTTTCTCATAGACTTTCCATTCACATTTTAAAAAAATTTAAAACTAATCACAATAATGACTTGTTTTTGTAATATCCTTTTTGTAATATCCAGCTGTTTTGTAATGTCCAGCTGTTTTAGGAAGCAAGATATGACTCAAGAACTTTGGAAAGATTTGTCTCTTGCTTTAAGGCATCTTGGGCATTTAGAGAATAGCACTAGCTTTCCAGAGAAGCATTTCTAACATCACCAATGTGTGCACTCTTTCTGACTCCCTGGAGGAATGGGTAAGAGAAACCAGAAGGAAGATAAGAAGTACACGGCTATGGGGATTACCATTCCACATTTTGACCAAATGACCAGTGTCATTTTGATACAGGCAGAGGAGTTATGTAAACAAATGTCTCAAGGAATGTACCCACAATGTCTTTCAGGTTCACAACAGAGGTTTGTAAAAGTGTGATTCAGAGAATCACAATGTAAAGCTCTCCCCCAACACTGTCCTGGTGTCTGAGGCAACACAATTTAGTTTCATTATTTCCTCCTTAGATATTTGTTCCATATGCAGACATGTATCAGTATAATACAGATGGTCAACAATAGCACCCAAAACAGTTCCTCTATGTCTTAAAGATTTTATACCTAGTTGTAATCAAAATAAAGCAAATTGCTTATCCAAACATTCATTAATTAAGATTTAAAAAATAGCTACATTTTCCCTAGGCACATTGACTTCATAACAGAAAGTTCTGCCAATCAAATAACATTTAAAAAAAAAAGATGATCTCTGCCTGGAAGGGGGAACATTTTTGATCCTCAAGTCGATATCTGGATGATTCCTGGGAGAATACAGTGGTCCCTGAAAGAACACAATTAACACAATTAATTCTCTTGTGGCAACTTGAACAAGAAGCAGTCCAAGGAACAACTCTCTTAGAGGTCTGACCAGTAAAATGTCTTAAGAAGTAGCAACATAATTTGGCAAGAGTTCTACTTTCAAATGAGAAATCTATATATGGGTAAATTTGGGTGTAAAGGTTCTGATTCTGATTTTTCTTTTTAAGTAAGAGGGGGGCAAGTTTCTTTTGTGAAAGAAACATAGATTGCACCTGTTGAACTTTTCAGAAAAATCATGAAGGGGTTTTGTTTTTTTAACCAATCTAAGAACTAGCTCTCATTTTTCCCCCCTGGGCTGTTACAAACTATTTTTACAATAAACACAACAAAATACTCTTATTTTTGCCCTTTAGCCTTGACCATATTTCAAAGCAGTTCTATAGGCCTTAGTGAAATGTTCTCCTCCTCTCTATTGCCCGTGAATCTGGCTGAGCCTGACTGGAAAAACACTGTATTTTCTTTTGTACACTGTAAATGATGTGGGGAGTGAAATCTGCCCACTTTGGCAAAAGAATTCCAGCACTTTAACTCTTTCCTTGACCTCTGTTTTGCACAAAGAAAAGAAAAATAGAAGAACAAAATCATTTATTGCCACAGTTCCTGGATCTTATATTTCTGTTGCCAGAAAAGCACAGTAGGTCAGGAGAAAGTCTAATAGACTTTCCATATATCCCAAGGATTATCTCAACAAAACTCACCTAAGTTATCTCTACGGAGAGCTTCAGTTAAAAGGCACTATATTTGTGTGGAATGAGTATGAGGATGGAAGGCATCTAAATATACTGCTGGCATTCAGTAATATTACTCTGGAGGCAAACTATAAATCCTCTCTTTTCATCATATTCAATCATCCTTAAGCTTACTTTTTTTTTCTTTTGCCACATTCCTGTCAAATGCAAACCGAACAATGGCTATTTATGTATGTGTGCCTATGCGTACACATGCCTATCTGCACGGAGAAACCTTTTGCTCCCAGATTTACTACTGCACCCTGCAGAATTTCTTTCAACACCCCTCTTTGCACTCAGTATTATCCTTTTAGCACACCATCATTTTCCTCCTGCTTTTCTCACCAGTGCTCTGTCAACATCGCTGACCTGAGAAACTTTGTCCTGTCACACACTTTGCTATTTCTTGTCCCCAGCATGAACAATCTGAAATCATTCATGTGCAGATGTTTCTTTTATCTCAAACTATATGGAAACACTGGGAAATCATAGAGAAAAACTCCTGCCTACGTTTCATTAAAAAAAAAAATGGAAAGGCTCTACATTTATAAGACAATAAATGGCACGGATTCACATGTAATATCGTGTTCTCTGTGCTTTCCTTGATTTGAACTTTTGCAAGATGGAGTCCACATTTATCTGAAGTGCACCAGATGGAAAGAGCTGTTCTTAGTTCTTTTGCCACAGTAAACATGATAAGGAACAGAATGTCTACCATCTATTTTACAACACCTAAATTATTTTAGGGAATAATTAAGCTATCAATGCAGGAAACAAACCTACTGTAATAATTTAGGTACTTCCACATATAGTCATCCAGTTGATCAAGTAAAATTGTTGAGTTTGTTGGGATTTATTCTTTGGTATCTATGTCTCTATTATGCTAGAGCAACATATTTATTTATTAAATTTATGTGCTACCCATCTTGCTGTCCAAAGTGACTCTTTTAAAATATAAAGTATTTTTATTTAGCTAAAGTAAGAGTGGCTTGCACTTAACAATTTGTAGGTGCTGATTATGGTAAGTATGGTGGTACAAAGTGGCTACAGACAGAAGTTTGAATCTTTGGACATTTTTTAAAATAATGCTAAATTACAATACAGTTTTGTATTTTTCCAAGCTAAAGAAACTTCCACCAATTTTTGGCAGAGATGGGCCAAAAATGGGATTTTAAAATCACATGAACCTTGAAGTCTCAACTTAACAGCAATAGCAATAGCACTTAGACTTATATACTGCTTCACAGTGCTTTACAGCCCTCTATACGTAGTTTACAGAATCAGCATATTGTCTCCAACAATCTGGGTCCTCACTTTACCAACCTCTGAAGGATGAGTTGAGCCATTCAGAATCAAACCCATGGAATGAGCAGTGAGGTAGCCTGGAGTACTACTTTTTTTTTTTTTATATGCCGCCCTTCTCCGGAGACTCAGGGCGACTTACAATGCGTTAAGCAATAGCCTTCATACTTTTGTATATTTTATACAAAGTCAGCTTATTGCCCCCACAAACCGGGTCCTCATTTTACCCACCTTAGAAAGGATGGAAGGCTGAGTCAACCTTGAGCCTGGTGAGAATTGAACTCGCAGTAATTGCAGGCAGCTGGATGTTAAATGCTGCCTTAGTAGGAGGCATTAGCCTCCTACGCCACTCAGGCTCCTAACCATTGCGCAACCACAGCTCATTAATCAACCTTAATGTAATAATTTATACCACAGTTGTTGATCAACTGGACATTCAAACATGTCATCCTCAGATCCTGTGAATATCTTTTCAATTTTTTTCTCTTTCTGTCCTTGAGAAATAGAGCTATTTAGATTTTTAACCTATTACTTTGCCACATTTCAATGCTTTTCCAATAAGGTCTGTAGTTGCTGTATAAATGGTGAGTATAATACATACATTTCACGAAAGTGAGTTCCTACTAGAGGTTTGTGATGATTAGAGGACAAAACTGCCAAGCAAAGGATGGCACACCCTCCCAAGTTATGTTTCAGCTAGAGGAGGGAATTAGAAGAGATAATGTGGAAGGACAAGACTAAGGGAGGCTTAGAACCCAAACTTTGAAACACCTTCTAAGGGAGACAAGGTAAAGGGCAATTTAGGGTCACATAGACTAGTATTGGTGGGGTTTCGAATGTATAGAAATAAGGAAAACTGTTTTAAAACCCACTTTTCAGTAGTTTAATACAAATCCATTTGTTCCTTTAGTCCAGTGTTAACCAAGTGTTTATCCTACCCTGTATCTTTCCTATATCCTACCCTCTTCCAATACCATAGAGTCTTAAACTATTTATAAGAGATTTGGAAATGACTAAGCAAACCCAAAAGAATAAGAAGAGTTCTTCAACCCTCACACCTCGTATAACAAGAAAGGCATCCATAAAGGGGGTTCGAGCAATTGGAAGATCTTCTCCTGAAACAACTCGTTTATTTTTATTGAGTAAAATCCACATCGAGTTGAAAAGCATAATTCTGCCCCCATGTTGTTTCCTCAGCCACTTTCAGAATATATACTTAATGGATGCCTTTTTTAAAGTGTTAATCTATGAAAGCTTGATTATATTTTACCGTGAATGGTACACTTAGATTATACAGATAGGACAGAATAAGATTTTGTCCTAAAGATTTTATTTTCCACCTTTCAAAATAAAAAAATCCAAGAAATAAATAGTAAATAAATATATAAATATAACGCATGAAATGCAATGACAAAAAACTAGACAATATGAAGTGATTATCTCCTGATTCTGTATATTTCAAAAAATGACAATATGCATTCAACTGTATTCATAACTTTAGTAAATTACTTCATTTAGAAAGAAAGATGATTATGATTTTATTGCTGGCCCTAATACAATGTGAAAGAGCCATTGTGCCAACCTGGGAGAAGAAGCTGATGTAGTTAAATTGTCCATAAGTCTGTTCAAACATTTTTTATCTTATTGTCACTAGAAATCATGTAAGAGGCTTGCCCCATTCTCACTAAAATACACACCATACTTCAATATTATTTGCTTTTAATATATCGCCATTAAAAATCGCTTCTTGGAGTGCTTGTTGCATTTTGTGTCCATGGAACTCACTTCTTCTACTTTGAATGACATTTCTTAACAAAAATAGGTAGGGGTTTGTTTGTTTTTTTCCAGAAAATGATATTTCTTCTTTGCCTTATTTGGTTTAATTCTGCAATCTTATTTACACTAGCTATGAATATCCTTCATTAAATTTGGTAGGTTTTATTTATCAGCCCTGTAGGCATTCATAGAAATAATGGTGTCAATATCCTTTTTTTTTTCAAGGGCACATTGCAAATTACAAGAAGAAGGTATGGTAGTACAGGTTTTTATATTCCTGCAATTTTTAAATGAAACCTTATGTCCCTTAATTTAATAGTGGCACAGAGATGAATGATCAAGGGAGAAAATGGCAGCATATTCACAATTGCTATGTGGCATGATTGGTTCCTTTTGCTTCCTGGTAAGTCCTGTGACTGAGAAACCAGGGGGGAGAAAGCAAAAATTCAAACTGAAAAGTAATAAATAGGAAGATGGCTATGTAATATTTCACATACTAGGTATTCTGAGGAACCTGAATCGATAGCAACAGATGAGATTTCCTAACCTTAAATATTTCCTTCCACTAAATAAAAAGCAGCCAGAGATGGAACAGAGAACTGAGGTAGAAAACAGCCCGTGAATCAGTAAAATTAAAGTTCCAAATATCCAATCTGGCTTTATACCCAAGAATTTGGGTAGAGGATATGATTTAGGAGTTCAAGAAGTGAAGTACAACAATTTATAGTTTGTTTTGTTTTGTTTTGTTTTTATTAAATTTGTATATCGCCCTCCTCCCAAAGGACTCAGGGCGGTGAACAGCCACAGAATAAAACACATGGATACAAAAATGTAAAAATAGAATAAAAGCGAATTAAATAATTTGGCTAAGACAAATTTAAAATACCCAATAATTTAAGAAACAAATTAATATTTGCATTAAACAGGAAAAGATTTAGGCCAGGCCAGCTTGATGAAATAAAAAATTCTTAAGCGCGCGACGGAAGGTGCGCAGATCCGGGATCGTCCGTATCTCCGGGGGGAACTCGTTCCAGATCGTAGGTGCCCCCACAGAGAAGGCTCTCCCCCTGGGGGCCGCCAGTCGACATTGTTTGGCCGATGGCACCCGGAGGAGTCCCTCTCTATGGGAGCGTACTGGCGTAGTGAAGACATTCTTCCATGATCCAAATTACCAATGAAAAGTTTTTCAAGTCTACTCAGAAGCAATATCTACTCAAAAGCAATAATGATTCCTGAACAGAATTTTATTTCTAAGGATGTCTTTGTTGTAGATGTGCAAATGTTATGCCTCTCAGCTGTCTTCATTATTCACTTGGCATTGCTGGTGTTGTGTGGGGTTAAAGTTTGATTAAAAGGAGCTTACACTGGAGGCATTACACTTATAAAGAGCTATTTATTAATTGAATTTATATGCTGCCCACTTCACTGTTGCAGTGATGCTAGATGGCTTATAAAATGATAAAATGGTTTTTAGAAAGATAATACAAAACAATTTAAATTAGAAAGATTAAATAAAGACTAAAAACTAAGAGGAAAGATGAGATGAGGAGGGGATCTTCTTTCTACCCCATTAATCACCCCCCAAAATAAAGTATCCCTATCAGGGCCCCAGGCTACCTGGCAGATCCAGGTTTCAGGCTCTTCGGGAAGACCTGGAGTATGGGGGCCAACCTCACCTCTGGCAGGAGAATATTACAAAGGGCTGAGGCCACCACAGAACAGTCTCCTCTCCTGAATTCTCCAGCCAAAATCTTTGGCACAAGAGATTCAAAGTAGGCCTTTTCGACTGGAGCAATTCTTATTCTTTTCTTCCTGCTGGTATTAGAATTTGGTTCTGAGCATTTACTGGTGACAGTTTCTCCTGTAGATTTGTCTTCATACTTTTGAATGCCCTCTAAGTCATGATACAAGGGGCTGAACTTTATTTTTTGACACTTGAGGCTTGCAATGGGCAGGGCAATAACATAATTAAGTCACTAGTGGAGCTGCAAATCAGTGAAAATGTGCATCATTGCTATTTGTTGTTGTTGTTGCTGTTCATTCTTGATTTTGGCGGTAAAAATTTGAGAAGTTCTAAAAGCCAAAAAAAAAGACACAGGCTTCAAGTGACCATTCTATTACATATAGAGAGGGATCAATAAATCAGGTCATTCTCTGATGCAGTTGTGGGATTCAGCCGGTTTGAGCCAGTTCAGGCAAACCGATAGTTAAATTGCTGGCTGGCTGCCCTGCCCCTTCCAGGAGTCCCCATTTTGGCTCCCAGGTAAGTGCAGGGAGGCCTCTTAGGCCCAAAATGGGGGGGCTCCCCCCATGAGCGGCTCCCCCCCCATGAGCCATTTTTGCACCTAAGAGGCTGCAGGGAGGCACACACATCCCTGGCCACGCCTACCATAGCCACATCCACCCAGCCAGTCATTAGGACAGAGAACCAGTTGTTAAATTATTTGAATCCCACCACTGCTCTGAAGCCAACCCTTAATGGTTGTAATCCCTTCCACATTGCACCTGAAAAACGTCTATTAGCTTCAGAAACATATTCCAGAAGTATTGCGGATATTGTGGAGATGTGATGACTCTATAGCAAACATGATTGATTTCAGTTGGAGTTTGCTCCTTTGCAGCCTTCCTAAAATTGATCTCTGCAGTCGAAACCCCGAGCCTGCTAAATGTTGAAAGTTTTAGCATTTAGTTCGCTTGGTGCTCTTCAATCTGTCAAAATATTCTTCGTGGAGCAAGATGTTTGTTCAAGGAAAGCACAGAAATGAACACTAATGGCTTAAGATATTAGAATTAGACTGCCGCACCACTACAAAGCAAAGAGCAATCTTATCATTGGGGAGGGCCAGGTGATAGATGAGATGACAGAAGAAGTCTTTTCATCGGCAGCATTTATGATGCCCTATCCATCTTGCAAGCGTGGGTTAACAGTGTTAACAAATTTTCACCTAGGAAGCCTCAGATGAAAACAAAAGACAAAACTGATATTGGTGGGCTTAACAAAGATATAATGTGAGGTCCGGGATTTTTTTTCTTTTAAAGGTTCTAGTATTTGACCAACCCATTCAAGCGTGGGAGAAACAACTATGCTTATTTGATATACATATTTTACCATATATCACCCTGAGAATGACCAGCTGTAGGATGGCTTATCTATGTTATTTATAAATATATAAATCCTCAAGCTAGCCAAATGCAGCATTACAACTGTAAGAAGTAGTTTTCAGATTTGGTGGCATTTAATTGTAAGCTATCAGATACAGAAGAATAATAGGATTCACTATCTGGATCTTCATCTACCAAGTGATTTGATACACATTCATACCCACATTCCTTTCCTTTTACATTTTAGAAAAGTTCATATCATCCTATCCTCTTTTGCTCTCTTTTGTTGCTCTCCAGAATAGGGGCTTTAAGAAGATCAGGAAGGATATACTAAGGATGAATTCAGCTTGTGTACAGAAGAAGGCATGGAATTGAACCAAAAGAGAAATATCTTTTGAGGCAAACTCCTGCACAGAATCACTATGGGTGGCCCCAGCTCTATTTTAGTTCTGGGGAAATATTATCTCCCTTAGGGATAATATTTGGGTTACCTTGAGATGGGGAATAAAATGGAGAAGGCATCTAAAATGACTTTAGCTTCATAGCTAGGGTAAGGTGACCAGATTTTAACATTGGTAAAGCGGGACACCATTGACCAGCGGGGTGGGGGGGTTGGTTCAATTTTTTTTTACTACCAGTTCTGTGGGTGTGGCTTATTTTGTGGGTGTGGCTTGTGGGGGGTAATGTGACTGGGTGGGCGTGGCCATTTTTTTTTAATTTTAACTTTTCAAAGCATTTTTTTAACCACCTCTTCTGCTGAAGAGGTTGCAGGAAAAAATGCTTTAAAAGTCTCTCTGACGATCAGGCAACAATCAGGTAAAATCCATCCTAACAAATTGGGGTAGGAGAAAATGAAGAGGCATTGCCCATAAACGTAATGGAAAAAGAATACAATAGTGTATTATTTCAACAAAAGTTATCCTCATTAAAATATAAATCTACACAAATATATCTGATAGGCACCTCTACAATAAATTTATTTTCAGAAAGTATTACGAACATCAGAAGGCCATGCCCAGAATATATACATCTAGCACAATCACCAAGGCGTGAAGAGCATCCCAGCTAAAGCAAACAGACCCATGTATTAGGCAGTAGCAATGTAGGAAAATGCTGGAAGAGAACAGTCACTTTAGTAACAACAGCAAAGGCATCATTTCATATTGTATGAGAGAAGACAATGGTAAACCACTCCTGTATTTTACTAGAAAACTACTTGGGTAGTTTGGATGATAGTTATGGTGACTTACAGTATAGAGGCTGGTGCTGGGCCTCTGAGATCAGATGGCACTCAACATGCTATTGAGAAAGAGCTAAGGATTTTCCATAGTGTTCATGTCAGATTGATTAAATTCTTCAGGACACCTAGTCACTAATGGTGCCACATAGAAAAAGAAAATGCAAAGATACAAAGACAGAATTATAGTGGGAAATGCAACATATGAAGCAGGAGCATGTTCAACACAGTGAAAGATTAAGTGAAACAACTACATGCTGACATTTTAAGTTGACTGAAATGGACTGTTGTGGGTGACTTTCAGTGAGATCACACTGTTTGCTACTGTAGTACTCTGAACATGAAAAACAAAAAAGGAACAACACTCAGATCACTCTTTGTTTAGGGATTTTGCTGTGCAACCTCTCTTCACAGGGGTGATCTATCAGATCAGTCAACCAGTGATGGTTGTCAATCAGTCAACCAGCCTACTGGATCCAATGAAGTTTCAGAAGGCACCTGCACAGTTTCCCAAGAATCTGAGGGCAGTTAGGACTGATTATTCATTAAAATAAAGGGGAAGCTGAGGAGTTTGACCAAATTACACTGGAATGATCTCTCTCTTCTCACAAATCCAATACTGCTCCTTGGTTTACCAAAGAGCTTATGGAGATGAAATCACAGAGGAAGACCCATTTTGAGTCCAACCACTAATAAGAGTTCACATTTGCATCTACACAGTGAAAATCAAACGTCGCCAATCCGGCTTGCCCTTCATCGAGCAGGACGAAGCAACCAACGCGCCTCCCAGGAGAGGCAGCCACTTCTCTTTCCTGCCTTTGCCCAAGAAAGAGCAGGAGCCCAGCAGATCAGTGGAGTCGGTCACAGCCCCGCTCCCTTCCTTGCCCACTCTTCTCACCCAAGATCTTTGCCGGGCACCCAGGGCTGCCATAGCCGAGTGAGGCTCCCTTTCTAGGAAAGGAGGGGTAACTGCTCAGCACTTGGGGCTTCGGAGCAGCTCTCCCAAAGAGCATCCGAAGCTTTGCCGAAGCAGGAGCAGTCCACTGACACCCAGCCTTTCTTTTCCTGGCTCAGAAGGGGATGCCGGGAGCTGTAGTTTGAGCTTGGTCTATGGCAAAAAGCCAGCGGCGCCTCTGACTCCCCAGTTCTCCAGGCGAGACAGCCAGTCAGTGGGGGGGCATGTAGTTAAGTGGAAGCGGAGCCGCTCGGAAGTTGGGGCTCTTTTGAGTGCGGGCCCTGCATTCTGCTGTGTGTTCTGCCTGCTCAACAAAGGCTGGAGAGAATATGCAAAGCCCTAGCAGCCCCCAGGGCTGCTGTTGCTCGTCCCCTCCCTCTTCCCCAGTCAGCGAAGCAAAGAGTGACAGGGCTAGAATAAGGTGACCAGATTTGGTAAAGCGGGACTTTTTTAAAACGCCGCAGGACAAATTGTTTAAAATCGGGACTGTCCCGCCAAAAGCGGGACGTCTGGTCACCTTAAGCTAGGGTAGAACACTGAAAAGATTGACTAGGCCTTAAAACAAGAATAGTTTAAACCAGAGGTCTTCAAGCATAGCTGGCTGGAGAATTCTGGGAGTTTTAGTCCACAAGTCTTAAAGCTGCCATGTTTGGGGATCCTGGTTTAAAGAATAGTTTATTTCAATAAAAGATGAAAAAGGGAGGTCACATCTCTCCAGAAAACTGGTAAGTCAAGGTGTCTTCCTCAGATCAAGAATTGCAATGGCAAAATAAAGAGGATTTGACAAGGTTTTGTTCTGATCCAGGTGTGCTCCTCTGTTTCTCACATAAAGAAACACGCTTGTACTGTTTTTAAAGAATGTGAGAGTAACTGTTCTGCGCCCTGCAGTTCCTTTCCATTCTGTGAAGTTACCGTGACCTACAAGGCCCATGCAATCATATAGGGACCTTGATGGGTAATTTTCATTTCTCAGGAGGAGAACTTATGGAAGATATCAAACTTTCCAAGGATTCTGATGCTGCAATTTCTGGCAAATAATGAGAAATTTTCCAGTTTGTCGTTCCAAACTGATGCCTGCTATGTCTGCTTGCAGCATCATATGATAGTAAAGTTGCAACAGTTTGTAAAGCTCCAGTCCATTCTTAAACCCTATCTTTTTGGCCTTCATTTTTGTTGTCAGATTGGAACAACCCATCTGGGCTTCCTGGAAAGTAGAACAGATGCCAGATGTCACTGACATGGTTGCCAAGAATAGGATGCTTCAGTAGCATCAGACTCTGTTTGTGCATAATTTAACATAGGCAGCAAATTTCTAAAGCACTAGTTTTGTTCACAGCACGGATGCTTCATCCTTGGATAAGTGGCCTGTCAATCACTGAAGACATTTGGAGATTTATTGAAAGAACATCATTGATTTCATATGGCGACATATCCTCCATTAAAGCAATCTTTGGCAAGTTCCCAAAAATTAGGGCGTACTGCTTATCACCGTGAATTTATTTTGGCAGAAATTCACACAATGCTTGGCTGCATCTTTTTTCCTTTTGCTATAAATCTCACACATGCTTGAGCATTAAAATCCAACTAACAGTTGTTTTGACTATTTTGCCAGCTTCGGTGCTTAAGATGAAACCCAGATAAGTTCATCCAGATGCTATGCCTTAAGAATACTTCAACAGTGTTGCCTGAATTTTAAAGCAGTGTTTTGCCGTAAGCATTAGATAATAATTTCTTATATTTCCTTTGCAAGCAAAGTCAGAATAAAAGTGAAAGAAATCCAGCAATGGAGTAAAAATGATTTCATTAAACATAAATACTTGACATTCTAGCCATTTTCTTTTTAACAAAAAGTTATTTATGGAAGACTGGGCGGGACCTGCCCTTCATTTCTAAGTTCCCTTCAAGATCTACAAGAATACTCTTCCTACACTATGATTTGAGTCATCAGGAGCCTTCTACCAATAGGCAACAGAAATATGAGTGAAGTATTGTAACCAAGTCAAGCCATGTATAATTATTACTTCTCTTCCAAAGCTGCCTGTCAGGACAGGAAGGTGGAGGTACTAGAGTATATCTCAGACACCTTTCCTAACTCTTTTTAATGCCTGAACAAACTCATCAATGTAAAAAAAAAATAGTGTTCTATAAAAACATTTTTTTTACATTAAATCTGTTTTATAAAGCCGAGCTCCTAAATGCACCCTGTAGGAAGCACTATGTTAATTGAGATTTGATTCTCTCCACAGCAGTGCTTCAGTAGCTTACAGCTGCGTCTGGGTTTTCCTGTCCTTATTTCATTCTGCAGGCACGCTTGTGATTTCTCAAGTTGCAATCTTTACTTTAGTCTTCTTCTTTTCTTTTTTTTTGTCTTTACTTTTAGGAGAGCAGCTCCCTCTGCTGAATTTTCTGTGGACAGAACACGGCACCTTATGTCTTTCCTTACCATGCTAGGCCCCAGCCCTGACTGGAATGTAGGGCTTTCAGCTGAAGACCTGTGCACCAAGGACTGCGGATGGGTCCAGAAGGTGATTCAGGACCTGATCCCATGGGATGCTGGCACTGACAGTGGAGTCACCTATGAGGTATCGGGAATGCTTAACCTCTTCCTAAACTTCCTGTGCTGCTTTTATGACTGAACCATAGAAAAACTCATGGAAGATTTTTTTTTAAAGTTTTTTATTTTAAAGACATTAAAAACCAAACATAGACATACAACATTTATAGAATTTTTATATATATATATATATATATATATATATATATATATATATATATATCACTTTTCTTTTCAGTTGGGTGCAGTGGTCCATTCTTTCTATACATCAATATTTACAGATATTTTAGTATTAACTTATTTAATGTTCATTTTCTGTTTTCTATCATTCCTTCTTTCCTATAAATTGATCGTACACATTTTCCCTCTTCTTTCTTCATTCATTTATCTTGTTTCCTTATTTTTCAACCATTCATACCATCTACTCCATACCTTATAGTACTTTGATTCTTCTTTCCCCTTAACTTCTTTAGTTAATTTATCTAATCCTGCGCATTCCAGAATTTTCTTAATTAAATCCTCTGTAGGAAACAGAACAGGGGTGAATCATATATCCCTAATAAAGAGCTAAACTGTCATGTCTTCTGGTCCTAAGCATTTAATCAGAAGTGAAGGGAATCAAAATATTTTGAGAGCTGATACACTGAACGTTGCAGATTGAGTTTTACTGATTGATCTTATGCTACTTACTCCTTGTTGATTTTATTGACAAGATCGAAAAATGTCTTTTTATCTACAGCCCTGGTGCATAAAATGATAGTTTTTTGCATGCAGTTATGCCCATGTTTTGCCTAGAAGGATTTGTGAAACAGGATTTTCCTGAAGTAAATCATGAGCAGTTTCAGGGACACTACACCAAACAATCAAATAGTGGAATGATTCTTCAAGATAGACAGCCTAGGCTCTAGGTCTTTAAAAATGGCATAAATTGTAGGTCAAGACCCATTCAACTTCTTGATGGCATTGGATATTATCGTGCGAAGTTAATTATATTATAATTATAAGCTTTTGCAATGATATTAGCTGAAAACTGTTATTAAACCTGCCTTGAATTTCTTCTAAAGTTAAAAATATGCATTCATCCCACTTAGTGAGGCTGGAAATTCAGTAGGAGGGGGTGGGAATACAACTGTCCTTTTCTTTCCTGCCGACTCTGCTCCTTCAGTTGTAGACTTTTTCATTGTGAATGTTCCTTTGAGTCTAAGCTGCAATAAAGCTGACAGACTAAATCAGGACTGCATAAAGGATATAATAGTATAACCTAAATGCTTACTAAGGCTAAAACCTTGATACAAATTTAGTGGTGGTGTTTTAGAATAACGTCTATTATTTGCAATTTTTCCCACTTGTTTCTACTGTTGTTCTGCCTCTCCTCTTGCGGCCTTAAAATTTTCCTTTGAACCTCTTGAGGTCCCAGACAAACCTCCAAGTGGCCTCAATGACTCTCTAAAAGAACGCAAATGAGCAGCTGTCTGCAAGGAATAAATAGAAAAGACAAGAAAGTCCAGTTGCCTCCTGAAAAAGCACCTTTGGGACAACCAAATCTCCATAGAGTTTGAACCTCTATATATGTATTTCAGCTTTCGTATCATGTACAGGGAATAGGAGTGTTTCCCCATGCATGAATCAAGAAACTATCTCTAAATTATGGCCCTCCAATCAGGGGTGAAATGCTCCCGGTTCGGACCAGATCGCCTGATCTGGTAGCAATGGCGGTGGGTGGTTCGGAGAACAGGTAGCAAAAATCCCTGCGCCCCCACCCCCACCCATGCCCAGCTGAGCTGCACGATCATCAGAGGCTTTTTTTTTTACTTTTAAAATCATTTTTTCTACAACTTCTTCCACCAAAAAATGCTTTTAAAAGTAAAAAAAAAAGCCTCTGATGATCACGTGGCTCAGCTGGGATTTCAGAGGCTTCTCAAAGCATTTTTTTCTGCAACCTCTTCCAGGGAAGAAGTGGTTAAAAAAATGCTTTGAAAAGGCTCTGACAATCAGGTAACACAGCTGAGATCATCAGAGCCTTTTCAAAGCATTTTTTAAACCACCTCTTCCCTGGAAGAAGTTGCAGAAAAAATGCTTTAAAAGTCTCTCTGACGATCCCAGCTGAGTTGCCTGATCATCAGAGAGACTTTTCAAAGCATTTTTTAAAACGATCAGGCAAGTCAGCTGGGATCATCAGAGAGACTTTTAAAGCATTTTTTTCTGCAACCTCTTCAGCAGACGCTTTTCAAAGCATTTTTTTGCATTTGCAGAAAAAATGCTTTGAAAAGTTAAAATAAAAAAAAAGTTGGCCACGCCCACCCAGTCACATTACCACCGCCAAGCCACGCCCACAGAACAGGTAGTAACAAATTTTACATTTCAATCCTTCTTTGAAGACCTCCAGGAAAGTAATCCTGTCACAGTTCTAAATAGACTTTCTCACTACTTAATTCTTTACCTTGAAGAAATTCCTCCTAATAATCAGTTGGAATTTTCTTTCTTCTAATCTGATTCTTAGTTTCAACATAAACAAGTCAGCCTTTTTAGTATATATAGTTATCATATCGCTGCCTTCTCTTTTAACCTTTCCTCATAGGGCTTAGCCTCCAAATCGTATGTCATCCAGGTGCCTTTCCTGGGAACCCACTCAAGCTTTTTCTTGTCTGATTTATTGAGTAGTGCCCAGAACTAGATATAGGATCTAAACTCATTCTTCTGACCTTCATTAAGAGCTTTCTAAATATGTCTTACTAGCTTTAGAGCCACTCAACACCAGCAGACCTTGATCTTCCCAGATGAGACTTTTTTTAAAAAAAGTTTGGCTTCTAGTATTTTCATCATGCTATCAAGGAAACAGGTTGACATTTGCAACAGGTGTAAGTGATACATACTTCCAATAAGAAGACATAATACCTACCTGGGAAGCCACCCATCTCGGTGTCCATCCTTTTGGCAATCTCTGTATCCTCCAGAAATTCTCCTGTTTCTATTTGTGCTAAATATGCTAGAAGACAAAGGAAGGGAGGAGTTGATTGATATAACTTTATAATTAAAGTAGCATTAGCATTCACTTTGGTTTTCTGGTCTGGTCTATCTTGGGGAGGCTGGCATCAATATTGCAAATTCCTTCCTTCCTTTATTTTCATAAAAACTAGGGAAGGTCAAAGCTAAGAAACATTTTCAAATTACATTTCTGCCTTGGACTCAATTTTTGTTTTTGTCTGACTGTTGTCTTGGCTGCAACTCTTCCTTCTGTTCCTCAAGATTGCCATTATAACCCATTGTAGAATTCATGATAAGAAAGAAATTGCAATCCCTTAATAAAAGCAGTATCTTAATATTACACAGCCAAAGTAATATCTCCTGAGCAGCTCATGTGTAGTCATTTTTGTGAATGCAAAAGGTCAATAAATTGCAGGTAAACTTTGGGCTGATCTTGTGTGGAAAAGGAAAAACCTGCATCTCCATTCTAAACTGATTTCTTCTCACTATGTTCTTTTAATTGAGAATATTCTCCCATTTTTTTAATCTTCAGAGAACGAAAAGCTTCATTTGCTCCCATAGAACCAATAACTTTCTACAAATAAATAGGCACAATCAGGAGGACCACAACATGTTTGTGGTAATTTATTTTAGAAATAAAATGATATTTGGCCCAACTTCACACTGCAGTGAATTCTGGAAACTCAGAAAATCTGCTGACTACAGAACCAATAGGCAATAACTTTCTAACATCTAGAATGCCTTGATGTCACTGTGTATATTTCTAGGAATAGAAATATAAAATTCCTTTTTATATAGAAAGTACGTAAAAAAGCAGACATGTTGAGAGAATTGAATGTGTATTTCAGATAAAAATCTATTCATTGAACTATAAAAGGACTTGATTTTATTTATAAAATCATGACTTATATACAGTACAGAGTGATTTGTTTATAATGATATGCTTGGCGAATGAGATTGAAAATTCAAGCAATTCGGTGTATGTATTGACCAAATTTATTTGAAAGTGTTGCAAATGGAGTTACACTTTGCTGAACTGAACTCTCAAGACCGTACCTTCTCCTTTGGATTTGTTTGGGAGAATTTCAGGAAACAAAACATTATTTGTATTGTAGCAAAATAAATCAAGCTAGGATATCTGGAATTTGTCCTCTATTGTATTGTCCAGACAGAGGAAGCAGTGGTTTCAGGGGGAGGGGGAAACAAAAGGAGGGAGGGAAAGAGGGAAGGAGGAAGATCGCTGATATAATGTCATGCAATGATTGTAGGCAGCTCACAACAATCAATTTTAAAAAACATAGTTAAAAACAAAAATACTCTTCCCCTCAGACACCAGATATAATGGGAAATTTTATATGTATAATATTTGTAGTGTCCCACTCATGATAAAGTAATTACTTCCCTCTTTATCTTTCTTAACTAGCCAAATGAGGAACTATTTTCATCTGCTAGAGTGTAGAAGAATATGTTCAAACAAATATGATTCTAATGTTCAGCTGGCAAAAGCAAGCCGTTCTGAAGGCCATCTGATGAGCATAAGACTGAAAATAATTTCTTCCAATTTATGAACATTCATGCTGAGATAACCAGTGTCATATGCCATTTTCTACTCAAAGTTTCTTTGGAACAATGCAGAGATTTCCGTGGTTCACAACAGGAAGGTTTATATCTTACTGTTCTGTCATTGTACTGCTTTGTGTGACCTTATCAAACTTCCTGACTACCATCATTTTCTGCTATTTAGCAAAATTATTGTTTTCAAGAGTGTTATTGCCTTTCTCCTGGATGTTATTTGAGAGATTTTTCCCACTCTCACTTTTTCCCACTCTTCATTTTTTTTTAATCGCAGGGTTTACTATGTAGTACTATGTAGTATCAAGTCACATCTTACTTTAAGTAACAGTCCCCAATTTAAGGTTCTATAATGTATTATTTACTTTCTCTCTCAGTCGGTAATAAGCGTCAGTAGAAACTGAGATTAAGACTGCTTGTTAACTACAATAACACTTGTTAAGCTTTGAAAATGGTATCTTGGTCAAAAATAATGAGGATGAATAAATTCAGAAACTCACTTAAAAATTAATAAACAGAAGCTTTTTCTTGCCTTTCCTTCCCTTACTATAGCATACACTATACAAGTGTGGTGGCTTTTTGATCAGAGGAAAAGGATTTTCTTGCACTGACAACTTTCACTAAAAGAAAGATACTGTGACTGAGTTTCCTGGCCTGATCCTCTGGGATAAGTTTCTTTGCAGCAGGGCATCCATAGAACTAAAAGTATACTGGTTATATTTCTTAGTTTCTTTTAATTATGATTGATTAGCATTTGGCAGTTCCCTGTGAACTAACAGAATTGGTCTGTGGTAAAGGGGCTTATAAGTTAAATAAGCACTTGCAATAACCCACTTTTTAAATAATTGAAGAAACAGATAAAAATGCTACCAATCACTGATGAACATTAAACATTCAGCTATGTCAGGCCCAAAACCAAGAATAACACATGATAATTATTCCAGGATAAGTTCTTTATTGTTTCACACCTATAGACCAGGGGTCAGCAACCTACGGCTCTGGAGTCGCATGTGGCTCTTTTATCCCTCTGTTGTGGCTCCCTGTTACCAGTCAGCTGCACCATTGATAGGGCTTTCGGTTAGGACAGGTAGAGGAAAAAGGACGCCGCACTAGGAGGAGACTCTATGGTGGTGGAACCAGACTTCTGGTCAGCTCCAGAATTGAACAGGGGGCTTCCAGTTAGGACCTTTGTGGCTCTTTGAGTTTTTAAGGTTGCCAACTCCTGCTATAGACAAAGAATTGCCAGACTGAAGACTCTACTGTCTTCATCTACATTACAATATACTCTGTGAACTATTAGGGAGGAGCTGTCTTCACTCTCTGCCTCTCACATAGTCATATCTGGGCTAAATTGCCTCTTAGTCCTCTGGAATGCATCCCACTCCCTCCTGGGAATCCACCTCCTCACTACATCACAGATATGCAGCTGAAATTAAATTCTGACAATACAGAATCCAGTGGCAGTCAACTGCTCCAAAGCCAAATGATCTGGACCTGAAAGTGAAGTTCCTACACTTCAACAAACCAACACACTACTAGTCCAATGATGGCGAACCTTTTAGACACCAAGTGCCCAAACTGCGCACGTGTGCATGCCCAAACTGAAAGGTGCACATGTGCGCAAATGTGCACATGAACAGATATGCGTAAATGTGTGCATGCGTGGACATGCACAAACATGCACAGGCATGCATGTGTGCATGCGCGGACATACACGCATGCACAGCAGAGACCCAAAGACCAGCTGGCCTGCTGGAGGCAGCGTGGCAAAAGGCAACACTGGCAGCGTGACAAAAAGTAACATCTTTTTCTTTCATGAGCTTCTGTTTCATCGTTTGCAGAGAAACAGAAGCTCATGAAAGAAACACCACAGAGATCTGATCTGGGGAGGGGCGCATGTGCCACTAGAGAGGGCTCTGCGTGCCACCTCTGGCACGCGTGCCATAGGTTCGCCATCATGGCACTAGTCATTCATTTAGCCATAGGAACAAATTGCAGGCGACACCTCCACAGAAGAGGGGGGTTTCAGCAGGTTCTGACCAGTTCTGGAGAACCGGTAGTGGATATTTTGAGTAGTTCGGAGAACCGGTAGTAAAACTTCTGATTGGCCCCACCCCCATCTATTCTCTGCCTCCCAAGTCCCAGCTGATTGGGAGGAAATGGGGATTTTGCAGTAACCTTCCCCTGGAGTGGGGTGGGAATGGAGATTTTACAGTATCCTTCCCCTGCCACGCCTACCAAGCCATGCCCACCAAGCCATGCCACGCCCACAGAACCAGTAGTAAAAAAATTTGAAACCCACCACTGCTCCACAGCATCTGTTTGCTGCCTTAATGGCATTAGTGGTGGGGGAGGGGGGAGAATTGATGTAAGTTATACTGAAGAAATACTTTTTTATAAGACCATTTGACAGTTGAAAAATGAAACAATGGGCAAAGAGTAAGATACAGTGGATAATGTATTTGACTGGCAACAGTTTCCATTCCATCTATAGCCACAGCAGCTCCTTCGGTGACTTTCAGCCCAATTGTCCATACAGGACACTTGTGAAGAAATATAGGAGGATAGAGCACTATCTACACACCTGGAATTCCTGAACAAAATTGAGGCACATAGTAAATACTTGTGCAGGTTTCTGTGTGAGACAAGAGTAATAGCACATTGAAAATTGCCCATCATTCACAGCAAGCTTTCTTCTTCTTCATATCTATGAAGGAAAACAAAATCCCGAGAGAAGAAGAAGCTGAAGTTGGCTTGGCAAATGAAAGCCACCGCCATTCCATTTGAACTTTATTTCTTTATTTTTCAAACTGAAAGCTAGAACAAGCAAAATGGTAATAAATGCACACAGCATGAGAACTTTTTTTTTTTTTTGGTCTTTCAATCATTCAACTTAAAATGATTGACTCAGTTGGAAATTACTTATGAATACACAAATCAGGGATAGCAGCTATGATTTCAGTACAGAGACTTTTGTGATAATCAGTTTTTGTATGAATGTTTATTTTCCTGTATACGTATGAAAGCAATTAATAAGAAATCAATACATTAAGTGAATGTTTGAATACACTTATGTATTTTTCTCTGTGCTATATACTATAGGTAGGGATTTTTTTTTATTCCTTAGGATGTATTCATATTCAGAACATAAGTATGCAGTTTTTGTCCACAACTGAAGAAAAAGATGCAACGGCTTTAGAGAATTTGGTTATTTTATCTTAATTTGTTGTGATTCTAAAGTAAGACCAATCAAGCTCATTCCAATAGCTTCTATTATACAGTCTTTTTTCTTCTTGATCAGGCATAAATGTTACTGAATTATTTTTATTGGGGCTTTTGTTTGCTAGTTGGTTCGTTGGTTTTCTGTAATATGATGTGTTTGTGTTTTATTGCCTCCTGGATAGGGTTAGTAGAGTTGAAAACAAAATGAATATATTTCATTTATTCACAGACTAACTATGTCTTTTCATCATATGTAAGTAATTGGTATCAGGAGAAGAATACTCATGTCTAATGACTGTGTCATCCTCTAAAATGGGCATTAGACCTGAACACATTTCCTTTTTATTTATATTATTTTATTATAAGTGACACATTTAAATATAGATGTTTTGTTTTAGCTTATTATGTGTATGATAGTATAACAGCATAGGAATGTTGCATGAATTTTTATTTACCTTTAAGTTAAAAGTAAAGTCTCCCTTGAGTTTAGTTTGTCTTTTAGTGACTTCATAGACACATCCATGGAATTTTATAAGTAATAGTGCAGAAGTTTGCCACTACCTTTTTCTGGGATTTCTTGGGAATTTCTCAGGAATTTCTCATCCAAGCTTAATAATATTAGTCATGCACTTCTACTTACCTCTAGATTAAAAAAATACCCCCTCAAAAAAAAAACCCCTTTTTAATTTTGAGGTAGATTTCTTTTTTAGCTTGGATATCTTCTAAAGCAGGAATACAGTTGTGATAGGATATGTACATGGTTCAGGAGGTCCAATTTTAAAAGCAGGGACATAGAACTGTTTTTTTTTATTCTTTTATTCACTTAAAAGACAGCATGAAGCAATTTCAGCCAAGCTTTATCAGAAAGGTCAAGCAGTTTTACTTCTCTGGCTTTGGGCCTCTCTAAATTTGTCACCCAACAAAACTGGTAAATCCACACTACTACCATCGCCACCTCCCTAACTCTTCAAGTAATGTTTCAAAAAAAAAAATGTTTTTCCCCCTCCAAAGTCCAGCTTTCAAATTCAGTCAATTTTATGCCTGTAAATATATGCATATTATGATGTACAGTAAGTTCAACTTATCCGTTCACTGAACGCATATAAATACCAGCTTGGTATAGTGGTTAAGGCAGGGGTCTGCAACCTTAAATACTCAAAGAGCCATTTGGACCCATTTCCCACAGAAAAGAAAACACTGGGAGCCACAAAACCTGGATGGGCAGGGCCAACTTGATGTCACTCACTTCCACCATGACCCCCTAGCCATGCCTACCCAGCCGGTCATTAGGGCAGAGAACTAGTTGTTAAAAAACACCAGGAACCACAAAATCCTTTTGACATATCTCTCTCCCCTCCCTTCCTCTCTCCTCCTACTCTCTCCCCCTCTCTCTATATCTCTCTGTCTCTGCCCTGACCGCTTCTCCATCCCCTCGCTGTCACCCTTACCTTCTCAGGCCAGGCGAGGAGTGACTGGGAGGGGAGGACGAGGGGCAGGGCCAGCCAGTGGTGGGATCACCTGACAGGGAGCCACAGCAGAGGGCCCAAAGAGTCACATGTGGATCCGGAGCCGCAGGTTGCTGACCTCTGGGTTAAGGTATCAGGCTAGAAACCAGAAGACTGTGAGCTTTTGTCCCCTCCAAGGTACAAAGCTAGCTAGGTGACCTTGGGCCAGTCACTTTCTCTCAGCCCTAGGAAGGAGGCAATAGCAAATCACTTCTGAAAAACCTTGCCAAGAAAACTGCAGGAACGTGTCCAAGCAATTTCTGAGAATCAGACACAACCGAATGGAAGGGGGGGAAAACTTTATATACACTGATCTCTGTGTTGGGGGGGGGGGAAACCATAGTTATACCGGCCAGCATTTCTATATTAATCCAATTGGCAGGTTCATTGTTTGCTGCCTTTTGGGGGGGGATCTTTGATCTTAATAACTTTGATCTTATTAGCTTATTAACTTCTGTTGTTGAGAGCTTTCTGCAGTAAATCGAAACATCCAGCACAGTTCTTCAGGTGGTGCCAAAACATTTCTTCTTGGCAATATTCCACTTGTCCACAAACTAATACAAATCAAGTTTACCAATCCATATTGAGTTTTACTGGAATCAGGTTCAAAGCCAGTTGTTGTGTATTTCAGCCGTCTTAGCTGCCAGTCATTACCTTTCTTTCCAGGTTTCTCCTTCCCAAAATCTTCTCTGATGATATTTAACTTCATTGCTAACTCCACCTGAATTCCTTGGAGAACTTAGTTATGAGATTCTAAGCTCTGTTAATTGGCAATGACTACAAACTGTCTTGTCTGGATGTCTGCATGGATACATGGATATAACAGTGCCAGTGGGTTGCAGTGGTTGAGAGAGACTCATCACAGCAGCCATTCTTCTGAGCTGAAAAAATTCTCACAAACTCTGACTGTAGAAATGAAATCATAGGATTGACTCATAAAAAAATAAGAGAGGATGGAAATCTATCTTCTCTTTTCTTGGCCTTCTCTTTATAGCAAGTTAATATCAATGTATTAATCAGTCTAATTCCATTAATTATGACAGTGTAATATACATTAGGTTATGTCCAAGAAATCATTGAGCATTATACTAGTTGTGCATATTTAAGTTATTCCATTTTTCCATTTGCCAACTCATCTCTCTCCCTCTCTCTCTCCCTCTCTCTCTCCCTCTCTCTCTCTCTCTCTCTCTCTCTCCCTCCCTCCTTCCCTCCCTCTCTCTCATCTGTGCATGGGGGGGGGGTGTTGTTTAAACTCTGAGTCCAAACGATGTTCATGGAAGTTCACCTGTACACTTTTTGTATACTATATTTTTCATTGTTGCGTTTCTTCTATGTCTGCCTATGCTTCTTTTTTGACTGCAGTCATCCAACAAGCCAACAGTACCTCAGGAGAAGATAAGACCACTCACAAGTCTAGACCATCCTCAAAGTCCTTTTTATGACCCTGAAGGAGGTTCCATTAAATCAGTAGCCAGAGTTGTCATTGAGAGGATTGCGCGAAAGGTATTAGTATGAAAGTTCACTTAGTAACTGATATTTGAGTATAGAATGGGATTAAATAACAAGAAAACTGAAATCTGGTAATTAAATGACAAATGTCATTCAACATGTTTTCATAAAGGGAGTGGTGCATGCTGGGTCAGTGGAGATGTGAAGGACCTCATTCTTTAGAGCAGCAGTCTCCAATCTTGGCAACTTTACTTGTGGACTTCAACTCCCAGAATTCCTCAGCCAGTGTTTCCTCAGTACTGGCTGAGGAATTCTGGAAGTTGAAGTCACAAGTCATAAAGTGGTCAAGGTTGGAGATCCCTGCCTTAGAGTGAATTCCTTTCCTTTCTGCTCAAACTGCAAGGAATGCAAAGAAGCACCATCAAAGGTTTAAGGCCCCCCAGAAGCACAAGAGGAGAGTTCCACGGAGCTGCAGAAGCTGTTACCAAATTGGAATTCGCCAAGATAGCAAAGGTGAACTTCTGAAAAGCAAGACTAATCAAATTAATTTTATTTCATTTGAATTAAATTTAAGGATAGGTGAAATTAAATTAGATTTAGTTCCTGTTCTGGTTGTACTTCATCAAAAGCTCTGAGCTTGGAGAAGATTCTGCAGCATAGCATTTTAAAAAAAAGCCTTGTAAAGTAAGATCAAGCTCATTACTTAATAAGAACATTTTCTAGCGAGTTAATAACATAATGATGCTATGTGTCACAGACAGATCTTTCTTGCGGCAGCAATCTGGAGCATATTCCTTTATTAGATATATGGAGAGTTTTAGGGCTCCCTGGTCATTATAGACAATAAGTGGGGCCCCCAAGCTCACTTAACATTGCTTTCTAGCACAGCCAGCTTTTAGATGGGACATTATCGCCTCCTCATCTCCCCAGTCCTCCCATCACTTTTTTTTTCAGCAAAATGTTGTTTGCCTCTTAGCTTGTTTTGCAAGGGAACACAGCTTCCCCTGCCAATCAGAAACACAATATCTTCATGGGACTTCCTTTAGGATCTGAGTTTTCCATGAGCCTGATGACTACTGCGATCTTTATAAGCCTGAACACTTGTAGACGCTGTTTGAATAACTTCTGGCAATTGATTTTCCAGCCCAGTGCTCAGCAGCATATTATTTCCTCCGCCAATTCAATCCAATTCACAAATGTTTCTTTGCAGGGGGAACAGTGCAATATTCTTCCTGATAGCATCGATGACATTGTTGCAGATCTTGCTGCAGAAGCTCCAGAAGACGAAGGTACTTTTTAATTATGTCCTCCTACCTTTATGAGTTTGTATTTCCCTTCACTCTCCAGTGCTGCTCCTCTGTATTTCATGCTGTTTGCCTTATTATTAGGACAGTATTAAAAACAGGAGGGGAAAAAAACAATTTGCTTAGCCATTTATGGTTGGAGTCTGCATCATTACTTAATAAACACCCGCAGTGATAGTGTCAGCAGGCAGAAATTTTGGAATTTTCTAATTTAGCAGAAGACTAATCTCATGTACTTTATTATCTTGTACGGGGTTGATCTTCATCAAGCTAAACTATTTTCCTTATCTAACTGCTCCTCTTTCTTACTTATTATTGGGCTTAGCCCAAGAATGACACTGAACAATCCAACCAAAGTTTAATTTAACTAATCATCATATTTCTATGCCACCCAACTCCCAAGGGACTCTGGGCGGCTTCTTTAAAGTTCAGTTCTTTATATGCTTGCACACAATAGATAGAATGCAACGGTGGCAAATATCTGTAGCTCAGGTGTAGAATGAGGGTGGAGGTTCATTCTCTGAGCTTGTGGGTTGGTTTCCAAACATTTCATTACAGGTTAAGTAACATCTTCAGCAGAGTTTAGGGGATGTCAGTATCAGTGTTCTTCTGGTTTTAAGGGCTTTGGGTGGTCAGAAGGTTTTGTGATGGCGAAGTCACGTCAGGTGAGGGTCACCCCCTCTCCAACGTCAGGTGAGGAAACCCTCCCCAACCAGCACTTCACCTCCCAATGGCCCTCACATGATGTGAAGACCCACCACAAGACACTCACCTAATGTGACCCACACTTGACCCATCACAAGACCCTCACCTGACGTGACCCTCCCATCACAAGACCTACTAACCATACAAGCTCAAAGAATGAATCTCTACCCTCAATAGAAAGAATCTTGACAAATTGAACCCTCACTGCTTTCATTCCAACACATATACCCTGGGAGATTCTAGAGAGTAGCTATCCTAACTCTGTCTCCTACCCAGCTCTGGGCTGTGCTGCCTCTTGTCTTGCCCCCACTTCTTGGAATGTGCTCCCTTCTTTCTGGAAACTGCTGCTTCACTGTAATTCCATCTCCCCCTGTGTAGGCACCATCTCTCACATCTTTTTAGTTATCCATTCCAATCTTTCTTTCAAACGTTAGTTTGTTAAGAAGTATATTTATGCATCTAGCAGTCAACCGGAGATCATAAAAAGGGGGACTTGTTCTAGGCAAGGGCAAAGGTAGAGACAGTTAGTTGGGTTGCTAGGTAGAGTACCTCTTCTGTAGGCAAAAAGTCTCCAGTACAGTACTTGGTGTGTCCATTAAATTATACTGAGTAGAGACGTAATCTTAAAAAAGAAAACTATGTTTAATTGTTTGGGAGGATTATCCTAATTGGGTTTAAGCACAGTCAATAAATTTGAGCTGGAAATGTTCATATGCATACAAAGAGTGTAAGTAAAGATTTTAGGTAAGCAACACAGCATCATTAAGAAAAGAATTGTGAGAAACAAAGTAAGCATAAGGCGTGCAAGGACAACAGTAGGTCAAAACCTAATTTGTGGTTCAGCCTATTATATGTGGAGAGTATATCTGTGCATATCATATACAGATGTATGTATATCTCTACGGTGTAGTGCTCTTTACACCACACATATATATATGCATTCACACATACATACTGACCTAGATATATTTGTCATTGTTTTCAGATGATACTCCTGAAACCTGCATTTATTCAAATTGGTCTCCCTGGTCAGCCTGTAGCTCTTCCACATGTGAAAAGGGCAAGCGGATGAGGCAGAGAATGCTCAAAGCCCAGCTTGACCTCAGTGTGCCTTGTCCAGAAACTCAGGACTTCCAGCCTTGTATGGGCCCAGGCTGTAGTGATGAAGGTAGGTGAGGGGACCCTGGACATGAGAATCAACATGGAGCCATCCTCCGGGAACTGAGAATCAACATTTTGTTGATCAAATGTAAGTAAGGTTTGGGAATAAATGGAAACTATCCATTGTTGCTTTTTTAGATGGCTCTACATGCATGATGTCTGAGTGGATAACGTGGTCCCCTTGTAGTGTATCTTGTGGCATGGGAATGCGATCAAGAGAACGTTATGTGAAGCAGTTCCCAGAGGATGGCTCCATGTGTAAAGTGCCTACAGAAGAAACGGAGAAATGCATTGTAAATGAAGAATGTTGTAAGTATTTGATGCACCCTACCACACTTAATCAGCCTAAAAGCAAAATGTGAATCCTCTGTTAAATAAGTGCCATCAGACTGATCTTTGGCTAATATATTATGGACAGCTCCTAGCAGTTGCCTGGTAACCGAATGGGGAGAGTGGGATGAATGCAGTGCCAGCTGTGGGATGGGAATGAAGAAGAGACACAGAATGATCAAGATGACCCCGGCAGATGGATCCATGTGCAAAGCAGAAACCACAGAAGCTGAGAAATGCATGAATCCCGAATGCCGTAAGTAACTCTGGTCAACCGGGCATCTAGGTAAAAAGGGGGTATGTTAACCGCCTTGTGTACACATTGTGTATTTATGTAAAAAAGAGCAATGCTATGTACAAAGGACACATGCAACAAGTAACACAATTTATCATGTGTATACTTTCTAATAGGTTTCTTCACAATGTAGACTTCTAAAACTTTTCCATGACAAAGTAGCCATTTCAAACCAAAAATATATAAAAGTGTACAATTATACTGACCACAAGACGTGAGGGAGCAGTCAGTCTAAATATTTGAAGCAAGGACATTCTAGCAAATCATAAGCCTTGCAGTTTTTAAGACAAGAAGTGAGAAGTGCTTTCCCGGGTTTTTTTTTTCAGTTTTATTTAAATATGCTGCTTTTGTACACATATTTTGTACACTTCTGATCTCTACACCACACATATATGCATTCACATATACACACTCACAAAATGGTTGCAACCTGGTTTGCTTTTCTTAGCGGAGTAAATCATAACATAACATTTTAATACATTATTCTTGTAAATATAACTTGCTGTTGAGGGAAAAAAAACATATAATGTCAGAGGTAAATGCCAGTTCTCTCACCGTCATTTTCTCTTCTTAAAAACAAGCATCAGGGCCATGAACTCCATCAAGATCATCATGCTGAAGGAAGGAGATTAATTTATGTATTCCAAGATGTCCTTCAGTACAAATCTTTTCTCCAAACGTGTGTATTTAGTCACAGAAAGGAAGAAAATGTTACCTGAAGGGAAGATGAGAAAATTTTAGCAATAGCAATAGCATTTAGGCTTATATGCCACCCCATAGCACTTTACAGCACTCTCTGGGTGATTTATAACATCAGCACATTGCCCACAACAATATGGGTCATTGTTTTACCTACCTTGGAAGGATGGAAAGCTGAGTCAAGCTTGAGCCCTGTCAGGATTGAACTCCAGGATGTGGGCAGAGTTGGCCTGCAATACTGCATTTTAACTACTGCACCGCCAGAGTTCACTCCTGATGGGGCTCAGGGCTGACTAATGAATTGCCTGCAATCTGGGGTCAAAACTTATACTCACTGCAAATTTGGTGGTGGAGGTGGATGCCGTTGTGAATGCAGGAGCCTGTGCATGAGGTGCAAATAATGAGAGCAAATGGCTGGAGTAAACAAGCCACTGCCATGTCTAACCACTGCCAGAGCTGAGGTGGCACAGTGGTTAGAGTGCTGTAGTGCAGCTACTTCAGCTGACTGCTGGTTCAGCGGATCAAATCTCACTGGCTCAAGGTTGACTCAGCCTTCCATCCTTTCGAGGTAGGTAAAATGAGGACCCAGATTGTTGGGGGCAATATGCTATTTAGTATACTGTCTTTGTTGTAAGCTGCCCAGAGTCCTCGGAGAGTGGGCGGCATAGAAATATGACTAATAAATAAATAAGTGTCCCAAAGGTGTTTCTTCAAGAGGCAACTGGACTTACTAAGACATTTCACTTCTCCTCCAAGAAGTTTCTTCAGCTCTGATTAGGTGGTGGGGAATGGATTTATACTCCTTGCAGACCAGTGGTGAGCTGCCCCCAGTTCAGACCGGTTCTTTGGAACTGGTAGTAAAACCAATGGGAGGCTCTGCCCACCGACCCCAACATCATCAGGAAGCTTCTGCGCATGTGCGCGGCCCTGTTGCGAACCGGTAGTAAAGGTAAGTAGAACCCACCCCTGTTGCAGACAGCTGGTCATTTGCATTCTTTTAGTGAGTTGTTATACATAGGCCTCTATGTCAAAATTGAACAGTCCTCTTAACAAATGGGGAGGGATATGACACCATCTATCTCCAGTCTGCAACACAATTCTTTCAACAGTTCCAAGAAGGCTCCACACCCATTTCCACCACTCAGGTGACCCTCATGACACAGATAAACCTCCAGGTGGCCCTAGCAATTCACTAAAAGAAATGCAAATGACCAGCTGTCTGCAAGAAGTATAAATCCTTCCATTCCTCACCATCCAGTCAGAGATGAAGAAGCTTCTTGGATGAGAAGTGAAACGTCTTCAAAGAAAAACCAGAAAGTCCAGTTGCCTCTTGAAAAAGCACCTTTGGGACAACCATGACCTGGATGAGTGAGAATTTCCATAACCATCATGCCACTGCCTTCACTTCAAGGAGGAAGGGTGAAATTCCATGCCTGCCTCTCATCATCCACAATGTATAAACTGGAGAGTTTCTTTTATCCATGAAGGCTTTCCATATGGATGAGGTTTGAGAAAAATGAGGGTCTTTGGTGCAGAAAAGGTTCGTACTATAGCCAATTACAATTGAAGGAGAAAAATACTCCTTCATAATTTCCAAGTGGAAGGAGGATTGGGTTGAGCATTCTGATTAAGCTGAATAAGAAAACACACATTCAATACAGTGAGACTTGCTACAGAACGAACATCTATGTGTTTCCTTATGTTTGTAGCCCAGCACAAAGGCTTCCATTCACCATTTCCTTGTTGAAAACTAAAGGAAAATTCAATCCTTCAAGGATCTGTTTTCCACGTTCCATCATCATTTACACGGAATAACTGGGACTGAAAAGATCTGTGCCCAGCTTATCGGTAGTCTGCACATTTAATTAGAAACAAGAGTCATTGAATTCAATAGGACCTATTACAGAAGAAGCATAGATTTACGCTTGTTATGCTCAGTTTTCTGTAGTTTTCTTTCTCTGGTTGAATGGGTACTATGTGCAAGAAAGTAATTTGTAAGAGACAGAATGGTTTCTGCATATATCCTGGTAGGACATCAATTAATTTTAGAAACAAAGAGTCTTAGTCTACAGGCAATTAATTTTGATCAATAGACATTAGTTACACACACACACATGGGAGTATGCCTTTTAATATATGTGTATGCTTCTTCATATACATTTATAAGTATACATATTTGATGTGGGAGAAAATAATCTCAGGACTGGTTTCAGTGGGAGGTGACATTTCTATTAACAAGATGAGAAAGATTGTTGCATGTGTGCACATATTTTTATGTCTAATCTTTCTTGGATGACAAATATTACCACCACACTCCAAACAGCAATTAACAGTACCTACAGGAGCCATTTAAACCAGGGAAAAGGCTTTATTAATGTCAACCCTTTACCACTGATCCAACCTAGGAGAATAAATCAGGAAATCTAATCAGAGATATCCAGCATTGTATGAGATAGAGTGACTTGCAACAAAAATATCTTAGATCAGTCTCTTTTAGGAATAAATTATGAATACTGGAAATGAGGGATGATAGTCTCACTCCATTGTTAAAGTAGATCTGCCAGCAATCTGAAGCAAAATACAGACTGGAATCATTGGATGCTGGAAGACCAGTACACATTTCAATCCAGTTTCATTTTACTCATTATCAAATAGCTATCCTTTCCCTTGATGCGGAATGGGAGAACTCCCTATGGCCAACTCGCTTCTGCCTACTTGTCATGGCCATTTCGCCTTTGCCAACTCACTGCGGCCAGTTTGCCACAAGATAACTCACCACAACCAACTCGCCACAGGACAACTCGCCACTGGACAATTCAACAATTCAATTGAATTATTTAAAATAATTTAAAATTTTATTTTAATTTTTATCATTCACATTTCACTTTATCCCTCCTTTTGCATCCTTTCTTCAATGATTTTATTCTGCTATTTCTTCAATATTAATGTAGCTCTTGTCCCACAGAGAGTTGTCCCATTGGCGAGTTGGCCACAGTGAGTTGTCTAGTGGTGAGTTGGCCATAGCAAGTTGGCTAAGGCAAGTTGGCCATAGCTAGTTGGCCACAGCAAGTTGGCCACAGCAAATTGTCCGTAGCAAGTTGTCCTAGATCCTCCCCTCCTTCTTGATGAGTGGGTAGATGGATCACTTGTTTGCCAGATTGATCATCACTTGTAGATTTACTGTTGAAATGGAATGATCTCATCCTCTTTCCCATCCCAACCTGCACTAGATACCATTCCCTGCCTGCTTTCTCCTTGGTCTGAATGGAGCGACTGTAGTGTCACTTGTGGAAAGGGGATGAGGACCAGGCAACGGATGCTAAAATCTGCTGCGGAGCTTGGAGATTGCAATGAAGAACTAGAACAAGTAGAGAAATGCATGCTGCCAGAGTGTCGTAAGTATAGATATCTAGAGTATGAAGATTAATTTTACGGTTTGTTTTATTTATTTCTTCTATTCCACACAACAGACAAGCAGAAATGTGTTATGTACATTGCTCTTCCTATATGGTAGCCGAGTGTCAACAAGCACAATGCATTGCTTTGTTACTGTAAAGCACCATTTGTGCACCAGAAACAAATTCCTAACGTTTTCACAGGTAGTAGATATATGGGGGGGGGGGGGGGGGGGACCTGTATTTTAAGAAAGTGTTCAAAAGGGCCTTGCCCTTGCTAAAACGAGTTATGCCATATTAACATAACTTTGTTATATAGACATTTTTCTTACCTTCAATGACATTTCTATGGAAAACATTCAGGAACGTGATAAAAAAACATCCATTTTAAAGTAGCAATACAAAAGGATTAAATTTGTGCCATTCCAGATTGTAAAAGCCTGATGAATAATTGAACGTATTTCACACATATTTTCACAGTAATTTTTATAAAAAGTGCCATCCGTCAATCATTGGAATCAAGGTTTGCCACCCCCCACCCCTACCCCCACATCTCTAGTCCTTTTCCTCTTCAATCGTCTGCATTTTTCCATCCATATCCTTCCTATAAATCTGCTCCAAGAGTTAATTTCTGGTTGGTGATCATTTCGAATAGGGTGGTGTGAATGTACTGCTGTCAGAGCTTAGTGAGAAGGTGGTATTGCTAACGCATTTTCAGGGTAAGCTTGTATAAAATTCATTCCATGTCATCATCAACCTAAATGTTCATTTTTTTTCTCATAGTGAGATTAAAAAGAAGTAAATTGTTCTTTGCTAAACCAGATTGTTCCGCCTAAGTAAGTTAAGGCTAAGCATCCTATTTTTCATCCTTGCTTCTCTAGCAATTGACTGTGATCTGACAGAATGGTCTCAGTGGTCTGAATGCAATAAGTCTTGTGGAAAAGGCCATATGATCAGGACAAGAATGATCAAAATGGAACCTCAGTTTGGAGGCGCTCCATGCCCAGAAACTGTACAACGTAAAAAATGCCGAATAAGAAAATGCTTGAGAAATCCCAATATTGAGAAAAGGCGCTGGAAAGAATCTCGGGAGAAAAGGAGGAGTGAACAAGCGAAAGAAGATGTAGATGGTGGGCAATTCCCAGGTAAGTGTAGTAAAACTCACAGAGCAATCCTTAAATTAAGAAAGTGAGCTGTGCAACAGAGAAGTACATTATTAATGTATATTCTTGTTAGTACAGCTTCTTTCAATGATCCTTAACTACTTCCCAGGAATCTGAATGTTTTCCATAAATTCTTGGGTTTAGATCATTGAATAACTATAGATAACCAAATCAAGGAAATCCTGCCTGCCTGCCTGCCTGCCTGCCTTTCTTGCCAGGTGGAAGGAGAAAGGAAGGAAGGAAGGAAGGAAGGAAGGAAGGAAGGA
>WNWU01000001.1:15387630-15404191 GCA_012654045.1 Ptyas mucosa | reverse complement strand
AAGGAAAGGAAAGGAAAGGAAAGGAAAGGAAAGGAAAGGAAAGGAAAGGAAAGGAAAGGAAAGGAAAGGAAAGGAAAGGAAAGGAAAGGAAAGGAAAGGAAAGGAAAGGAAAGGAAAGGAAAGGAAAGGCAAACCTGCAATACAAAGGGCTCATCTGAGATCCTTAGGTTGGCTGCTGTTAAGTTCCAAAATAATCCATTCACATGATCCAGTATGTGACTATTAGATACTATAATCACAAACAGGCCTATGAGCCACATATGGAAATGTTAGATGATTCAGACCAATTAGGACTTTTAGCAAGTACAAACGTCATCCCGGTATAACTCTGGAGTAATCTGTAGGATCTCATGGTTTATAGATCTTATCTTTCCATTTTCAAAACAGGAGTAGCAATAGAACTACCACTTGTGAAGAAAAAAGAAATGTCAAGGGATTCAAGCACGAAAGTGATTCTTATGTTGCTTATCTGTTATTTTTATTTTAGGTTGTAAAATGAAGCCATGGACTGCTTGGTCAGAATGCACCAAACTGTGTGGGGGTGGAATCCAGGAGAGGTTTATGACCGTCAAGAAGCGTTTCAAAAGCAGTCAGTTCACTAGCTGCAAAGACAAGAAGGAATTAAGAGCCTGCAATGTTCATCCCTGTTAGCAAACCGAAGTCTTTTGGATAATGCACTCCTGAGCTAAATGTAAAAAAATCAACCTTGGTTTGATTTTTTTTAAAAAAAAGAGAAAATATATAAATTGTGTATATTAGTCTTCATTTTTGCAGTGTGGTTTGCTTAATTAGTCTTGCTGGTGCAAGAGATCTATTTTATAAATACTTCCTTACAAATATCTGCTGAGAGTAGCTCCTTAATGCTCCAGCTAGCCCTTAATGCATAAAACTAGTGAAGTCATTGTGAAATCTTATAACACTGAAATTATAGACATATCTGTGTGGACAAACCATAATCATAGAAATAGTCCCTGTAAATACTTGGGATGCATGCAAAAATGATACCGCAAACTTAAATATTTGGAAACCATTTTCAAAATACTCAAAGCAGTGCCTCTGTGTTTATACAGCTGTGCCAAGGAATTACTTTGATAATACTACAGGTGCATATTGATCTTTAACCATCAGCAATGTAAAAAAAAAATGGTATTTATAGCAATCCTTTGACAATATCTCTTTTCTTCTTCCTGCAATTGCTTAGACCCCTATTAAATAAATCACCTTATGATTGTTTCCATTAAGAAAGGAAAGCAAACATAAGCTGCCCAGACAGTGAAGAGTAAGGAGGAACAATTTTCCATCTGTAAGCCATATGTCAATTAGCCAGTAAGCTGCATTTAAAAATATCTTCCATACTCTCTCACAGTCATATGCTAGGTGATAAGGTACAGGAAAATATCCTCCCTTAACAAGTTCTCCTTGCGTGCAACATAGCTAGGCAAATACATTTCAGAAGCTTGAGTGGAAATTGTGGACTTTTACAGAGTTAACCAGTATAAATAAACAATATAAATACTCACAAAAGATGTGAATCTACCCAGCTCTAGAGTAGCTGATCTTATTCTATCCACCAAGCCCAGGAAGAACTAAGGAGCATTTTATTTTGTTTGCTTCAGAATTTAATTTTGCTTCTTTGTCACACAACTTAATTTGGCTTCTATTCCTCTTACATAAATGTCCCTGCGTTCGTCATGTTTTTGCTTTATTTTTCTACTTGGTAATTCAGTGGTGAACAAAGCATGTGTAGAAAATAGCTGCTTTGTGGGAACATGGTGTTACTAATTTCCAAGCATGCACACCCCTACTCACAAAGAGCAAAGGAAAAAGCATAGCTATTTGAAAAATGTCATGAAGTTGAAGGATTAGATAAATGCCAGTACCACTGACAGGTTCCGTAGGGACATCTTAGGAATGAAGATGAAAGCTCCTGTATTTGTATTATAAAATATTATTACAGGCTTATAGCTTGAACTTTTAGATTTCAGCTTCCATAATCCCTAGTCAACACAGATGGTTGAAAAGACCGCCATAAAAAAAATCAGATTGTCTGTCTGCAATTTAACACGTAACTATGTGACATGTCTTGCAAACGAAAAACAAGATGGATTAAATTAATAAATGCCAAATGCCAGTACACATTAGATCCCCAAACAGAAAATTTTAACTTAAAAGCATGAAGCCTGATCATGTCAAGCAGAAATTGGGTCAATATATTTACAGAACTAACTGGCTTGGCCTTTTTAGATAGCAGAAATCCTTAGCACCTTAGGGGCACAAGGGTGGCCATGGGGAAGGGTTTTTAGCTTCCAAAGATTAGCAATGTTCTTTTCCCCCAAAGATTTATGTACAGGTACATATACTTTCATTTTTACCACTTCCATATGACCACACAATCTTCCTTTTTATGAAGTTTCCAAAGTTCCTCCATCTAAATCAACTATGGCTCAACTAGCTTGCTAGAAATGTACCCTCATAAATTATATTACAATTATTGTACTTTTTCATTCTGAACAGCCAATCATTTTTAATGTAACTCACCCAAAAACACTGGAGTCCAAGGCACAGAGTGAACATAGGAGTTCTATAGGTCCAGCATATGGGCATGTATAGAGCAGAAACATCTTGAAGCAGCAAACATTTTCCAAGTTGCTATCAGTATTGGGATCCCCGGTCTTCAGATATTAAAGGTTCTGTTGTTTTATGATGATAAATTAGTCATCCATCCAATCAAAATATGCATGAAATGTGTACACTCCTCATGAATTTAACTGCAACAAACAGTTCCTTTTATGCTGTGATGTATTAAATATTGGTGACTGTCTTAGAAGAGTGTTGGCTCTAGTGAACTAAAGTACAAACACTGCGCCTGATTTCAGAGGAATTCAAAATTGGTATTTCACTGGGGGCAGTATTTGACTGACAGAATGGTTGCACAGTTGCCTTTAATTTCTTTAATGTCTAATAGTATTATGAATGGTTGGCTAACTTTTCAAAGGATTGCTATCAGAAAGCATGACAAAGCTTGCAGATGAATATAATTTCCATCTTATATCAGTCAGTAGTTGTCCCAGTTCATACTGAAAAAAAAAGAAAATATTCTAATTTGTTTCAAAGGGATTTTTGTCTTGAAGCTTGTGACTCTTCACAGAATACATAAAAAGTATCAGAAGAAAATGAAGGGGGGAAATACAGAAGAAATCTAATCCAATTAAAGTTATTCCATTCTTTTCATTATGGACTTTAATTAAGATTACCTTATACCACTGAATTTAGAAGAATTTAATTATATCTAATGAATTGAAACCCTTAAGATTTCTTTGTTAAGAAACAAACTCATTGTGATATGGAATACATATTCTAAATATGTATTTGAATTGCTACAAACCTTGTAGTATAATGTTAGCTCCACATCAACCAACTAAAATATATGGAGGATTGTTTGTTTTTTTTTACAATAATTCATGTCTCTTGCACACTTGAGAACCAAAACGCAGGTATACAGTAGCTATAAGAATTTTATACACCTCACTGACCATTTATTAACATTGGTATATCTTCTTGTTCCTCTTTGTTGTTGTTGTTTTTTTAAAAAAAATAATCTGTAGAAACTTTACAAGCAATGAACAGAAATGCTGGGGGGATTATATGTACAATAGGTTTTAATAAACGCTACTTGGTTTTTTTAAAAAAAATTCAGAAAAGATCCTCTTTTATTTTAAGTTTTCTTGTTATTTTGGGTTCGCAATGAAATTTTTGAGAAAACTGTTATGGAGATATTTCCTACCAAAGTCTTGTGTAGATGTTTTGTATGTAGTTGTCTGGCTAACACATTATTATTTTGGAATAAAGACATCTTTACTATGAAAACAAAAACACGCATGTACTTTAGTTTAATAGCACAGCATCAGATTAGAAGCGATTGCCAAAATTCTCTGAAAATATGTGTCTTCAGGTCTCAGCCAACTTTTCCTGAAATATGTTAGCACTGTGCAACATTGAGATATGAATCTTAAATAGGATCTTGACAGACTTGAACATTGGGTGCTTTCTAACAAAATCAAATTCAATGCTGAAAAAAGTAAGGTTCTACATTTAGGCAAAAAAAACAAAATGCACAGGTACAGTTTAGGTGGTACCTGGCTCAATAGTAGTAACTGTGAGAGGGATCTTGGAGTCCTAGTGGACAATCATGAACCATATATGAGCCAGCAGTGTGCAGCAGCTGCCAAAAAAGCCAACACAGTTCTTGGCTGCATAAACAGAGGGATAGAATCAAGATCACATGAAGTGTTAATACCACTTTATAATGCCTTGGTAAGGCCACACTTGGTATACTGCATCCAGTTTTGGTCGCCACAGTGTGAAAAAGATGTGGAGATTCTAGAAAGAGTGCAGAGAAGAGCAACAAAGATGATCAGGGGATTAGAGGCTAAAACATAAAGAACGGTTGCTGGAATTAGGTAAGTCTAGTTTGATGAAAAGGAGGACTAGGGGTGACACGATAGCAGTGTTCTGATATCTCAGGGGCTGCCACTAAGAAGAAGGAGTCAAGCTATTCTGCAAAGCACCTGAGGGCAGGACAAGAAGCAATGGATGCAAACTAATCAAGGAGAGAAGCAACTAGAACTAAGGAAAAATTTCCTGACAGAACAATTAATCAGTGGAACAACTTGCCTCCAGAAGTTGTAAATGCTCCAACACTGGAAGTTTTTAAGAAGAGATTGGACAACATTTGTCTGAAATGGTATAGGGTTTCCTGCCTAAGTAGGGGGTTGGACTAGAAGACCTCTAAGGTCCTTCCTAACTCTGTTATTCTATTCTATTCTAGGTGTGCCTCCTTGCAGATAGTCCTTGACTTACTTCCATTCATTCAGCAATTATTCAGTTACAGTGGCACTGAAAAAATTGATTTATGACCAGTCCTCAGAGTTCCAGCCATTACAGCATCCCCATGATTGCAAATGGTCCCCCAGGTGCTCCGCTCTTGATTACAATGTTACATGATAAATAATTCCAATAAATAAATTGGAAATAAATAAATAAATAAATGATCACCATTTGCAATTTTCCCTGCCAACTTCCCACAAGCAAAGTCCTTAAAGCTGGCAGTGAAGGTTACAGGTTGCCCCAGTAAGTTGCTCCTTCCATTTTTTCCAAGAAGCCCACTACAGAGCTTATTTTCCCATAGCCGAAAAAATAGAGACTGTCGTGTTAGTTATAATCGATATGCAACTGGGAACATTCTTGCTAGCTTCAGTGTTGCATAAAACGTTTTAATTGGCTCAGTTTCTGAGCTTAAGAAACTGAAACTAAGAGATCTCACACTCCTTAGCAACCTCACATGCCCACACTCCATAGTATTCATGCTCCCATAGCGCCTGACCCTCCAATAACCTCTGTTGGCCTTCCTATGGTCCCCACCACCCTGCTCAAACTCCCTACTGTCCTCCTACAGCACACAGGCACTCCCTACCATCTGCACACACTGCCCCAATTTTCTTACCTGGAACTCCCATCTCTTTCCATTTAAAAATTGCTTCTGAGTATCTATCCTTCTATTCCTCCACCATCAGAACTGAGGAAGCTTCTTGGATAAGAAGCAAAATGTTTTCTTCTTCCTCATGCAAAAAACAGGTCACTTGCTTTTTGTGGGGAAAAGCACGAATGAAGGCAAATATACGTGTCCAAGATAATGCTGCAGGATCCAATCTGAGTCAGTCCCTGGGACCAGAGGTTTTGTCTTCTGAGCTTTCAGTCTCGTGCTAGAGTCTGGGAACTGTACATGCTCATCAGGATGGGCTCCAGCATGAGTCCAAAAGCTCAGAAGACAAAACCTCTGCTCCCAGTGACTGACCCAGATTGGATCTTGCAAGGAAAAAAAAACCCCACCTTTGAGACAGTGCCATTATGTGCTCTGATTATTAAACTAGCATAAATTGATATTCATAGGAACATTTCCACCCATCCCAATATTTCTATTTGGATCAGTAGCCATTTTTGAGAATTCAAGCCAGGGATATTTTGTATTATATGCTACATGATACTCTTGTAGACATCATGGATTGAACATGGGATCTTCTGCATAATAGACATGTACACGGGCACTATTGTCCTTCCCTGAACTAACACTGTCCACTCTGCAAGGTAACCATTTAAACACTCAGTAGCAGTATATATTTCTGAAAGAGATGCATTATAACAGCCACAGTAACTACAAAATGTCACCATGGGACATGCTCACGAGGCTTTTTCAACACTGAGATTTAGAATTCTCCTTGGGAAACTGAGCCAATTAAAACATTTTATGCAACACTGAAACTAGCAAGAATATTCCCAGTTGCATATCGATTATAACTATCACAACAGTCTCCTTTTCTTCAGCTATGGGAAAATAAACTACTTACAGCTGCTTAAATTAAAGGAAAATAAAATATTCTGAATTATTATTTTAAAGAAAGCTGTGCAACATGCTTTTTTATTATAGATGGCAGATAGATTTAATTTTCATTTTCATATGAGCTTGGCCATTTAAAATTTCTGAAACCTATAAACAAAGAAGAGTATGCATTCTGAAATCCACATTATTCAGAATTTAATTACATACGCAAGAAAGAATGAATGTACTAAAAAACACTAGAAAAATTAAATACAAAATTATAAAGATTTTATTTCACAAAACACAACAATGTAGTAAATAAAGCAGATTTTAGAATTGCAAATATCAAAATCAGACTAGGAACCAATTGCATTATATGGCTGCAAAAATAACCAACAGAATTTTAAATTACATTAAGGACAATGGTGGGATTCAGCCAGTTCGGGAGAACCGATTGTTAACTTTCTGAGCAGTTTGGCAAACTGGTTGTTGGAAGAAATCATTAGGGCAGAGAACCAGTTGTTAAATTACTTGAATCCCACCACTGATTAAGGATATATTGTTTCCAGCTCAAGGAACATAAAAATTCCACTCTATCCTACATTACCAGGCTCCTTTTTAAAATGCTGTGTCCAATTCTGGGCACCAGAATCCAGTAAAGATTAAAAACACCAGAAACAAATACAAAGGAGGATTATTGGGGGACTGCAAAATAAGACCTATGAGCAAAGTAAGGGACTCACGTAGATTTAGTCTTCAGAAAATATAGCTAATGGGGACATGATAACTGTTAGGCCAGTCTCAGCTTAGATGTTCAGGAAAGAAAGACCCTCAACTCCATTTGTAGTGAAAGGAATAGCTTTTCCTGAAGTGGTTATAGCATAGCAAAGCCAGATTTGAATATTCCCACATAAATCCAGTTCTTTTCTTTTCTCTTCTCCTGGGCCCTCCACACTTGGTGCTTTCATAAATGTCCAATAGTGTTCAAACTTTGGTAACAGTCTTAAACACTCTTTGGTGAGTGTTTGCATTCCATTCCCACACTTGGGTCCTTGGATCTGCCAGGCACTGTTCCAGGTTGACACTTCTGGTTCTTCTCATCCTGTCATGCTTCCTCCCTATATCCCCTCCCTCCTCTCTCACTCTTTTTATGGCAGGATGCCTTTGAAGCAAAGCAGGGCTTAGGCAATGCGATAACAACACCTGACAATAACACTCTTTAAGACTTTGCTATGTTGCCTCCCCTCTCATACTTTCAAGCAGAGCACTGCCCCAGAAAGTCTTAAGTAACCAAAGCCAGATTCTGGTTAAAGGAAAGAAATGTCCTAAGATACATTATAATTCCTATGAATGTGTATCTTCAAGCAGAAACTGGACAGATCTTTGTTAGCAATGCTTTAATTTGAATATCTGCATGAAACAGAGATTGGTCCTGATGATCTAAATATTGTCTTTCCCCAAAAATAAGACCCTGTGTTATATTTTTTTGAACCCTGAAATAAGCGCTTGGCCTTATTTTCGGGGAGGTCTTATTATTTTGGGGCACATGGAGCAAGATAGGGCTCCTCTTGCTGACTTACCTGATTTCCAGCTCTGTCTCCCTAACCCTTACCAGAAGAAATGGCGGGGACTGCGGTTAAATATTTTCGGCGAGGGGTTATTTTGAGGGGGGTTATTTTAGCGCATGCGCTCAAAAGCCTGATTGGGCTTATTATCAGGGGATGTCTTATTTTAAGGGAAACAGGGTAATCCCTGTTAAATCTATGGTTCTGTGAGAAACAAATATACATTCTTTATTTGCAAATCCCTTCTCAGACTTGGGTACAACTCTCTGCAGCTTATTTCCTTTTAAATGGATGTAGAGAGTATTGGAATGTTCTGTATATCTAGGGTGAAAAAAGCCACAAAGCATTTAATACTCCCTTTCCTTCTGTTATACATGCATGCTTTATTACCTTAACCATGATTGTACTTATAATGGCTCCCTCTGTTTTCATCTCTGCTGCATTCTTTTATAGATATATAGATAGTTTCAGACAATATTTAATTTGTGCAAGGCTCCCTGCATTCATTTTCACTGCAAGTACTCATGTTGGACCATCTTATGACCCAAACCTGACATCATAGGCCAAGAGAAAGTGACTGGCCCAAAATCACCCAGCCAGCTTTCATGCCTAATGCACAACTGGAATTTATAGTCTCCTAATTTCTAGTGGGGCATCTTAACCACTAGGACAAACTGTCTCTCAGTTTTGTGGCCAATATATGAAACACTTAGTTGATCTTAGAAAAAAATTGACTCTGTATTTACTGGCCAACACTAGGAAGAAAGAAAGTTCATGCTGGAATTGGACATTATTTGAAATAGATGGAGAATTGCAAAGGGGGGGGAGGAGAAAAAAAGATTTCACACTGATGGAGCGACATTATTCAACAGAACTGAATTTTTTTTATTTTTTTTTTAAATTTGATTTATATGCCGCCCTTCTCCGGAGACTCAGGGCGGCTTACAGTGCGTTGAATTGAATCTCAACATTTCTTTTTCTAGAAAACAAGCATTGCTCCCAGGAAGACATTGACTAGAATAACTTAGAAATGAAAGTAAGGATACAATTTCCTGGGCTTTCAAACAATATTCATGAAAAGCCATAGCATTATCATCTTATTAACTGTCAAGAAAATAGGTATATCCAGATTTTTCTGCTTAAGAATAAGTAATTTTACTACAGGCTATAAACTATAGCAGTAGAATAGAATTTATGTAAGGTTTATATAAAGATAATCTACAGATACCTGTCATTCTTCTATCTGCAGGCATAGTAAAGGTAAAGGTTCCCTTCGCACATATGTGCTAGTTGTTCCCGACTCTAGGGGGCAGTGCTCATCTCCATTTCAAAGCCAAAGAGCCAGCACTGTCCAAAGACATCTCCGTGGTCATGTGGCTGGCATGACTAAAGAGCAAAGGCGCACGGAGCGCTGTTACCTTCCCATTAAAGTGGTCCCTATTTTTCTACTTGCATTTTTTACGTGCTTTTGAACTGCTAGGTTTGCAGAAGCTGGGACAAGTAATGGGAGCTCACCCTGTTATGTCGCACTAGGGATACTAGTGCAGGCATACTATCCTATAATCTCTACAGCTGTGTTTTCATCATCCAAACTTCACTTCATGCAATGTTTTGTATCATTCTGAGAAACAAAGCAATTTTAGCCCACTCAGATAATATGCAGCACCCTCTCCTCATTTACTAGAGACATGGTAGTCTCAATTCAGTAGGCACTAGGCAAAAGACTTTTATATGCTCCCAAATTAAGATCACAGACCTTGCATTGTTGCAAGCACAACGGTGGTTGTCCTAGAACACCCAAACAGTACATGTCAAGCCTCAAAGGCACCATGGCAATATATATAATATATATATAGCAGCTACATCAGCAATATTATACTTTCAATTTGCCCATTTAGCTAAGTAACATAGCAGTGGGATGGTTGAAATATGAGCCTCTTGTCCACAACAGTTATGAGTGTACTTAGTTCCACAGAAGTCTATGGAAGAAAATTAAAATGCCTTTCGGCATTCTTCAGAAAGACTGTGTAAGACTCAAATTGCTCAACTTGCATTCTGTTCCCTCATAGTCGATTCAATACTTACTGAAGATTAGAGAACCCATGGCCCTTTGGTTTACTTCTTCCAGAGACATTAGGAATATGTTTCTTGTAGAGGAACAGATACCTCACCCCAAAAACTAGGTAGAATGCCTGCTGAAATACATGGGATTGTACTTTCAGGTTGCCCTATCTGGGCCACAAAAGTCCAGATAACCATTCTATTTTGCAGCCTCATATGGTAACTCTCATGGGGTTTAATTTCAAATACTATAAACATGTTTAATGAAAAATAATTTCTGCTGTACATCAAATAAGGATTATATTTCCTAACATAGACTCATATAAATACATGTCTATTTTTCATATTTCATAATTGCCTAGAATGAATGTATGCAAATTAAATCTCTTTAAGTTTGCCAAGATGTGAAGGCTGGTTATGGCTAAGTAAGTTTGGTGAATAATAAACAATGCTTCAGAAGTTCAACACTCATTTGGTTAGAACTTAGTAGAAAAACAAAAGCACCTTAAACTAATTTATTTGTAATTAATTTGCATCCCACCTTTCCATACAAAGTTGCCCACTCAGGATACAAGTTCAGGTAGAAACTAAAATATTGGGAAGCCATGCAACTAACCCACAATTACCATAAAAAGGACAGGGCGGTAACTCCGCAGTTAAGACGCTGGGCTTGTTGGCTGGAAAGCTAGCAGCCTAGGTGTTGTGGCCCGCCAGCGGCCTGTGCAGCTGGTAGCTGATTCTGACAGCGAGGAGGCTGGTGTGGTGATTCGCCAGCAGCCTGTGCAGTTGGCACTCGAGTCGGACAATGAGGAGGCTGGAGAAGATGTGGTGCCAAAGGCGGGGATTCAGCCAGGGCCTTCAGAACCTCCAGAAGCTCCCATAAGTGAAGAGGAAGAAGAGGAGGAGCCTCTTCTCAATGCACAGGCGCGCAGAACTGCCAAAAGAGAGGAATGGCTCCTCAGGAGGAAGTCTCCTCGAGAATAAAGCTTGGGGCTAATTGGTCACTCCCCTAGCCTATTTAAGGAATGACGACAACTGAGGCAATTTGCAGAAAACAACTTCATTCATAAAGTGTTCCTTCGCATATTGACTCCAGAAACATTTGATTGGCTCTTGCTTCTCTCTTGTCGTTTTTCCTACAAATTGCTTCTGGGCATTCTGCCAACCACAATAAGCTTACGGTTATCTGAAAGACTGTGCCTCAGAATTGAGTTATTATTCCTTGGACTCTTGTCAGCTGTTAATGAAGTTAAATTAACAGCCCTTGTTCAGAAAAAACTGATTTAAACTGTGTTTGTTTGTTTGTTTGTTTGTTTATTTATTTATTTATTTGAATTTTTATACCTCCCTTCTCCAGCGGGACTCAGGGCGGTGAACAGCCGAGGTAAAACATAACATATAAAATTTAAAAACAATTTAAAAGACATTAAATAATTTCGGCCCAACAATTTAAAACAACCCAATTTAAACCAAATTCAATTAAAACCGAGAAGATGGGATCAAGCCAGCCCGGCTAGCTGGAATAAGTGCGTTTTCAGGGGCCGATGAAAAGTCCGGAGGTCTGGTATCATGTGTAACTCTGGGGGTAGGTCGTTCCAGAGGGCAGGTGCTGCCACAGAGAAAGCTCTCCCCCTGGGGGTTGCCAGCTGACATTGTCTGGCCGACAGCACCCTGAGGAGGCCCTCTCTGCGTGAGCGAACTGGCCGGTGGGAGGCTATTGGTGGCAGAGGCGGTCTCGTAGATACCCTGGCCCTAAGGCATGGAGCGCTTTAAAGGTGGTCACCAACACCTTGAAGCGCACCTGGAAGACCACAGGAAGCCAGTGCAGCTCACGCAGAAGAGGTGTCACATGGGAGCGCCCCGTCACTCCCATAATCCCCCGCACGGCCGCATTCTGGACTAACTGGAGCCTCTGGGTGCACCCCAAGGGAAGCCCCATGAGAGCATTGCAGTAGTCCAGGTGGGAAGTGACGAGTGCCTGAGTGACCATGCGTAGGGAGTCCCAATCCAGAAAGGGACGCAACTGGCGTATCTTGTGTTTGAACAACTACTTGAACAACTATTAAGAAAGCTCAATAGTAGTCCTTAATTAGTAAACTAAGTTTGTACGGACTTTGTGTGTGCTGCGTTCTTTGTGGTCTGTAGCTGAGGCACAACACTAGGTTTGAGACCTGAGCTCCATGCAACAGGGTGAGCTACTGTCCTCCTGCCAATGTAGCAGTTCAAAAGCATACAAAAGCAAGTAGATAAATAGGTACCACTTTGATGGGAAGGTAACAGCACTCCATGATGTCCAGCTAGCTGCACAACTGTGGAAATGTCTTTGTACAGTGCTGGCTCAATGACCTTGAAATGGAGATGAGCACTGCTCCCTATATTCGGCAATGACTAGCAGAGTAAAATCCACAGGGACTCCTTTACCTTACTTAATTCCTCCAGCCAAGCCCAATAGATCTAAGGGTACAAGGCTAGGGAAGGCTGAGCTATAAATATATAAACATTGACAGAGAGACACGCATCACAAAGGCAGTGAAATGTTATTCTAGAAGCAATAGAATACATTGTTATTTCAAGACCCATAAGTAAGAGCAGATTTCAGCTATGGGGTCTGGAGGGTGCATGCTGATCTTAAACAGGGAATTTTATACTGGAGTCCTTCTAGTACCTCCAGTCTTTGCAGTCAATTGAATAAAAGCTCAGACCTCAGGACACAAACAGGTCAAAAGCAATCTGGAGTCCAGAAACCCAGGCTTCTACACTGCCCTTAATCTTGGGGGGAAGGGAATTAATTTGGACCTTAAATTTATCAAAATAATTATTTACAACATCCTTCAAACAAAACAAAATGCTGGTCGAGAAGAAAAATACCCATAATGGAGAATATTTGAAGCTCCGGGTTGAAATGAGGATGTCTTTGGTGCTCCCTGAGCTTGGTTGTTTTCTTGCAGATGTTTCATTACAAAATTAGGTAACATCATTAGTGGAGAAAGAAAGACAAAATATTCTCTGCTGTCGTTTCTACTCTGCTGGTTTGGATTCCTCAGAGTCTCCACTCTGTGCTCATCCGAAAAATATAAAAAGATGGTCCAGCCCAGAATTAATACTTTAGGATTTTGGGAGAGGAAGGGATTACAAGAGAGTAAGTAGGCACACAATGGGAAGTACACATCAAAAGGAATGTCCAAGGGCCTACTATTTGCCTAGCCAACTGCTTAGGAGGCAAAAATAAAAAGCTTTTACTGTGAAATTGATTAAGGTCTGGTTAATTTCAGGCAACAGCTGCCAGCTGGAGAGTTCTAATCAACCAATTAAGGTCACAGAGCTGGGTTTTTAACTTGCAGTTAGCACTTTTTAGGGACAGGCTGCTCCTTGGAGAAAAACAGCTCAATAAGAGATAGCTTGTTGAGGCAATTTCTCTGCTGGGGCAGGGATGGGTGGAGAAAAAAAATGGGTCAGGCACAGGACAATGTGTGCTAACTGTAATGGTGAAAGTGACTAAGAAAGAGAAGAAATGCAGGTACTGATCCAAAATTACTTTCATCAACATCATAACTGCAAATGTTTGCTGTCAAAGTCAGTTGTTAAACAAGGACTATCATAGATTTCACAGAGCAACTGCAAAGGCTGCTATAAGAAATGTATAACACAGAGCTTTGTAGCACCTTAAAAAGTGCTCACCTAGAAATATTTTTGGGCCCTTGAAGGTTGAATTTAGAATAATTCCATATTTATAATCCAAGGCTACAGAGGTGGCAACAAACATCAGATTAACACTCATTAGTTAATTAATGAAGTTGGCATGTCAAATTAGCATAAATAGTTTCCTTGGAGAATCAGATTCTTTTAGGGCCCTTGGCCTTACAACTCAAAACAATAGATTTGCTTGCTCTCTGATTTTCTCTGTCAACTTGAAGGGTGGCAATGCATTATCATTATTTGATTCATTGCACAGACAGCCAGATGTTTAGATTGGATTTGGCATTTTTGTTCACCTATTAAGTGTTTCCCAAGGATCTGAGATAGGCAGATGTTGTTTGAAACTCTTAAAGTTATAATGTTGTAAAGGTATAGTGCAGACTGTAAGTAGTTCCAGCCAAAGCTGCTTTTTGCAATTAACTGATCTTGAATTTTGCCAATGTCGATGGTATTCAAATAATGCTCCAGATGTTTTAGGATTGCATCAAGATGCCTATTATTATTGGTACTGTCTTTGCTTTCTTTTGCCACAGTCAATCTGTTTCTATTTGCAGACCTCTGCATTTTGTTGTTTTTTCCCCCCAGTTCTTTCTCTTCTATTCTGCTGTATTTTTATTTAAATTTATATGCCACCTGACTCTCAGCTTACAGATGATTTAAAACATGAAAACAAGACAATATAACTAATAGAGATCACAGAATAACAATAAAGTGGAAACAAAAGAAAGCAATCTAAGTTTAAAAGAGGTTTCAGTCATCTTCACCAAAGATCTGGGTGAAGAACCATGTCTCAGGCCCCTTCAAAACACCAGCAGAGTAGGGGGAACATCATTCTAGGGGGCAGGTGCTGTGATAGAGAAACTATGCTTCAGGAGTCATGCTAGATGACATGGTTTAATTGAAGGAACCTGGAATGCACTGGCCTATTACTTCAAACTATGGAAGACAAGTGGCTCCTCAAGTAAGGCCCAATGCCATACAGGGCTTCATACCTAACAACCCACACCTTGAATGGCTCCTGGAAGCAAACTGACAAGGAATGTCCATCATTGCTCATGCCACTGCATTCTGGACCAGTTGAAGCTTGCCATGTTCCATCTTTCACTCAGCACTCAAAAGGGTCTTTTCAATAACTGAGTTTAAAATGTTATCTACCCATTGAGAAGTAAGCAGAAAATTAGACCAGCTTGGAAAAAGCTATTCCTGTTTCTGAACAAAGTTGCCTTGGGAACATGTGTGTCTATGTGCAGCACACAATGACTAAAATAATTAATTAAGTCCTCTGACTTTGCTGCCTCCCCTCTTTACTATATGTCCTAGCAGCAAGAAAAAATATTTTCCAGCCACAGCACCTCTGCAGGAAGTCGTAAAGCAAACTGAGCCACTTGTAATATTTACTCAGAGATGTTCTTGGCTTTGTCACTTTGATATTGTTCTATTGTCATAAAACTGACAAGGGCAGTAGAGGCAAAGTCTTCACAACAATGCCACTTGGGCAATCTGCCCAGATCTGATTGACCCCAAAGGGTGAAAACCAGCATCCATTCATTGGTAGATGACCCAAATTGCCTGCTATTCTTTACACACACACACACACACACACCTAAATGGTTGGCCTAGGCACAAAACCAACACAACTACCATCACTACCAGAAGCTACATAAGGCCTGTTTTTTTTTTCTTCAGAAGGAAATAGCTCTGAATAATTCCTGAATAAAATGTGTATTTGGCCAAACTTGTCAGTCTTTGAATCACTGCCAGGACCATTTGTAGGTTTCACTGGGGGAAAAAAATGACATGGACTCCACTGCAAGTCACACATATTACAGTATCTCCTGGTGACCACCTAAATATAGGCATGCAGTTTTCTTGGCAAATAATTGAATTGTCATTTCTCATGCGGAAGTATCCAGTTTTGAGGGAGAATTGTCAACAGAAAAGGGTTGTGCAGGAACCAGGAGAAAGGGTATATGCCCATCTCAGTTTGTAGCATTCAAAAGGTACAAATTGGTTTGCATCTGCTAGTTATCACTTGGCTGTATCGCCAATGTGAGCTAATGGGTAGCAAAATATACTGTAAGGCTGCTCTTGATGTGCATCAGAATTAGAGGGAAATGCTATTTAAACAGCAGTACAGGTCAGGAAGACTTAAGCCAGTGATGGCTAACCTTTTTGCTGTCGCGTGCCAAAAGCGGGGGAGCGCGGGGAGGTCACCCACGTGTGTCCACACCCATAATTCAATGTGCCCTGCCCCTGCGCATGTGCTTTTAGCACGTGATGGCACGGTGGGCCTGGTAGGCCCATTTTTCACCCTCCCCAGGCTCCAGGGGCTATCTAGGAGCCTGGGGAGGGCAAAAACGGCCTTCCCCACCCCCGAGAGGCCCTCCGGAGGCCAGAAACAGCCCATTTGCCAACTTCCGGTGGGGCCGGAAGGCCCGAAAATCAGCTGGCCAGTGCACACATGCGCACTGGAACTGACCTAGAGCAACGTTTGCGTGCCCACCAATATGGCTCCACGTGCCACTTGTGGCACGCGTGCCATAGGTTCGCCATCACGGACTTAAGCTATCAATGGAGATGGGAATGAGGTTGTGGAGATAGGTGCCGAGTGGGTTGCAGTGTGATAAGGTTTCTCTGGAATTTTCTTCACCAGTTTCTTTTGGATCTCAATCTTCTAATTTTAATGCTGATTGGAACCGAATGAAGATGGGGGTGCTGTATGTGTAATGGCATTTTTGCATTTTCGGAACATGCGTCTCTATTTTTAAATCTGATTTGTCATTTTGGAATTTGGCTTCACCTGATTCCATGAACTCAGGATAGGATAGGATAGGATAGGATAGGATAGGATAGGATAGGATAG
>WNWU01000001.1:15359435-15387620 GCA_012654045.1 Ptyas mucosa | reverse complement strand
AGGATAGGATAGGATAGGATAGGATAGGATAGGATAGGATAGGATAGGATAGGATAGGATAGGATAGGATAGGATAGGATAGGATTCTTGATTGGCCAAGTGTGAATGGGCACACAAGGAATTTGTCTTTGGTGCATATGCTCTCAGTGTACATAAAAAGAGAAGATACATTCGTCAAGAATCAATAAGCAATCAAATCATACTAGAAAACAATATCAATATAAATCATAAGAATACAAGCAACAAAGTTACAGTCATGCAGTCATAAGTGGGAGAAGATAGATGATAGGAACAATGAGAAGACTAATCTTAATAATAATGCAGCCTTAGTGAATAGTTTGACAGTGTTGACATTCATTTTAAATTTTATTTTATATTTAAAATATTCATATTTTATTTAAACCATGGCACAGCTATCTTGATTTATTAGGAAATGGGTGTAAAAATATTTTTTAAAAAGGAGCAGGGAAATGGCCTCAACTCTAAACAAAAAAATCTGGAAATATTGAAAAAGTTGGTATTGGTAGCCTGGAAAATTTCTCTTAAGCGATACATAATAAAAGAACATGCTGAAATGGTAACTGGAATCCACTAGATGGAGCAACAGGCCCACCAATTACTTACGCAGTAGAAGTTCATGCATTCTCTCAGCTTAAAAAGTGACTGTTAAAACAAGAAAAATGCACATTTCAGTTTAGCAGGATGGACTAAACTGAGTAATATAACCTGTTAAAAATTTGTATTAATAAACTATTAATGAACCACTCCCCCCCCCCCCAAAAGCTGTCCTTCTGTTCTGAAGCTTTCTGAAGCTTTCACATCTTAAAAATAAAAATATTTCTGAATTTGCCACTATTAGTACCAGAGTAGCGTAATAGGTAGTGTCGTGTTGCACTAGCAGTGAAAAGACTCAAATTCCAGTCTACCCACAGCCAAGGCCAGCCACCCTCATTATGGGGAAATTTGGAAACAGGTGGTCCTCAACCTACAACAGTTCATTTAGTGACCATTCAAAGTAACAACAGCATTGAAAAAAGTGACTTATGATCATTTTTCACACTTACAACCCTTGCGATATCCCCATTGTTACGTGATCAGAATTCAGATGCTTGGCAACTGACTCATATTTATGACGGTTGCAGTGTCCCAGGGTCATGTGATCACATTTTATGACCTCTTTACAGGCAAAGTCAATGGGGAAGCCAGATTCACTTAACAACCGTGTTACTAACTTAACAACTGTAGTGATTCACTTAACAACTGTGGCACAAAAGGTCGTAAAATGGAGCAAATTTCACTTAACAAATAATTATTAGTTAGTTCTAAAAGTTAGTTCAAAAGAAGCATGTTAAAATATTGTGTGATTATAAAATAGAAACTGATATTTGCCATAATATGCCATATTTAACTGTAGTTGAAAAGAAGAAAATGTGGACAATTGATGTAGCAATACCAAGAAACAGTAGAACACAAACTATTGGAGAAGATCACAAAGTATCAAGATCTGAAAATCAAAATTAAAAGATTTTGGCCCAAACCAATGGTGGTTCCAGTAGTTATCAACACCCTGGGTGCCATACCAAAAAAATACTGGATGGCACTTAGAAAATCTGTCATTTTTTATTTCCATCTGTCAATTACAAAAGGCCACATTGTCTGGATTTGGACATACACTGCACCAATTCATTACAATATCCTAGATTCTTGGGAAGAATTTGATGCATATGAAGGCTAATACCAGCTAAAGAACTGGCAACTCTGATTTTGTGTGTGTGTGTGTGTGTGTGTGTGTGAGAGAGAGAGACCATCCTATGTAGGTGCATTGTTGTAGTCTAATCTAATAATGATAATGGTATAAATTATTGTACCAAGGTTCTTCAAAGTCTCTGTGTATGTGTGTGTGTGATAATGATCCAATGTCCCTCTAGATCAGGAGATTAGGGGTGTCAAACTCGCATTGTCATGGCAGCATCACGTGATGTATCAGGACTTTTTTCCCCTTTGTTAAACTGGGTGTGGGTGTGGCCAGAGCATGATGCATCCAACTCGCGGGCCGCGAGTTTGACAGCCCTGCCCAAGTTACTGTAAAACTAAATTTCTCAGCAGTCCTACCAAGCATAGTCAAAAGCTCCTCAGGATCTGGAGATCATCTATGATACAGGTGTTTAAGATTTTTGAATTCTATAAAACAGGGTGGAGAAGTGAACAGTGTTTCAATTAGTTAAATTATCTTTGGTTTAGGAAAGAGAGTTTCCCTAACCCTCGCTCCACAATGAGGTTGCTCCCAGATTTTGCTTTGTGTAAAAGTGTAGGAAAAATTTGAATAGAGGTGACAAAATAACAGGTTCGTGAAAGTAATTTTCCACAATTCAATAGCAATATTTTGTTACATCATTCCTCCTTTGTGTTGCTAGAGGGAACCAAATAGCTATTTTGTAATTAATGCATTCTATCTCATGAATCCTTAGCTTCCCCTTTAAATATTCAACTAAGATACCATACATAGTGACATCCAATCAATTGTTGCATTCATCACCTCTATAATTTTCATTTAGAACTGGCATTTATTTTAAAGGAACCTTTATTGTTGTTTCTGTCATGAATTAACAGCATCACAGAGTAATAAGAATGGGTGAACTGGCCTATTTCACATGTATCATCCTTTTTTAAAAAATAAATTAAAGTCAGACAAATTGAATCTACATTTTAATGATAATTTTTATCTATGGGATTGAAATATTGAACTGGTATACGGAGATCCAAATTCAGTTCATCCTCATTCATAAAAGCTCCCTAAAGAAAATGAAGGGGAAATCATGCTGTGGATTCCTCTGAATGAAAACTGAGACCTAAATCTAAAAAATAAACAAACAAACAAAAAGAACCTGCATGGACAAATGCAGACACAAGTGAAATCCAAAGGATAATTTTCATTCAAAATCAGTAATACAAGCTGTAATAGGCATCCACGGACCTGCCCATAGGACATTTGGAACAGCATCCCCCATCCCCACCCACCCACCGCCGAGATAAGTATAGTGACTTGTCTCGTAGGAAAACTCTAAAAACAGGGTTTTAATCCCAGGCCTGGGATTAATGTATTGTTGGTTTTTAGGGGGGGTGTTTTGTTTTGTTTGATTTGTGTTAGCAGTCTGGGAGGTTCTGCTACCCAGAGTCCATCGGAGTTGGGCAGCTATAATAAGTTGAAATAATAGATTGATTGATTGATTGATTGATTGATTGATTCTTTCTTTCTTTCTTTCTCTCTCTCTCTCTCTCTCTCTTTCTCTCTTTCTCTCTCCTCTCTCTCTTTCTTTCTCTCTTACTCTCTCCACCCCTCTCTCTCTATCTCTTTCTTTCTTTCTTTCTTTCTTTCTTTCTTTCTCTTCAATGGCCACTGATAGCAATATAATAACAGTAGCAGTATCCCAAAGTTCCAGGTTATACAAAATGAGGCCAAAACCTGTCTTCAGAATTAATAAGGTTGATACTGAAACAGAAGGGTCTTATACTATACCTTTGTTGATCTAAGTATTGTATTGTGCACAGTATTATATTGTTTTCTGAGGTACTAACGTTGGAGCAGAAGTTATGTTGCAAACCTCAAGAAAGTACAAGGAACAAAAATAAGGAACTTGTTAAATGTACTGATGAGCTTAATGATCTATGTTCTATATTATTTCTGTAACGAACTTATATTAAGCAATATGTCACCAGACGTGTTAATGGAAGATAACTGAAGGTGTAAGAAAGTAGCCATATATGGAAATAGAGTCAGAAGCATAATGCCTCTGGCGTGGCTAGAATTGTAAAATGTATAAAAGGTACACTCTGGGCATAGCCCGGGATTTGGAATCTGACATGTGAATGCTCCGAACCTTTGCTAGCAAATAAACCTGTGTTCTCCAACTTTTGTGGTCTTGTCTCCTGCATTTGGGAAAGTGGGTTTTTCCGCTTCAATACAAGGAATCAAAGGTATTGCAGAATCTACAATAGCTTTGGGAGGAGGGGGAGGAGGAGGAGGAAGAGGAGAGTCTTGTAACTTAGGCTATGTAATGCTAAAAAGATTCATATGATACTTTTAACTAAAAGGAGAGGAGAACAAAAGGATTTTCAGTACTTATGTAAAAACTGAGGAGAAAGATTCATATCTTTTTGAAGCGTGTTCTGTAAGGACTGAAATCAATCCCAAATATGGTCTTCAAAACCTTTGGAACTGATCTTTCAAATAATCTTGCTTTAATGGTCAACACCATCACATTAAAAAGATGACTTCTAGAATCTTTTGTAAGAGACAAAAACCCAGCAGTCTGAACAGGCAGATGACATCAGTCTATTAACTAATAGTAAAGAAGATTTAAGAGAGCTAATGTTGAAAGTAAAAAAAAAAAACAAAGTGAAAAAACATGTTAACAATTAAGACGAAGGTAGTATCAACTGGCACACTTAATGAAAATTATTTATTTATTTATTTTATTTGTCAAGCATATATAAAATAACAGGTAAAAGTATAAACATAATTTGAATACATGAAAAGAGTAAATAAAAATGAATATTAGGACAGGGATGGTAGGCACCCTGGTGCTCTTATGCACGCCCTTTACAGACCTCTTAGGAATGGGGTGAGGTCAACAGTAGACAGTTTAAGGTTAAAGTTTTGGGAGTTTGGGGAAGAAACCACAGAGTCAAGTAATACATTCCAGGCATTGATCACTCTGTTGCTGAAGTTGTATTTTCTGCAGTTGAGTTTGGAGCGGTTCACTTTAAGTTTGTATCTATTGTTTGCTCATGTATTGTTGTAGTTGAAGCTGAAGTAGTCATTGACAGGTAGGACATTGTGGCAGATAATTTTATTTACTACGCTTAGGTCAGACCGAAGTTGGCATAGTTCTAAGTTGTCTAAGCCTAAAATTTGAAGTCTGCTGGCGGAAGGTATTTTATTGTGGGTAGAGGAATGGAGGATACTTCTCATGAAATATCTCTGGACTCTCTCAACTGTAGTGCGGATTCCAGACAGATGAGCTGTATTCGAGAATTGGTTTGGCAAATGTATTGTATGCTCTAGTTAGTAGTACAATATTACCAAAGAAGAAGCTATGCAAGATTAGGTTAACAATTCTTAATGCCTTTTTCGCAATATTGTTACAGTGGGCTCTGGCACTTAGATCTTTAGAAATGATTACTCCAAGGTCCTTGACAGAGTGAGGGTCATCTACAAGGTCATGTCCATCTAATTTGTATTTTATGTTTTGATTTTTTTTTTGCCAATGTGCAAGACAGAGCATTTGTTGGTTGAGATTTGAAGTTGCCACTTGTTAGACCAATCTGACACATAGTCAAGGTCTTTTTGAAGGGTAGTTGCATTGTTGGTGGTGTTGAATAGTTTAACAACATCAGCGAAGAGAACACAGGTCATTTATGTAAAGTATGAAGAGTGTTGGACCTAAAACACTGCCACTATTAACAGTTACAGGATTTGATAAATCGCTTCCTATTTTAACCACTTGTTTTCTGTTTGACAGGAAGGCAGCTATCCATTTATGTAGGAGTCCAGAAATACCATAGGATTTTAGTTTTAGAAGTAATTTGTCATGTACCATTGAATCAAAAGCTTTACAGAAGTCTATGTAAATTGTGTCTATTGCTTTGCTCTGATCGAGATGTGTAATCCATAAGTTTTTGCAATGTAGTAGTTGTAGATTACAAGATAATTTTTTTCTGAAATCAAATTGTTTATTGGAGAGTAGGTTGTTTGTCTCTAGATGGAGGGTAATAGATTGGTTAATTATTGATTCCATGACTTTGCAGGTGACACAACATAAAGAGATTGGTCTGCAATTTTCAACTAGGCTAGGGTCTCCCTTTTTGAAGATAGGGATGACTGTGGCTTGTGATCATTGGTAGGGCAAGGAGCTGGTACTGAAAGATTTTTCAAAAATTATGCTTAGAGTTTCTGCAATTGCAGTGGAAAGCTTTTTAAAGAAGTATGCATAGTCCATCAGGTCCAATAGATAGAGATGATTTTAGATCGCGTAGTGCCTTTACAACATTGTCTTCTGCAAAATTGATATGTACAGTATAAGATCACCGTAAGTGTTGTAATTGTCTGTAGTATGACTGGGAAATATTGGGTATGTGTTGTTGCTGTTTACAAAGACTGAGCCAAAGAACGTGTTAAAGAGATTGGCTTTAATGGTTTCAGCAATACACTTTTTGTCATTTGGTCCTTTTAGGGGTGGGATGGATCTTGAGTCTTTAAGTTTGTTGTTTACAAAATTATAGAAGGCATGGGTGGATTTTGTGGGTAGAAGGTTTTCCTCTTGCTTGATGTGATAATTGGTGCATTCAGTCTTTATTTGTTGGTATAAGTTTTTGTAGCAGTTTTTGAAGTTAGCTATGTACTTAGTTTTGGTTTTTTGCCAAAGAGATTTTTTTTTATGGATTGTAGTTTCCTTATTGTTATTGGTAGTTTATTTTTTCTGGTTTTGGGGGATATTAGTGGTACGTAAAGTTTAATGATTCTTTTGACTTCACGCAAGAAAATGTTGTAATGGTCATCAGCAGTATTACAGCCACTGAATAGAATTTGCCAATCAAGAGATGAGAGTTCATTTTCTATGAGATCGTAGTTGGCTTTTTTAAAGTTATAACTGGGAATCCCATCATTATGATGATTTTTATGAGGGCGTAATTTGAGACAAAAGTCAATCATGCCGTGGTCGCTGTTGGAGAATGGTTCTTTTATTTGTAATCCATAAATTGAGTTCAAACTATTTTAGTTGAGATCAAGGCAGTTGTTGAGTCTAGTGTTGTTAGTTACTAGTTGATCAAGTCCCAGTATTGTACAGGGTTGCTTGTATATTCAGTTGTACATTCATTTAGGGTCCAATTAATAAGTGGTAAGTTAAGGTCACCAAGAAATATTATAGGGTGTGGGCAGGAGGTTGCCCATGTTAGTAGTGAAGTTAACTTGTTCGCATGTTCAATGTCATAATCTGGGGCTCTGTAACATAGTAAGAATCAAAATGTAGTATTTAAGGACAGGATGCAGACGATGGTCTCAGCAAGAGAAAGCTTCTGTGTAACTTGAATATTTTTTAGATGTAGGGACTTTTTGTAGAAGATAGCAACACCACCTGCTCTACGGATTTCACGATCAGATGGGTAAACATAATAGTCTCTTACTGTGGTAATGGAGTCAGGGAGGGATGTATTCAGCCAGGTTTCACAGACAAATATAATGTCAAATATAGCCGTATTTAGTAAGAGGAGGAATTCAGGTATTTTATTTACAAGGCTTCTTGCATTAAGTAGCTTGCATTTAAGGTCGGTAGTGGTTGTTATAGAGGAAGTTAGGGGCATGAGTGCCTAGTTTTGGATGATGGGGGGTTGGATGGAGGAGGATTGGGTGATAGGATGTGGGTTGTGGGACTTTCTTTTGATACAGTCAGCACGGTAGTCGATGTATAAGTCAGTATCTCCTTGGTCTTGACATCTTTTAAGTTCTGATCGTAGTTCATGGGAGTGGATTCTTTGCAAATATGAATAAATCAGGACATGAGTGAAGTTATAGTTACAAGCAAAGAAGCAAAACCTGTCGATAATGTTGTTGCTGTTGCTTTTTACCAAAGAGATTAATCTAGGGCAAGGAGATTTCTATGACAACAAAGATCACAATAGCCAGGGTCTTTATGTTCTACAGGCTGTAAAAATGTGACTTGAGAAAGAGTAAAAAAGAGAAGATTTTTGCTTTATAAACATGGGCACGGTTATTAAAAGTACCAGGGAATACAGGAATAACTACCCTGTTTCCCCCAAAATAACACATCCCCTGATAATAAGCCCAATTGGGCTTTTGAGCACATGGCAATAAGGCCAAGCACTTATTTCGGGGTTCAAAAAAATATAAGACGAGGCCTTATTTTTGGGGAAACACGGTAATAAATCAACCCTGGATCAAATAAAAGCTGATGGCTCCATTGAGGTAACGATCAGCAAGCAAAGAAACTCTCCTTCTTTAGACATTGGTATGAACTTAGGATAGACTTCAAAAATGACAATATTTAACAGGTTTTGATGGAAATAAAGACAACAAATAAAATGGAGTCAGGCAATCAAAAAAATTATAGCATTGACCTTGAAAGAGCTATACAGAATTACTGGATAAACATCAAGAAGAAAAGCATTTGTTCTGCAGTCAAGCCCAGCTTGATGTCATGCCACCAACTAATCACCATCTTAAATTGGACCCTGTGCAGAATAGAAATGACTTGTTCCAAATGTGTAGCCTCAGCAAGCTTTATTGTACTCACATTCTAGACTACTTGACATTTCTGAACTCTCCCTGAAGGCATGTAAGTGCATTAAAAAAATAATATTCGCCTGTTTGTGGCACCAGAATCACAGTCCAATATATCCAATTATTTTTTTCTTGGGGTTTTCCTCAGGGGTGGGTTCTAAATTTTTTTACTACCAGTTCTGTGGGCGTGGCTTATTTTGTGGGCGTGGCTTGATGATCATGTGACAATTCTTTAGGATTTAGCAGAGGTACTGGTCTACCAGGCTTTTAACTGCTTGCAGAGCTGCACCGATCTACCCATTTATTTTTGCAGGCACTGATCTACTCATGTATTTTTGCAGGTACCGGTCTACTCATTTGTTTTCTTTTAACACTGATCAGCTGTAGGGCAGCCCTTTGAAGCCGTGTGACAAGAGTTTAAACAGTTTTTTTTCCCGCTAGCCATCAGCTGGGATTCAGGAATAGACTGGGGGTGGGCCAAATAAAAGGTAAGAATAATGTGCGGGGGTGTGGGGGGGGGGGCAGAACCGGTTTGGTGACATCATATCATCACTACTACCAGCTTGGCGGAACCGGGTGGAACCGGGAGGAACCCACCACTGGTTTCCCTCCCCCTTCCTGATGAATGGGAGGAGCTGTTCCCCCTCCTCTCTCCATAGCTCTTGAGTTCGAAACTTTGATTGTGGCATGAAAGGGGGCTTAAAAGAAACAATTGTCTCCTGAGTTTAACCTGACTAAGACTAACTTATGAACATTTGATTATGATATATTCACACAATTCGCAACTCATCACATTCCTTTCTTTTCCATAAATGTCCTCTCTTTCTTTAGTTCTTATGGACAGCCTACATAGTAGCCAGTTTCTGTATAAAATACTCCTATGAGAAGCCAAATTACAATATCTGTCAACTGTACATGCCATATGCTTGCTCTACTACTGTGTTTTTTTTAAAAAAATAAATAAAATATTTTAAATAAATAAAGGCTTTGCATAACCATGCCCTTTTTAAAATGCAAGGCTGAAACAGTAGCTCTTGCTGTGCATTTCCTTGGGAGTTGGCAAGGTGTGTTGAGTTCCATTATTAATGGTGCATGCTTTAAATCATCCAACCTGTATAGGACAGTTAAATTAACAATTAGCCCTCACAGAAAGAGATCAGGTCAGATCAATTCAAAAAATCAAAACTCTTTTATTGCTTCCATTATCTCTATGAAGCAATCTGGAACAAGCCAACTGGCAGATTGTGCCCTTTGCACCCAAGCAAAGGTCTCCTGCTTTTTGATTAATGGTTGAGTGGCTCACCTTCTGTACTCTGACAAATTGCATTTAAGCAACAGTTGCTGGAAGATGGGGGAAAGGGTTACGGGAGCAGGCAAACATTTTATATTGCATGATCTAGAACCCGTGAAGCTTTTCCTTCCCAATAACAGATGCCAGAGGGGAAATGGCAACTTCAACCACAGTGACTTGTTTTCATTATTCAAACTTGTTACGGATCTTATACTCCTAGGCTCTTTTGTAGAGCAAGAGATAGTTAGACTTTGAGAGGCATGCTGAGAGTCAAAAATAATTCATCATCATCATCATCATCCAACCCAGGACCAAAACTAATTATTATTTAGTTTCAATAGAAAGGGACTTTAGAAGTGGGATAAATGCAGTCCTGTCAGCCCTCGGAGGAAACCAGACAGGAAACATAAAATGGAACTAATTCTACTTTATTGTAAGGATATATTAGCAGATTCTTGCAAGACTCAAAGTACAAATCTCTCACCTCCATTTTTAACTGCCTGATCAATTAGTGTGGGTCCTTCCTAGGTTTTTCTTCTGCCTGTTAAGCTACAGGTTCTCCCTTCTCTTGCCTGATTGTTTCCTAGGCAGCATCTCTTGCCCTTATTCCTCAAGATAATTCTCACATACCATTACAATCCCAAAATTCAAATTCTTCTTCCATGTGGTAAAAACTGAATCTCAGAAACATCAAGCCAAACGTATCCCAAAGGTGCTTTTTCCAAAAGGCTACTGGACTTTGTTTTTTTCCATAAACATGTTTTGCTTCTCATCCAAGAAGCTTCCTCAGTTCGGGATGATTGAGAATCTCCATCGACATCAAGCCAAATACCAACTAATAGTTGTGACACACACCTCAGTAATCAAGAGCATGTTTCTCCAGTTTCTATGGTCCTTCCAAGGATCATTCCATGAAAGAAGAAGAAATTAACAAGATATAAAGAATGGTTCAGCCACTGGAGCAAATTTGCCATTTGTAATGGCTATTTTTTTTTTAATTTATTTATTTATTTATTTTATTAATCATATTTCTATGCCACCCACTCTCCGAGGATTCTGGGCAGCTTACAACAATCGACAGTATTCTAAATAGAATATTTCCCCCAACAATCTGGGTCCTCATTTTACCCACCTCAGAAGGATGGAAGGCTGAGTCAACCTTGAGCCGGTGAGATTTGATCTGCTGAACTAGCAGTCAGCTGAAGTAGCTGCAGTACAGCACTCTAACCACTGCATCACCTTGGCTCATATTAGAATCTTCACCACCATGATTAAGCAGAGGTAATTCTTAGCATCTTGCCTGAGAATCATAACTGCTAATTGCCTTCATGAATATGGAATTAAACACTTGCCTAGAACAGAAAAGTCACATATTCTTAAAGATTGTTAGATAAGGAGCAAAGCTAAATAGGATCCCATCAGTACCACCCTATTCTCAGAAGAAATAGAGAGTAATAGACAAATATCAAGAGTGGTACTTATGCTAATCTATTTGGACAAAAAAAAAGACTTTTAGCACATTAATCACAAACAGATACTCTGTTATATCAAAGCTTCTGCATTCCACACTATATCTTCCCTCTGAGCTTAGTTGACAATTTATATGTTGTTGATGTTTGTGAGGGCAAATTCAGGCATTTCCCTTCTGATCCTTCTAGAGACATTATTTTTTGAAACTTGTCAAGCCAGGATGTTTTATGTACAAAATGGTTGTAACCAAATATGAGAATAACAGAGTTGAAAAGGACCTTGGAGATCTTCTAGTTCAACCCCCTGCTCAAGCAAGAGACCCTATGCCATTTCAGACAAATAGATGTTTAATCTCCTCTTAAAGACCTCTAGTGATGGAGCAGCCACAACTTCTGGAGGAAAGTTGTTCCACTGATTAATTGTTCTAACTGGCAAGAAATTTCTCCTTAATTCTAGGTTGCTTTTCTCCTTGGTTAGTTTCCATCCTTTGCTTCTTGTCCTGCCTTCATGTGCTTTGGAGAATAGCTTGACTCCCCCTTCTTTATGGCAACCTCTTAGATAAAATAGGGGATTATTAATGCAATGTTCAAGACATGATCCCTATTACTGCAAACTCTATTTTCATTTTCTTGGTCCACAAACCATGTGGTTGTTTTTAAAAAGATCAAATAAAAAAATCTCACATAGATATTAATCATATTTATTAATACTGGGACAAGAAAAATAATATAGCAGACTGAACAGAATCTCATTTTGAAAAGTATGTATTTGTCTGAACTACACATATTTTCTAACTTTCAATACTGCCAAATGGAATTTTCTATTCAATAGAAGGATGCATTTCTTCAAATGACAGGAGATTTCTAGCTACACAGGCAACATTTTCCTCATATGAAAGGGAAAATATTTGAGGATATAGATGTGCTGTCCCACTCACTCATTCACCCGCCCACCCACTCACCCACCCACCCACCAAGGGGGCTAGGAGTCTTTATTAAGGCTTCCAAGCTTCAATTAGTATTCCCCAGCAATTCCCTTCAAGGCAAGAATCATGATGGCTGAAGAATGCACAGCAAGGAAATGGATATGTTGTTCCCAGTATTGTTTCCCTTCCATTGCTGAGCTATATAGCTGCTTCCTGGTGCAGCCAATCAAGAGGGGAAAGCCATTGCAAGTAGCCTGGCTGACCTTCATTGTGCCTGCCTTCTCTCAGCCCTATGGGTTGAGAAGAAGGGGTTCCATCTCCGCTGATCAGCGACAGCTGTGTGCCCTCTCTACCCAAAGCCTCTGGGCTTCCCAGTTGCAGCTGTGCCTCTCCTGTCCCTAGCTCAGCTGGCTTCTTGTCTTGTCTCTCCCCTGGGCTTGGCCCCTCCGTTCCTGGCTTGTAGCCCTTGCCTGCCTCTCCCCCGTGTTAAGGATATTGATGTTGTTTTACATCCCTACATCCTGCAAAAACTTTTCCAACTTTTGGTTGGTAAATTCTGTACCATTATCAGTAACTAAGCATTTAACCTTGAATTTCTGTTTCCTTTCTACAAAACGTATCCAGTTGGTAAGATGCTGGAATGTTTCACTTTTTGTTTTCATAAGATAACAGAACCCGTACCTTGAATAATGGTCAACCATGCTTAGAATATAGCAGGCACCGCCAATGCTAGGTTTCTTGGGTCCAATTAAGTCTATAAACACTACTTCTAATGGGTTTGTAGTTTTAAAACCATTAACATGGTTTGCTGGTGTTATCCTACTCTTCTGTTGACTACAGGCATTGCAATTTAGATATTTACTACATGCTTGTAGTTTTATTCCTTCAGATAATTGTACTGTTTGTTTTAACGTTCTGAAGTTTAAATGCCCAAGCCTCCGGTGTAACAGATGAATACATTCATCGTGTGGTTTAACATTATTATAAACAGACTTAGACTTAGCCATCAATACTGGGTTATCTCGTAAAACAAATAAATCATTTTCTAAACTTACAGTAACAACTTTGCCATCTTTTTCAATAAAACACTTATCATTTTTGAATGTTACTGTAAACCCAAATTTCAGTAATGATTTAACAGATAATAAATTAAATTTTAACCCAGGAATATATAACATAGGCAATGGATCATTGCTAAATGACCAACGAGCAACACCCTCTCCAGCTACCTTAACTTTCCAACCATTTGCAAGTTTTACATGCTGGTTACTCTTCTCCATTTTAACAAAAAATTTTCTGTTTCTAGAAATAGATTGAGAAGCACCACTGTCAACAACCCAGCAATCCTGGTTAACATCAGTAGTTGAATTTGATATAGCTAAATTACAACCCTTCTTGGGTCTAATATTGTCCCTAACAGGCATTTTCTTATTTTTACAATACTTAGCTATATGCCCTTTAGCCCCACAAGCAAAACAACGTTTTACAACATAGGCAGTTGAGTACATTTTTTCTTCTTTTGGTTGCTGCACTCTCAACTGATCCCTTTCTTGTCTTCTTTTGGATTCTTCCAATAACCTACCGGTTATGCCAGCCAATGTCAGGTCATCTCTGGACAAAACCTCTAACGAAGAAACATAGTCATCATAACTATCGTCTAATGAAGAAAGAATTATATAAACTTGTTGTAGTTCCGAGAAAATCAGTTCCTTTTCATGTAGCTCCTGGAAAATTCTGGTCATGGATTCCAAATGAGCCATCATATCTCCACCCTTAAGAAGATGTTGTTTAAACAATCTTCGTGTGAGATAAATATGAGCACCCACAGTGTCTCGAACATATAGTCTCTTCAACTTGGTCCAACACCTAGCAGCAGACTCTTCGCCACGAATATGGACAAGCTGCTGGTCACCCAGTGTTAGTCCAATAATGCAAAGAGCTCGTTCATTGTCTCTGTTAAACTTGGTTATCTTCTTCACATCTTCTTCATCATCAGGATTCCATGCTGTTACATCCGGTGGATTATTAACTATGTCCCAAAGTCCTTCTCTACGCAGAAGTAAACTACATTTTGTAGACCAGGATACATAGTTGGTTCCATCCAGCTGGGTTATCATGGATAAATTTGCTGCCTGTTCTAGAGCCATCTTCACTTGGATTGTTTATCACAAACACAGTTTGTACTATTCACATTAACTCTCAGTTTAGCTTTTAACAATCCTTGTTAGTTATGGTTGGCTCTGGGCCCATAACCCATGTTAAGGATATTGATGTTGTTTTACCAACCAGCAGAATAACTGCACAAGGAAACGTTGAGAGCAATGAATAAGAAAACTGGTTTAGCAAAAGTGTACTTTATCATAGGAAAAAGCAGTAGCGTAGTCATAAACAAATCCCAAGTCTTCACCAATAAATCAGTCCAGTAAATCAGTCCAAACAACTCACTCTAGTTAACAAACCACGATGGTAGCAGATCCATCAACAGATAGCAACTCCTTCACAATAGCAGCTCATAGCAGTTCAGTTACACTAGCAGTTTCTAGCAGTTCAGTCACAATTGCAGTAACAGACCAGGTTACAATACTTTGTTTAAATATACTCCCAACTAGTCATTATCCCATTACAGCATGACTCAGCAAGAAGGTAACATTTACAGCTTAAAGTTACAGTATACATATATTGCCTGGACAACTGGTTCTAACATTATATACACCATATAGAATCCTAACACCCCGGACATGCCTGGGACCAGCTCATCCTCCTCCAAACTAGCATCTGGACAGGTATCTGGGGAAGCATCCAGGGGAGTCCTCACAATAGGCAAATTTTTATAAGAAGTAGGTTGGAATAAGATGAGACAGTGAATAGTTGCTAGAGTAGGGTATAATTTAAAAATGTATTTTTGAAGAACAATGAGGTATGAACACATTTCTGGGCTCATTTCCTAGGTCATGTTTGTGACAATCATACTGTACTTGCAGCATCATGTAGTATTGTTCCAGGGTTTCTGGCTGTTGGAACTTTATTTCTCAGTAGGTGGTAGCAAATAGGTTTTTTTTTTTTAAGTTGAAAAAAGACATAGGAGAAAATGCCCTCAGCTAAAGCAGGGTAAAGTAAACTCCCAACTTTCTCACAATTTCTGCTGCCATTATAAATATTTTCTCTTATGTATCCAGAAAACTGCTAATTTTTTTAAAGCAAACTTCTAGTCCTCTCCATGGAACCATGTTGGGCATCTCTTCAACAGGAGCAGATCTATTGATCTTTATACTTGCTAAACCTAAATATATTCCATAGTGAGGGGCACAACCAAATATCTAAATCAAAAGAAAGGAAGAACTTTCAAATATGTTCCATTACCAGACTAGGTAACATCATCAGTGTGAGTGATAGTCAGTCATCAACAGATATGTATAAATAAACCACAATTACACAGCATTCAAAAGAGACAATAAAAAATCTTAGAAGGAAACAAAAGACCAGAATACATCCTTCCCAGCAGCTAGGTAAGTAGGGATTAACACCAGGCAAACAGTGAAGTAGAAAACAGTACCCTAACCCAGGAAGTACCATGGAAAAAGTCATACCCCCGCTAACACTGGTATGGCAAGCTACTATATGTAAACAAGAAGCAAACCCCACACTCGAAATGTTGGCAAGCAAATATCCAAGCTCAGAGAGCACCAAGAACTCCACAATAGGGCAATAGCTGAGACCTTTTTCTGTGCATTCTCTTATTTCCTTGTATTTAGGGATACAGGGATGGAATCTATAAAAGTCACCTCCCATTTCCAATCACAGAAAGGGTCCACTGGCACAGAGCACTGAACACAAACCAGGGGTGAAATGCTACTTGTTTGGACCAGTTCGGGCGAACCGGTAGTAAAAAATGCTACTGGTTCAGGCAAACCAGTATTTTCAACAATCAGCTGGGCGATGATCAGCTGTGACACATGATTTATATTAGCTAGAATCGTTGGATTTCCTGCTTTCTAGCTAATCTAAATCACGTGGCACAACGGATTCCACACACCCCTTGCTGTTCTACTTACCTTTGCAGACTCGCAAGGCTTCAAAATTTTCATTTTTTAGTGCTGCAAGGGTGCGCCTCAGGTGCGCATGCGTGCGTAGCGTGCTCGGTAGCAGACTCACAGAACCAGTAGCAGACTTAAGAGGATTTCACTCCTGACACAAACCATGTTGTTTCAGCCTTATGTAATAGGGAAAGTCAAGAATTCACAAATGTTTTTATTGTTGTAGATAGCATAAAAGAACATTGTGTTTCAGAATAACAGAAAGCATGACAGAGGTTCTCTCTATGCCATCTTATATTAAAGAAAATCAAGGCAGGAAGTTCTTTCAAGTTCTTTCAAGTTTCTTTCTCACACTTTCTTCTTCCTCAGAACTGAGTAACTTCTGAAGACCTTCCTTTAATGCTGCACTCATGCCTTCACAAAAGTAGCATAAATCTGACTATTATAGTAGTTGAATACAGCCAACCTTACGACATTTAGGTAAGCAATAGTCCAAAAAAGCCATTTTCATATCTGTTGTTTTTATTAGTATTTATTTATTTATTAGTCATATTTCTATGCCGCCCACTCTCCGAGGACTCTGGGCGGCTTACACCAAGGACAGTATACTAAATAGCATATTGTCCCCTAACAATCTGGGTCCCCGTTTTACCCACCTCAGAAGGATGGAAGGCTGAGTCAACCTTGAGCTGGTGAGATTTGATCCGCTGATCTGCTGAACTAGCAGTCAGCTGAAGTAGCTGCAGTAGCTGCAGTACTGCACTCTAACCACTGCGCCACCTCGGCTCTTGTTGTTTTGTTGTTTGTGTTTTTAAAAAATATATAATGGTTTGGTTTGGTTTGATTTATTAAGTATAGTCAATAAGACCTGTCCATTGCCATGATATCTCTTCTTCCCTTTAAAATTGGTTAATCCCCCTCCCCTTTTTTTTCCTTCTACAGTGCATTTATTTGGGATTTAATTTTCTGAGTAAAAATTGTATTCCTTTGTTGCTGTGTAGTCAGTATCAGGGGAAACTGAAATTGTTCTTTTGCTAAATTCATGTTTAACATCTCCCCTCTAGCTTCAACAAATGCACTCTAGGGGTGTATCTAGTCTATTGTGTTTCAAAAAGAAATTGAAAAACAATCATGTACGGTGTTTCCCCCTGCAACATTGCTCTGAGCCCATTATTCCACATGGAAATACATAGAAATAGATTGCACAGAAAAGCTTTGTTTTACGTTAATTGTTCCTGGTATGGTATTTTTATGAAAAGAAAATACAAAACATGGATTCTTTATCTAAATTTTAATAGCCTTTATGTGTTTTAGAATATGGATTATAACCAGTAAAGTGGGGAGATCCATGCCTTGTGTCTAGTTCATTGGCCAGCTTGGACTCAATGAGCAGTTAAAGGGTACATTTTTTTCAGATATTTTAGTCATATTTAATGAACACATGAAAATTTCAGCAGGAGACAGTGCGGTTAAACATCCCCCAGCTATGATGTAATGGGTCCCTCTACACTTTTCCCTTCATATCAGATGCAAATTCCTCGCATTAACAGGTATGTTCAATTTATGAATCCTATACTAATTAGAATGAACTCCCACAGTGATTCTGAAAACATGCTGCTCACTAAAAGTTGCTCTTAACTCCATATTTCTAGCTAGCTTTATATTAAAACCCAAGAACAAATACCACGTTAGGATTGACAGTTGGAAGGTGGGGGAGGGGGGATAATAGGACCAAAACAACAAGACTGAATTACAGATGATGTTCCTTATTTTGTAAGGTATTTTCTACAATCAGGCTATTACAGTATAACTCATTGAAAGAACTACCTTAATTTTATGTTTTGCTATCTTTTTCTGAAAAAAAATATTCTGAAATGTGTCAAAGAAATCGTCATTTTTATTAAAGCTCACCCTTGATGTTGAGGCCTGGTCCTTTCTCTCTCTTTCTTGCTGCATTTTTGTCCACACACAATAATGGATCAAAATTATGAGCATGAGAAAAGACTATGAATTCATCAAAATCCTTTCAAAAAGGGTTGTAGAGAAGATTATAACCAGTATATTTGATACTGTAACCATATTTAAGAGGAAGAAGTATGCTTCCATTGCTTCCACAGGTCCAAGGTGTGATTAGGGCCATTATCATCTAACATACATTGTGTAATTTTCAGCAATCTTGTAGTACCTTGTCAGAGCTGATTTTCTATGTGATGGGTTTCTGTATTAGCGGAACTGTAGAAATCAATCATCTTACACACCACACAGCTGAATTTTGTAAATCCATCACTGCAATAATACAATGCAAAGCAACATTACACATCTTTATTTGCACTGAGGGCTGAAGGAAGTTATTATGAAATAGGATATTTTAGAGGTTACTACAATAGAGAATTTCCAACCAAGAAAGGTTACAGATTGGTGGAGGATATATACTGGTTCTAATGTCTGTCTTTTTATCTCTATTTTGCTGCTTAAATGATTCTGATTTTTAACCTATTGATAGTTATCCTGAGCCATTTTAAAAGAAAAATAGGACAGGTTTCTTTCAAATAAATAATCAGGAGACATTCAAGTAGGAATGATGCAGAGTAGAAGTTCTCCTACAGTAAAGATCTATCATAAAAGCAAAAACTTCTTTCATTCACACCTTGACAGCTAGCATTGACAATAGGACATTTCTGAAGGATCTCATTTCAACCCAAAACAAGAGATGAGAGATATGTAAAGTATTTTAACTCATTCCATTCTAACATTGCTTTTGGGTCATTTAACTTTTTAAATTTAGAATGCCCAAGAAATGTATGATTTATGGATCAAAAATTAAGTCACCAGATCCATAAAACTCAACCTTCAGGTTGAGTTTTATGCAGTCTTCCCTTCAATTTTCTTGTTCTCCAAATTCATTGATACTGTATTCAGCCAACAAGGTACAAAGTTGCTTCTTAAAATGTGGGGACTGTATGCATTTAGAGGTTCATATTTGAGGACACATACATTTAAAAGGATATATTTTCTGAACTATGAATTTTTAAATTGTATTCATTTATTTACTACAAGCTTTGTGATTGTTTTTAACAATGAAAATGTAGGCTGTACATGCCACAAATAATTGAATAAATGTGTTCTTGAAAAAAAATCCTTTTCAGATGTTGAACTGACATGGTTTGAAATAAGAGAGCATCCCAAAAGTCAAGATGGCCTTTGTGACTACATGACCAAAAGCTGATCCAGTCCTTTTTATTGTGCAATGCAACACATTTTTTTAAAAAAAATGATTGTGCATTTATAACCATCATTTTGACTTTTCACACACACATAAACACACATATACTTACCCCATAGATGACCCTGGATCAGAACTATTTCTATCCATCCCTACCCAAAGCACGGGTGTCTCCTGTTTTTATTTTCACTGCAGCTTCAGAGAAAACTACATTGTGAAATTCCTCATAAGAACAGAAAATAAGGCTGTTTAAAATAATGGGTTTATGGGGGTTTTATAAAGTGTTAAAACCCAGAACCAAAAAGAACCGAAGCAGCAAAAAAATGGTCTGATTTACTTGAATTGGGAATCACCAGGGTTGATGCCAGCCAAATTATGCATCCTGCAATTGTATACCACCAAAGGATCCATTTATTCTCTTAAAATGTGCTTGATGGAATGCCCCACTTTGTATCAATGTAAGGAACTGTAATCATAAACATGGAATAATGCTTCTTGCAGTTTTCAGGAATAGATCATTATTTTCCCACTGAGCTGAAAAATGTAACAATAACTTTCTAATGTCCTAGAAGAGCAATCTGATAAGAAGATTAGTTTTCAGAAATGTATTCGTTTAGAAGCTAAATTGCTCTTTTATTTATTTCAGCTCTCTCTCCCAGAGAAATTTTTTAAAAAAAATACCAGCGAGTGCACTTCGTGAACTAATAGCTCTGGCTTTGTGGAATACATCAACCATTATGGGCAGGACTATAAATAATATTCCCCTGTAAGATCAAAGTGAGACACTTGGCTGGGTGATGGTTCCTTTTGCAAATGGTCCATCCTCAATGGTACATGTACTAATGGATCAAGCAGTAAAAGTGGTGGCAGGAAGTTTATATTTTCAGACTTGCAAGATTCTGTTAGTGTAGCCTTACAATAGTTCATCTACTTCTGTTTCTTGTCTGAGTTATCTCTGACAAAACTTACACCATCATTAAGTGCAAGGTCACATGGTCACCATTTGTGACTTCCTGCCAGTTTCCCCACTGATTTTTCTTGTCAGAAGCCAGCAATCAATATCACAAATGTTAATCACACAGCCTCAGGGCACTGTGATGTCATTATTGCAAGGATCGGACATAAATTCCCATCGTTCAACACCACTGAAACTTTGAACAGTCATTGAATGAGTTGTCATTAAGGTGGGACTACCTGTATTGCCAAATCCTTTTGGAAACCAGTAGTAGTAGTACTAGTAGCAGCAGCAGCTAGGCCTAAAAAGCAGATCTTTTCCTCAATTATGAAAATCAAATTACTCTAATATCTACTGTATATTGCTCACCATCAATATCATGTCCTTATTTATTAGATTTTTATCCTATCCTTCAAGGCAATGAATATACCTAATCTTCATTTCTCCTCCTATTTTCCCCATAACAACAATTCCGTGAGATGGACTGGGCTACGAGGATATGACTGGCCTCAAATCACCCAGCCGCCTCTCATGCCTAAACTGGGACCAGTACTCACTGACTTTTGGTTTCTAGGCCAACACTTAACCATTACACCAAACTGGCTCTCATTGTAGATAAGATTACAGATAACAGCCCAAGCATGAAGAGCACCAAATGACTATTGCTGAGATGAACAAAGACTTAATTTACAAATTTGGTAAATACAGCTTGGACTTTCTTATTGGAAGCTCCCAACCTTCACCAACAGCAAACTAATAGGGTTTTTGCTTTCAGGCTTATGGGCTTTGTTGTATTGCTAAAGTATAGGAGCTCATTTGGTGCATCGTATTGTCCAGTTCCCCTCCTTCTGACCATGTTCTAATTTTTGGTTAACATCTTTTGTAATTGCCACCTAGCTTGCATTTTGCTGAGCTCAACTTCCACACTGTTATGCTGACTGCCTTATTGTTTGGCCCTCTGACCAACTGTTTTTGTTTGGTCATCTGATCAGACTCTTGTTGAAGCCTTTGTGCTACACACTCAGAAATACGTTCACATTTTCCTAAAATCCTCAAGTTCTGGAATGGGAAAGATGGTGACAATCAAGGACAAGTTATTGACAGCTGCTGAGTTGCCCAAGGCCTGTGGCTTGCTACTTATTAAGAAAAGAAACTGTAGTATCCATAGTAAATTTAAATTTGGTTAAATTTATTGGAAATGCTAGCAAAAGGTCAAACTGTTGTGTAGAACTTCACTAGAGGTACTGAAATACATGCAACTGCTATCCAAACCTATGTGTTATTCAGTGGTGAAATCCAATTTTTTTTACTACCAGTTCTGTGGGCGTGGCTTGGTGGGTGTGGTGTGGCTAGGTGGGTGTGGCTAGGTGGGCATGGCAGGAGAAGGATACTGAAAAATCTTCATTCCCACCCCACTCCAGGAGAAGAATATTGCAAAACCTCCATTCCCACCTCACTCTGGGGCCAGCTAGAGGTGACATTTACTGGTTCTCCAAACTACTCAAAATTTCCGCTACCGGTTCTCCAGAACCTGTCAGAACCTGCTGGATTTCACCCCATGTTATACTTGCTAAGTTTAGACAAAAGATATGATCTATTGTTTTGTGCATGCCCGTTGGTCATTGATACAAAGCAATGGAAAATTGTTGATTATGCAATCTCTTTATCTAAAAGTTAGCAAAGGTAGGGATGGAAGTTCACTCCAGCTATGGCACCTTATTTGCTTTTATAGAAGTCATGGATTTTACATTATAAATATCATTAATAATAGTTTATACCTATCTACATTTATAAATAGAGAATTACTTGTTCATGGGAAGATTCTTTGCTTTCCACAACACAACACAGCGTAGAAGATTTGTACACATGCTTTGTTGTGGTGCACATCTTCCCCATCTTCCCACATCTTCCCCAACAACAGGCTATTGCTCTGGGGTAACCCACCCTTCTAGGCCTTGCACAGTGATGTTGCCGTGTAAATACATCTTTAACACTCAGCCCTTTATACTCAGTGCTTTAATACTCAGTCCAAACAGAAGTTTGAAAATCTGTAAAGGGGCATACAACCTTTGCGTCGGGGGTGAAATGCTCCCGGTTCAGACTGGTTCACCCAATCTGGTAGCGATGGCAGTGGGTGGTTGGAGAACCGGTAGCAGAAATCCCTGCCCACCCCCCATGCCCAGCTGAGCCACATAATCATCAGAGGCTTTTTGGTTAAAAGCATTTTTTCTACAAATGCTTTTAAAAGTTAAAAAAAAAGCCTCTGATGATCGCGGGGCTCAGCTGGGATTGTAAGAGCCTTTTAAAAGCATTTTTTTTCTACAAACTCTTTGGCCGAAGAAGTTGTAGAAAAAATGCTTTTAAAAGGCTCTGACGATCCCAGCTGAGATGCCTGATCGTCAGAGCCTTTTTTTTTCTTTTAAAAGCAAAAAAAAAAAATGCTTTTAAAAGGAAACAAAAGCCTCTGACGATCAAGTAGCTGGGATCATCAGAGCCGAAGAGGTTGTAGAAAAAATGCTTTTAAATGTTAAAAAAAAATCGCCCACCCAGTCACATTACCCCCCTACCAAGCCGGTAGTAACAAATTTTACATTTCACAACTGCTTTGCCTTCTTCCAAAAGTTTTTGCACTAATTGGGATGAAGTGCTACCTCAATGGGGTTGCTTCCATTCTGGTTCTGTCAAGCTCCAGATTCTGTTCTTAAACAGTGGTGATTTTGAGGTCCTTGAAGTAACTGAGTGACTGAATGAATGAGGCCATCTCTCAGGTTTTGGAGATTATAAACTTTTCCAGACCTTTGGGAAAAAGCATGAGCTGTGCTGAACTTTGGGGAAGTGCGGTGGTAAGTGTTTCTGCCTGACTGCAGCTGTTTTTTCCCAACTGTTGAAAGCAATCACAGCTTCACTTCCTCATCGTTCAGTTTCTGGTAATACTCCAATCAAAACAGTTTGCCACGGAAACTAGGCTAAGAACTACTAACATTGATTAAGCTATGAATTGCAGGATTTAAATAATGATAACGTCTGGTGCTTTGTTCCTTTGATATATTAACTCTCATGTATGACTCAACATAGGGGCTCTCTCAGGAAGGGATTTAAAAGTGGATGAATTGGCTCGTCAAATTTTCATCAGAATGTAATAATTTAAAATAATGGATCTCGGCTATACATGAAAAAGTGAGAAAGCCGATCCTGTTTGAAACAATGAAACATCAATCCATTATTTGGAATCACTTTTAAACTATAAGTGTTATCCCAGTTTGATGACATAAAGGATGGGAGAAGAGGGACTCCATATTCATTTCCATTATCAAGTTTAAATTGCAGTTGTGGCGTTTTCATAAATGAAGCCCAGAAACATTAAAATGTTGAGCTTAATTATGTCTTCTGAGTACTATTCAAATACTAATATTTACCTCTGAGTCTACAACAAAATTGCATGTTTTCCAAACTCACAGAAGGCAATTGCTGGAGTCAATATGCAGATTGCTTTGGGAAATGTATCTAATAATTATGCTACTGATTGGAAGTTTGTTCAATAATTTACAGGACGTAATGCTGGTAAATTACATTTTAAAATCAGCAAATCTGTTTGTTGGCTGGGTTAATGAGCAGGCTCTAAGCACATCTCCCATTAAGAAAATCCATTCATTCTGAATGCAGAGTTCTTAACTATGTGAGCAGCTACTTGTAATGACAAATTCTTTTTGGCTCCAGGCCAAAAAGAAAGAAAGAAAGAAAGAAATTGTAAGGATGACTGCATTTCTTTCTTTTAAATTTCTTCTTGAATATGCAAAGTTATTTGATTTTTGATTAACCTCTCTTTCTGGAGGTAATCTTTGAACAGTTTCCCACCCTCTCTGTTTCTCTCTGCTTGAGAATTTACTCTGATCAAAATCATCTCAGGCTCAGTGAATCTAATGCATAGCTCCTATCTACCAATATCTCTTCCTGGGGATGGTAACTCTTGCGGTTTACTTACGCATAGAAACAGTAATACTCTTATTTTACGTCAACAGCCATCTGTTTTATTATATATTCTATTACATTATTATTTCTCTACTGTTCCTTACACTCTTTCAGGGGAAGGCAGCCAGAATAATGCCTCTCGATTGGTGGCAATGATAAATCTGATAGCCTTATGAAAAAAGGCATGTTATATGATTAAGGTATTTCCTGGTCCAAAATATTGAATTCCAACCTACAAAGAAAAAAGTGCACGATTTATGGCCCTACATTTAAAGACATCCCATGTAATGGGGAGGAATCAACTTCTACTCAACTGTACTAAGGAGTGACCCCAGGCCCTGATGGTCCTGATTCTGGTCCTTTAGGTGGTCCTGATGATATTTCATCTTTGATTCTGGATGGGGTGGCACCCCTCCCCTCAGACTGAGCTGGTATGTAATTTGAGGGTCCTCCTAAACTCATAGTTCCTATTTGAGGAGCAGGTGACAGCTGTCACTGTTGGGGGAAGCTTTGCACAGCTTTGTCTAGTCTAGTCAAACTCATGGCTTGTGGGCTGGATGTGTCATGTGGGTTATACTTACCTTTACTACCGGTTCGCAACGGGGCCATGCATGCGCTATCGCTTCGCTTGCGTGCATGCACACTCTTCCGCGCATGCGCAGAAGCATTTTGATGATGTCAGGGTCAATGGGCAGAGCCTCCCGCCTGTTTTACTACCAGTTCTATAGAACCAGTGTGAACCAGGGGCAACCCACCACTGATGTGCTGGCCATGCCCATGCCCAGTTTACCGAAGGAAGAAAAAGTTGTGATACATCATGTGACGACGCCGTGATGATGCAAGTTTCATACCCTAGTCTAGTATGTCAATTATTCTCTTTCAGGACCAGGATGCTTTGCTCACAATCACTCATGCCTTGGTTACCTCTCAGTTGCACAATTGTAAATGCACTTTACCACAATGCCCTTGAAGACCATGCAGAAGATACAACTGGTTCAGAATGTGGCAGTAGCACACAGCAGTGGGTGTCTCTTGGTTTACTTATGTGACATTTCTGATGCACAAGTGGCATTGGCTTGCAATTCAAGGTGCTGGTTATTTCCTTTAAAGTCCTATATGCCCTATATGTGGGACCATCTTTCTCTATATCTACCCATCCTACCAGATTAGATAGGATGGGCATGCTCCTAGCCCAGTGATGGGTTTCAAAAAATTTTACTACCAGTTCTGTGGGTGTGGCTTGGTGGGTGTGGCAGGGGAAGGATATTGTAAAATCTCAATTCCCACCCCACTCCAGGGGAAGGATACCACAAAATAGATGGGGATGGGGCCAGTCAGAATTTTTACTACCAGTTCTCCGAACTACTTAAAATTTCTGCTACCGGTTTTCCAGAACTGGTCAGAACTTGCTGAAACCTACCTCTGTCCTAGTCCCTTCTCTTAAGTATCGCTACGTTATGGGACCTCGGAAGCATGCCTTTTCCCTGGCAGCCTCTGCCCTATGGAACACTCTTCCCCCTAGGCCTGGCAGGATTCTATCCTCCTAGCTTTCCCCCAAGTACTGGGACTGGGTAAGGTGACTTCACATTTAACTTTGTTTTTGTTTTAAAAATGTATGATTTAAATACCTAAATATAGTTTTCATATTCTTTTATTACTGATACTATTTAATTCTTGATTGGGAGCTGTTCAGAATTTGGAATAGGATGGGCAGCTATATAAATGTTTTAAATAAATAAAATAAATGCATTACTATTGATTGATTAATTATCTATTAAACACCATCTCAGGGAACATTGCTGAGAAATTCTGAACAAAGCTAAATCCAAAGTTACCTGAAAGCTGGAATTGCCTTTTGGTAGCATTTCCCTTTATTAAAAACAATGGATTATTTAATCATTTTAGGTGGTCTTGTTCTCAATGAAGCAAAGAGATGAATATAATCACTGTCTGGAAATCAAAATCTTGATTTGAATTCAGATGCTTATCTAAGTAAATTAACAATCATTTTAATGATCATGAATAGCAGGAGGAAAAAAGTTTCACGCTATAATGAGTCATAATGTGCCAAGACCAATTTCTCAATCCAGAAAGCTTTTCTTAGCTGAAAAAGAAAGAAAAGGAAGAATTTTATAATTGGACACCCCACTTGTACAAATTATCCATTGCATTTTTTTAACTTGGCAACTATTATCCCCTCTGTCTATTAAAATCTCCACACATGCAAAAATGGAAAGTCAAAGAGAAATAGATGCTCATTGTCTGCTCTGCTAAATTAATAAGGTAAAGGTTCCCCTCGCACATATGTGCTAGTTGTTCCTGACTCTAGGGGGCTGAAGAGCCAGCGCTGTCCGAAGATGTCTCCATGGTCATGTGGCCAGCATGACTAAACACCAAAGGCACACAGACCACTGTTACCTTCCCACCAAAGGTGGTACCTGTTTTTCTACTTGCATTTTTTACGTGCTTTCGACCTGCTAGGTTGGCAGAAGTTGGGACAAGTAACAGGAGCTTGCCCCGTTACGCGGCACTAGGGATTCGAACCGCCTTAGCCACTGAGCCACTGTGTCCCTATGTATCAAAGTATTAATTAATATTAATTAATTAATATTAATACATTAATTAATGTATTAAAGTATTAATTAATACTAAGGTATTAAAAGAACAGTGAGCATTTGAATTTAACCAGCAATGACCAATCTATATTGATGAGTAGAAATATTGCAGATATTAACATTTATCAGAGATATTTTGATAGTGAAGGTAAAGGATATACCCAGATTCCCATGGAGTGTGAAGAATTGGTGGAAACCTTGTCTCCACTTTGTTTCTCACTGAGCATTTCCTCACCCAACCTTCTTAGTTTGCATCACAGTCTTTGCACAGTATTCTGAACAAGCCTGATGTAATGTAAATTTCTGAAAGCTGCAGTTCCTTGTAGTTGCAACAAACTGTGATAAAGGCTCCAAAACAATCATTTCTTGAAACTGCAAGCTGTCCAGATGGGGGAAATCAACATTTTAATGAATCTTAAATAAAAATGCTTCTTTAGAAAACAAGCAATTTTATATTAGATTTAGAAAAGGAATTTTATTCCTTTGATTTATTTCCCTGAAGATTGTGTGCTATTGAGAACCTGCAAGAAAGAAGGAAGGGCCCCACAAACATCTTAATTCCTGTCATCTGTGCTTTGATGTGTTTGGTGGGTTTTTCTGGATTGATTCTATAAAATAAATTATCTTTTAATTGATGAGTGACCCCAATCCTTTTTTGGGGTATACATTTTACTGAAACTTTTTAAAAGGATAAAAACTAACAAAAATCAATTTGAAGGAAAGAAAAGGAAGAAAGGAAAAGGGAGGAAGAAAAGAAAAAAAACCCCAAAAGTCTTCCCCCTCAAAAAAAGAAATAGAAAGAAAATGCTTTCAATTTATTATAATTACAGTATAAGCAACTCTTTTCTGCTCATATTGGCATCTGATGCCAAATCCTGAGGAGCCAGTTGCCCTTTGTCTATTAAACTGTGCTATGAATTGATATTTTGGATTTCCAGTTGAGACAAATAATCTCTTTTATATAAAAATATGTATGTGTATTTCTATATATGTGAGGGTGTGTGTATAATACGTCTAGAGCCAGAGAGGATTTTTAAAAAAAATAATGTGATCTAATAGATATATACAAGCCTGTATATCTATAAACAGAGTCTAAAATTAGTTTGAGTTTTCATAAAAATCCCTACAATGATGTGGTAAGGAAAGAAATTGACAATATTCAGTTCCTGCTGTTTCTTCTGTAAGCAAGTTTGCTTTAGATTTTAGTCTCAGTAATTGGAAATAAAATAGTTAAAATGTTTGGACATTTATGAGAAATTATTTAGAGAATTTGAAAGAATGCATATATATAGTCAGATGCCACTGACTCTTTTTTATAATTTTCAGATATATATGTACACACACAAACACACATTATATATAGATATAGATATAGATATAGATATAGATATAGATATAGATATA